>JAPFRF010000004.1:41015000-42215000 GCA_029282475.1 Phrynocephalus forsythii
TGTTTGGGGCTCTGTCCAGCCATTAAATCCATTTCAATGTGAGAGAAGGGAAGCACATGCGTTGTCCAGACTCCAGAGGCATAGCTAGGGCTTCCAGAGCCCGGGGCAACAGTCAGTTTTGCGCCCCCATTGCAAAATATAATCTGGATGGCAGGTGGGGGGGCAGTGGTGGGGGTTTGGTAGGCAATTTGGCACCCCCTAATTGCTGCACTCAGGGCACCCAGCCCCCTTGCCCCCCCAAGCTACGCCCCTGGCTTTGTCCTCCCCCAATGAAGTCAATGGGATTTAACCGTGGCTAGTTTGAGCTTAGAATTGCATCCTGTGGGTTTGGGGTGCAGAGAGACTGAGGACCTGCCCTGGCATTTAAGAGCAATTTAATGTTCAGCATTTGGCAGGTGAACTTTATTTTTAAACAAACTGAAGATAAACCTTATCGCCTGCCCTTGTTATGCACAGCATATTGGTAGTGAAGGCACAGACTAGTAATCTTGATTTGGCTAGATTGCATCCTCTTTTTTTTTTTTTTGTCCCGATCTTAGATATTTATATGGTTGGTGATGTGATAAGCAAAGACTCTTACCAGTAAGTTTCCTAAGTGCACAGCTATGGGCTCATTTGGGCGAGCATTTGTCTGGTTGGGTGCATCGTAGAAGATGACTGGTTCACTCTTTTATCTGGTGACCATACAACAGAGCAGACCAATGTGTCCCAAGAGCGCTCCTTTTTGCACTCATGTCAGGGACCTATATGATTTTTGGTACAGGCTGGCGTGCTCTAGTTTAGTCTGTTCCCAACATGTGTGACTGCTGGGAATGAACTAAAATCCTTTCAGGTGTCAAAGCTGTTAAGCCTCCTTCCACAGTCAGTTTCCAGCATCATGAAAGGGCTTAATCAATGAGCCACTTCAGAATACAGTGTCTACAAGTGGAATGCTTCCCCTGCTCCTCTATGGAGAAACAGACAAGTGGACATGATTATTTCACTCTGCTAGACCATGGCTGTTGCGGTGTTACTTAGATTACATTAAAAATTTTCTTTTGCCTTTGTGTAAATTACACACTACATAATGATATGCCATTTGGACATGAGAATTGTGCCAAATGGCATATTGCTCCTCCCTGTGACCTCAAGGGACCCTATTTTGAGTACACCGGCCTGGACCAAAAAAGGAGAGTAAACCTTCCCTATGTTTTCTGCTCTCCTGATGGCTACCTGGAAGACTCCCTGAGTTTATGTGAATTATCTGATCAGAGATGTATTCTGTTGCAATCTTACTTAGATATAAAGAAAAATAGATTAAAAGTTGGCAGCAGGAAGGACTAATTTTAGAGTTAGTCTGAGATACTACCTGCCATGTTTCCCCTTATCTGTTTATTTCTGTGTGACCGTGGAAAGAATTTGCTGAAATATCTTTTGCAGACTCTTTGGCAGCAATAGCTGACTCATTAGCAATAACAGCTTTCCTTTGCTCTGTTTGAGGCAAGGTACTTAACTGGCAAAACTCCGGGAGGCAGTGGAAGATAGGAAGGCCTGGCGAGCTCTGGTCCATGGGGTCACGAAGAGTCGGACACGACTGAATGACTGAACAACAACTTAGCTGGATATGTTTGCTCTATTATATCAATAAAGACATATGTAGAATATGGACATAGGTTTCACATTCGAAGAATTCCCTGTGCCATTTGGGAGAGGAACAAAGTAACCTGGACCAAGTGCAGTTGGTGTGGTTACAGAGAGTCAGAAAAGAACTCAGAAGACCTGGGTTCAAATCCCTGCCAAGCCATGGAAACTACAGAGAAGTAGCAGTAATAAAGATTCCTCAAACCTCTCATGTATCTCCAGAATCTTGTTAGGGTTGCAACTGGGAAGCAATGTGATGGCACATAACAACAATGACAAACACAACAACGTGGTGGCTCAAGAAATCTAGGGGTCTGTTTGCCAAGTGACATGGTGAAGGCTGATTGCAATGGATTTAAGCCAAACTCAACAGTAGCAATCCTGACAAACTACACTGAACTTGGCAGCATCTTGAGTTTTAGCGTATTCAGTTGAAAATAAATTCCCCTCCTTTACTCAAGTATGAAAGTATAAATCAGCCTACATCTGAGTTGTTCAGCTTAATTGGATATGGAAAAAAAGAGTTCAACTTCTTTTTCCCATAGTCGTTTTTTTAGAATGCATGTTAGAAATGCTTCTTCAGATTGTAACTCTCTGGGCAGAGAAAGGCTGCTCATTTCCTATTTCAATAAAGTGCTTCAGGGCAGTGACCTCCCGCATACATTGATACATGGGGCATTAATACCCATGGAAGCTGTCTATTTCCAATACCATGTTTCAATGCAGAGCCGAGGAAAATTAGTTCTGGATTACAATGCCCTCAATTACCCAGTCACTGTAGCTCAATGTCTATTTTGGCTGTGGTCTTCTGGGCATCACAGTCCATAAACACTTCCAAAATTTCAGTTTTAGAAAACTCTGGTTTTCAAGCTGTAACTGCACAACAAGTTTACATTCATTATTATTACATTCAACTTCCGCCTTGCTGCCTTAGAAGTTAATCTTAGTATTTCCTCATAATCCACTCCTAAAAGATACTGCCCTGGGATCAAATTCAAAATTTTCTACAGCTCTTATTTCCAGATAAGAACCAGATCCTATGTGCATTTGACTTTTTTCTGTCTCTTTTTTGAAAGTCCCATTTGCAACATAATTCAATGTGTCTCTCCTTCATTAGCACACTTAGCAAATGCACAGTAGGTCCAACTGTTAGCTGAAGGGGAATATTTGGAGTACAATTATCTATAGCTATACTATATCCAAGACTGGAAGCCTAAACTGCATTTGGTTCATAAAATTATGGATTAAGGCATGCTCATCCCCCCCAGTAGTTCTCATGAGAGCAGTCAATAACCACTCTGCCAACTTACTTGGACTGTAAACCCCCACCCCACCCCCAAAGACTAGAGAATACTGTTAGCAGCCAGTATGTAAAAAGGAGAACCGTTGTGACTAAGGCTACGAACGAGTTCAGTGGGCGTCTATGCAGAACCACAGCCACGTACTGCAGAGCTCCTGCTACAGGGAAGTTAGCAAATATAACTACAGCTCACCTTGGTATATGTAATCTTCAGGTCAGCAAGCGGGGCAGGCACAGTTGGGGGAGCTGGAACGGAACTGGAGGTCTTTTTCTCGGTTGACATGTTTGGATTAATTCCTGAAACACGGGTGAAAGGTGCTTTTAGACAAGTTCAGTGATTTTTGCCCTGACTAAGCACTTAGATTTAGCTGTGCCCTTTTTATCTGAACTCAGCTAGGCTCTATTTGCATGGAAGAGTATGATTGGATGATCAACTGCAGAGCAAGAAAGAAAAACACCCGAAGGGTGTAATGACACCTTGAACCGCTGTCTATGTGCAGAGGGTGAAAGTCTGTCTGAGGTGATGGCACTGTAGGCGTTTGTCAATGACGTCCCACTTCTTTTTATCTAGAAGCGTGGCTTATTCTCTGAACCAGCCACATTAGTAAGCTAGCAGAAAGCCCTGGCATTTGTTCACTGTTTTGGAGATTAACACCAATTTGTTTGGATTTGGTCAATCTCTAGAGTTTGCAAACGTGAAGTAATGTTTCCAAACCCGGGGACGATCATGTTGTGTAGCAACAGCACGACTGGCATCAATTCAACAGGTTCAGCTTTCCTCGGCAGGAAGACAACAACCAAGTCAAACTAGGAGCTAGGAGCTTCCTATGGAAAAATATTCCAGGGATGATCTTAAACAAACCAACCAGGTTTCTTGTGAAATACAGTAGGACCCCCATATCCACTGATTCATAATCCACTGATTCAGTTATCCCTGGTTGGCAGAGGAAAGATAAATAATTCAGCCGCCGCAAAGCAAGCTACTGTCACAAAGAGCAGCTGTAAAGCAAGCTACTGTCATAAAACAGCAGCCGTAAAGCAAGCTACCATCACAAACAGCAGCTGTAAAGCAAGCTACTGTTGTAAAACAGCAGCTGTAAAGCAAGTTACTATCACAAAACAGCAGTTTTGCGGACATTTTGGCGTTCTCTCTTATACAAAGTTTTAATTATCCACGGGAAGGCTTGGAACCAATCCCCAGCAAATACTGGGGTCCTACTGTAAACTTGTGTAGTGTAAAACTCAATTTACCAGATGTGTGAAGTATTTGCCTGGTAGAATCAAGAAAAAAGGAAAATCTTGGTTATTTGTTTTGGGGATTTTAAAAAAATTATTATTGCTGTCCCCAGAATCATCAGCCTTGTTAAAAAAAAAAACACAGGTACTTCTGGTGTAAACAAGCATAGAAATAGACAGTTGGTTGCGACAAAACAAAGTCTTTTTTTCCTGAGGGGGTTGTCAACAGATGACTAAAATCATTACACAGCAATTGATTTATGCATTTTTTTCAGCTCCAAAAAGGCAGATACTTGTAGAAGCACCTGTTGGGTTTTTGTCTGTCTAAGAGCTGCAGAGAGGAAACAATACCTTCCCTAAGGGGGGAAAGAAGGGACATCTCCCTGTCAGATACACGAAGAGAGTGGTAAAGCAGTTTTTACATTGCTTTCCCCTCTCTCCCCACCGAATGGCATAAACTCCATACAGGGTGTGGTAACTCCCTGAAACTACCACCAAGACTTTTCAGCGGTGAGCCTTGCCCTTTCGTCCTGCACATTGCAACACAGCATAGGAGGCTCAGCACACAGAGTTGTTTGTCTTACAATGTATCTGGCTATATAGCCTCAATGATCCTTAAACATTTCCTCTCAAACATCGTGTTGCCTTAAAGTCACCCTCCCCCCCCATGCACCAGCTCCATTAATACCAAATGAAAGCAGAACAGAAATGTAATTTTGTCACCTAATGTTTCATCATTATTGTTTACATGGGCTGCAACACAGGCAGGCCAAGAAAAGTGTTGCACCTCTCTACCTGCTCTGCTATTTCTCCTGTAGCAGCAAAGCAATAATATCCAGTGCATAAATTAATAATGACAAAGATACATTTAATTTCTTCCTAGTATATAGGAAGAGATCAGAGGTGGCTACTCCAAGGGCTGTACAAGCCCCCCCACCCCATGTGAAATGCTGTAAGTTTTATTTCAAAAAATCTACCTTCAATCTTTAGAAGTCATATTTATTTATTTATTTATTTATTTATTTATTTATTTATTTATTTATTTATTTGACTTTTACATCGCTCATCTAGCCCTAGGGCTACTCTGGGCAGTTTACAACATAGAATAGCAAAACAACAAAGTATGACATTTAAAAAACCAAAATACAAACAACATAATATACAGATAGTACAGTATACATAAATCAACAACAATAAACTAAAATAAAAATAAAATGAAAGTAAATATAGCCAGGTGGTTGCTTAAATAAAATATAAGGAAAAAAGAAGATAAGCAGTAAAAAGAAGAATAGTGTCTTACTAGATGTTTGGGAAATCAGGAAAGGCCATTGTGTTCAACCACGTTTTTAATATTTTTTAAAAGTTTCAAGCAAGGGTGCCAGGCATATTTCTGGAGGTAGATGATTCCACATCTGGGAAGCAACCACTGAGAAGGGCCCACTCCTTGTTACAACTTTCTGGGCCTCCTTTGGGTTTGGAACTCCCAGATGTCCTGCATGGCTAGCACTGGGCAGTTGTTCTTGGGAGGAGCTGCTCTGTCAGATACTAAGGTCCCAAACCATTTAGGGCCTTGCATGTTAACCTCAAAACCTTGAAGTCAATGTGGGAGCATACCCGCAACCAGTGCAGAGGTGCCAGCATGGGGGTAATATGTTGGTGCCTTTTTTGACCCATCAAAAGTCTGACAGCTATATTCTGCACTAGCTGCAATATTGTCCACATTAACCTCAAGGGCAGCCCCTCGTAGAGAGCACTACAGTAGTCTATTCTTGAGATTACAAGTGCACGAACCAACACAGTTAACACCCTGACAACAAGGGGAGCCCACTGCCCTTCTTTATGTTTGTAATTTTAAAGGACTTGGGGAAATATGGGGGTTCCACTATCCATACTATGTAAAACTGCTGCTCTTGGAAACTTTAAAGGAATATCCCCACCACTTTTTTTGTACCTAGGGTGGCTTAAATATCACCTGGGATCACAAAAATTACCTGGGTGCCTCATGCAACCTGAGGCACATACTTTGATCAGTGCTAAAATAGGGCAATTGTAGTTTTAGCTGGAAGGCCTATAGTCTAATTTTGGAAATGAAGAGGTTGGTTCAGTTAATCAGAAATTAAGTAAAGTTGCATGTTGTTTATACTACACCCTATGCAGCAGAACTGAGGCCTGGGACTGAAAATATAGTCAGTTGCTGAAAACCAAGGTCTGTTCACCTGTTGAACAAGGCGGTTGTCCATCCAAGCCTGCTTAGGCATTTGTATGTGCATAAAACATTCAAGAAAAGAGGAGACTTGTGGCTCTGCCCTCTCTCTCTTGTTTTGCCACCCTCTGACAGGTGGAAGTGGGCCAGTCCGAAGCAAGGAGTCTCTGCTGCCCGTGGGCACTAGTCTCTGCCTATCTAGGGGCCTTGTTTTCTGGGGTCCTCCTGATGCATGAGAGGGGCACTGGTGCATAGCAGAACTCTTCTTTTTCAGGCCTGTCAAGAGGGAGGATGATGGAAATGACAAGAGGGGAGCCCAGGGCTGGATTTCTCAGTGTTCCTCTTACAGTTACACAACATAACAGAGAAGCCTTCAGGCTAGATGGTATATAAATCAAATAAATAGATAAATAAATTTCCCCTTCCTCCCAAGAGTTTTCTACTTAGGTATGAATGATAGGATGGGGCTCCGGAATCTCTTCCTCCATGACATCACTAACCTGCCCCGTGAGATGCTTCCAAGCTGGCTCCAAACCATCACACTTAGCCTGTTCCAGAAAATACCACACAACAGCCACAAAGTTCTTTCAGAAAGAAGGCTTTCTGCCAGGTGGGTGGTATATTAAATAAATAAATAAATAAATAAATAAATAAATAAATAAATAAATAAATAGGGTTTGTTCTACCACTAGGCAGAGTGAAGAAAAGTCAAGGCCATTTCCATTTATCCTTTTTTAAAAAAATCCTAAACAGAAGGGGTTGCAGGATCATCTTCTCTTATGCCAAAAATAATGTGGCAACCTGCTTGCCATGGATGCATAAGGGGGCAGTGGGACTGGGCAGTATTTACAGTGGACCCTTGTATAACAAAGGGTTTGTAAAACATAAAATCTATACAACATAAAACATTCCAGAGATAGGGGAAATTTGCTTAACAGAATCGCTTATGGGGCAAATCCGTACAACATAAAAATGGTTGTGATTAGGGATTACTCCGTTTTCAATGCATTCCTATGGGAAATTTGTATAAAGGAAAATTTGCTTAACAGATTTTCATTTGGAACGAATTAATTCCTTTACACAAGGTACCACTGTACTGCTCTGCATCAGGCAGCCAAAGCGCCAGAAATAAGTCTTGCAATGTGTGACTTACCTGGACCCTAAAAGGGCCAGAATTTTTTGTCTGGGGAAACAAAGCAACTCACTGCCCTCTCACCTGGGGGAAAGTGTTTTTTTCACACCACAAGCAGGGAACAGTAATACAGCTCAACAAACAACAACATGCTGTTAGCATACACTGACACCTAGACCAAATATTGTACAAAGATGAGTGTACACAATAAAGGCACAAGGGTGTGGTCATGAAACAATACCCCGTGCCGATCCTAGAAAAATATTTGTGACAAAACAAGATGCAAAGATAACATAGCCAAAACCTTAAATGCAAACTTTTATAATCGACTATTGTCTCCATAATTGCTTTTCAGTGAAATAAGCATCCAGTGCATACACGTAGTATCATACATTTAAACTGTAAACAAACCCAAAATCAATAATTCATTACCCACCCATATAAAACATTGCAAATGATCTGCAAAATCCAATAGCGTACTGCAGTTGATGCACAGTAAGCATCTATATCTATGCCTATATCTATATTCTCTCTTTGATGTATGCAGTAGACATTTCTGGAACTAAGGCCAGATAGTCAAACTTTGATTTATTACAGGGCATATTACTTTTGTTTTAGCTCCCCTCCCCAAGCTGGCATACCTGCTTTCTAGCCAGCTTATATTGCTGACCATTGATTGCAGACTAATGGCTTCCTTCTTCACCAAATGGACATATTTATACAGTGTTCCTCTTAACAGTTACACAACATGACAGGAACTTCTAAGTTTAGCATGGTGAATGGAGCCAGCTGAAAGCCATTCCTTAGTGGCAGCAGCAACAGTTTAGATAGGCAGATTCATCTGTAGGTTCCACATTAAAAATAGCAACTGAAGTCCAAATCTGAATCTTAAAAAACAAAAGAGACAGAGATCTTTAAGAGAATCTGTTCTAAATATCTATTGTGCCTCTTTTCCATCATAAAAGAAGAGCATGGTTATCCGGTTATATCTGCATGGCACTATTTATCAATGGTTTTTTTAAAAAAATAATTATGACCATGATTATAATAAGATAAATTTAAAAAATGTTAGACCAGTGTTGATCTGCAGATCTCTACAGTACTCAGAATTTCTCCTACATGCAATAGTCTGATGTCCCGGTTATTTGTGGGGATTCTCCCCAAAACCGTATCTGAATAATTCTGTTTTAAGAAGCTTTTTAAATGGATTGAGCCAGTTGATGATTTATGCACTCTTTGCTGCTCTGATCGCGATAGTCTGCCTGTTGGACAATTTCTTTATGGAGGCCAGATTCTCCTCTTCAGAGACTTGCCTCCAAATGTGCTCTAGCCTTCTCCCCTGTTGCTTCATTGCCTTAAGCTTATCTATGAACCCCAGAGAGGAACGGGACATCAGAGAAGAATTTCAGGTATCAGATACCTGGGTACCCTGAGTATATTTGTGCAGTGACCTGGGCTTTGGCAGGTGTGTCAACCAGATTAATCAGAACCTCTCCCAGAAAACATTCTCTTTTATTTTTGGCCCTGCTCCACAGGGCTCCACTCCTCATGGGTGCCAAGTTCACCCTTGTGTATGCAAACCCCCCAGTGGATCCTGTTGCAATTAGAACCAAGGGGCCCGAAAATGATCACTGTGGGTGAGCAAAGGGGAAGAGGAGCCCTGTGTGGAGGGAGGCATCTTCTAAGGCTCCCGGAGTATCCTGGAGTAGAAACCCCTGGATGTAACAGTTTGTGATGGAAGACCATCCTGATAGGTCCAGCCTCCCTGCAAAGTGGCTGCGGGAATCCGCTGTCGTCAAGCTGATTTCCAAAAGGTGAAGGTCTGAACATGACAATGAGGAGACCTCAAAATTTCTCACCTTCCAGTCAGCATCCCCACGAACCACTGAGAAAACCAAGTCTAACATATGCCTTGCCATGTGGAAGGGACCAATGAAAGATCAAAGTAGAAGGTTAAATACCGTTTCTCTGCAGAAACTGAATTTAGATTTAGATTTAGATTTAGATTTAAGCTGTGGTCTTAAAACCCACATATACTAAGAAAAATCTTCCAGTATGCTTATTTCAGCCTGTTAAATTTAGCAGTTTATAGGATGCCACACAACTGTAAAAGAAACATTGTACAGACAATGTCAGCTTGGATCCTAAGACATGTGAACTAAAGGACGTATACAGAAGGAATATTTCCCTTTCCATCTAGTCACCCCATCTGCACTACCCAGAAAGCAAACACCCAGTCGTCCTTCTAAAAATGTTGATTTGACAGCTGACACATTGACCCAAATTCAGTGGGCCTTGGGCTAATTTTAAATAAGATGTCCCAATATTGTAGTGGAATCAGAGTCAGGAGGTTGAAGAGACAGGGCTTTTTCAGAAACAACAGCATCATCGCTCAATTCACTACACAAAGGTCTGACCTTCCCCAGTCTAAATTTATTATTGTGAGTTTGTATTGAATAGCATTCTGAGGTCTCTTAACTGAACAATTAAGACCCATAAATTTTATAAAATACATGCCCATAGAACTTGCCTGATGATATGGATCCACACAGCCTACATTTCTAAACTACCAGGATTATCTCAGCGAACATTTCAGAATCTACCACTTTCTTTTCCTGCCTCTTCTCAAGGCTCTCTGCAACTCATTCATTTATTTATTATTTATTTGTTAGGGTTATATCCCGCCCATCTTCCCAGGAGGGAACTCTGGGCGGCTTACAGTAAAAGTAATAAAATAAACAAAACAATAACAGAACACGAAAGGTAGCATAGTCCAAGCAGAGATGGCAACGGGCAAAAGCAAAACAAACAAACAAACAAAAACCTAAATAGAAAGGTCGCCGAACACCTCCCTGAACAGGTGGGTCTTCAGGGCCTTTTTAAAGGCAGGTAGGGACTCTGCTAGGCGCAGCTCACTGGGGAGATGGTTCCAAAGCATGGGGCCCACCACAGAGAAGGCGCAGTCAGGCATATGCAATTTCCGCGCCTCTCTGGGTGTGGCCACCCTCAGTGAGCACGCCTGCGCCAGTCTCGTGGGTCTGGCCCCAGTTGATCTCTGAGAGATACGCTCTGCCAGATACTCTGGTCCCAGGCCATGGAGGGCTTTGAAAGTCAAGACCAGGACCTTGAACCTAATCCGGAGGACAACGGGTAACCAGTGCAAGCGAGCCAGGACTGGGGTGATGTGCTCAAATCTACGAGCACCCATCACCAGCCTGGCCGCCACATTCTGCACCCACTGTAGCCTCCGGACCAGGGTCAAGGGCAACCACACATAGTATTATTATTCAGGAATTATTATTATTATTCAGTATTATTATTCAGAAATTATTATTATTATTCAGTATTATTATTTAGGAAGAAACTCTAATCCTCTTGAGATTTCTTTTTAGATACAGAAGAGAGTGAAGAAGAGGATGAAAACCTTTTTATTTCTATTAACGTTTAGAATCCAGACTGTTGATTCTTCCATACAATGTAGCTAAGAATATTTTATTTTTGGAATCATGTAAAGGAAGTAATATAGAAGAAGACCATGGAATTTAACTGGTTAAAAACTTAAGGATAGGCTTATACATCAAGCAAAACATCCAGTGAACATACATGGCATCATTTTGTAATTGTGCTGGCAACACAGAGACCAATTCACAACCATTTCCAATTACAGTAGTACCTTGTAATAAAGGCATTAATTCGTTCCAAATGAAATTCTGTTAAGCAAATTTTTCTTTATACAAATTTCCCACAGGAATGCATTGAAAATGGAATAATCCCTAATCGCGACCATTTTTATGTTGTATGGCTTTGCCCTGTAGGCAATTCTGTTAAGCAAAATTCCCCTATATTTGGAATTGTTTATGTTTTACAGATTTTATGTTATACAAACCATTTGTTATACAAGGGTCCACTGTACCAGATAAGTAAACCTAAGTGAAATCAGTGGAATGTGAAATCCTACTTTTTCACCCAAGTTGCTCCTGATTTCAATGTCATTCAGACATTCTTTTCCTTGAATTGTGCCCATTGGATGCCATCCAAACCATGCATGATGAAACTGTCTTTTTTATTTCTGTTGTGGGAAAGTCTGTATATCTATGCACAGCTGCACATTTTTTATTGTTTGTAAGCTGCCAAGAAAACAGGACAGCCACTGTAAAACAGGCCTACACAAGTGGCAATATAGTATCACCAATCATTATGCAGACTTCCAGCTTGTTGGCTCTTACCTCTACCCAGTCTTCGGGCTTTCGCTGTAACCTGTGTTTGAAATTGCGAGTAAGTTCCTACAATACGGGAGACAGTAGACGTCTCTGGGTGTGACACTAGTCAAGAAGGGACAGTCCCAAGAACATGCTGTTTTAGCATCAAGGGTTTTGTTGCTTTTTAAAAAAACAACCCACTGAATTTTACTAGAACTCTTTTTATTTAAATCTGGCTAAGCAGCCTGAAGCTCTTAGCAATGCAAGAGTAGCAAAAAAAATATCCAAATTAAACAAACAAACAAACAACAAGATACTGTTATAAAGCCAAAGCCAGAAGTGCATTTGTTCTCTAAATTTGGACATTTCCTGCTCACACACCATGGTCTCAAAGGAAATTTGAGGGGGAGGGGAAGTTTATACAAGCTGGCAGTATATAAACACAGCAATGGATGGCTGTGTCTCTTAGCACAGTGCACCTACAATCCTGAAACTTCCATTATTGTTTTAGCTGGCATTGAGTGATTCATGTTTTTAATGTAGAAAACATTAAAGATTAAATAATCATATGGGGAAGAATTTGCACAGGGTATAAAAATGGAAATTTCAGAGTCAGAACACATAGGATTGTATCTTGTACTACCTCTCTTTTACAGAATCTGTGAACAGAGAAAAAATGAGCTAAATGTCACAAAACCTTGTGGATCATAGTAGCCGTCTCTGTGTAGTGGCAGTGCTTGCAGCAAGATACGTCCCTCATACCAAAATGGGGGGGATCTGAAAGTAGTCCCCTTTCAGACCATGGACCACTGGTACCTTTTTTTCATATGCAAAACCAAAAAGTTGCTGATATCCCTCTCCTGACTGAGATCCCTAGTGGACAGAATGTAGCAGTTAGGATATTGGACAGGGACTCAGGAAGCATTTGTTTGAATTCCACTCTAACACGGCAGCTCACAGGGTGGGATGATAGTCTGAACCACTCCTTAAATATCTCATTTTCTTTGAAAATCCTATTAGGATCACTCTAAGCTGGTTCCAAATCGATAGGACATCACACACACTCACTAAGTCAGTTTCTGTCTAGCATGTATCTATGGAGACTTATTTTGAAGAAGGCTAGTTTTGCCCAAGGAGAAGAAGATCAGCTATGTGTCATGTGCAGATAATCTTGGAAGACTCGAATTTAAAAAAATCTAGGACAAGGATATGGAACCTGTGGCCTTCCAGATGTTGTTGAACTCCAGTTTCATCATCCTGATTACTGGCCATGCTGGTGAAATTTGATTCAAGTTGGAGCTCACCAGCATTTAGACAGTAACAGGTTCTGTCATATGTCTGTGAAGATTCTCAGTCACCCAGGTGAGGTTATCAAGGAGTCAAGTCATGGCAACTGGACTTCTTTTCTTGTGAGATTGAAATGTTTCGCTACTCATCCAAGCAGCTTTGTCACTCTGACGAAGACTGATTAAGCTACTTGGATGAGTAGTGAAACATCTCGATCTCACAAGAATAGAAATCCAGTTGCCATGACTCAGCTTCCAGAAAAGTTGTGTCAGTTTCCTTGAACGGATAAGGTTCAAGGTCTTGGTTTTGATTTTCAAAGCCCTCCATGGCTTGGGACCAGAGTACCTGTCGGAGCGTATCTCTCAGAGGTCAACTGGGACAGGCCCACGAGGATGGCGCAGGCGTATTCACTTAGGGTGGCCACACCCAGAGAGGTGCGGAAATCACTCACGTGTAACCGTGCCTTCTCTGTGGTGGGCCCTACGCTGTGGAATCAGCTCCCTACTGAGCTGCGCCTAGCAGCATCCCTGCTCGCCTTTTTAAAAGCCTTGAAAACACATCTCTTCAAGGAGGCATTTGGCGACCTTCTTACTTAACCTCTTTTTATTTTTGTTGCCGTCCGCGTCATCTTTTGTGGAGGGTATTGTACCCCCCCAATTTTCTATTGTAGTTTGCCTCTGTTTTCCTTGTCCGTTCTCTGCTGTTTTGTTTTTAATTGTAAACCGCCCAGAGTTCCATTTCGGAAGATGGGTGGTATATAAATAAATAAATAAATAAATAAATAAATAAATAAATAAATAAATAAATAAATAAATAAATTTTGTAGATGGAGGCAAACAACCTATGGTCTTCTATCCCTTTCCCTCTACATATATCAACATGACTATGCAAAAATCCATGAAATTTTTGAATTCCTGGTCAGATTCTTCAAGCTTTTTGGAGTTGTTTATGTGGAGTATCTCTTCCTAGACTACTACAGAGAAACCTGTTTGTTCTTCTCTCTTGTGTATGACACAGTATGTGAGCATATAATCTGCAATTAAGAGAAAGACAGACCTCATTTCTCATTCAACATATGATATGAAAAAAACATGGTCTACACCTGTTTTGCACAGTACAACCATAGGTATTATCTCACGATAGAGTACAAATGTAGCATGGCAGTTATCTCCTGTCCTTAAAAAGAAATTCACTTTCCAGGTTATAATTCACTTCTTTAAAGGCATGCAGGGTAATATTTGAACCTCAGGTATGTTTAATTAGATGCAACGTGTAAACAGTTGTGGAAGTGAAATGGAATACAGAAAATTACAGCTGTATATCGACACTGGTCAGAAATTTTCAAGTAACGAGTTAGTTGAAACCTCCTAGGAATATAGCAGTCATTTTAATGATGCACTGGTCTATGAGGCTTCTGTGGTGGCAACTAGAGATGGGCATGAACCAGAAAACCCATGGTTCGGGTTCGTCTGGTTCGGGCCCACCCTCGGTTCGGTTCAGTTCGGTTTTGAATGAATTTTTAAAAAATCGTTTGAACCTGAACTAGTGAGGTGGCGGTGGCAGCAGTGGCGGGAGCTGCAATTCTACCTCCTCGTGTGGAGGCGAGACCACAGCCCTCTCCGGACTGCCCTCCACCGTGACTGGATGACAGCTGGGCTGGCTGTCATGCACCCGCAGTGGAGATTGCTGGAGAGGGGGCTGCGGGCTCAGCTCCACTTGGGCAGCCGAGCCCGCGGTCCTCTCTTGACTGCCCTCCACCATGGGTGGGTGACAGCCATCCGGGCTGTCATCCACCCATGGGGAAGATCCCTTTAGAGGGAGTCCTGGTCCCGTCTCTGCATGCAGAGGTGAGAACGGGGCTCTCTCTAGACAGTCCTCTCCGCGGGTGATGACAGCCGGGCTGTCATTACCAGCGGGGAAGAATGAAATGAACCTCACCGAACCATTCCCCCCCCCCCGGTTCGGTTCGGTTTGTTCTTAAATTACTCTGGGGCTCATTATTCATTTTATTACCAAACAAAACGAATAACGAATAATGGAACAAAAAAAATTCATTTTGTTCCCATCTCTAATGGCAACTGTTTTGGAAGCAAAAGCTCTCTTTGAAGGACTGGCAACAGCTTTTGAGGAAATGGGCTCTGCCTGCAGTAATCCAGCTGAGAGGTTTACCAGAGCACAGTTCTCTGGGGTCAGAATATCCCTGCTTAGAAACTGCTGGTGGTGGTATAGAGTACTAAAGTAAGTTAAAGGCCCTCTGAGCAGCTGGTGCCACTGGGTCTTGCTGGATCAAAGAGTACACGAGGTTGCAAACCTGCTCCGTCAGGGGGAGGGCAGCCTCAGGCTGCCATTTTATCAAGAGTCTTAGCTCTATATCAGCAATCAAAGGCACCTCTTTTAAATGTGCCCTCATGGGCAGCCGGCTTTCCTGGAAAAAAACTTCAGCCCTGCCCCCTGAAGCTCAGTTTCCTGGAACCAGCTCTGGGGGTTCTCTCTCTCTCTCTCTCTCTCTCTCTCTTTCCCTTTCCCTTTCTCTTTCTCTTTCTCTTTTAGTGACAGGCAAGCAATTTTTTAAAACAAAGCAGGGAAGGTGGGAACTTGGAAAGCTGCTTATTTATGAACGGAATCAGGGTGAGAGCAAATGATCAAATGAGAGAGAGAGAGAGAGAGAGAGAGAGAGAGAGAGCATGAGTGTGTGTGTGACAGAGGCGGTGAGCTTGCAAGAGGGAGAGAGGAACCGAGGAAGCAAGGGGGTGTGGAAAAAAGGAAAAGGAAGATGTTTTTCCCTGAGCTCGCCGCCTGTCCCAAACTTTTCTTCCCTTTTGCTGCCAGTGGACGTGAGAACTTCCGAAACACTATTTTGGTCATGTGATCATGTGAGGAAGAAATGTGTTTTATTTTAAGAACTGCATCTTCCCGCCTGTGAGATAGAGCTCATGTGTGTGTCTCTGTTTTCTCCCGATTCCGTTTTCTCCCCAGAACCAGCCCATATTTGCATCCAAGCACCAGTTCATATCTGCACAGATTTTCCTGATTCTGCTGTTAAGGAGAAATAAATCCTGTTCTGGCATTATTTTGCCAGTTATATTTAATGTGCAAAGAGAGGAGAATGCAGCCCCCCTTCATCTTTGCTTTCATTACATTAGAAAACAATGTGGAGGGGGGGTCCCCTGTATGATAGAAGGTGTCCACATGAGCAAGCTCCCTGCTTTTCCATTGGGCTTAATCAATTAGTATGTGTTAACTAGTGCTGCTGACCCAAAGTACCGTACTTATCAAACTAGTGATTTAGAGTGAAAAGAGGTGATGAAGTTCAAAGCACCTCCACATATATGGGAATATATATGCCACTAATTTCACATACTGTATATGGGATTATAAATGCCACTAATTTCCCTTCTCCAGTGGCCGTCCTCAAAGTTTACAGCTAGAGAAAAAGCAAGGCACAACAAACCAGGGGCAGAGGAGGGAGTTTGCCGGTTGCCAAGGCAACCAGTTGAACCTCTGTATCTTTCCTGCTGTGTTGCAATGACTCAGACTGAAGCTCAGTACTGTACAGTGTACCCTCGTATAACAAACGGTTTGTATAACATAAAATCTGTACAACATAAAAAATTCCGGAGATAGGAGAAATTTGCTTAACAGAATTGCCTATGGGGCGAATGTGTACAACATAAAAATGGTCGTGATTAGGGATTACTCTGTTTTCAATGCATTCCTATGGGAAATTTGTATAAATTAAAATTTGCTTAAAATACTTTCATTTGGAACAAATTAATTCCTTTATACAAGGTACCACTGTATAGGGAGAGCTTCAGGATTGCTTGGCAATTGGCTGATTCTCTCTGCTTCCTTCATCTGTGATAAGGAATGAGCCTGGCCTTCTCCAGGGACCAGACAGTGGTGTAGGGGCAGGGCTGGTGTGTCCATTAAGGTGAACTAGGCAGTTGTTTAGGGTGCCAAAACGGACAGAGGGCACTGGCCAGCCTGCTGCCCCCCCTGCCCCCATGCCGCTGGTCCGTCTGCCCGCCCGCCGCCCGCCGCTGTCTGCCTGCTGCCCGCCGCCGCTGACCCCCGTGCCCGCCGCCGTCCCCCGCCATCTGCTGACCCCTGCAGCCCCCCACCCCGCCACCGCCACCACCCCGCCCCCTGCTGCCACCTTGCCCCCCCACTTCCCCCCACCCTCTGCCCCCTCCCTCCCCCCCACCACACCCCTCCCCTAGGGCGCAAAAAAACCTAGCACCGGCCCTGTGTGGGGGTAGCAACCTATGAGGGGTGGAAGCACTGGTGCCTTTTTTCCCAGCCAGCCCAGGACCTTCCTGGATCACTCCCTAATTGTCTCTTGCAGAAGGCTCCCTCCATCCATTCCCCTCAGGTACTCACTGGTCCATGTCTATTCACATTAGCCTCTCCACTGAAACCACCTTCCCTTTGCATCTCACAGGGATTCCCTCTCACCCCCTGGGATATTTTAAGCAGTAGTGGCAGAAAAGCTCATGAATGTGGCACAGAAATAGAAAACTTTATGTTTTCTGTAAACAAAAATTTACAATGCCACTTTTCATCATTTTAAAAATCTAAAACCCAGAAAGAAACCCCATGAAAGCTTGTTCAAATTGTGTTGCAGTGCCAATTTTATCTTCCTATAAGTAATGCAGTACCCACACAGGAGTGTATACACATAATCACAATAATCTGGAAAAGCGATAGAGAATCACTTACTTGCTTATTATGTACAGAGTCATTTGCAATGGCTTGGGAAAGTCATTGAGAGACTGGCTTCCAGTCAGTGTAGAGAAAGTCCTGATCTAGAACAGTCCTATTCTAATATACTCTGCAATTGTCTTAGCACTTCCACTGAAATGGTTTTCAGATGTAGCATATTGTGCACATGTGCCACAATCCTCTAAAAGACCAGTTAAGGTGTGACTACAGAGTGAGAAAAAATGTGAATTGCTCCTCTTTGAAGTTGCACCTGGAAAGATGGATTTCCCCAGGTACGTTTATTTCAACTGACCACACAGGAGTCAGTAGAGAGAAGGGAGGAAATTGCCAATCAGCATTTGTTAGCACCTTGATAAGAAGGTTCTGCTGCTCAGAATTCCAGGAAGCATGGGTACAGTGGAACTTCTCAACAAGCTGCAAACACGGCCTGGCTGTCAATTTCCTCCTCCTCATTGATTCTTCTCCCCCCCCCATTCTCTGGCGTCAAATAAAAAGGCTTTAATTTTTTTAAAAAAGATATGAAGACATATCTTTTTTAAAGGGGAACTAACATCCCCAAGGGTGCATCCTTTTCCTCCAGCTTGAACGAGAAAATAGGGAAAGCCAGATTCCGTTTTTCCATTTAAAATGTCACACTATCTGAGAAAAAAGTAAACAAATTCCATTTGAAAATAGGAAAATGAAAATAAAAACAGAAGAAGCCCCAGTAGTGGAAGAAAAATTTATAGATGCAGGGCATGTAGAGAAAGAAATTTGCATTGAATTGTATGTTGTGAGGTCAACAGAAAATAATGCAAATCTGACCATTCAATTCCTGGAGCATTTCGCACATTATTTGCCAATGCAGTTTCCTCATCGTCAGTGACAAAGAGGCAACAATTAAAATACAGCCTCAGATAAACACTGGCTTGAAATACAATAAGAAGACACAAGCAACTCATGGAGTACAAGAGAGGAAGCCACCCATATTTAACAGGAAGCGTGTACTGTATACCCATGCTTTGTCCATGAGCCACCTACAGATAGAGCTATTCTGGAGGCATATGATCTCCAAAAATCCTTGAAGCTTTCATCCTATTTACACTTACCTGTGAATAAAGTCCCCTAACACAGTGAGACTGACTTCTGAGTAAATTTGCAGAGGAACATGCAGTCAATATACTTTGGTTTGTAACAACAGTGAGTGCCCTTTTAGAGTAGGGTTAAAGCTTTTGGCACGACTTTACCACTGAACGCTTTTGGCATGACTTCAACATACAAGTTTTAGGACCTAGAGAGCTAATGGTTAACATCCTTATAGTTCAGCAAGCTTTGTTTGTTATAAGATATCACCTTGTAGTAAATTAATAACTGCCTTGGATTCCTTTTTGGTGGGCTGGAAGTGTTAGTTGAGATATAATGTTAACAAACAGAAAATACATTTACTTATGGGTTGTACATTCATCTGCATCTATTCTTTTGCGCCATATGGGCCACATCTGCAAAAGAAGGCAGGGAAGGATTGGTAACTGCTCAGTGTGTTACAGCATCAGTTCCAAATTAATCTGAAGAGATGCAACCAGAAACTAATGTAGGTTTTTATACACATTAAAATCAGAAAACTCTACGGGATACAGTAAGAGCCTGGAATCCCATGATATTAGTATCAGTAACCCTTTCAAAACACAGTTGGCACAATACACACTGTGTTTGCACCAACAGTGCATAGAAGGCTACATACTAATGGCCTTACGTTCCAGAACTGGGCCCTTCCATAAGGGAGACTCATAAAAAGTCTGGAGAGTGAACAGGCTGTTGGTCCATATTCAGAAGCATAGACAAATGTGTTCAGGTTTGCATTATTGAGATTGTCACCCAAATTCTAAGTACGAATCCATGGAAGCAGCAAGGCTCTCCTGTTTGAATGAGATGACTTCTAAAAATCATGCTTTGGGACAAACTTAATTGAAAGGATACACCACTGAAACTGTTGTTTTCTTCCATGACAACTAATCTGGAATTTTGTGTCAAAAATCTCAAAGTATAATACAGAGAGCTTAATTAGCCTACCCTATTATAAAATCAGAGAGACCTTTATATCAGTTCAAGATTTGGCTCAAATATATATTGAGCCAAATATATCTTGATACTAGTCTCTGATTTTTCTCAAAATAACTGTACATCCCACAGTTTACAGGCTATGCTTTTGCTGTGCTATTGCTCTGCCTCAGTCGCACATTGTTATGAGAACGTACACCCAATGGGGCCATTCATCTGTCAGCCTCCTGTCTGTCCCCACCATTCCTCCTGTCTGTTTTTCTTACCACAGACAGTCTCCTTGGAAAAGCAAGAGGGAATAGCTGCATAATAGCTCTGGACGGATACCACAGGCAACTTTTCCATTTCTATGGAAGCACCCCTAGTTTCTGGGAGAAATCTTTAATATGGAATCTGGCACACAACATTTTCATGAAGCTCATTCAGTCATAAATAGAAAACTGGAGAGCAGAGTTTTAATATTTAAAATCAAGATTTCAGGAGAAAGAGGCCAATGTACTTTGTAAGCATATCTGATTCTGTAGATGAAGTCTGGAATATACAGTGGAGCTCCTGAGCACTTTGCTGCTGATACTTCAAACAACAGCATTATATTTCTGCAGATAGAGTGCACGTAAATATGCATTGTAGGCTTTTGAAGGCAGAATTAGAGATGGGCACGACTTGGTGAAATTCTTGTTTCCGTTTTCGTTCCTCGTTTCCATTACGCAACAGAAACGGAAATGATAATTAAGCTGTCAGAACTCGAACTCGAACCGATAAATGATAAATTGGGTCTGATTTGTCGTTGTCATTCATGGCATCGCGTGGCGATCGCGCGATGCCAAGCGGCACAGAAAAAAAGTTTTAAAAATAAAAAAAATCCCGATTTCCGGCCAAAAAAGCAGGCGAAAATATGCCTGTCTGAGGGCACCTACCAGAGGGGTGGTTTCTGGGGGGGGGTGTCCCCGGCCTCCCCCCCTCTCCTGTCCTGGGCTGCTGGACCTGGTACCAGGCGGGGGGGCATCAGTCTCGTCGTCTCCATTTGCCATGCGGTGCGGGGGGATCCAAAATGGCGACCGCAATATTTTTTTTGAAATCGTGGTCCAAAAACCCACCAAAGCACCACAGAAACATGCGAAAATTAGCTATTTTAAATGCTTGAATTTTTACAGTAGCAGCAGTGGGTTTTTCTAGCAATAAAACGTCTCCATTGATTTTATTTTATTTTATTTTTATTTTTATTTTTTTACACCTGCGCAATGATGGGCTGGCCATGGGATGGGACCATGCAAATTTTTGGAGCCATTCCACCAATCGCATGGCCACTTGGCCAGGTTTTGACTGAGACTTCTGGGATGTGCCAGTCGGGCATAAAAAGCCCACTATAACCCTAGCCCTAGCCCTAACCCTAACCCTAACCCTAACCCATACGACAATACACTGTCCTTCTTAGTGGGTCAGAGGCACCCAGAGGTGCAGCCCACTAACTCACCCTAACCTTACCCGTAATAACCCTAAGCCTAGCCCTTGCCCTAAACCCAACCCTAAGCCAGATCTGTACTTGCATTGCACTACACGCAAGTACACTGTCCTTCTTAGTGAGTCAGAGGGCGCCCAGCAGAGGCATTCTTCTCTCACCTTGCTCACAGTCCAAAGTTCCAAAAAACTCCAAACCTGCACGCCAGTATGCTGTCCTTCTTGGTGAGCTAGAGGCACCCAAAAGAGAGGTGCCTCTGCCAGTGCCACTTGGTACGCAATGGCTACACGGTCATGTACCCTTCCTTTTCCCTTTGTAGCGGGCCAGAGGAGGCACCCACCCCAGAGAGGTGCCTCCAGGAGCCCACTACCCCCTAAACCAGTACTAACGACAGACGAAAAAAATGACAAACGAAATGACAAATTTTTGAAAAATTTCACGACAAACGGAAACGAGCCAAAACGGGTCGGCTCCGACACACGACAACTCAAAACATCATTTTTCCTGGTCATGCCCATCTCTAGGCAGAATACATGCTAACATACAAAACTGTCTCTTTAGATTTGAGCTGTTTGAATATAACCTGTTCAGTAGAATAAAAGCATGTCTATTGCATGAATTCTGCCTGTTATTCAGCAAATCATTTTATGACTAAGACCATCTGATTGAACAACCATCAAGAGCTAAATTTGTGTGTTTTAATGAAATTTGAATGTTATTAATTAATATGCATCTTTAAGGGTAAGTGGCACATACAAGAAAATGATGTTTGCTGTGGAATTTAAAGGTCATCACCAATACAGTACTAAGTACAGTGTTCTAAATCAAGGTGCCTCCTTTTGAACCACGGAAGTGTGGATTCATTGAAAATAAGACCCTCTTCCCTGAAAGTTAGACTTTTATTTTAAAAGATCTAAGAGAGTCATTCATCTTCAACAACTCACCAAAAATCTTGATGCGATCAATCCAAAGTTCAAAGTTGATCATTCAGCTTGTTCTGTATATTCTGGTAGAGTTAGTCAATCTTTTAGCATAACCACATAAACGTTGTTGATAAAATCAAGGAAACTTCTGCAAAAACTATAATTTGTACAGAAGCCATGGAGTGTTTACATTTGTTCAAATAAATCAGAAGATGTCAGCAATATTATGAATAAATTTGTATTAATTTTGGAGAAATGTTAAAATTTTGCATTGGTATTCATGTACTGCACTTGAAGAAGCAATGATCTTCATAATAAAAGTGCATAATTCTTTCAAGTAGAATTTTATTTTTGAATGTTTTTCATTGCTTTGGCATTCTAGAATATGAGACACTGTAAACAATATAAGCATTTTTTAAAAAAAATCAAATTACAGGTATGATGTTTGGTTTGTTAGGTTTTTATGTTGGTAACCACTAGTATCCTCAAATTCCACAGATTATTCAACTACATATAGACCTTAAATATGTTTACCATACCTAAATTTTATTCTAATTGATTTAGTACAGAGTTCTTAACACAATGACAGTCCTCTACTTTTTATGCATTGAATTTCGTATAGTAGTTGACATTTACATGCTTTTCTTTTTAAAACAAAAATATTGCAGTCCACCTATTTTAATTTACACTGCAGTCCTATGTATTCTTACTCAGAGATCAGTCCCATTGGTCTCAGTGGAACCTGTTCCCAGATAAAAGTGCATAGGACTGTAGCTTAAAAATAATTTTCTAGGGAAGCATGTTAACTGGGATGCTTGTTTTATCAACATCCTTGATGCCCAGCACTGATGCATGCTAGAATTTACTGGCTGAGATCCTGTTGCTTGGTAAAGTAGCCCCTTTGAATCAACGGAGGTTTGGTGAGTCAACCCCTTCATTAGTTCTATTGATTAAACATACCTCCTCACATTGTGACTTACTACACTGAGCACTGTGAGTTCAACTGATATATTTTCTTTTAAACCAATGACCCTAACTAGGAAACATGTGAAAATGAGAAGCATAATTTCTTACAAATAATCTGATGGTCTTGTAATATATGACCCTATAAATCTTTCTCTAGACTGTGCTCTAACATTAGTAATGTGTGGCTGTTTCTAGAAGGAACTAATTCATTTTGCCTTTTTATTTAACTTAAGAAACTCATATCTTGTTCTGTTTGCATCCCATTGTGTTCTTCCCACCCTATATCACTTTTAGAAACCCTGGAAATGCTTTGGAAACCCCATTCTCTGTAGATGGCTTCAAACAAGAAGCTTTCAGGCAACTGCGTTACTTATTTCATATGAACTAATTAAAAATATGTACATTTTGTTTGAACACAAATCAGTCTCTTATTTTAGAGCCTAAGTCCATTCACAGCATTGTTACAAACAAGCAGTGTTTTCTTCCTAATACATATATTTTTATCTTGATTCTCAGGCAAGAGCCATTTTGGAAGCAAGCCCCATCTATTTGACACTAAGAAGTTCCACCTTATATAGGCTTTGGATTGCCTTCTGAAAAGGGAAACTCCTCTCTGAACCTTCTTTCCAGTTCTTTTTCATTCTGACCAGAAATTGGAATATAGGTACTAAATATCAGTGGATGTACGACTCAGCATAGCATGAGTCCCTTTGGAAACCAGCACCTACAGGCTATCATATCAAAACACTCTGATTTGTAAGCAAGGCACATTCTGGTCCATTTCTGATAGAAAGACCACAGGGGAAAAATAAGTGGACTTGAGAATTTGGCCACCAGTCCCAAATGGCCTAGACAAACATAAGCGACAATTAAAAGTCTTACCTTTTCTCTTGCTGGCTGACGTCCTAGATGAAATGCGCTTCGCTCAACAACCGTGGCACACTCCGTCCTATAGTCTGCACTCTGCAGTCAACACTACAGTCAAAGCACCGCTCGTCATCACCCCTATATATAGGCACAGAGCAGTAGCTGCTGCAACAAGTGGCTTCGCGGGTTCTGCTTGAGCCCCATGTTTATTGAGTAAAATTATTCGCAGAAAGAGATCCTTCAAGCAAACACTAAATCTCCATTGAACTGGGAGAAAGCCAGGATGATACGCGTGGGGGAGGGGCCCCTCAAAAAGGATCTGATTTCCAACATAGCAGGGGCAAATACCCACAGCTATCACACCTAGCATTTATTCTGTTAACCATGTAATGTACATTGTCATTTTGACGTTCAGAACATTTCTCTTCTCCCATCACCTCCATGTCAATCCAATTGCCTCCTTCTTGCCGGCAATGAAATGGTTGGGGGGGGGAGGAAACATGGAAAGATTGTTATCCTGGATGCTGTATTTTCTGGGAGATTTTAAAGCCGGACAGATTAAGCATCAGGAAGATGTTAGGCTTGATAAAGGGAGCCCCACTGGTTTTCTGTCTCCTCCAGACAATGAAATCCCATTGCTGGTCTGTGCCCTTCTGTGCTGGATTCTGTGTTACAACACGTAAGAGTTGGAAGGCCAGCTACTATTTTTAATGAACTCCAGTTAAACTAATGAGAGTGGGGGGAGGAGGTAATTGGAGGGAGGGAGGAAGACATGGAAGATGCGGAGGAGGGTTGGCAAACGAGAGGGAAATGGACTCAGCTTCAACTAGGACTTGGTGGAGGGAGAGATAACGAAACACTCTTTTTGCACTGGAGAAAACTTTACAAAGTTTGGTTTTTTCATCATTAGTAAAATAGGGAATTACAGTAGGATGAATGAGCTACATGGAACTGAACTCTTTCTTCTCTTAGGATAAATTTCAAGATTGCAAATCCTGAAGAAGAAAACTATATTGTTCTGTCTCTGCCCTTATGCGAGATCCACAATATAAAGTGCTGCTTAGTTTACCCATCTTCTGCATGATACAGGTCATCTTCAGTCTTCATCTCTGTCAGGAAACTCCTTTATTGTTGAGGTCTCTACACAAAGTGCAAGATGGGTATTTTAAGCAAGCTGCCTCTTTATAGCATCTATGATTTTATTTAAAAAAAATCCTCATGTAAACAGGCTTTCCAGTATTCTCTAATTGAAGTGGCAGAATGTATAGCTTTATTTTTAAACACAGGAGCAACTGATAGCTTATGATTTCACACACTTGTTGTTTTAAATTAAAGAAATCGGTCTTATCAAGTGTAGAGGATTATCTGCTGGCGTTATAGGACCTGAAATGAACCCTTCACCTTATGAGACCTTGGCTCGATGGCTGTCCATCCAGTTCACAAAAGGAGCTGCTAGAGAGGAGTTCTGTCTGCCATGTATTGCCATTTTGGGCAATTACTGTACACTGCGTCCTGCAAGCCAAGAACATCTTGGGAACTCCCCCCCTCCCCCACATAGTTGCGCAGATTATGCCAATGTTTCATTTTTGTGGAATGAAATAAGATGGACCCTTCCTTCCTAAGACCTTACACTTTGTGACTCATTTTACAGATATATAAACATTTTCTTTTGAAATCTCACTGTTTGCATCATAAATTGTAAACCCAGTCATAATTTTAAATCAACATTAATTAAATTTAAAATTAAGTAGCAGTTTAAGTCAGAAGTGAAAGAGGATATTTTACAAAACAATTTCTCTCCCACACTGGGCCTTTGTCTATTGTGATTACAGGTATTTTAAAAAATCTTACTGTGTGATTATTATATTTTCATTTTCTCTTCTCAGACACCTAATGGCCTTTTAGTCAGGAAGAAAGCCACATATTAGTATTAAAATAAATATAAATATAGAGATTTTGATCATGGTTGGAACTAAAACTTTGATATTATTCTCTGGGCTCTGAGTCAGTCCCATTTGATTTACAGAAGATTAAAACATGGCTGAATATATTTCAGTGAGGTAATTTTAAGCATCACTTTACCATTATGAAAAGACATTTTCCATAATGCTGGAAGAATTTAATCAATCCTAAATAGAAAATTGCCTTAACAGCCAGCCATTTTATGACCGAAGGAGATTAATGCACCATTTTTGCTTTTGTTAATGTGTTTTGAAGGCTTCATGGGGTTAGAAATGAGAAATACCTCTAGTAAATGGGGTGGGGGAATTCACAGATTCTGTGCGTGTGTCTCTGTCTCTCTGTCTGTCTGTCTGTCTGTCTGTCTCTCTCTCTCTCTGTGTGTGTGTTGAACTGGAATCGACTACAAAGGTTGTCTCATGTGCACCTTATTCTCTTTCTCTCTTTTTCATGGGTCTGGCAGAAGGAGCATTGATGCTGGTGGCATTCAGAGTTTTTCCCTAACAGAAGAAATACTAGGGCAGGTGCATATATTGTAATGTATGCTAGTGTCAGGAGTTTTCAGCAAGGTAGCCATGTTAGTCTGTTTCAACATGTAGATAGAAAGAAAGCTGTGTCATCTAAAAGGCTACCAAATTTGAGTGTGAGCTTCTGTGGATTACGACCCACTTCCTCAATGCAAGAGATGGGGATGTCACACAGCAGCGAGCGTGTTGGGCAGGAGGTATGTGGCAATCCCTCACAAATTCCTGCATTGTGTTCTGGTTTCTCTGAGGTAACCTGGCTGCAAAACCTTGTTTATTGGGGTGAAGTGGGGACAGAGAAATTCAAGCAAACTGATGTGTTATATTTATGTTGTATATGATGTAAAATGTGCAATCAAATGCCCATTAGTTTGCACATTTTACACAATATAGACACTCCCCCAAAACCTGTTTATGTATTTTTAAAGGGGGGTACAGTTTGCTCATTAATATTTTAAAATATATGGCTTTTTGGTGCAGACAATAGTTTTCCAAAACACCATAGCAGCCTTACAAAAGAGCCAGCCCTCAAGGCCCCGCACATTTCTTTTAACACTCAGCCTCGAGAGCTCCAGAACAATGATTTCTTCAAGAATGGTTGAATCCAGTTAAGTATTTGCTGTCCCAAGCTGTGCTTTTAGACAAAGGGGCATCAAAAGGGCACTGCCACGGCCATCCCATCTCCTGTGCCCCAGCATCGTATGCCTGAGAGACCCACCTCATTTCACCTAACAATAGGGCTGGTCCTTTGGAAGATTTAGGCCTGGGGTCTGAAGAGCCAATGAATAAAGGCAACCTTCACAGACTTGTTTTGGACCACAACTCTCATGATTCCAAGCTTAGATTGCCAATGACAAAGGACTGTGGGAGTTGTGGTCCAAAACATCTGGAGGGCCAAAGTTTGGACACCACTGCTATAGGTGAACCAAGGCAGTTGGATGAGGGGTGTAGGAGGAGCAACAGAAGCAGAAGCTCACAAACCTTGGGGTGGGCGGGCACAATAAAGGATGTGGGGTGAGGTGTGACAGAGTGGAATCAGAATACACTTGCCATTTTCCTACACTTTAGGTCAATTACAAAATGAAAGTGGAGCCCTTGGCAAAGCCTTTGTTGTCCATATGTATGTATATGTCTTCCTCAGCCGTGGCCTTGACCGGGGTTAATAGAAGCATTGGCTGCTTCAGCCATGGCCGAGGGGATGTGACAGGTATCAGAGAAGGAAACTGCCAGCTGCTTTTGGCTCGCTGTCTTTATCTGTGTCTAACGAGGCCAGCTCGTCGCCATCCTCTTTGGAGATGAAATGAAGCGATGGGCTGAGGCAAGGCAAAGGAGGCGCCGGGTCCCGACAATCTGAGGTGTGACTTGATGTATCCTAACCATCCTAGACATTGCCAGAAGAACAAGGGGAAAGGAAGGGGGAAAGGTGGAAGGGTCTGGAGTCAGGGTGCCTGAAGAAAATGGCTGTGAAGGGAAAGAATGGGATGGATAAGTGTGTCATGCAGAGCCATAAAGCAAGGAAAATAGTGCACAAACAGAAAGAAACACTGAGACCCAGAAACTTTAAGGAAAATAATGGGGAAAATCCTTTCTTGCAGCTGGTACACTTACTGAAGTCTGCCACGACTGTGTGTGAATGGATCACAAAATCAGATTTTAAAAGCATTGAGTTATCAAATAAAATAAAATAATTTAGTAATAATCCTGGAAGTTTCACCAAAGTATTTTTTTAAAAAGCCATCTAGAATAGCAAGCAACTGCTGCTCACTTCCTTTCCAATCCAGAAAAGCCAGGGATTTGTTCTGTCTTTATTTTTCCATCAAGACATAAAAATCCTACTGGACCAACTACAGTATTTATTTATTTATTTATTTATTTATTTATTTATTTATTTATTTATTTATTTAGCTTGTATGCCGCCCACTACCCAAAGGTCTCTGGGCAGCTCACAATCAAAATAAACAATCCAGACAATTAAGACATCAAAATTACAATAAAATCAAAACAATAAAAACATTTAAATACAATATATAAAAATACTACACTAAAATCGCCATCAGGAGCCACAATAATCAGTTTAAAAACTTCTGGAACAGGAATGTATTCATGAACACACATGAACAGTAAATCGATAGTAGGTCATGGGTACTGTATAATTACTGTGATCCAAAGATTTAAACAGAAGTAATCCACATTCATTGTCTTTACTGGAAACAACCAACTGAGGAATTAGGTGTGCCAAAACTTATTTGAGGAACAACAATAAATGGGGACACAAATGAGTCTAATCCTTTGATGGATTGAAGACATTTTGTTTAAAGGGGAATTAATACAGGGTCACAATTTTTTTAAAAGTTAATGTTTTGGACAGTAACTCTAGGAATCCCTTCACCTGCATGGCCACGATGTCTCAAGGATGCCAGGAACTGTTGTGAATGAAGTAACTTTTGCAGGTTAAACGGGCTCCAACCTTTTTGGAATTAAAACCAGATTTGAAAACTAGGAAGCTTGGGCAGGGTGGGGGGAATGGGAAACTGATATCACCTCACCACCAGTCCCTAGTTCCAGTTGGCATATACCTACCTTTATGCCAACTAAATTTCAAGAAAAAAATACCACAGTCTAAATACCTTTCATCTCCTGTATACTTTTGTAGTTTAAAAAAAAATTACAGAGCCTTACTGCTGCACAGGCCAATTGTATTTAGTCAGCTGATTTACTTCTATGTAAATAACTGTGCAAATCTGACATATCTCTTTTGTGAAGGTAGGCCCAGATAATCAGGTGAAAGACTACGGCTTTAAAAGTCTGAATCTGGACACAAACTACTGACTGGGAAAGGACTGACTAAAAAAATCCATGGTGGGACTACTAACTGCAGAAGCTGAATTATCTCCTTTCGAGTTTCGACAAAAAGCTACATTAATGATTACTTGCACCTGCTTTAAACATTTTGAATATTTAATTCAGTGCACAGGGTTTGTGCTATTAACCAAAGGAGGCAGCTATGATATATGATAGGTCTCTGTGAAAATACACATGCTGTACATGGCAGGCCAGTTCAAGTCAGGTGCTATAAAACACAATGGCACGGGAAAGATTCTGCATTTTATAACAAATGGCACTGTATGTATCTACAGTACTTTTAAGGGATTTTCATAATGTCCATGTACTGTTTCTTATACTGTGTTGCAGCCAATATATTTCTTTTCACTTCTGATATATTATAAATATTTTAATTTTGGCCATCAAATCAATCAGCGACTCTTTTATCGGGTATAGTATTAATCTTTCATGTTCCTAATATTTCCTGTTTATGTACCTAGTGGATGCTATTATAGTTTGTCTGTCTAATTTTTCAAATATAATGTAAATAAGATTTGAATGTCCACCAAGAAACTCAAGTCCAGTAAATTATTCCATTGTTTTCAAAATGACCTCTCAGAAGGATCAGACCTTGTCTGTTCTCTCAATGGGTAACAAATAATACATTTATAAAGTTCACATCAGCACCACTAACTGTCACATTTGCTATTGCTAATTTTTATATACATTTTAGAGAAACATGACTGAAAACACAATGAATTTAGATTCAAGAGTAGTGTTGAAACTTAAAGGAAGTTAAGTTTCCTCCATAAGCACTGCAAGCAGCACTTCAAACAAGTGAATTTTCTTTTGAGATTTTTCACTAAGAATATTCATATTTTTAAAGACTTTTTGCCCCTTCACCTTTTTTTTTCCAAGTGTAAAGGTAAGAATATATTATTAGAGAAACAACAAAAAAGAGAGATCAAAACATTCAGCTGGCCTAATAATATCTTCAACGTGGGAGCTACATCAAGCACTGCAGATCATGTTGATTTACTGAAATAATTTATACTGCTGGCATCTTCGAAATAGTTGGATCAAGTGAAAAGAGAGAGAGAGAAGGTCACAGAGAAAGGAACATATGTGGGTATTCTGTTCCATCTTGATATCAACAGAACAAAGTGTTTCACATCCTCAACTGAGCACGGAGTCGTCAGTCTTAACAGGAAAGGCCAAAGTCTGTTGGGGGATTTTTTTATCAGCATTTTCAAAGGAGCTTTTCAGTTTTACAAAGCACTTATATCATGCCAAATGAACTGCTGTAAAATTTAACCCCTAGAATGGGTTGGATAGATGTTGAAGAATGAAATGTGGTGGTTAAGCGCTCATTATACAAAGCACATCATTTAGTGGGCGATTGTGCTTTGTACCAAATTTCAGACGAATTGCTGTAGGGATTTTTGTGCTGTGCACCTTTATATCTTGATTTCAGAAAGAGATATTGGTACCTTTTTCTCTCTTTACAGCACTGGATAAGTTTCCCTTTCTAAGGGAATCAAGCCGCCCCACCCCCGGTTTCTAAACCGGTGCAGAGAGTTTTGGGGCAACAATATTTTCAAATTGGGGATATCCCAAGAAAGAAAGTACACTTCTACTACATGGTCTGGTATGACAATAAGATGCAGCATAGAAGTTACCCAAATAAAGGGTGTTTATACACGACCTCTAAGCTCCGCTGCAAATGGCTCCCAGCTCCGGAGCTTAAAAATGTTTCCCCACCAGCTCCGGAGCTAACAGAAAATTAAGTGCGACCACACCCACTTTAGCGCGACCCAGCTCAGCTTTCAAGTACCTGCTCTGGGAGAGTGAAAATTTTGATGCGGAGAGTGCCGGGCTCTCCTCGCTTCTTTTTGTTGTTGTTTTTTTGCCTCCCGCCCCTTTAAGAGGAACCAGGAAGTGACCGGGGCTCAGAGCAACTTCCACCGGCACTGGAGGTAAGGCTTTATTTTGTCCCTTTTTAAGGCTTTTTTTCCTCCCTCCCCTCACGCAGACAGAAGCAAGGAAGTGCGGAGTGGTGGGGAGGAAGGAAGAGAAACGAACCCCCAAGATCTCTGGTCCGAATTTAAGGGGCCAGCGGATCTTAGGGGTCGTGTGAAAAGGCCCTAAGATACCCAGATCATTTCAGAAAGATAGATGCACCAGTTTGTTAAAATTGACTTGGAGACATTTGCTGTTTTGCTTCAAACCATGCAATGGGTACATGATGGGAAGTACCTACAGAGGCTTCTTAATGTGTGAAACCCACAGTTTAGGCTTATCGCAACTGATTTACACCAATGGGTGTGAATAATCTGATTCTGCCCATAGTCTCCTTGCTTTGTGCTATTGTCTTAAACTGACAAAGGACAGGAAAGGAGAATTTATGATGACAGATGGATTACAAACATGTGCATAGAATATGTTATCTAACTACACAATAGGCTTGCAGATATGCCTGCCTAGGAATACCCGGAAAGTAGCTAAACCTGGTCTCAGCTCTCCGGTCTCTCCAGTGCTAAGAACATTACTTTTAAGAAGAGAAACTACAATGACATTCTTACACCATCCATAACTGAGAAGTACTGAGATGTTACTCTTTCTGTATTTATGGCAACTTGTATTGATTTCAGAGCAAGCAGGCACTGAGGAAAATAGTGTTGTGGCTGCTTGTTTCGTTGAAGTGACCAGATGTTGGATTCAGTGAACTGATTGACTGCTCATGGATTTCTTCCATCAATAGGAACAAATAACCATGAGTTACATGCAAGGTGAATTTATCATTAAAACTGGGTTCTAGATTCATGTTTCGTCAGCAGTGATGCAAGGTGGAAAAGAAGACATGACACAATTATTACCTCAGGCCATGGCACAGAGCGAGGGGAGAGTTTTAACTTTTGCTGCATTAAAGTCAAGCAAATTGAGGAGAGCAATTGCGAACCTGATGAAGGATGCTGTCTCCTGTGGAGGCGTTTGCCTGTTCCCCGTATATATTGGCTTGGTCTCAACATTATCAAGACCCTTCTCTTTCCATAGCATTTGCCCTGCCTTTCTGGGAAGTAGGAGCGGTATATAAGTGTGGAAAATAAATAAATAAATAAATAAGCAATTCATTGTTTTAAAATAAAATACTGTGTTGCATTTCAGGCATAATAAAAAGTGTTCTGCTTATAATACAGAAAAGAGGGGCCCTGTATTGGAGGTGAGGTCTTGAGGTATGTATTGGGGTTTAAAGAGGCAATATTTTTCTCACTTCCAGGCCATATATGTATATTTTAAATAAAAAATGAAATAAAATTGAAAAATATATCTTAGAGGACGGTGGGGTGAGTCCTCCGTGAGGTCCCTTTATACTACTTCCTTCAATAACACTCAAGTTAGGACCCCCCCCCGTGCAGTACAAAATCTGTGTATAACTCTTATGCCTCCCCAAACTTAACTACAAAGCATAAGCGGTTGATTAGCATAAACACAACCAGGGCAGTTCTCTTTATTGAGGTTCTCTCCCACGGTGTTGACAAACCTTTCCTCACAATACTGTGGGTAATGAGCCTTAATCGTGCTTGTGACACATACACCCCATCTAGTGACTGACTTAGAAATGTTGTGCTTGGGGGCATGTAGATCACTCTAACACTTTCAGTGTTGAACCCGTGCCCTTAGTTCTGGATGTCACAGTATTTATAGAGTATTGATTTATTTATTTTTAAAAAATCAATGTATAGCCAAATTGTGCTGCTCAGACCCATCCAATTCAAGAGAAAAATGTGTTTGTCCAGCCATATGCTATCTTACAGCATAGTCCTAGTCCTATGAGTATTTGACTGAATTGCCAAGTACAGTACTGTATGTATTATTTTGCCATTCTTAGGCAGAGGAAGGAATATTAAGGAGATGCATGTCTGCTGTCTAAATTAGCTTAGAAGTCTTGAGATGGGCATAGACCTACTTCCTGAATTGTTTTATGGCTTGAATACAAGCTCCAGGGTTATTTCAAGGCAGTGTTGTTCTGAAATGGCTTTTGTCATTTGACAGACTTTGTTTGCAGAGGGGCTAGAATGTGACCATGCTGATACTCCTTGCCCTTTTACAGCTTTTTTTGACATTATTGACCACTCTCCCCCATCCAACATACTTTGTGGTCTGATATGGTTGCTCTGCTCCTACCTGCAGCATCAGTTTCACAAAGCCACAGAGGGATTTTTGCTCCAATTTATGACATAGAGCTCTGGGTCCCCACCAAGTCTTACCATTTATGCTCCTTACCAGAGCAGAGTTCTGAACCTTTTTTTTGAAGAAATGCATTCTATTGCTCACTATTTTGTATCAGCAGGAGATCATGGGAGTTGCCATTGATTCATCTAAACAAGCAACTTTTTCTGTTGCTTGCTACTAATGCATCAGTATTAGCTCTACTAGTATAGCCAATGGAAATTATACGAAAATGTTCTCTGGTTTCTTTAAGTGGCAGAAGAAACTTCTGTTTCTGGCTCATTGAAAACACATTATAACGTTTCCCTTGTGACTTTCTTTCCAACATATTTCAATGTGAGCTTTTGTGGACACTACAGGTTAACTTCTAGAGACACGAGAATGGGACTGCATGGCAAATATTTATAGTTTTACTGATTGCTTCCTGGGCACAATGAGTTGATGTGGCATTTCAAACCTGGCAATAAGCATTAAGACCCCTGTTAATATCCCCTGTTGATATTCATTTCCCCTTCCAGGAAGCATTGTTCAGTAAATAATGACAATGATTTGAGGCTTATGTGTTTTCTTTTGTTTTTAAAAGAAAACTGTACAGGAACCAAAGAGGTTCATCTTAGTCTTCACTTCTTTTTTTTAATTCACGGAGGGAGTTGAATTTTGACAAGGCAAACAAACGGAGGAAGAGATTTAGCTCCTCTATCTCACCCCTCCCTCTCTGCATGCTGCTGATCTGGGACCTTCTGAGAAAACTAGAAACATCAAGCTAATGCATGCATCATAAGCCCCTCTTTTTAGAAGATGTCTTAGGGCAGTGCTGGTGAACCTATGGCATTGATGCCAAAGGTGGCACCCGGAGCCCTTTCTGTGGGCACCCGACATCGCCCCTTCACATGTTAAATTGTATTCAGGTCAAACTGCTGTATTGGCACTTTGCGAATTAGTGGGTTTTGAATCCCAGTTTGGACACACAGTCTCTGAAAGGTTCGCCATCACTGTATTAGGGCATGAATACATAGCAAAGAAAAGTTAATTTGCTTGCACTGACTCATTGTGAAGTCACACCAGACAATCTGTGTATGTAAAACACATGGACGGGGGTGGGGGGAGCCCTGCTTGCAGCTCTATTGAAGCCCCATAGGATTCAGTTAAAAGGAACCCCTTTTGCAAGCTGTAACAAGGATTTCCTCCTGTCATTAGGTTTCTCTCTCTCTGTGTGTGTGTGTGTGTGTGTGTTTGGGTGCCCTGTTGCATCAGCGTCAGCAACAAACTGCTTAAAATCTTCCCAGCCTTGAAAACTGTTTTCTCAGCTGTAAAAACACAAATGTTTCCAAAACAAGCTTTGTTTGCCCTTAGCTGTTAAAAAAATGTTTGCTGATGGGCTTTCCTCATCATTCCTGAATGTGTCTTGGTGAGGCAGCTTTTTGGCATTGGTTTAACTTGTCACAACTCTGAATTAATGTGAACAGATCCATTTTCTTTCTTTCTTTTTTTAAAAGTAGAAGCCCCAGTAATGGCGGGAGATACTGTGAACTTGGGATTGATTTGTATCTCCCTTTGTATTGTGAGATCAGTGAAAACAGGTGAATCAGGCTGCCCCAAACTGGTTGTATCTCTCACATCCCTCCCCACCCCCCAAATGTGGCTTAGCCCATCTATCCCAGCCACAGACAGTAACCTATGGCTTTTGCCTCCGTTGCTCTAGGATACACTTGCCCCTTCCCAAGGCAGAAAAGAAGAAATGACAAATAGCATAAGCCATTGTCCTGTGAAATCAAGGGGGTGGGGAGACGGCAAGATCCCAAAGAACAAGTTTCTTTAATGTAAAATCTCAGAGGAAAATCCTTTTGGTACACTGATGGCACCCAACTTGACCTCTTCTGCTAGGTCACTCAGGGCACTTTTACACAACCCCTAAAATCCAGAGGCAACTTAAATTCGGACCAGAGATCATGGGGGCTTGTCGCTTTTCCTGTGTTCTCACCCCTCTGCACTCCATTGTTTCTGTCTGTGTGAGGGGAGGGAGAAAAAAAGGGAGAAAAAATGCAGGCTTACCTCCTCTGCCAATCAGAGAAGTCCCGAGCCATCCCGTAGCAATTCCTGTCTCTTAGGGCCTTTTCACATGACCCCTAAGATCCGCTGGTCCCTTAAATTCGGACCAGAGATCTTGGGGGTTCGTTTCTGTTCCTGAGTCCCCACCCCTCAGCACTTCCTGCTCCTGTCGGCGTGAGGGGAGGGAGGGAAAAAAAGGACAAAAGAACCTGCCGGTGCCGGTCGTAGTTGCCACGAGCCCCGTTACTTCCTGGTTCCTTCTCAAGGGGCTCTTAAAGGGGTGGGAGGCAAAAAAACAACAGACAAGCGAGGAGAGCCCTGCACTCTTATCTGCATCAAATATTTTTCACCTCCAGAGAGAAGGTACAAGGAAGCCCAGCATTCGCTAAACAACTTTGCAAACTCCGGAGCTGGTGGGGAAACATTTCTAAGCTCCGGACCTGGGAGCCATTTGCAGCACAGCTTAGGGGTCGTGTATAAACGCCTTTAAAGGAGCGGTGGGGACAAAAAAACAAACAGACGGTGAGGGAGCCCAGCATTTGGAACTTTACAATGCACATGGGAAGATTTTTTACCTCCTGGAGCCCAGGTACTTGAAAAGTGCACGGGGATGCACTTAGGTGGGCATGGTCATACTTAATTTTTTTTAAGTCCGGAGCTGGTGGGAAAACATTTTAAAGCTCCGGATCTGGGAGCCCTTTGCCTCAGATTTTAGGGGTCGTGTTAAAGCGTTTTCAGTCAAATGGGTTTTTTGTAAGTATCTGGGGATAAAAAGAGAGGAAGCTTACTTGGAGGCTGCCCATTCAATTGTGGAATACCTCCAAATGGAAATGAGGCTAGTGCCAGAATAGTTGTAATACTAATTTTTTTTAAAAAATTGGTATTTGGCCTGCCATGACATTTTAATTCATTGATTCTATCTTAACTAGATCTGTTTTTTTCTTTTTTTACTATGATGACATATTTTTGATATTTCTGTTTTATTTCTAAAGAGGTAGCCATTGTACTCTGTTACAGCAGTCTTTTGGGGCATCATAGTCAAGCAAGTTTTATTTGGCGTAAACTTTAATGGACGTCTTCAGATACAGCTAATTGTGGCCTTAATTGTGTTATTGTAACTTTTTAAAGTTATCATTAAATAATAATTAATTGCCTAGGAAGACAATTTGCACTTGTCTACCTAGGGTGAAGGGTGTACTTTGTACTGTTTTAATTGCTTTAATAAAAAAGTGAAATAAGATGTTCCTATATTTATTATTATATTTATTATTCCTATATTTGAAGGATAAGGTTTGATGGATAACTTTGTTGGATAAGGCTTAATGGGTATGTTTGTATCCAACACAAATCAAATTTAGAATTTCTTCACTGTTCGTCCTGCTGCAGCATTCCATTATAGAGTGTACAGTGAGCTGCAAGTTTAGAAATTGGACTTCCAAAGTAGAAATCTGGCACTAATGTGTGGTCGTGTCCTAGCTTTTATCTTCTGCTTGCAGAAATGAAACTAACAATGGCTAAAATTCTGTTGCTTAGCATAGTAACGTACACTAGAGTAGGGATTTAGTGAATTAGCTCCTCCATAAATTCCATGATTCAAATGAGCCCACTCTATCTTTAACCTACTTTACCAATCATTTCAATCAATTGAAATTACAAAGGAATTGACTCATATAATCCCTATTGATTCAATGAGCCCACTTTAATATGATTTGTTTTTTTAAATGAGGGGAATTGAGATGGATGCAATTTGTCTCAAGTCCGGGTTTGGGAGATGAGAGGCAGGCAAAACTGGGCCTTCTCCAGCAGGTGCTTAGCACAGTACCTTCTCCAGCAGGTGACAACCTGACTGGAGACAGAGAGGTATGCCAGTGAAACATCAAAACACATTGGAAAATCATCCATAAATATAGAAACATCTAAAATGCCCACCAATTCCCATTTTAATTTGAAACCGAGGAGGAGTGGCAGAGGCAGTAGAGACAGGAAGAAAGGAAAAAAAAAGAGAAAAATAAAATAAAAAGCTAGCCAGTCAGCCCCAAATAATGATGATAATAATGATGGGGGGCATGGATCCTTCCCCTTCTCCTTCCCCTTTAGATTGGAGCCAGGCTGTAGCTCCTGCAGCTGTTTTAATAAGAAAAATCTTGTTCTCAGATCTCTCTGCCATTTCTGTTTCTTTCCTTGTCCTGATGACCTTCTACCACCTTATCACTTTCAACTTTAAACCATGACATTTAGACAGTTTCAACCACTCTCTTTTTTGGTTGTGAATGTGCCCTGACTTCCACATTGCTTATATTTCCTCCACCTAGGTTCAGCCCTTGAGTCCCAACCCCATTGACTTGGGTCAGTTTCATCTGCGTTGGGAGCCCGGGAAGTGAACAGGATTAAGAGCTCAGGGTTTTAAAGGCAATGATTTATTGAATGTGCTTTATTTAATTATGAAGAGCTAGTATGGTTGTCTCCCCACACCTCTCCCTCCATCGCTGCATTTTAATCTCCAGAAAGCATCATGTGCTGTGCATTCTTGGATTGTTTTGCGTGTCAAACTTCTGCACCAGAAAGGTTTGTGGACAGAGAGAAAGGACTGGATCTGGAGCATGCCAGTGTCTATGACTTAAAATAAAGTGAAGTTGGGGAAATGCATTTCCACCCACCAGCCCACCCACCAGCAAGGAACAGGCATAGATAATTACTTGGGTTTTCATGGATTAATTCCTCTTCCTTCTTTCACCTAAATGATCAATCTGCTAATTGGGAATGTAGGTGAATTGACAGAAAAAAGGCAGAGAAGTGGGGGAAATTATTGTCAGCTAATTGTCTCTGTATGGGTATGTGTGTGTGTTTGTTTGTGGCAACTGGATTACCATCCTGTGGCAAAAGGGGGGAGCACACTCTATAATACCAGCAGTGTATCTCATTTATCTAGAATAGTACTCCATCAATATTAAATTAAATTAAAAAAAACTAAAATGGTACAGTGAATTAAAACAGAGGAAGGAGGGTTCTCTACTATCCCTTTCAATGCCCCAACCCATCAAATACTAACACCACCCACAGCAATATTTTGGTGCAAACCAACCATTGGTGTGGACTTGAAAACAGGCTAGTTAGAAGTAGAGATGTAAAATTTCCAGAAATTTTGGGGGAAGTAGGGGGGGACCCACTGTTTTTCTCCAAAGCTTTTTTCTCCATGGATTCAAAACTCATTGGATGCAAATTTTAGATCTCTAGTTTGGAATGCTCCAAATTGTGCCTACTGCTGCACCTAAAAAGATATACAATGTGATGGACACCTTGTTATTAGCAACAATTTGCTAATTTGAGTTATGTGATTTAACTGAGGCACATGTCAATAACTAAAAGGATTATGGCCACTATAAATGAAAGAGTATGACCCAGTACATCCCCCCACACTAAGTGAGCCTGAGGATCATGAGATGTTTATAAAATAAATATATTTATAAAATAGCCAAATATGTGTTTTCAAGCAACTATCCCTACTATCTCTGATTCTTAAGCTCAGGGGGAGGGGCTAAATACTTTTTCTTCACTAGATAAAAAAGAATTGGTGCAGATCACTTGTACAGTGACAGTCAGTGGAATGAAGCCTCATTGGAAAAACATTCTCTGCATTTTCTCACTCCCATTTGAGATGTTTTGGCATAGCTACCCCTTTTGCCCATGCTGGGGTCAGATAGATTTGTAAACAAACTCTGGAGTCCTCTCATCCTGAAGGTTTCCAAAGGGAGACTATGAGAAACAACCCTCCTTCAAGTAACCAGGATGAATGGAGTGGATCCCTTTACCTTCTCATGAGAAAATTAGGAGATGGAAAATGAAGACAACCAAAGGCTATGCTCTTGTATGTTACAGTATCCCTGGAGATATTCTGTTTAACAGGCTGAGACTAGGAGTGCAAAATGGATAACATCAAGAAGACACTGAAAGTTAAATAGGATCATTGATAAATATATTAAATAATCACAGCTGAAAGGAAATTGGTAAACAGGATTGCTTTGTGACTGATGCACCAAAACAGAGTCTGTTCATTCAGCCAGTTATTACAAGGTTGCTATCTGCATGGAACTGCTATTTTAAAACTTTATATTTTTCTTTCTTTCTAAAACTGAAAGAATATCTTGAGCTCCAAAACGACATTGGAAGGGTGACTGGTGTCTTGTGTGGTAAGTATTTTTGCCTCAAACTTTTCAATTAATATCAATTGACATTTTCTTTGACTCGTTGAAACTGTTGTGTTGGGGACATTCTGTAGGATGACTGCTTTAAGAAATGAAGATGGAGTTGAACAGCCACTTGAATGGCACAGAAAAACCACCACCAAGAATGCATTTTTTAAAAAACAAAAAACAAAAAGTTTTCTTCTTTCTTCTTTGAGATGAGCATATCAGCTTGATCCCTATGGAAGCTAAATACTGTAGTATCTGCATGGTAAGTACAGAGGGTGTGGATACATATTTGCAAACCAGATTTTGTACATTTTAATTCAATTGTGCCTGTCAATGCAAGTCTGACAAAGTAAACAGGATCTGAATCTTGCTCTCGTGAATTAGTATACAACAGGTGTGTAAATAAAATCTATTCCAGGACATTTGGGACTCAGCCATTTAACCATCAATAAACAGATTAGCAAATAATCTGGACTCTGCTGGGAGGAAACAAAATACACTAAAACCTGCTTAAAAAGCGAAAGCTATTGCTGTATTTCGAACAGCATTACCAGTAAATAACCTGGGGTCTGCTTCAATTTCCTTATCTCTTAAGTGTAAAGCAAATTAGAGAATTTATTTTAATGTTTGTTAAATTGCCAATGTCTATCCTGATCCCAAATGCCTAAAGGAAATACAGTTCACTGATTTCAAAGGATACTGTTTCCTTTTGATTAGGAAAGCATTTAGTGCAGTTTGTATCAAGTGTGCAGTCATAACTAAAAACGTAGCATCCAGAAATTTGATAATTAGAGTTGTGCAATGAGAGAGAAGACTGAAAAGTTTCCTTAAGAGGAAAGCAATTTGTGAGTTGCAGTGGGTTGGAAGAATACCCTCCTCCTTTGTTTCTGCTGGGTTCTGCCGCCTGATACCCACTGGTGAACCCTGCCCGTTTGCAAAAACAGAGGTCCATGAGAATAGCTTTCTCTCAGCAATGTGGCACTTGGCTCTGGAATGCCTTCCTTAAGCAGGCACGTTTGGCATCCAATCCATGTCCTTTCCTGAGATGTTTTAAATGATGTGTTTTATGCCCGTGTTGCTCTGTCCACATTTCCCTCTGTCTACAGTGGTATAAGTCCTGATTTCTCTTGTTATAATATTTAGCAAGTAAGACTGCATTCCTACACACATTTATCTCAAAATACATCCCACAGGGAGCTGCAAGTGCACTCTTGTAGTAGATATATGCAAACTTATATTATCAAGGTAGGTAGGGTAGGTAGGTAGGTAGGTAGGTATTTACTTGCAGTATCAACATCTCAAACTTTTCAGATTTTACTACATTTCTTACGAGTAAACAAAATTACATTTCCCAAATCATTTCCCATCTACAGTATTTTGATCCATCATGTTGGTATAATTGCAGGTGCATTTTTGAAATTTTGACTGCATCTTCTTTTCCTAAATGACTGTTCTGAACATCTGTGTACTCAGTGGCTGGTATTAAATTTGGAGGAAACAAATTTGAATATTCATTTGGAGTGAAAGTTTTAAAATAAGTGAAGGAATTCAAGGGTTAGGTCCTTTTCTTTTGTGGTTTTGGAACTCTTCTCCAACTTTTAAAATAAGTGAAGCCCTCATTTCTGTCAAGTTTCAGTTAGGTCCTTTTCTTTTGTGGTTTTGGAACTCTTTGCCCCACAATGTTTTTGCTTTTATTTCCAGTTTTTTAAAAAATATTCAAACCCGATACCATTCTTGCGCTGTTACAAGCACTCCTGGGCAGAACAGAAAAGATGCACCTGCAAAGGTGTTCACATGCCAATGATGAGAAACAGTTGAAATCAAGAGTCATTGCAACTGACAGTCCAGCATCAGCTCCTGGTATTTTTTTAATGGACGGAAGACGTTGAAAAGTGGCATGATGATGTCACAGAATTAAAACTGCATTATGCTGAGAAACATTCCAGACATTCCCTTTAATCCACATTACGGTTTAGTTCTGATCGTGCCAAACAGCCAAGGTTTGCCAATCCACCCAATCCCCAATTCTTAAAATAAAAGAAAAAATAAAATAAAATAAAATAAAATGCTCCTTGAGAACACTGTGATGATGTCACAGAATTAGCATTATGCTCATTCCAGACATTCCCTTTAATCCACATTACTTTAGTTCTGATGCCAATCCAATCCAATCCAATAAAATAAAATAAAATAAAATGCCTTCCAGTCTCTCCCCCGGCTTTTTTAGCACTGCACCTACAGAAGGAATTTCAAGGCAAAAGGTACTGATGCATACAAATGAAATAAATGTCATATTTTAATGATCCACTTTGAACAATGCTAAAATTTACAATAACACACTCTCTTGGGCTAGGAAGTTATGTTCAAGCTTTAAACATGTGATGATGCACCTTTCCATCTTCACACTACATCTAAGAGTGCCTAAGAGTGATGATCTATGATTTAGGCCTGCCAATTGATAGATTTATTGGATTTTAAATACAGTGGAACCTCTACTTAAGAATGGCTCTACTTAAGAGCGAAAAACGTTGGCATTTTAACTGCTCCCTTAAATTTTTAAATGAGGTCTTCTCTATTTACAAATGTTTTATTTATTTATTTATCATTTATTTTTTCAATTTTTAAAGATACAGTACTTCTACTTAAGAGTTGTCCATCTTAAGAACATGCATTTGGAACTGATTAAATTCGTAAGTAGAGGTACCAATGTATATTAATTTCTATTTTGATTTGATTGCTAAACCTTTGTTATTTTGTGTTTTACCCTTTATTGGATGTCTTTAAATGACTTTGGGTAATGTAAATTTTAAAAGCAGTATACAAATCAAAATAAATAAATACATGATGTGATTTTGAAAAGGTCACCGCAAACTTTCTCCTTGAAACCCAAAATGGTATCTTCCTTGGAGGTTTTTGGTCCATCCTGTTTTTGAGTTTCATCCTAATGCCTTGGTTCCTCTAAGTTCAAAGTCCCAACCTTCCTTTGATCCTTATACTTTCCCAGCATTGAGGTTGTAGGAATAATGGATGCACCACTCTCCCTGACAGTTTTTTTAAATTTGAAGGCTGCCACACGATACAATGATGTGATATTGAAAACTTTTTCAAGCCCTAGAGGTAGCCACTGAATTCAGCGTCAGTAGATTCCACTTCAAATGTCAAACAAAAATGTTTCCTGATGTGGATTCTGGAATGGAACTAGATTTGCTAGGATTTATTATTCTTTCCCAGTCCACTATTCCTCCGGAGTCTAGATTTTTCTTGAAAATCATTTTAAAAAAAAAAAAAACAAAATAATTCAGCCTATTAAATAAAGCATGTGGTTTATAAGATAAGCTTTTCAAAATTTCTACTCAAGCAGTAGCGACATAACTCCAGTGGTTTCTGCTCACATATTATTCCGTTGTGGTGCATCCTTTGAGGCTAAGAAGGCTTAAGGGAAATTCTGTCAATGCAACATTTCACACAAACATTTATAAATTTATTGTCTTAAAAATCATTAACCCCTGAGCTCTAGTCAATGCCTTAGGTCTTTTAGTTCACAGAAAAGCAAAAAAAAAAAAAAAAAAAAAGTTAGGCACTGTATAATGGCTTGCCTAGAAGATAACTGAAACCAAGGTCATTGAGGCATAAACATTTAATAAGAACTAGTATAAGTTTCAAAGAAAATTGTTCTGAAAAGGTAGCACTGAACCGTTTAATTTATGATTGTACAAACATGAGTAGACATGGGCACGACTTAGCGGAATTCCCGTTTCCGTTTCCGTTCCTCGTTTCCGTTATGGAACGGAAAAGGAAATGACAATTACTCCGCCAGAACTTGAACTCGAACTGACTAAAGAATAATTGGGTCTGATTTGTCGTTGTCATTCCTGGCATCGCGGTGATCCCGCGATGCCAAGCGGCACAGAAAAAAAGTTTTTAAAAGTTTAAAAAAAAAAAAACCGATTCCCGGCCAAAAAGCAGGCGAAAATATGCCTGCCTGAGTGAGTGCACCTAGAGGGGTGGTTTCTGGGGGGGCGGCCTCCCCCCTCTCCTCCTGTCCCTCCTGGGCTGCGCTGGGGGCGGGCATCCTCGTTGTCCCGCCAAAGTCAAAGTCGCCGGCTCGCTGCCATTCAAGCGGCACAGAGAAAAAAGTTTTTTAAAGTAAAAAAAAACCTGATTCCCGGCCCAAAAACAGGCGAAAATATGCCTGCCTGAGAATGCACCTACCAGAGGGGTGGTTTCTGGGGGGGGGGGTCCCCGGCCTCCCCCCCTCTCCTGTCCTGGGCTGCTCTGGTGGGGACTCGCAAGCAACAAGCCGGACTTGCCATGCCATGCGGTGTGGGCGGGGGATCGAAAATGGGGCGGCGACCGCAATATTTTTTTTGAAATCGTGGAGTGGTCCAAAAACAAACAAGCACCACACAGAAACATGCGAAAATTGCTATTTTAAAACTGCCAGAATTTTTACAGTAGCAGTGGGTTTTTCTTGCAACAAAATGTCTCCTCTTTTCTCTCTCCATTTATTTTATTTTATTTTATTTTATTTTATTTTATTTTATTTTATTTACACCTGTGCAATGATGGGCTGGCCATGTGGCCATGGGAGTGGACCATGCAAATTTTTGGAGCCATTCCACCAATCGCATGGCCACTTGGCCACTGAGACTTCTGGGATGTGCCAAAAAGCCCACTAAACCCTGCCCTAGCCCTAACCCTAACCCTAACCCTTAGTCCCTTACCCATACGCCACAGTACACTGTCCTCTTAGTGGGTCAGAGAGGCACCCAGAGGTGCACCCCACTACCCCACCCTAACCTCACCAGTAACTAGCCTAACCCTAGCCCTTGCGCTAACCCTGTCCCCTAAGCCAGATCTGTAGTACTTGCATTGCACTACACGCAAGTACGCTTCCCTTCTTAGTGAGACACAGTGGGTGCAGAGAGTCTGCCAGTCCGTCACTTGTGGCTCTGGCTGACTCCTGCAGGCTCGGCTCGGCAGCATTTGTGTGCCATGCAAACCATGCCCGTCGAGGCCTGACTGATGCAGGGAAGGCACCCCAAAAAGAGGGGTGCCTCTGCCAGTCTGCTGTGTCTGCAACTTGGTATGCATATCCATATGGCTATGCATGCCCTTTTGCAGCAGGCGAGGAGAGGAGGCCCCCATGCCGTGAGGGGTCTCCAGGAGCCTGCTTTCCCTTCATAGCGGGTGAGGAGAGGAGGCACCCACCCCCAGAAAGAGGTGCCTCCAGGAGCCCGCTTCCCTTCATAGCAGGCCAGAGGAGGCACCCACCCCACAGAGGTGCCTCCAGGAGCCCGCTACCCCCTAAACCAGTATAATGACAGACAAAAATGAAAAACGAAATGACTATTTTTGCAAAGTTTTGCAAAAAACGGAAACGAGCCGACACGGGCCGCCTCCGACACACGACAACTCGAAAACGTCATTTTCCCTAGTTGTGCCCATATCTAAACATGAGTTTAGTCTCCCAGACCATAAGTCAATTTAAAAGAGAAGAATTAAGGATTCATTATATGCAATTTAGATGGAACCAGCTTGAACAAGATGAAAACAAGTTACAGTACAGTATTTGATAAAATAAGTCTGGATGGATTTCTCATTCCTACTTGAGAAAAAAATGGAACAAGAATAGGTCCTGATATATGTGCTGGACTAAAGGCATGTCAGAACATGATATATGGTAGGTTGCCTAGATGCCCTAAGCACATCTGATCTCACCTGATTTCGGAAGCTAAGCAGGGTTGGCCCTGGTTAGTACTTGGATGGGTGACCACCAGGGAATACCAGGTGCTGTAGGCGCCTGGAGTAGGAACTGGTATTCCTGCCAAGAAAACTCCATGGACATGGGGTCACGAAGAGTTGGACATAACTGTAACGACGCAACACACACACAAAGGCCTAAAATGTGCTGAGGAAGAATTAGTAACCTCCACTCTTCTAAGCATACAGATATAAACTAAATTTCCAGCCAGATTCTTCCTACTAGCTGAAGTCTAGTCCTAGCCCCAAATTATGTGAACAGTAGGAAGCCCTCAAGCCTTGCCTCCAGAGTCCTCCCAGTTCAAACCATGGCTCCATAGTAGCATCATAAAACGAATTAAGGTGGCAGGGTGGGGGCGGGGAGGCACACAGCCACCCACTTCCCTGTTATTTAACCTCGCAGAGCAGGCGGTTACCTCATTGTACAAGTGTAGCCCTGGAACAGCCCAGAACTTTAGCAGTGGGCTTTACCCGTTTTCCTAAGCAAGACGTGATAAATCTTGTTAGATTGTCCAGAATGACAAAGCTTTCCTGTTTTATTTATTTCAAAGGACGTGACAGGTGTTGCAACACAAGCCTTCCTGCGTGAACAGCCATTTGGGGGGGGGGGAGATGGATTAGAGATTTGTCAGAAGCAGTGATACTGGGTATGCTTTAATTACTGTAGTTGTTTTTACTAATTTTCTTGCTGTTCATGTTTTTGCTGCTTACTGCATTGCACTCTACTGTTCTTTTATTTTATTTCATGTGTTCATGTGCTCATTTTATTGATGCATGCAGCCTCGAGTGCCATTTGCTGGAAAGGTAGGAGGCAAACTCCGAAGTAAATGCTCTCTCTTGCATGCGTCCTAGAATTTTGTAGGAATTTCTTGTGTGTGAGCTGGAAATTCAGAATGGAAATGGAAATAAGCATTGCCACCTGGGAAGTATAGACACAGTTCTGGGAAACAATTGCAACCACTTTCGGAAATGGTGGGAACATACTATTTTACCATGCTCAGTATAAAGTGTGCATTATGAGGAAAATTTGAATAAGATGAGAATGTCGGCTACGCCGGCAGCTTGTCTGCCGCGCGGGGCCCTCCTTGCCCTCTCGCGAGAAGAGCGAGAGGAGCAGGTGGGGCTGATCGCCCTGAGAGGGAGGGGGAGGAGCGCCCTATAAAAGGGGCGGCTCCGACCCCCACCTCAGGGCATTTTGTTCTGGCGTTCCCCACCCACCCGCCACGCATGGAAGACTAGTGTGAGTCTGACTGGTCGCCGGTTTCGGGGCCGGATAGGAATTTTTGACCCACACTCTGATTGGCCGTTGAGAGCGGGGATTTTTCACCTATCCCACACTGGTGTTAGGGTATTCCTGAGAGCGCAGTAATTGGTCACACTGGCGGCTGAAGCAGAGGGGGCAGCGGTGAGTAGACAACGAACATCTGTCCCCAACTATCCTATACCCAGGGCACGGTGGATCAGGATGCCGGGGAAGCGGGATGCCTCCCTGCACTGAGTATCACCCAGTTTAAGCCCATCTCATGCAGGGAGGGGTAAGATCATCAACTGGCCTGGCGGGGGGCAGTAGGTTGGCTGCCCCAGCCGGGGGTTGTAACTTGCCCGTTGCTGCCCAGTTGGAGGGGTAGTTCCAAATGCTGATGCCAGGCCCCTCCTTGTTGGTTGTTGAAAAGTTGTGTTAATAAAGTGTGGCCCAGTTTACCCCAGATACCTGTCTCGTCTCGTTATTTCGAGTGGGAGGGCAATAGGTATTTTTTGAATGAGAGATCCCAGAATCTTCCAACTAGCATGGCTAGTGACTATGTTGGCTACGAGAGTCTGTAGTCCAAAAAAGTGACTTTTCCCATATACTGCATAAGGGTTTGCTTTGCTATGTTGGTAACTCGTTTCAAAATATGCATTCACTGTGTGTTATACAGGGTTATAGATATTTTCTCTTCTGTAAGCTTTACTTTTATTTATTTAAAAATTAGTGCATGCAAGAACTCTTGAAAAGGCATACATTATGGACTTGTGATTTTTGTATAGTGAAGGAAATATGGCAAAGTGTTCAGAAACCAGCTTTTAAAAGTAAGAAAATACAACAGAGAAAAATTGATCAAATGATAAATCCTGGTCAAATAAAACATCACTTGCACCTCCTGGTGGAAATTTGTGATATTTTTTTTTTTTGTATACATATTGTTCTCATTTTGAGAAGAAACAAAGCTCTGTTGCTGTTTCTAAAGGGAGTGAATATTTTATTTCTAGCTTTTCAAATCAAGTGCACAAGTGAGAGTCAGTCAGGATGGGGAAAAGCTGCTGCCCAGCTGTTCTTACAAGTGGGGTTTTGCTCACGTTTGAATTTTGGCAATACTTTCAAAGCAAAGCAAAGTGTTCTGCTTATATACCGCCCCATGTCACTTCAAGTAGACTCTGGGAGGTTTACAGTTTAATTACAGTATGCAGGCTACACATTGTCCCCACAGCAGGCTGGGTACTCATTTTACCAACCTCGGAAGGATGGAAGGCTGAGTCAAACATGAGCCTGCCACCTGGCATTGAACCACGTGAGCAGCTTTAGCTGCAGTACAAGGCATTTAACCACTGCACCACAAGGCTCTCCTATGATTTCTTGCAGCTCTGAGGAAAGGGGAATTGTCTTGGGGAAATGATCCCATGAATAATTGCTGTAGGGTGGTTTCAAGTGGCTACTCCTGTGAGGAGGCTTTCTTCCTCTGCCCTCCAACCTTGCAACCATATTTGGGCCTTTTCACACGACCCCCAAGATCCGCTGGTCCCTTAAATTCGGACCAGAGATCTTGGGGGTTCGTTTCAGTTCCTCCGTCCCCACCCCTCAGCACTTCCTGCTCCTGTCGGCGTGAGGGGAGGGAGGGAAAAAAAGGACAAAAGAAGCCTTTACTAACTTGCCGGTGCAGGTTCCTGGTTCCTTCTCAAGGGGCTCTTAAAGGGGCGGAAGGCAGAAAAAACAACAAACAAGCGAGGAGAGCCCGACACTCTTATCCGCATCAAATATTTTTCACCTGCTGAGAGCAAGTACATGAAAGGTGCGCTGGGTCGCGCTTATGGGGGTGGGGTCGCACTTAATTTTCTCTAAACTCCGGAGCTGGTGGGGAAACATTTCTAAGCTCTGGAGCTGGGAGCCATTTGCAGCGCAGCTTAGGGGTCGTGTATAAACGCCCTTTGTCACCTGAGAAAATTACCAAGTCCTATGGAGCAGCTTTATCAGGGGAGCAGGAGTGCTGCTGAGGGGAGGGACTCCTTTCCATCTCAGTTCTGCTGAGGAAATCTGATTGGCCTATAGAAGAACTCTTCTGGATACAACCCCACATATATTTAAGAACCTTGCTTTTTAAAAAAATAATCATGGTTATGTGATTCAACTGTATTTTTAAAATATTGATTGTATTTTTGAGAATAACACAAACAAAATGAAGCAAGTTAAATAGTCCCTACACTTCTTTAGTGGGGCATGGTGGCTCAGTGGGCTAGAGCACTGAAACTGTTGGCTGCAAAATCAGCAGCTCGGTGGTTCGAGTCCCGGGTGCCCCTCAGTGCAGCAAACTCCCGCTGTTAACCCCAGCTCCTGCCAACCTAGCAGTTTGAAAGCATGTAAATTCAAGTAGATAAATAGGTAAAAAGCAGGAAGGTAAATAGTGTTCCCTGCACAGAAATGCGTTCAACCATGCCGGCCACATGGCCTCGGACTTGCACAACACTGGCTCTTTGGCTTGAAAATGGAGATGAGTACCACCTCTAGAGTCAGACATGAGTAGCACACATGTCTGGGGGGGGGGGGTCTTTACCTTTTTTTCACTTCTCTTAAGCCCTGGCGTATTAATTATGAAAAAAGGACATGTTTTCCTCCTCTGTCTGAATTTCAGCAACACATCTTGTTTTACAGCATCTGATGGAACTAGAAAGACATGGAACATAATAACCTTTCCTATCATCGGAGGGAAAAAAATAATGCACCTGCAAGACAACAGCTCAGTTGTAATTATCTGTTTGTGCTCCTTACATGTGTATTATATCAGCTGTTTCCCTCTGGATTCTTGTCCTGTAGTTCCTTTCTTCCCCCAGAATAGTGACTTTCCGATTGTGTGCCAAGTGTCCAGGTAAATTTAAATGGTGTAAAAGAGGCTTCTTTGTATTCCTTTCCCAATGTCAGATTTGTGTCCATTAATTCTTTTGCATAGAGATTGTTCCATGTCAACTGCAGATGGGCATTGTTGGCAAAAGATGGCACAAATAATATTGACAAAGAATCAGGTAAAAGTACCCCTAAAGTTCTACATCACATTGTTACGACTCTGTAATTGTGTTGCTAGAATAAATGTGGGGGCAAAGCAGCATTTGGATTTGTTGCAAAGTTTACTGCCCATGCCTGTGTCAATGTTGTGTGGTTCATTGTGTGTTAATAGTTGCTTGAGATTAGGGGGTTGTTTTTAAGTAAATATAGGTCTGTCACCAAGGGCTTAAGTGAGTCAAGTGTTCTTGTCATGAATAGACTGGAGATCACTTATGATGTGTGGGAGAGGTCTCAGCTGTGGATTGGAAGTGACATCTGGTAGTGTTTGGTCATTTTCTCTTCTGGGTCTGTCCTGCAGATTAGACTACTTCTGGGTATCCATCTTGCTTTGTTAATTAGTTACTGGGTGTATTGTCTGGGGAATGCATTCTGTAGATCGTTGAGTTTTGAGTCTCTATCTTGTGGGCCTGAACAGATGCAATTGTATATGAGGGCATGATTTTATACAATGGATTTTGTTGCGCATTCAGGCTGTCATAAAGGCAAGGTGGGGAGGTTTGTTCTCAATCCATTCCATATATAATAGTGGGCTTAAGTTATAAGCACCCAGCTTTCATCTGAATATCAGGAAAAACGTCATGTTAGAGCAGTACAACAATGGAACCAATTGCCTCAAGAGGCGGCAAGTGCCAAAAACAATGGAGACAGTCAATAAAAAGTTATAGGTTTAGAAGAGCTGTGTTTTTGCTAGCATTTTCATAAAGTGAAAAAAAATATATACAGGGAAAATATGTTGTGGCATCTTCAAGACTAATTGCTATAATTTAATGTGAGCTTTCACAGACTTCTTCCAATTTCATTATTCTATGATTATCTTGTAGCCCATCTCACCACTGGTATTAATCATATGAGGAAAAGAGTGATGTGGAAGAGTAACCAGTGTTAGACAAGATTGTAGGAAAACTGACCCCTTGCTTAGGCAAGAAACTCTCAGGGTAACTTATTCTGCAAATCACTCCCCTTACCTACCCATCACCAACACCTACCTTACAAGAGGTTCATAAAGCTTCAAGTCCTCCGACCTTTCACAGTGCAGCACTTGTCTGTGTATAAGCCTGGAGGCTATGATCAGGAAAGGTAACTTTCTAAGTTTTGCTTGCAAACTGATTTCACTTGCTATTTTCCACTGCAAATTCTGGGAGAAGAGGCAGCCTAACTCATCTTGACCAAGCTATGTGGCCCCAACCTACCTGCCAGAGGAAAGGAACTGTAAACCACTTGTAAATATTTTAAATCCACCCGAGAAGTATTGCCATAAATTGGAATGGTCTTGATGGTTCATGAATATCATTATTATTATTAACACAGAATAGATATGGGCACGAAACAATTTTTTTCATTCCGTTATTTGTTTCATTACATAACAAATAACAAAAATTGTGAAGAAATTGGAACAAACCGGACAGAACCACGAAAATTAGTTTCGTTACATTTCATTTTCGTTAATGGCGACGCACAATGAAATGAGCTGTTTTTAAATGTTAAAAAACATCCTGAATATCCGTAAAAACCCAGCAACAATTATTTATTCTGCCTGATAATACCTAGCAGGGGGGTTGGGGTCCTTAAAATGTGCATTTATGTCTTTTCTCAGATCACTGAATTTTTTTTTCCTTTAAGGGGAGGTAGGGGACATCGACCCAAAATGGCTCCCAGATGCCTAATATTGATTTCTTGGGTATTAAAATGCCCTGGATATCCGTAAAAATGTAGTGATAATTATTTGAATTTATTACCTACCAGGGGGTTGCGGTCCTTAAAACGTTTGTTTTTGTCTTTCTCTCATCGTGATGTATTTTTCTTTTCCCTTTAAGGATGACACAGAATGGATTCCAGCCACAAGATGGATGCAAGCCGTGTGATGGGATCATGTAAATTTTTGGACAATTTCAAACAATAGCATGCCCAGGTTGCAGACTGGGTAGGTGTGGCAGCCACAGAGGGCATAAAAAGCTTTGGCAGCCCCCATCCTCCTTGCAGTCTGCAGTGGGAGTTAGGGTGGGATTGCTGTCTCTGCGACTCGTTACTTTAGGCCAGCCAGGCAGGTGTGTGTCTCTGTGTTCCTGCTGGCTGCAGCCTGGCTCTTAGGGGAAAGAAAGAAGAGATTTCTCTTGCAGCCTCGCTGTATGCATGCGTACCTCTTGGTGAGTACCCTCCCCTGCCCCACAGTGCAGTCACTTTGCGGCTGCCTTACGCCCTGGGCAATGCCCGCCGCTACCTTTGCAGCCTCCCTGTGTACCTAGTCTATACTGTGTCTCTGCCAGCATCATTTTTTTAGTGTTTTCCCTCTGGTCTGGGGCATTGGGGGACGTATGCTTTAAGTGGTGCAAAAAGCAGCTAAAGCCTATCATGCTTAGAATAGTCCAATAAAAATCAATAGGACTTCAGATGATCGTGACTTATTAATGTACAATTCATTTCAGGGGATGTATTCTCTGTTTGACTAACTGAACTTGAACCCCTATGTCCCACTGAACACAGTGGTTCTTAGGCAAATATACACAGGATTTTGAGGTCAGTTCCCTCTGAGATTCAATAAATAAATAAATAGATTTTGCCAAGTTTTCTGGATATAACAATGACCCAGAAACAATTTCAGTTGTCAAGCTCCATATAACAGGCTTTAGCTTACAAGAGCTGAGCAGGGCAGTTGAGAATATATTGAGAATAGGGTATTCTGGAGGTTGCTCATTCATAGGCTCGCCATTAGAGATGGGCACAAAATACAAAAATAACATTTTGTTTCCTTTGTCATTTCCTTTGATTATTCTTATTTTTTAAAAACAAATAAAAAACCAAAATGATTCATTATTCTACATGGGTCTATTCCCATAGGTCAGTGGTGGCAAACCTTCAGCATTCTAGATATATTAAACCACAACTCCTACTGTAAGGAGTTGTGGTTTAATTGGAAAGCGAGGCACAGAAGTCTATGAGTTGTGGTCTAAAGCAGTGTTCCCCATCCTCCGGTGCAGTCTGGATGAATCGGCAGTGGGAATTGGGTGGGATTGCTGTCGCCCCGCCGCGACTCGTCCCCGCCGCCCCCTTTAGGCCAGCCAGGCAGGTGTGTGCCCCGTCCTCTGTGTTCCTGCTGGCATGCAGCCTGGCTCTCGCCCCGTCCCCGGGGAAAGAAAGAAGAGATTTCGCCCTCGTCCTGCAGCCTCCGCCTGTATGCACCGCAATTGCCCCCATCCTTGGCGCCGCGACTCCCCGCCGCCGCACCGCCCCGTCCCCCGCCCGCCCGCGCGGCCTCCCAGTCCGCCCCGTCCCCCCGCGCCCGCCGCCCCGCCCCGTCCGCCGCCACCACCGTCGCCCCGTCCTGCCGCTGCCCGCCCCCCCGCCGCCGTCGCATCGCCCCAGCGCCTCCGCAACCCCGCAATTGCCCCGTCCCCGCCGCCGCTACCCCCACCATCGCCCCTCTCGCCAGCATCTCATTTTTTTAGTGTTTTCCCCCCCGCCAGAAAGAAAGAAAGAAAAAGTAGGGAGGGAGGGAGGGAGGGAGGGAGGGAGGGAGAAAGAAAGAAAGAAAGAAAGAAAGAAAGAAAGAAAGAAAGAAAGAAAGAAAGAAAGAAAGAAAGAAAGAAAGAAAGGAGGGAGGGAGGGAGGGAGGAAGGGAGGGGGGAAGAAAAGGGAAAGAAAGAAAGAAGGGAGGGAGAAAGAAAGAGAGAAGGGAGGGAGAAACAAAGAAAGAAAGAAAGAAAGAAAGAAAGAAAGAAAGAAAGGGGGAGAAGGAGGAAGGGAGAGAGAGAGAGAGAGAGAAAAAGAAAGAAGGGAGAAAGGAAGGAAGGAAGGGAGGGAGGAAGGAAGGAAGGAAGGAAGAAGAAGGAAGAGGAAGGAACAAAGAAAGAAAGAAAGAAAGAAAGAAAGAAAGAAAGAAAGAAAGAAAGAAAGAAAGAAAGAAAGAAAGAAAGAAAGAAAGAAGGAGGAGGGAGAAGGAGGAAGGGAGGAAGAAATTTTCTGTAAAGGAAGGAGGGAGGGAACTAAAAAGAAAGGGAGAGAAGGAGTGAGGGGAGAGAGAGGAAGAATGAAAGAAGGGGGAGGAAGGAAGGAAGAAAGAAAATGAGGAAGAAAGGAAAAAAAGAAAGGGATGGAGAGAGGGAAGGAAGGAAATAAAGAAAGATCCAAGGGAAAGGAAAGGAAGAAAGAAAAAAGGGGGAAAGAAGAAGAAATTTATGGGAGGGAAGGAAAGAGGAGGAGGGAGGAAGAAAGAAAGAAAGAAAGAAAGAAAGAAAGAATAAAAAAGAAAAAGAAAATGAGGAAGGAAGGAAAGAAAGAAGGGAAGGAAGGAGGTAGAGTGGGAGGGAAGGAAGGAAGGAAAGAGAGAGAGGGAGAGGGAGAGAAATAAAGAAAAAGAAAGAAGGGAGAGGGAGGGAGAGAAAGAAAGAAAGAAGGAGAGCTCAGGAAGGAAGGAAGGAAGGAGAGTGGGAGGAAAGAAAGAAGAGGGAGGAAAAGAGAGAAAAAAGAAACAGGGGGAGGGAGAAAGAAAAGAGAAAGAAAGAAAGAAATTCTTAGGGAGGGAGGGAGAAAGAAAAGGGAAAGAAAAAAGAAAGTAAAAAGGGATTCATTAGGGTTCTATATGGGGGAATGCGAGGAAGTTAAAACAGTGTTTCCTTGCAGCGATGCCAAGGACTCATCGCACAACACTGGCTCTTCAGCATACGGAGATGAGCCTGTAGAGTGGGAAATGACCACAACTCCTCACTGGCCATTTTTTATCTTATTAAATCAAAACAAGCGGGCCAGGGAAAAATTATCAGCAGAAGTCCACGGTGATAAAAAGGTTGGGGAGCACTGGTCTAAAGCATCCGGAGAGCTGAAAGTTTGCCACCACTGACCTAGAATAGATCCTAGAGGCACCCAATTTTGTGGATAGCTCAAATATTGGGACAACAGATTAGAAATATAATCTGTGTGCAGAGAGGTGGGACCTAGGAATGGGTGATGCATGCCATCTTTTCTCTTTAAATTTAAATAAGAGGGGTTTATGGGTAAAAGAAGCTGGATCTTACCCTATCCTCTTGATTTCATATTTTTGCATGGGATCTTTCCCAATCACCATCAAATCATCCTTCACACTGATATATCTGACAGCCCATCTCTTCCCAGATGGATCACTATATCTTACTGGTACATCTCCCATTCCTAGTTCCTACTGCTCTACACAGTTTTTATTTTCTAGTGTGCTATCCTGATTCCCTAAGATGGTATTGGTATGTTTTGACAAAGGAAGATAAAATGCTTCATTTCTAAAATAGCATTTTATTTCATTACTTGGCAGAATGCTTGCTTGTTTTATTTTATAATGTTTTATAGCTTTACAAAATGATAAAACATGAAATAAGCACTAGAGCACATTGTCTGTGTTGTGTCGTTACAGTTGTGTCTGACTCTTCATGACCCCATGACCATGGAGTTTTCTTGGCAGGAATACTGGAGTGGTTTGCCAGTTCCAACTCTAGGCGCCAACAGCACCTGGCATTCCCTGGTGGTCTCCCATCCAAGTATTAACCAGGGCCGACCCTGCTTAGCTTCCGAAATCAGGCAAGATCGGATGTGCCAGTAATACATTACTTTAGCATAGAGGGAAAAAAGCTTAGAAAGGATAGCCAAGGATGGCCAGGTGATGATATCAAAGGAAAGGGGGTGGGTGGGAGCAGATCTGACTGCATCAGAATGAGGGGCCAGCCTGAACGTCGCCACTAAAACAATCTGCGGTTTCTGTGTAGTCACTTACAATGGACCCTCATATAACAAGCAGTTTGTGTATAACATAAAATCTGTACAACACAAAAAAATTTGGAGACAGGGGAAGTTTGCTTAACAGAATTGCCTGTGGGGCGAATCCGTACAATGTAAAAATGGTCGTGATTAGAGATTATTTTAATTAGAGATTTTTTTCCAGTGCATTCCTATGGGAACATTGTATAAAGGAAAATTTGCTTAACAGAATTTCATTGGGAACAAATTAATTCCTTTATACAGGGTACCCCTGTAATTGAATAGAAGTGTAATGTACCCTGCAAATCAAGCTGTAGCAAACCCAAATCTCTCCAGTTGGGCTTGCCAGTGTCCTCACCCTGTCTCTCTAGAAGAAGGGTAAATTCTTTTTTCCAACCTGTTTTCCAGATTCAGAGTCATCCTTGTAGTAGTTTGCCCTGAATTTCTATCCATGCAACCCACATATACTGTATACAGTTTCCTCTGGAAAATCATTGCCTTAGGTGCAAATATGGAAATTGCAATGGGGAAAAGTTTACCCCCTTCCATCTCTGTCCTCTCATTACTTTTAGAGCCTAAAGTCGGGGTCTCTAGATGGCTGAGGGGTCACCACGGTTGTTGCTATTTTATGAAATGCACCATGATACAACATAGACTGGGGTCCTTTGATGGCAATTTTAGTGATGATTTTAGTATAAGGTTTTGCTGTTGTTTTAATTATTTATTGATATTGATGTCTTAACTGTTTTAACATGACAGAGACCAAGGCCAATTCGATGCTGTAAAAATAAATAAATAAAATAAAATCTGATAGATGCCATAGGGTTGCTAGCCACCATGCAGCTACCAGAATTAGCTGCTGCTGCTCTTTCCCGATCACAGTAACGAAAAGAGGCCAGTGTGAAGCTCTCACTGACAAGTCTGAGAACGCTTTTCCTCAAAACGCCCACTAGTCCCTGAGGATGGGAATACAGTCCACAGAAATCCCTTCCATCGATCCAAATCTCAGGGAACGGCCGTCTCTTCGAACGACGACACGTCTTCTTGCATGTTCTCCTAGCAGCTACATTTCTCTCTCTCATAATAATCCTCTTCGATTCTGTGTTTCTCGCATTGTGGCTTGCCCTCGTTGCAGGGCGTGGGAATAAACTGCGAGCGCACTTTTCGGCGAGACAAACGCACTCTTCACGCGCTCAGAAGCACGCTCACCTCCCCGTCCCCAGCAAGGGCCGCTCCCAGGCTCCAGTACCGCCTGCCTCCCGCCCTCTTCTGCGCGCGGAGGAAGCCTCCCCTTCCGCGCTTTCCCGAGAGCTTCCGCGGGCGACGGAGACCGCGGGAGAGGAAAAGTCGTCTGCAAAGGCAGCGCCACGTCCGCGCTGGAGGGCCGGAGGCGCGGAGCGGCGAAGGGAAGCGGGGCGGCCGGGGGTGGCTGGGTGCGGGGTGCGGGGTGCGGGAAGGGAGGAGGCGTGGGATTCCCGCTGGCGCGATCCCAGCCTTGGGAAAGGAGCGGGCGCGGGCGCGGGTCGTGCGTGCCTTTGGCGTTGCTTCGTCTCTGCGGACGCGCAGCTCCGCGCCAGACAGATCGCTGAACCCCCAGCTCAGGAAGGCGGTGAGTGTCAGGAGGGCGGACCAGAGCAGCGGCATGCGATGCGCTTCCTTTGCGTAAGGCACACCGCGGGTCTCTCTTGAAGGGCTCTTTCGGGTCCAGATGATGGATCTCGATTGAAACTAGGGGAGCGGTTCTTTAAACAGTTTTTTATTTACGTGCTCCATAAATCCAAGCCTCTTGAGTTACTTTGCAAGGATCCTGCCGATCTTAGTTTAGGACACCAGTACTGTATGTGTGGTTCTGGGTAGCCAAGTCAGGACTGACCTATTAAGGTTTTCAGCGAGCTGGATAGCTCAGTGCGTTGGGCTTGGGAGATGGATCCCCGCTGTGGCTCCAGAGAGAAAAGCCAGCCTCCGTGGCCTTGGGCAAGCTCCCCAATTCCCAGGGTGGCCCCAGAAGAAGAGAAGGATAGACCAAGAACATCCTGAAAAGGGTTGCCTTATGATGGTTTTAACGTGATGGGACACCATTCTTGTGTATTTAATAATGTTTTCAAGGGAGAAGCCTAAGTAATGGCTTTCTCAGTTCTCACACCCCCCTGACCAGTGATTTCTGTGGCAGAACTGAGAACCAAACGCCCTGAGCAACATTCCCTCAAATTTCCAGCCCTGCAGGGTGGGCCTCCGCCTCTTGTGCATGTGACTCCGTCCCCATCGCAGCTGGAACCAAAGGGTCTGGACATAATCCCTGTAGTGGAAGAAAAGGAACACTATGCAGACGGGGTGGAGTTGTGCACGGCCATTCTCCCTAAAGGGAACTTAGGTCCTGACTGAGTCCTAGTCCATTACTCAATCCACTACGCCACACTGGGTACCTATATTTGTAATGTGTGTGTGTGTGTGTGTGTGTGTGTGTGTGTGTGTTTAAAAAGCAATAGTGGTACATAAAAGTGGCCTCTACTTATGTGCTGACTTTGCTTCTTTTCTGAGTGGAGTGCTGCAAGCTGCAACAGGAGAAAACTCTGTCATTTGACTACGCTTTGTCGTTTTGTGTTACTTAATTTCATTTTTCTTATATGTACTGTATTTTTATGTTGATTTTATTCTATTGTATGAGTTATATGTTTGGGTTTTTTTGCATTGTTATTGTATTGGTTGAGTGGCCTCACTGCCAGTTGGGCAGTATAAAAATCCATTAAAACAAAACAAAGCAAAACAAAACAAAACATCAATTACCACCTCTCTGGACTTTATGCAGATGGAAAACGGCCACACTTCTCCTTTCTTATCCAACAGAAGTCTTGGTTTCACTTGCAGATATAGTTTGCTTGTCTGTCATGGGGTCCTATTCCAAATGTGTTAAAATGGGTTTTATTCTAGAGATGTGAAGAGTACTTGGGGAAAAAAACCCTCTTTCTTGAAAATGTGCCATGTGTCACTACGTGTTGGGTCTGGGGTCATCTTGAGGAGTTGTCTTGTCTTCCATGTTTCTTCCATTTTGTTTGGTCAAGCAAAATGGCTTGTCATGGCTTTGCGATGGAGCAAAGGGATGGGCAAGTTGGGAAATTTTGGGAAAGGAAAGGAGCCTAGGAATAAAGCCAACTATGCTTATCAAATGCTACTGATGACCTTTATACCTCCGTTATGCCTACCTGAGCTTGTGGTGGTGGGACATTGGACCAGGGGAGGAGTTCATGCACTGCGTGGCTGTTCCAAGTATAACAGCGTTAGAATTTTAATTAAACAGCTACCACTTATTGATGTAAACTTCAGAGATGTATAAAGATTGATTCCTTCACTCAACAGGGGTTCAGGTTTCTTACAACAACTTGCGAGCCATGCTGTCTTTCCCAGGGGTTGGGTGCCTGAGCAAGTACTCCATCAGCTTGTTTCCTCATAAGTAAATCTGGAGCTTGCTTGTCATTTTCTTGGGATCCTTTCAAAATCCGATGTCTCCATACCCAGGGGATAAACTTTTTTCCTGAGACTTTGCCCTGTGCCAGCAAGATTATTTGGCTTCCTTGGAAAATCAGAACCTATGCTTGTTTTCCCTTTATATGTATTTTTCTTCTGCTTTTTACCTCTTCTTTTGTTCAGGAAACTGCTTTAATCTGCACAGCCCAATGCTTAAGGGATATCTTATGCAGAAAGGTGCCATTTTGTGTAGGAATTTTAAGAATTCTGTGCTGATTAGCATTTCTTCTCAAAAGAAAAACAGAACAGCATCCAAGAAACCTTGTGAAATTCATCAAATACACATGCATACAGATCTTCTGCACAGAAGCCTTCCTGTGAGAAGAAAATAAGGATTTCCCCTCTCAGTTTCTTTTAATGAGTGCAAGAACCTGTAAGTGTTGCATCCTTATTTCATTTATTAAAAGAGCCTGACAAGTTTCAGCCAGTTAATTATTGCATTGCCTTATTAGAAAGAAGAATGCAATAACGGCAACAAGAACAATTGCTGTTATTGCGGTGAAAATAGAAAAGGCCTTGAAAACAACAGAAATAAAGGTTGAATATAAGAAACAACAATTTGAAGATAAATTAAATAGCAGGAGGAAAATCAATATATAAGAAATATTAATGGCAAAATGAAAATAATTTAACGGGCATGGCTAAAACTGGATTCTCAGGAAAGAAACTGAAGGTTTGGATCTTTGTTGCATAAGGACATGCACTCCAACTAATGTCATGAAAGGTGAAATTCCAGGAATCGGTGTAAATAGCAAATGTTAATTCTGCCAAGGCAAAGATGAAACTTTGGCCGTTACTTCACGAAGTACTTCGCTTCGCAGCGGGATTGCCTTCGCTTTGAATGCGAAGCTGGTCACGTGGTCTCCCTTCGCCCCCACCCCTCTTTCTCTGTCCTCACCATGCGAAATTTTAGGATCAAATCCATTAGTACCTCACGTGCTCCCTTCGCATTCGGAAGCTTACTTGCAACGTCCGGTTTCTGCTTTCTTTTATTTTTTTTTAAAAATTACCACGGCGTATTGATGCATCAATACCCGGCTGTCATTTGCGGTCAGAGGCGCACAAGCCAGCGGTCAAGCCCGGCGCTCAAAGGCCCCTGCGGTTGTCCCGAGGACTTGTGGGCGGCCATCGTGTTTCCCTGAAGCAGAGCAGCTGGGTTGGTTTTTTTGGGGGGGCGGGGTGGGGAGAGGCTTCTCTCAGCTTCATCGCCCTGTGTGCCCCGCCGCCGCTCTCCGGGTGGGCGCGCGCGGGGGTGTCTTGCAGCGGCGGCACCGACACCCCCTCCCCCTCCCTCTGCGCAGCCCTTCGCCATCCCTTGCCAGCAGAGGGGCTCTGCTCACGTCACCCGGGGACGCTTGCCCCCCCTCTGTTGCCCCTGCCCCGTGTACAGAAGGCAAGATCAAAAGAACGGGTTAACCGAAATATCTATGCATCGGCATTTCGGAGAAAAAGTAAGTTAAAAAAAATAAATATATTTATTAACTGGCCACACGTGACTTTGGATGCGAAGCGGGATGCGAAGCGAAGAAGATTCCCGGCCTCCGGCAGGGGAATCTCTCGCCCCGCTTGGAGCCCGGTTTAGGGGGCGTGGTCGGGGTGGCGCCGAATCCAAAGAGGAGGAGCGTGCGGACTGAAGCGATCGATTCGCACGGAAATTACGGCTCGCCGCGCAGCGAGAGGTTCGTGAAGTAACGGCCATTGTCACACCTTATCTATGAATGCTCACAGATTATGCAGACCATCTACAAAACTAGACTGCAAAATCAATACACTGGTCATTATGTCAAATATGTAATTTTCCAGCATCTTAGGTAAAGAAGGTGTCAAGAAAACATCAGGTGTACAAGGTGTCAGAAAAAAAAAGACCAAGTTGAGATCCTGTGGGAACTTTGGTTTCAAATGGAGAAAGATATTGAGCATTATCTATCAAACATTGCAGGAAGAGAATGAAGAAATGTCGATAACTGACAGTGTGATTCCAGAGGATGCCAGAACTGAAGATAGAACTGAAAAAGATATTAATGAAATACAGATACCTGATAATAGAAATAACTCACTTGTGCATGAAACACATTCCAACAATCAGCATACTCATAGGGGCCTTGGGAACAATGCAGTGGAATTTTATAATGTATTACAGTTTAATCAGCTGCAGATCTCTGAAACAACACCATCAAAACTGCATATTAAATGGTTCTAGCTCTTGCCTGTCTTTTAAAGAAGGCTTTTGGATTGTATGAGTGTTTACCTGAGATTTAAAAGCGTCTTGAAACTTTGAGACATGCTGTGCTAAGCGATAAATCACATGGCATTCCCATTTCTTAAAATAACTTCAGCTTCACTACCTCCATAATCAACATTCCGTTGGTGGGAGTGAAGCCAAAACATGTTTCTGGAATTCTTTTTCAGAGGAAGGAAAGTTTTGATGTGAACCATTTGAACTTTGGAAACGGAAACTTCGTTCAACGTGAACTCATGGCATACAAACTGCATTTCCTAGCCTACAGTCTTAGTCTCAGTCATACCATGCAAAGTATAAGCCCATCACACAAATATTTTGAGATACCTTCAAAATGCCAACATTTCCAAGCAGAAAATAAAATAATTCAAATTCTGTTTCCTTAAAGGGGCAGCTTGTAGCATGTGGGTGACAACTTCAGCTTCTCCACTGTGTTTAATGATTTCCAAAGTCTCTTTTATAGCAGTACCTGCAATTGCAGAGTTTTGTTTGAATGAAGAACATACGACTTGCAACATGCATGGGCATTATGTATTTATTCAGGCATAGTTCCAGCTTAAACACTGCTGGACTCACTAAAAGATCTGCCTGCTGATTTGGAAATAACATGGACAATGACCCCTTTCCAAGGCTTTCTAATGTTGGATATTCAGGACAGGGAAAGGCATAAGGGTTTTGCCCCTTGAACATGGGGAAGAGGCCTGTCTCCAGTTCCACCTCCAACACCCCCCCAAGTGAAATTGCAGTGCATTCTTTTGTAGTAAATATAAAATTCTAATTATGTAGGGAGGATGGGTGGTTCCCGAAGATGTTCATGCACAGAGCTTCGCCTGCATCATGCTATTCCCAAATTCTCGAGGCCAAATGCCAACCTTTCTTTGTTGGCATAATAAAGAATATGCAAGAATAGATAGTCTGAGCAGAAGATTCTGGACTTTTTGTACACATAGATCAGTAATGGCGAAACTTTTAGAGACCGAGTGCCCAAACTGCAATTCAAAAACCCAAACTGCAATTCAAAATTTTTTCACAAAGTGCCAATACAGCAATTTAACTTGAATACAGTGGTACCCCAAGTTACAAATGCTTCGGGTGCTACCCTTCAGGAAAGCAAGACTCGAAGAGCAGGCTTGTGAATTTAAAATTCAAAAACCTGCTCTTCAGTCCTCATTTTCCCGAAGGGTACCACCCCATCTGCCTCTGCCCTGGGCAGAGAGGCGGATGGAGTGCTACACTGTTGGAAAAGCCAGGAGGGAGTGGCAGCAGCTTGTGGGCTCATTTGTAGCCCCACTGCACTCTCCAGCCATGATGCTCTGGGCATCCCAAAAGTGGCGTGGCTGGAGAGTAAACTGGGACTACAAAGGAGCCAACAAACATCTGCCTCTCCTTTGCCCGGCTCTGTGCACAGAGCCATTTTGAGACCACTGAAATGACTCTGTGAAGAGAGCTGGGCAAAGGGGAGGCAGTGGTTTGTGGGTTCCTTCGTAGCCCCAATTTGCTCTCCAGCCACACTGCTTTTGGGATGCCTAAAGCGGCATGGCTAGAGAGTAAACTGGAGCTACAAACAAGCCCACAAGCCACTGCCTCCCCTTTTCCTGACTCTCTGCACAGAGCGCAGTGGTGTGCTCTGAGCAGAGGGGGACGAGTCGTGGCTGTGAGGGGGCGATGTCACGTGCCCCCAGAAAGGGCTCTGTGTGCCATCTTTGGCACCCATGACATAAGATTTGCCATCACTGACATAGACACTTGCTTTTATACTTGGATTGCAAACCCAAGAGAACCTCTTTGCTTTTGATTTTTTGAAGGCTAAATCATGAAATAACGTATTGGGATTCTTTTATGTATAGAAAGGAGTCAAACTGTCAAGGTGCTTCCTAGTGCTGCTATGTTTTACAGTCTCATACGCTTATACATCTATAAGGTATATTTTAAAATCCGTATTCTTAATTCCTGATTTTGTTTCCCTTTTGCAGTGAATTTTGAAAATGAATTTTGCCACTGAGGGAGTATCGTTTTCAGAGGTCACCATTGCCTTCTTTGTGGTGGCAACTGTTTTAGTTTTTGTACAAGCGTTAATGAAGAACAAACAACAGCGTCCCCCAGGACCTTGGTCATGGCCAATTTTGGGGAATCTTCTCCAGCTTGGAGAGTATCCATTTGTTTACTTTGAACAGCTGAGGAAGAAATACGGAGATGTTTTTCAGATAAAGCTCGGCCTGGTCCCTGTGGTGGTGGTGAATGGGCAGGAGGCAGTGAGACAGGTGCTGCAGAGAGATGGAGAGAGGTTTGCTGGCCGCCCTGATATGCACACTTTTTCCTTTTTTGCCAATGGAGAAAGTTTGACATTTTCTGTGAAATATGGAGAGAGCTGGAAACTTCAGAAGAAGATTGCCAGCAAAGCTTTGAGGTCCTTCGTGAAATCTGAAGCCACGTCCTCCACATGCTCTTGTCTTCTGGAACAGCACGTCTGTGCTGAAGCTTCAGAACTGGTGAAGATCTTTCTGGAGCTCTCAAAGGATGGTGCTTTTGACCCAACGGTCGTGACTACCTGTAGTGTTGCTAATGTGGTTTGTGCCCTTTGTTTTGGCAAGAGGTACGACCATAACGACGAGGAGTTTCTGAGTGTGTTAAAGTTCAATGAAGATTTTGTGAAAGCCTCTGGGGTCTCCAATCCAGCAGACTTCATACCATGCCTCCGTTATCTTCCCCTCCCAACTGCAAAAGCGGCTCGTGAGTTTTATGGAAAGTTCAACAATTTCATCAAACACCGTGTGAAAGACCATTTGGCCACGTATGATGAGGTAAGCTTTTGGTGGAGGAAAATTAAAACTCACAGAGGGCTCGTTCAGATGATACAATGCCCATAGAATCAGGCAGTGGTGTGTATGTCTGATTACTGGTGGCTGGGAGGGCAGCAATATATTGTACAGTGGACTCTTGTATAACAAACAGTTTGTATAACATAAAATCTGTACAACATAAAAAATTCTGGAGATAGGGGAAATTTGCTTAACAGAATCGCCTATGAAGTGAATTTGTACAACATAAAATGGTCGCGATTAGGGATTGCTCTGTTTTCAATACATTCCTTTGGGAAATTTGTATAAAGGAAACTTTGCTTAACATAGTTTCATTTGGAACAAATTAATTCCTTTATACAGTACAGGGTACCACTGTACTGAGAGCAGGGACCAGCATTCTGTAAGCTTGTATCCCAAACAAAAAACTAGCATTAAAAAACTAGACCTTGGATCAGCAAAAGCCTGCTCTTGCCAAAGCCTGCTCTTGCTGTGTGCCACATTTGGGGAGACTGAGTTACTTTTTTAAAAAAGTAACACTGTTTTAACACCATGCAGAATCTAGTGAATTTGAACTACATCCAGTTTAACACAGATCAAATACATCGATAAGACCAAAATTGCATGCCTTGAAAATAAAACGTCAGTCCCAGGTCCCTTTTTTTCCAATTTGGAAGGAGTTTGGCATTCAAGGCTCTAATTCATTGAACTCAGTGATTTAAGAGTGAGAAAAAAGTGGTAGGATTCCTTATACATTGCCAGCATTCTAAGCAGACTCGGAACCCCATTCAATGACTGTGAAACAAAACATTGAACTCCTTCTTGGCCAAACATTTAACTCCTTCCTGTGAAAATATTTTTAAAAAGCATTTTAAAAGTGGAAAATCTTATTCAAAAGCTCTTGCTTAAGCTGTAAAATTACAGTTGTTTTGTTTTGTTTTGTTTTTTTGTTTTGTTTTGTTTTGTTTTGTGGCTGGGAATATCTGGTGAGGACACTGGCAAGTTTCTGTCTGTACTGAAACTCCATTCCATGGGACGTGATGGTAGTTCCCGACTTGCTGCCCTGCTGCAGACAGAGATTTATCTTTTCAGCCTGGCCTTTGAGAACTGAATGGATTTTAAAGAAAGAAGTTTTTTGACAGGGGATATTGTGGTGTGTTTTTTTAATGCTCTGTGATTTGTGTTTCCAATATTGTGAAATGTTTGTAGTTAGCAGTCCCTTCATATGAATGCATGCATTTTTCCATTTTAAGCTCATAATTGATTCTGGTTTTCTTGTGTGTGTTTTCATTATTTTTGAACTGCCTTTAGACCCCGTGTCAGGAGAAGAATGGGATATGAATGAAATAAAGAAGCAAAGAAATGCAGGGGGATTTGTTCAATGAAGTTGTCTACACAGTGGTGAAGAAGGCCAATTCCATGCTAGGGATCATCAAAAAGGGGATTGAAAATAAAATAGCCAACATTATAATGCCATTGTACAAAATGATAGTAAGGCTGCACCTGGAGTATTGTGTACAATTCTGGTCACTGCATCTCAAAAATGACATAGTGGAACTGGAAAAGGTGCAGAAGAGAGCAACTAAAATGATTACTGGGCTGGGGGATCTCCCTTATGAGGAAAGGCTAAAACATTTGGGCCTCTTTAGTCTGGAAAAAAGGTGCCTGAGGGGGGGGATATGATTGAGACGTACAAAATTATGCAGGGCATGAGTAAAGTGGATAGAGGGATGCTCTTCTCCCTTTCACAAAATACCAGAACTAGGCAACATCCACTCAAATTGAAGCTTGGGGGGGTGAGAACAGACAAAAGAAAATACTTCTTTACCTAGCATGTTATTAGTCTGTGGAACTCCCTGCTACAGGATGTGGTGATGGCATCTGGCCTGGATGCCTTCAAAAGGGGATTGGACAGATTCCTGGAGGAGAAGTCCATCACAGGTTACAAATCATGATGGAGATGTATAACCTCCATTCTTAAAACTAGGGTACTTCAAGTTCCAGATGCAGGGGAGTGGTATCAGGAGACAGAGATCTAGTCTCTTGTGCTCCCAGACACATCTGGTGAGGCTACTGTGAGATACAGGAAGCTGGACTACATGAGCCTTTGGCCTGATCCAGCATGGCTCGTCTTATGTTCTTATGTTCTTATTTTCTTATGAATGCAAAAGATAGCTGGGGAAGGGCAATAAATGCAACATCTCCTAGCTGTGACATTATATTAAGATCCATTTGAGACCCCAATTCACCCTATTGGAAAGCAGTCTTCTCCTCAGACAGATTAAGTGACAATCCTATATTTTCGAAAAAATGAGGATCTATGGTTCTCAGCAGAAATCAGATGAACCAACTAAATGAATAAAAGCTTTTAAATATCCTTGGCATTGAGGAAAAAAATACAGAAACAGCCATTCTTTCAGAGGGGAAGAAACCTGTCAAACACCTTCACAAACAGGCAAAAGGATTTCAATTAGGTATGGGAGCTTCATACTCATATCTATGGGGATGCGGATATAATTAAATTTTGATGCTACACAATGTGAAATTTGACCAGTTTTTTAAAAATAGAACTTCTAATATCTGGAGGAAGAAATTTTTGAGGTATATTTGTATCTTCTGGCAGATTCCACCATGCAAAATTTCAAATGAATATCCCCCCCCCACACACACCAAGAATTGTTGGATATTTGGAGATTTTTGGAGCAGATGTTAAGATTATATGGTCTGTGAGGAGAGGGGAGAAAATCCTAATAGCAGACACATGGACCCACTGATTTTGCTTCCCGATTTCATGCCAGCATGCAGTACTGCCGGCATCAATGTCTTACTGACAAGTCACTAGATTGGATCCCACATGCTTCATTGATACATGGATTCCTTCTGCCTATGGGTATTCTGACTCACTGAGGTGACCTCTTTCATGGGTTGAAGGAAAGCAATCTTCAATCACCTCTTCCCTTCTCCCTAAATTATCCCATTCCCCTTGCAAATATACTGTTGAGGGACAGGGTTGATTCTTTGAGAAGAGGAAAGGCTGGATTCGACCCATAAAGCTTCACTGTAGACGCAAGATGCTGGTGAGAGGTCTAGTTAAGCTGCAAAGTATCTGACTCTGGAGGTATCTAAAGGAATGTCCTCTAAGTTACAATTTTACATTGAAAACCCAGTTAAGCTACTTCAGAGAGAGAGAGAGAGAGAGAGAGAGAGAGAGAGAGAGAGAGAGAGAGAGAGAGAGAGAGAGAGAGAGAGAGAGAGAGAGCGCAGGTAGAGGACTGATGTTGAAGGAAATGGAAGTCAGCCTTGAAAGGGCCATTCTACATTGTAAAGGGAGGCACGATGAATAAACAAACATGAAATGCTCAGGTAGCCCCAATGGTTGGTTCCACCACTCCTGTCCCTCATAGACTTTACTGATTGTGCAAAGTGTTGTTGTGGCATCATTTTTCACACCCTACAACTTGTAGCTGAGTTTTCACTCCCTACAACTTGTAGCTCATTTCCGGGGACTGTCTCAATGTTCTTAACATTTTCTGTTGCTAATCTTATTTTTAACCCAGAATTCTCCCTGTCCAATCAAAATAATTGCAGGACAAAAACAGAATAAAATTGATTCTATATGCTGGTTACTCAGTATGTAACATTAGAAGCAGTCAGATGAAAACAATAAGCGGCTTATTTGTTTCCTTTAGGATCACTTCAGAGATATCACAGATGCCCTGATTAGTGTTAGCAATGAAAATAGAGTGGATGGAGAAACTACAGCCTTAGCTAATGAGAAAATAGTGATTACAGTCAATGACATCTTTGGAGGTGGTAAGTATGATGCTGTTGGATATTATTGTTGTGTTTCTTAAATCACAGTTGCATATTACAGAATTGCAATTAAAAAGTATAGTTTCTGCTCCAGTACCTTGTAGGTGCTTGCATTTGTGGCCTAGAGCTGATCCTTTCCCCCATCATAAACCACACAGACACAGCTTTATTTCACCTTGCTTCCATTCTGCAGTACTCTGGCCAGGCATTGAGTCGGATCCAGCCCATTGGGAGACCTGCCTGTCTCCCGATGACGCTGCCTTACCACCACCTTGAGGCACTCCGATGTTTGGCTCTTGGAAGACCACGTGGGCATAGGCGCCTTGGGTTTCCTCTGGAGCCGTGTGGCAGCAGTGTCCACCACCCTGTCCGAGACAGACCGGCTGTTCTCATTCCCTAACGGGTCCGTAGGTGCCTCCTGTGGTCTGACAATCACGCTGGCTCTTCCCTGCTGCTGTCCCGGCCTGGATCTGTTCCCAATGCCTCTAAACCGTGATAGCTGAAAAGCTGTGACAAGGTTACTCGAGCAGCATTAGATAACCATATGACATTCCTGATGGTGCAAGTGGGTGGGTGATTGCTCTGGTGACCAGCCAGCGACTGATGGCTGCCAGGGCCACCCCCCCTTTTAAGGGACTGGGCTGGCTACCCTACTGTGCCTGCGTATGCAGACAGACCCTGGATGTGGTGTGTGCATGTGACTGGGTGCAGTGGGGATTGGTCCGAGGGGTCAGCTGACCTGTGCTCCTGTGCGCCACGTGGGGAGCGCCATCTTGCAGGGACCCCTGAGGGATGGGGGCGGGCTACACTGGTCATAACGCTGGGCTCTGGTGAGTCAGAGCATGTTTTATTTGTAGGCAGTCCAGTATGAGTTAGTGGTTAGAGCATAAGCTTGGACTTTGGAGATCCTACATCTAGTCTCCACTGAGGGCGCTTTTACACAACCCCTAAAATCCGAGGCATAAGGCTCCCAGATGCGGAGCTTAAAATTGTTTCCCCACCAGCTGCGCACTCTTAAAAAAATTAAGTATGACCACGCCCACCTAAGCACGCCCCAGCGCATTTTAAAAGTACCTGGTCTCCGGAGGTAAAAAAAATTCTGATGTGGATTGTAAAGCAGTGAGTGCTGGGCTGTCCTCCCCTTCTGGTTTTTTTTTTTGCCCCGCCTCTTTAAGAGACTGGAATGCTTCCGGGGCTGCTCCGGATGGCAGAAAGGAGGTGAGCCTGCATTCTTTTCTCCCTTTTTTCTCCCTTCCCTCACGCAGACAGGAGCAATGGCGTGCGGAGGGGTGGGAACACAGTAGAGGAGCAAACCCCCAAGATCTCTGGTCCGAATTTAAGTTGCCAGTGGATCTTAGGGGTCGTGTAAAAGCGCCCATAGTCACAAAAATCAATGGGTGACTTTGAGCCAGTCTGTTTCTTGGCCTGTTTCTATTACAGATGGTGTTGTGAGGGAACAATGCCAGATGCAGAGAACATGGAAGGTAGCTCTGATTTCAGCATTTTAGACAAGCCCCATCTATGTGTGTGTGTCAGTATCTCGTTCAGTCATTAAATATCATAACCCTCCCATGTATTTTTGCAGGTTTTGCAACTGTGTCAACATGTTTGCTATGGATATTTCTCTACTTGATGAGCAAACCAGAGATTCAAATGAAAATTCAAGAAGAAATTGGTAACATTGTTTGTGACTTAACTGTTTTTAAAGGATCCAAAGAAGCTGATGTGGTTAGTTGCAAAGCATGTTGTGTTAACCCCTTTTTGTTTTCTTTGCAGGTGAGAAAATTGGGCTAAAACCACCCAGGTTTGTGGATCGAAAGGATCTGCATTACACAGAAGCTTTTATCAATGAAGTCTTCAGGCACAGCTCCTTCATACCATTCACGATTCCTCACTGGTAAGAAAGTGAGGAATGACTTTACGCTTAGTACAGCTAGATTTTAATAGTACCCTCTCCATAATGTTCTGAAGCAAGAGTATACAACCTGCAACCAATGAAACTCCAACTTCAGAAGCTGCTGCTTGTCTGCCATGTGTAGAGAAACAGAAGGCTGTGCAGTACTTGCTGGGTTGTGTGAAAAACTTGGATTTCCAGGCAGAAGCCAATACCATGCTTCAGCTTCCCATTTTTTTTTTTAGTTTATTGCAGTCAGACTGGGATTTTCCCTGCAGTTTGCTCTGACTTGGGAGTGGGCTGATTTGCTTCCTTTTACAGCAGCCACATGGCATACAGGCTGCTGGGAATCAAGCAAATCCAAGTAGGATCATTCCATTTTGTTTCCATTCTAGCACATGAAAACCCTTGGGTTGAACCAAAGCAGATAGCTTAAGAAGCTGTCACATTACTTAAGCTGTTTCTCAATCTTGGGATGTTGAAAACTTCCCCCTGTTCCCTGAGGAGAGAAGGTGTGTTCAAAGTTTTTCTTTTCTAATGAACGTGTAAGGTAGCACTGATGCACTATGCCACTTAAGAAAAAAAATGAAAAATTGCAAGCTTGCTCCCATTCTTCTATGGCAGAGGGGACAAAGAGGTGGAAATTGTTATTTTTTCAAATTTCTTTTTACAGGAAGGGGGAGCCAAAAAGAATGCCTTGAGATACAAGGATTTTTTTTGCTCCAGAACTACCCAGATCTTGCTTTTGGATGCTGGGATCAACCCAAATGTTATAGCACACCACAAATCAGTCATTTATTTAGTCCAGTCTAGTCCATTCCAGGCGGGGATAATTTGGCCATTTAGTCGCACCCTGATTTAATGATCTTAAAGTGGCTATGGGAGAGGAAAAAGAGATTTACAATGGGATATTTTTGAGAGAGAGAGAGAGAGAGACAGAGAGACAGAGAGACAGACAGACAGACAGACAGACATATTTTTTTTTAAAATACGTTTTTATTAGAAAATTTTAGTATACAAAAAAAAAGTCAAGTTCAAAACATTAGCAATACAAAATCATTCTACCACTAAAATTTGGCTTCCCTCTGTTCTTCCCGTGGTTTTAGCGTTATTCATCTCCTAGCCTTCCTTTCAGACAAACCCCTTTATATACTTATAAAAAGATTTGAAAAATAAGTAGTAATCCTTCGAGCTCTATCCTAATCCGGTAAGAGTCTTTAATTCCTTGCAATAAATCTCCATGTAGTTCTTAAATTTTTGCCAATCTTTTTGGAACTTCTGGTTGTCTTGATCCCTCAGTCTGCACGTCAGTCTGGCCATCTCTGCAAAGTCCAATATTTTCACCCTCCATTCATCCAAAGATGGTATATACGTTGTCTTCCAATTCTGTGCCAGGAGCATTCGTGCCGCTGCTGTTGCATATAGAAATAGAGTCCTGTCTGCTCCTTTAATTTCATTATCCACCAACCCTAACAGAAAAAATTCAGGTCATTTTGGGAATGTACACTTTAACATCTTTTTGAGTTCATCATATATCAATGCCCAGTACTCTTTCACTTTCTCACAAGTCCACCACATATAATAAAAATCACCTTGTTTCTCTTTACATTTCCAGCAGTGGTCATCTTTCATCCTATACATCTTTGCTAACTTCATTGGGGTAATATACCACCTATACATCATTTTCAACAGATTTTCTTTTATCAAAGTACATGCGGTAAACTTCATATTCTTTTTCCACAGTCTTTCCCACACATCTAACTCAATATTATGACCCAGATCCATAGCCCATTTTACCATACATTATTTAACTTGTTCATCTTTTAGATTCAACTCCAACAAAAAATTATATAATCTAGTCAACAATTTCTTTTTTGGGCCCGTGATTATGGTTTGGAACTTAGATTCCTTCTCTCCAAACCCAGACACCTTTCTATCTTTCTGAAAAATGTCATTTAGTTGATGGTACTGAAACCAGCCTGATAACTTCTCTTTCAACATATCATAAGACTTCAGTCTAGGACCTTTTCCTGAAAAGAATAACACATCACCGTAGGTGATCCCCACTCCTTCTTTATCTTTCCTCTTGATCGCCAATGCCTCAATCGGGGATAACCATCTCGGTGTATGTCTCTCTAAAAGGGGTTTCAACCGTTCCCAGACCTGAAGTAGTGACTTTCTAATTACATGATTCATAAAACTTTTATGTACTTTCACTTTGTCATACCAAAGATAAGCGTGCCAACCAAATCTGTTATCATGACCTTCTAAATCCAATAGATCCTCATCAACTAAAGTAATCCAATCTTTTATCCAACCGAGGCAGGCCACTTCGTAGTACAATCTCAGGTCTGGCATGGCAAATCCTCCCCTTTCCTTGGCATCTGTTAGCAATTTAAATCTTATTCTGGGTCTTTTACCTTGCCAGACAAATTTGGACAATATCTTCTGCCATTCCTTAAAGTGGCCTATTCCTCTAAGTATTGGGATCATTTGAAATAGAAATAACAACCTTGGTAGCACGTTCATCTTTATCACCGAAATTCTTCCCATCAACGACAAGTTCAATCTATTCCATGTTTCCAGATCTCTCTTAATCAAGTTCCATACCATATTATAATTATCCTCAAAGAGATTTAAGTTTGTAAGAGATAAGACAGACATAATTTGGCCATTTAGTCGCACCCTGATTTAATGATCTTAAAGTGGCTATGGGAGAGGAAAAAGAGATTTACAATGGGATATTTTTGAGAGAGAGAGAGAGAGAGAGAGAGAGAGAGACAGACAGACAGACAGACAGACAGACAGACAGACACAGACAAAGACACATACACACAATCTGTGAAATTGTTTATTCCTGTTTACTAGAGGTTTTTCTCATTTCTCATTCCATGAAGCCTTAAAAACACATTAAACAAAAGCAAAGATAAAGGTAAAGGTTCCCCCGGCACATGCGTGTCAGTCATGTCCAACTCTAGGGGCTGTGCTCATCTCCGTATTCAAGCCGAAGAGCCAGTGTTGTGCAAGTCCATGGCCACGTGGCCAGCATGGCTGCAAGGAAACACTGTTTTACCTTCCCGCTTTTTATGTTGGTGCCTATTTATCTACTTGCATTTACATGCTTTCGAACTGCTAGGTTGGCAGGAGCTGGGGTAATCAGCAGGAGCTCACTCCGGTGTGCAGCACCCGTGATTCAATCCGCCGAGCTGCCGACATTGCAGCCAACAGTTTTCGGAGCTTTAGTCCACTGAGCCACCTCGCCCCATGTAAACAAAAGCAAAAGTGATGCCTTATTCTCCTTCTGACATAAAATGGCTGGCTGTTAAGGGTTTTACAGGGAGGCAAAAGTGAGTCATGTACATAAATTCCAATGCGCATGTAGAGGTTTAAATAAAACTTGGGAGCTTTTTAGCCAGTAGATCATCTCACAACATCTCTATTTTTATGGCTAAAACAAGCTTTGAGATGTCTCTGACATTTGCTCAGATTTGAGGGGTTTTGTTTTGTTTTGTTTTGTTTTTTGTTTGTTTGCATTTTGCATGGTCTGTTGACTGACAGCCATGAGCAAGTGTTGTACAGATCCACAGTCACCAATAAACTGATTGAACAACAATGATATTTTTCAGTGCCACTAAAGATGCCATTCTCAACGGGTATCATATTCCACGGAACACTTGTATCTTTGTTAATATGCATCAAGTTAATCACGACGAGTAAGTACCAGAACATCTTGCTTTGAACAGCTGTTCACAGGACTCCCTTCCCCCTTGCCTTTTGGGGAAACCTGCTGTATGCTTTAGGGCAGGGATGTCCAAACCTTTTGCAAGGAGGGCCAGATTTTGTGAAGTGAAAATGTGTGGGGGCCAACCATTCAGCCTGAAAAGTGGGGGGGGGGGAGAAAGGGTATGGTCTGTGTGCATCTGCAACAGCTGCAAAGGCTCTGTTTTCAAGGTGCCCAAGGGCCCAGTGGCTGTTGCACGGCCCAGGAATTGGCCCCCACACACCCAAGATGCACCACTGCTTGCATATGCTGCCCTCTCTCACAAGGAGGTGGGGAACACGCTGCAGCAAAGGAGCCAGGAGCGGGTTAGGCGGGGCGGGTGGCTGAGGGAATGGACGGAGGCAGGGAGGACAGGCAAACCATAAAACTGCAAGCTGACATCTCTAGCCAGCACCGGGAAGGGCCGGCTGGTGGGGATGAGTGACAGGCTGAGCCAGCAGGGAGAAGAGGCTGAGGACCACTCCTAATTTTAAATTGGGCCGCATTTGGCCCCCGGGCCGGACTTTGGACATGCCTGCCTTAGGGACTAAGGGGGTGTTATATTATAGTAAAGCTCGTGCTGAGGTGAAGCATAACGGCCCAGCTGATGGGCCACTTCTGGTGGGATAGTGCCAGATTTCTACCTGAGGTTCAAGGCATGGAAGAGGGAGGAGGAGGAGAGCTGCTTGTCATCCCAAGAGGTGGCTTGGCTATCACACCCGTTAGAATCTGGCTGGAGTGTCTTCAAAGGAATGTAATTTCCAGTGTGTTTCAGCAGGAACAGTATTTCTGGGTGTAAGTGCTCTCTCTCTATTATTTATTTATTTTTTTCTGTTCATATTTTGAATTGTTAAATCGTTTTGATTTATCATATTTGTGCTTATTTGCTTATATGTTCTTTTTATTATGATGATTTGATTATTTCATCTGATTAGTTTTTATTTACTATTTTAAGTTGTTTAATCTGTTTTTGTATTTTGTATATGTTTGTATACCGCCCACAGTAGCTTTTTTGCTAGATGGTTGTGGTATATAAAATAAATAAATAAATAAATAAATAAAACATCTCTGTCTCTCCTCCCCCAGTGAGAAATGTGAAAATTTCCAGAAATTTTGAAGCCATTTTTTGGTGGAGGCAGCGAGGGGGGGGAGACCCTTTGGAATATTTGGGGGGAGAAAACCTAGTTCTTTTTCTGCCCCCCCCAAGTTTCAGGAACTTTTCATCTCTACCCCCCCCTCAACTTACCTTACAATGCAGTGATATTCAAATGTAAAGCATCAAAATTCAGGGACATTCTCCCCATTCCCCTCTTCATTCAGCAGGGAAATAAAAGCCGGGTAAAAGTGTGTGCAGGAATAACTCTCCATAATAAGTGAAGTGCCTTTCTGGGTGATAGACTGGATCTGGGAAGGAGGAGCTGGAGAAACTATTCTGGGAGGGTACAATGGTCTTTTGAGCTCAGGACCGTTTGAGACCTGCACTAGGGTAGTTTTAGAACTTCTGTCGCATTTAAAACTCATTCTTATACACATGGGGAAAATAACCTGGAATTGGCAACTGGACTTCTTTTTCTTGAAATACTACTCATCCAAACATCTTCAACAGTTTGGATGATGCAGGCTGATGAAGCTGTTTGGATGAGCAGCAAAACGTTTCTATCTCTCAACAAAAAGAAGGCCAGTTGCCTTGACTTCACCTTCCAGATAAACTCACCTGGATGACTGAGAATCTTCACAGATGTGGGAAAAATAATGGTTTCCAGCAGGAAGTGGTTTTCTTGGAAATTTAAAAAAAAGGCAAAGGAACAATTCCTTTCTTGATTAAGTAAGGACACTTTTACACGACCCCTAAGATCCGCTGGCAACTTAAATTCAGATCAGAGATCTTGGGGGTTTGTCGCTCTTCCTGTGTTCCCACCCCTCTGCACTTCCTTGCTCCTGTCTGCATGAGGGGAGGGAGAAAAAAAGGGAGAAAAGAATGCAGGCTCACCTCCGCTCTGCCATGGAGCTGCTCCGGGAACCATTCCAGTCTCTTTCAGTCTCTTAAAGGGGTGGGGGCAAACAAACAAACAAACACAAGGCAAGGAGAGGAGAGCCCGGCACTCACTGCTTTACATCCACATCAGAATTTTTTCACCTTTGGAGACCAGGTACTTGGAAAATGCGCTGGGACGCGCTTAGGTGGGCATGGTCATACTTAATTTTTTTTTAAAAATCCGGAGCTGGTGGGAAAACAATTTTAAGTGCTGGATCTGGGAGCCCCTTGCCTCGGATTTTAGGGGTCGTGTAAAAGCACCCTTAGTGGAGTCAACTTAGGTGAAGTCCAGTGTTGAAACAACACATGGAAATGTGCAGAAGGGCTCTTTTGTCTACAGCCGCTGTCTTTGCTTCTCCGATGATTGAGCTTTCAAACCCTTCTTTTCTCTCTCCTTTACTACAGAAAGTTGTGGGCGGACCCTTACTTGTTTAAACCAGAGAGGTTTCTGAATGAAAATGGAGAACTCAACAAGAGCTTGGCGGAGAAGGTTTTGATCTTTGGAATGGGAATACGGAAATGCCTGGGAGAGGAAGTGGCTCGCAATGAGATTTTTGTTATTCTCATCACCATCTTGCAACAGCTGAGGCTGGAGAAACCTCCTGAAGATCATTTAAATTTCTCTCCAGTTTATGGACTCACAATGTCACCCAAACAATACCGAATGCTGGTAGCACTGCGTACTTGAGTTGGAGGCTCATATGAGGATGGAATAACTTTTCTTTACAAATTCATTGATTCTGAGGATTGTTCAAGATGACACAATCCAGGACCCATGTGTGATTCTTGTAGAAAATCCCTTTAAAGTGTATCATTATGTTTTCTTTTAATAAGTGATTACCCAATGCCATCCAGTTCAGTCAGAATTATTTGTCTTATAAATAATAGCTGATTGATCTGGAACCAGTTTTGTAGCCTTTCTGATTTGATTTGTACCCAGGTATTTCAAACTATTTGTAATGTGTTTGTGCCTAAACTATGTGAAAAACATGAAATGGGGGTAAACTAAGCCTTTGATCCTGGGGTAGGAAGCAAAGTTCAGTTCTCTCCATTGCTGCTCAATCTGCAGTGTGCTGTAAATCTTCTGTTTCCCATGTCACATAAGAGTTCCTAGACACAAGGCCAACAAACCCCTCACAGATAAAAGCAACAGCCGACAATGTATGACAGAAGAGTAGGAAAAAAGATCCTTGTTTGCTTAACTAAGGCTGTGGTCTTACCAGAGTTTTCTTCGTATATAAATTCCCTGCCTATTTTTTTTTCGGGCGGTCACGTGGTTTTTAATGTGCAGTTAGTGTCCTCTCTTCTGCTCCGTATTTTTGTATTCTGGTTCGGTCTTTACCTGTCTACTTTGCATTTTGTCCTTTCCGGCTCTAGTTTCCAAGCCTCTGTGGTGTTAAAGGGGAACAACTGATTTTGCTGTGTATTTTCAGGGTCCTGTCGTTGCAACAGAAGCAAACAAGTAAGCATTTTCGAAGGAAGTTTCTAAATCCAGCCCCTGGCGGTGGTAGAGTCACCCCCCGCCGATCACGGGGGTTAGGGACCCAGCCCACCCACAATGCATGAAAATCCGCGATATGCGGAAGCGGGTGGGGTGGGGCCTGGGGGCGGGGGGGTGATTGTGCACCTGTCTGAGGCTTCTCAGGGGAGCACGGGGGCGGTGCGGAGCGACCTGATCGCCCCACCGCCCCTCCGCGTGGCTCCAAGGCTTCTCAGAGGAGCATGGGGGCGGCGCGGAGCGACCCGATCGCCCCCGCCACCCCACCACCACGTGGCTCCAAGGTGCAGGTACTGCAATCCCGTGATGTAGTGGGACCGCAGTACCTGAACTGTGAAATGGCGGGGGGTGACTGTATAGGAAACTTTGCTGAAACTGCTGTTCCAGGGACGTGGTCGGCCGGGACCAGAATTTACTTCTCTTCCCAGTTAGCACACAATCTTTTACAGTACGCAGTTTGCTGCCGGGAAACTACACAGAAAACGCTGGCAGGACCGTGGCCTATGGCCACAGTGGAAAAGGCGCCCTGTAAAATAACTGCAGAACAGTCATGGCAGCCCTGAACAGTGCACCCCAACCTAGCCAATAAAGTACAGCAGCCAGAGAGAAATCAAGCAAAAGGGGGAAAGATAAAAGTGTTGAGAAAATGTGAGATATGACAGATTGTATGTCTGCATATGAACAGAGCAAGAAACGAGTAGAGGATAATGACTGCTCAAAGACTGAAGCTGTGGCTGCAAAGAGCCTCATGGCACTGTCGTTAAACAGATGCACTGCAGCTATAACTGGGCTCATGACCTGGGGTTCAAACCCAGGCAGCAGGCTCATGGTTCACTCAGCCTTCCGAGGTCGGTAAAATGAGTACCCAGCTTGCTGGGGGGGGCAGTGTTTAGCCTGCATAAATAAATTGTAAACTGCCTAGAGAGTGCTTAAGCACTGTGTAGTGGTATATAAGCAGAACACTGCTTTGCTTTGCTTTTTTTGCACAATCAAAATACCAAAATGTTGGCTATGGTTATATTACAGGTTGATTAGAAGTTTTCCTAATTACACAATGGAAAAGCCAATTTAAATTGATCTATCCCTTTTTGCTTACAACATGGCCTTTTCCCACTGCTGCGGGCGGCGGGGGGGGGGTTCTATGCTTTTTCAAGCTGGAATGATTCAAATCCTGTGTGATTGGTTAATTGTAAAGATGGGGGCTGTGTCTGGCTGGTGTTTCTGTGACCTAGGCAGTTAGGCATCAGGACTATGGGGAGAACCACTCCCACATTCTTTCATGCTGACCATTGTTTATTGTATGTATGAAATTGGCATTTTCATCACCTTATCACTGGTATTGTCATCCTAGCTTAGCACTAGATAATATCCTGATGAGTTTTTTTCTAATTATAAATAAATCCAAAATGGCCCAGATGAAATAAAGATGTTCTTGTGGTGTGTGGCATTTCTGTACATGTCAAGAAGGTGAAATGTGTTGGATATAACAATCTGTGATGCAAATTTCAACACAGATGGGAGGTTTTCTTCATGACACATGGGCTGTTTGGTCGTGTTCTGGCAGTTTTAATTCCTGACGTTTCACCAGACTCTGTGGCCAGCATCTTCAGAGGGCAAGGAACTTCCCTGAGCTCCTTGCCCTCTGAAGATGCCAGCCACAGAGTCTGGTGAAACATCGGGGGGGGGGACTTCCAGAACACAGACAAACATCCTGAAAAACTCAAAACTTTCTTTTTATGCTTTATACTAGAATAGCTAGCATCCCATGTTTTATTCCAGAGAAATTGCTAGTGATTGAGAGGATGGAAAGAGGGAACTTCAGAGTTGATTCTCTCTCTCTCTCTTTTTACCTTAAAAGCTGGCTCATTCCCTCTGCGCAATTAAAGGAAATTCAAATGAATTTTCTAATTCTGCCAACAGAATGCTACCATCTTTTCCAGAACACTGTACAGCACTTCCAAAACCAAGTGGCTTGACAGGAAAGCATAAAAGGGCCAGCAGAGGTGGGACCAGAGGAAGGAAGGAAGGAAGAAAAGAAAGAAAGAAGGGGGCTCTGGGCTTAAATGTAAATTACATCATATTGAGTGTCAACGTTGAAGTCTTGAATCAATTCACAACCCCTGTGTGATCACTACCTGCTAATTTAGCTGTAATATAGGCTGTGAGTCAAATTGCAGCTGCCAGTGTAGTTGCAGCCTAAGTGTGGAAAAATTATTCCAGAGGAAGTGTATGTATATAATGTAGTTAAATGAGAGAGAGGGAGAGAATTCTAGGGTGTGCAAAAGTGAGGAGAGAAATATTAATAAGCTTTACCATGTTTCTGAAACCATTGGCATGAGGCTGTAGCAGGGCAGAATAATTGGCCTCATAATTCTCCTGGCCTTCTCACACCTATGTGTGTGTTGTGTCATTACAGTCGTGACCGACTCTACGTGATTCCATGTCCATGGAGTTTTCTTGGCAGGAGTACTGGAGTGGATTGCCAGTTCCCACTCCAGGCGCCTACAGCAGATAGTCATTATTGGAAGAGCATGTCAGAGTTTCTCATGCACATACATACACACCCTCTTGTGGGCCAAAATGGAAAGGCAGGAGGCTCTTTTAATGGAGAAAATGGCTCTCTTCCCCCTTTCTGGTTTAAGAGTCGAACCATACATTTTCAATTGCTGTTCTCTTTCAAAGGAAGCAGTTCAGCTGAGCAGGAAATTAACAAGTTGAGCTAAAAATAATGGGAGGTACCTTTAAATGCCGACTTGAATTAAGATGCTGAAAAGGGCCTGGATGTAGGAGATGTAAGTTGTTTAACAAGAAACAATGGGAATGGCAGCTGAATCTCTGCTCTCCCCCTTTCTGTGCTCGGCTACCAGCAGAGGAAACAAGGACCTTGCCCACCAACAAATGCAAAGGGAATGTGAAGAAGCCTCGTTCAGGGCAGTAATTTATCTTTTACCCAAACATAATGCAAATGACCTTATGCACTCATCCTTTTCACCACATCTAGTGGACTTCACCTCTCCTCCTCCTCATCTTATTAATTCCATGTCCATATAATGTATAAGCATTACAGAACTCTGAAAAAGAAGAGCAAATAGATGAAACTTTCAGGGCAACCGAGAAGCTGGTCAATGATGTTGGCCAGTGCCTGGGGGGCCATTTGCAGCTTGATGGGAGGAACATATGCTGGGTTGAACTTCAGCTGAAAGAACAAAGGCCATTGTCTCTTGTTTTGTTCTGACTGTTTTTGCCCCGGAAGAGGCTGTGTTTTCCTGCCAGATTTGTATCTCGGGTGATGAGGAAGAGAACAGGCCACACTGCCCGAACAACTCTCTCCCAAAGCGACAGCTGTGAAACCATGGTTTTACTGAGGAATGACAAGTTATAACTGGCCAAGGCCGTTACGACGAACCGCAGCTGCGCAAATCTTTCTGGCAAATCAATTTTACTGAGGAATGCTCCAGTCGGGGAGTTATAAGTTTGGCAATCAAAGCTGAAATCAGACTCGTTTTTTTTTTTTTATTTTTTAAAATCCAAACTCAGTCGGCAAGTGGCACTGAAGATGCTGTAACTAGCTGTTTTGGTGCTCCACTGGTTCCCTCTGTCCCCTCGGGGATGCCCAGGGTTCCACTGCCAGGCGATGTCGGGTCTGCATGGAGGACTTGGCACATGGGAGCGAGAAGGGAATGGGGGGAGGAAAAGGCATCCAAAGGGGAGATGTTGGGAAACCCTGCTGGCTTTCAAGGTCAGCTTCTCTCCACCACCAATTACATAACCATCGGAAATGACAGCCAAGTATTGATGCATCCATGTGGCCGAGTTTTTTTTTTTTTAAAGGATGGGAAAGCTCTGCACAGTAAAAATGCAGCGCGTGAGCACTGATAAACGACCTGGTTTGGCCTTTGCCAAAGCTGAAATCAGATCTAAGAAATGATAACCAGTCGGCAAGTGGCAGAGCTGTAACTAGCTGTTTTGGACTTGTGCCACATGGAATTGGCATGTGGGTTCATGACAGTACAAGCTCTGCACAGAGCCGACCTGTTTGGCCATGCCTGAAGTGGCAAAGGCCAACAGTGAGGACACATCCTGAAGCAAATGCCAACTGGCGGGTTATTGTCCTTTTCCCGGGCACTCGAAAGCAGTCCAACTACAGGCTGCAGATCCTAGCCCTGGTCATTGCATCCTAGGTAATAGTCCTGCCATAGCAGATTTTGCAGAACCGAGGACTGGACTGGGTAGAACTAGTAGTGGGGTTGAAGAAGAGGAGAACATCCAAGGGGAGGGGAGGGAGAGATATACAAGCTGATTGGCAGTGAAGTGGCTAGCAGGAGAAGAGAGTTCCTACAGGAGTAGCAAGGGTCAGTGACCAGCCAAATAGAGAAAGGGTAGAACTTAGCTGTTGCTGCTGCTAAGAAACTACTGCATCAATTTATGGAATTTAAGGCCAGGAGTTTCCTTGTGAGGAGGTCTTCAGTTCCACACAGAAGGGCTTGAGTTTGAGACCATTTGCTGCTGCTGTTCCCCTCCCTCAGATGTTATCTTGGGGAACAAATGCACACCCCCTGAAAATATCAATATGGCGAGAGAGTGTTCTTTGCATCCAGAAACGGACATGACAACGAACCATTTTTGCCCAGATATTCTGTCCAGAGAGAAACAACAAGCCTTCAGTCAAAATGATGGTGTGCACAAGCCTAAGAGTACATTGGGAAAAGGCTGTGGGGTCTCCAGAAACAATACAAATCCAGGAGCAGGTAACCTTTACTAGACAAGACCACTAAAAATCAAGCAAGCAGCAGATGGCTAGCTTTCAAAGGTACTTGATTTCCCTCAGGTTGTGCACTAAGATTTTGTGGGAAAATTATATATTTCCCCCAAAGATTCGTGGTAGCTTCTCTGGGCCAGGCAAACTTCTTGAGGTGAGTTGAGAGGCAGGCCACACAATGGCAAAGGGTTCATTGCAGCCCTACCTGCTGTATGTTTTGACTGCTTATTAGGCCATTGGATTGGTAAACTGGTTTGTAAAATGGGTTCACACTGCATATTAAGGAATGCTATGATATGTTTTATTATGCATGTTGCTTTGTGGCCCTGGCAGGCAGAAAAGCAAACACATCTAATACTACTGCTACTCAAAGTAGTACTAGCAGCAGCAGTAGCATTTAAAACATTTCATTCCTTTCTATTAATATGTAATAAATAAATATAAATGCAAAATATAATAAATATATCCATTAAAGTATTCAATTACTGCTGTTGGTACTATAAGCAATAGCAGTTGTAAGTAGTACCTATTACTGCTGGTAGATGTACTAGCCAGAATCATATTATTGAATGCCTGCTGCTATCAGATCGTAATTTTTGATGCACAGTACATGGAACTTGAGAGAAATTGCTTGCCCATAAATTAGGAATGTTTGACGGCTCTCAAATTAATCTGCCTGAAGCTTAGCCTTCTGGCTCACAGCAGAAGGTTAAACTTAATACAGATTTACTGAGAGTTAAGCATCGCTGGGCTCACACCCAGAGTCGTTTTAATGCAAGCATGCGGTGCCAGTGGTAATGGAATAGTACAAACAGCTTGTGCGCGTATGTACATAAGGATTATTTTGGTGTCCATGAAACAATTATTTTGGAGCTGCATAAGCCAGAATTCACATTAGCAAAAGCCTGTCATTCAATATCTGGCTGCTTCTTTCAAACTGATATGGGGAGATCTTTTCAGGGTTACAGCAGGAGCTCCATTTTGATCTCTTTGCCAAGCTGTGCTTTGTGAGGCTGAGGTCAAAAAGGTACCAATGGCCTCCTGAAATTCTCCTCCCTACTCACGTCTTTGTAGTGAAACTGAGAAACCATTTCGGTCAAGTTCTTTAGTGGCAGAGAAATGCTGCAGCCGTTTCTCAGGGGCAGGGCCCACCATCAGTGGTGGAGTTCTAGAGTTAGTTTCTACAATGGAGATGGAGGTCCTTACTTATTCATTCAGTGATGAAGACCACCTGCTCCTGTTTCTTCCTTCTTTCCTTCTCTCTCTCCCTCCCTCTCTCCCACTCTCTATATTTGTCTGCATTGAGCTTTAATATGCAACACATTCTAAAAATCACAGTAAGGCACAGGACTCCTTCCTTGGATATGCCTTAAGTAGGAAGATGCATGCAGGTGTCAACATTGCCTCGCATGATTAATTTAGAAGGGTCCCTAGGTTATCTATAACCATGATGCTTCTGTTCTTTGTGATCTGTTGCCTTTGAGTCGGGGGTGTATGTGTGCAGAACTGTTGGCCAGTTCGCTCTACATCACAGAGCAGAGATGCCTCACTGGCTCCTTGTTTAAAGAACCATGAAGCAGCTAATACATATGAATCCTCATCAGAGCCACAACCAGGGCTTTGACCCAAAGCACCAAATTTAAGGAGTACATTCCCTTACCAGATTTTTGTCCATAGAATTACCTCCACTGAATCCTGGACCAAAGGCTGCTTGAGTAATAAAGTCTATAATTGGGGGTGGGGTGGGGGGTGAGTTACATGAAAACCTAGGACAGCCTTCTCTGTGAGGATTTTCAGTAGAGATGGGCACGAAATGAACTTTTAGTTTGTTTCGTTATTCATTATTCATTTTGTTGCATAACATAACGAATAACAAACCTCAGAGTGGATTTAGAACGAAATGAACTGAACCAGGTTGGCACCCTAAAAGAAAGACAAAATATAAAAAAATAAAACCAGCACCGACCCAGCCAGGTTGGTGCCCTAAAATTGCGCAAAGCAGGAAAAAACAAATAATAAACAAAATGAACAAATGAAATGAATATTTGAAAAAAATTCATTAAAAACAAAATGAACCGAATCAAACCCAAAAACAAAACAAACCAAAATGAATCACAATTTTTTTGGTTCGTGCCCATCTCTAATTCTCAGTGAGGTTATCTGGAAGTTGAGTCATGATAACGGCTTCTTTTCTTATGAGATCAAAATGCTTTACTACTCTTTAAAGGAGGAGTTACTAGAGAGGGGCACAAAACAAAAAAATGACATGCTATTTTGTCATTTTTGTAAAGTTATGAAATGTTTAAAAATGAAACAAAGCACAAGCAAGCATTCAATCAAGTAACAAAATGGAACACCATTTTCTGTGTGAAGCATGAAGCATTTTGGTTTTTATTCTCAGAATAAACCAATACCGTCCTAAGGAGTCAGGATAGTATGTTGGAAATTACAATCTATGTGCATATAGATGGGACCTAGGAATGGATGATGTACTAGCAAGATTTAGTGGTCCATGTGGGAAGAGATAGGCTGCCAGATAGATCAGTGCTGAGGATGATGATTTGATGGTGGTTGGGAAAGATCCCATGCAAAAATCATATGAAATCAAGAGGATATGGTAAGATCCAGATTATTTTACCCATAAACCTCTTTTATTTAAATTTAAAGAGAGAGGATCCTCCATACCAATCTACCTGGCAGCCCACCTCTTCCCAGACTGACTACTATATCTTATTGATACAACATCCATTTTCTAGGTCCCACCTCTCTGCTCACATACCACAATTTTTAATCTGTTACCCTGACTGTTGAGCTACCCACAAAATTAGGTACCTCTAGAACCCAGGGGACCAGGCCTATATAGTACAATGAATCATTTTATGTTGTTTTGTTATAATATTTTGAAAATATATATATTAATAATAAAACAAAATACAATTTTCCTGTTTTGTGCCCATCTCTAGGCCTTGCTGCTAACTTTCCTGAGGCTGATGAAGCTGCTTGGATGAAGAGGAAAACATTTGGCTCTCATAAGAAAAGTAGTCCAGTTGCCATGACTCAGCTTTCAGACTAGGGTACGCTTCCTTTTTCTTCCACTGTTGGGTAGAAGTGGAAAAAGTGATACCTTTTCAATCAAGGCGGTGGCGCCCTGTCCATTTCCATGAGGCTACAACTCCAGGGCTCATAAGGGGCAAAAAATGTGTTGAGGACCCAACACTTAAAGCAATGGGGCCTTGGCCGTTCCCATGCAGCCACAACCCTGTGGCTCCTATGAAGGGGTAGAACACTCCCCTTCTCACCCTGGTTCTCTCTGTCTCTGAGAACCTCACTTTCCATACAGTTGCGTGGCAGGAACTTTGTAGGTGTCTAGTTTTTTGTTTTGGCCTCCTTTTCAGCAGGCTGTCAATCACACCGATGTGTTAAAAAGAGATGCCGCCGGAGGTCGCTGCCATCTTATAGGAAAACTACAGCTAGAGATTGTGCACTCTAGTTTAAAAATCAGACTTGACATTCAGTGTGGTGTGGTGAAGACAGCATTTATTTCTTGTGGATTTCAGGTTGTTTTTAAAAAAGGATACAGGTTGTGAGCCACCTTGGGTCCCACAAAGGAGAAAGGTGGCCTTGAAATGAAATGAAACAAGTTTTGTTCTGTTAAAATGTATATGACCAATCCGTTCCAGAAAGGTAGCCACTTTTTGGTGCTGAATTTCTGAGCTTTCCCTTCTTGTTTTCGGCGGCTAAGTTTGCATTGTTCAGCCTAAGATCAGACGTGAGATGTCTAGAAGCCTCCCTAACAGTATAACTACCTATGCCCCTAAGGCATTAAATCCTATTCAGCGCAATGGTGCTTTCTGTCAGGCTATGAAGGAAAGAGTTCTTTTGCATTTGGCTATCTTGAAATTGGTGTTTTTACCCCTGTGATCTGAAAAGCACAACCATGTTCTCAGGGGAGTGTTTATGAGACTGAAGCCTTAGCAAGTAAGCTGCATTTCCTTGTTTAAAAAGGACTCCCCTCCCCCTAATCCCTGCCATGGTTTGATGCTTCTTGTCCAAGGGTTACTGGCCTCGCGGTGTAAACATACAAGGATGGGGCCCTTGAGACAAATCACCTGGCTTTCTCTTCCCGCACACTCCGGCTCCTTGATGGCCTTCAGGTGCATCTTTTTTTTTAATTTTTAAAATTTTATTTTATTGTACAAGACAAGTTAAGATAACAGTACACTAGCGTCTCATTATTTATACATTCTATAGGACCAATATCCTTTTCAAAATCCACCCACTAATTCATCTTCCAACACAGTTAATTGTGACACACACACAAATAAATTTCCCTTCAGTGTTCCACTTCACTTTTGGGTTCTATAGGTGCTAAGTTTCAAGGTAAACTCTCATTTACCCACTCCTTATCAATCATCTTTACCAGATTGAGCTTGAGACTATGCTGCACATGCTTGCCATAGAATCATAGAAACATAGAGTTGGAAGAGCCTTCAAAGGTGCAGGAATCAGACCAAATCAGTCAGTGTTGGCAAACCTATGGCACGGGTGCCAAAGGTGGAACTCTGAGCCCTTTCTGTGGGCACCCGACATCGCCTCTTTACAGCCACCTGTATTCAGGTTAAATTGCTATATGGGCACTTTGCAAAAAATTTGTGGGTTTTGAATCAGTTTGGGCACTCAGGGCCTTTTTACATGACCCCTAAGATCCGCTGGCCACTTAAATTCGGACCAGAGATCTTAGGGGTTCGTCGCTCTTCCTCTGTCCCCACCCCCCTCCGCACTTCCTGGTTGCTGGCTGCGTGAGGGAGGGAGAAAAAAGAAAGAAAAGAATGCCGGCTTACCTCCGTTCTGTTCCCGACAGCATTCAGATCTCTTAAAGGGGTGGGGGGCAGAAAAACAACAAACAGAAGCCAGGAGAGCCCCGCACTCACTATCCTTACACCGGATCAAATATTTTTCACATCCAAAAAGCAGATACCTGAAAGCTGCTCTGGGACGCGCTAAAGTGGGCGGGGTCGCACTTAATTTCCTGTTAACTCCGGAGCTGGTGGGTAAACATTTTAAATCTCCGGAGCTGGGAGCCATTTGCCCCGGAGTTTAGGGGTCATGTATAAACGCCCTCAGTCTCTAAAAGGGTTTGCCATCACTGATATAGGTGTTCCAGATGAAGAGTGTGCCAGGCATTCAAATAAAGCAGCAACCCTGAAGCAGCACCACAAATATAGTTGAATACATTAAAGCCAAGGTTCTGAAAACTGAATCATGATCTGCGCTTTCTTCATTTTAGGGCAAGAGAGGAAGATACTGGTGCTAAATCTCTCAGTAGTATCAATGGAAAGTTCCTGTCCCGAATGAACCCAAGTAAATAACTGTATCATTCATATCTGATTGTTGTTGTTGTTGTGTCATTACAGTTGTGATCGACTCTTTGTGATCCCATGTCCATGGACTTTTCTTGGCAGGGATACTGGACTGGTTTGCCAGTTCCTACTCCAGGCGCCTACAGCACCTGGTATTCCCTGGTGGCCGCCCATCCAAGTACTAACCAGGGTTGACCCTGCTTAGCTTCTGAAAACAGGAGAGATTGGATGTGCTCAGGGCATCCATTTCCATATTAAAATTGTAACATTGATTTTGCTTGTGCAGTTAATTGCACCCTCCATAAAGCAAGCGTTAGTGAAAAGACTGCTTTATAAGATTTTTAAAGAATCAAGTCTTATGGGAGCATACCACACGGTGGCAGTGCAGACTGGACAACTGGAAGTAACTAGCATTTTTCTTTTTGTAGGAGCCTGCCATTCCACCTAGCTAAGGACTTTGCATCTAAGAAACTTTTCCTGGCAGGACTCCCCTCTTGCCATGATTTGAATTTGGGAACTCACTTCGATAAAGGGAGCATGCTCTTGGAAGCTCAGTGGTTTTTCTTTTTAATAGCTGCCTAGAAGGTATCACCTACCCCACCTTTGCTTTTTAAATTCTCAATGGCTACACGGCTTTGTACATGTTTTGTCTAGCATTTTGTTGCTCCCCCTCTGTCTGCTATTCCCTGTCCTGTGCTGTTTTCTCCACTGATTGATTACAGTCACACCAAAGCAGTTATTTACACTTGATAGCTTTTGAGAGATATCTCAAAGGACTTCATGGAGCCATATTTCTATAGAAACTTAAAGCACTTTTTTTTTTGGTAAATGCTACATATATAGGTCTTGGAAGAAACAGGTTAAAAGTCACACCATTACCCACAACACATCACCTTTTTGGGGTTGGGAATGAAGACACAATGCTTTAATTTTGACAAATATTGGCTAAAATTATGTTGCTTAGAAGAGGCCCAATGAGTCAGTAGAAACATGGAAAGTCAACACCTCCACAGGGCCCATGGGGTCAATGGGCCTAGTCTAGTTGTAGCTTACCAGCTAACAGAATTTCAGTCTGTGTAGCAACTGGTAATGAGATTTTGGAGGGTGATATGTCAAGATCTGAGGGCATCATTTAAGAGGTTAGTGGTATTCTCCAGACTAGCCATTTCCCCATTTTGTAAATGTACAGTTCTTTTCCCCCCAAACCCAGGTTCTGAATTCTTCAGCATTCTGAGCCAGAAGAACTGATTTTGTGTGATGGAGTTAAGACAACTACCTCTCAGCTTCAAATAATACTTCATCAAGAGAAGACGGCATAAGGCAGGAAGCTCTGCAGGTAGAAAATGTCTGGTCTTGTATTTTTATTCTCCCAGCTGTAACATGGAATCCCTTAAATTTAACTTAGATTGTTACACACATAGTCTTTGCTGTGTTCTTTCTTCATGGATCCATGGAGAATTTGCTCATGTGACCCACTGCCAGTTGCATAAGAAGACACCAAAGAGTTCTTTCCACCAGGTTGGCCAAACCACGCAATGAAATCCAGATGACTTGGCAGGCTTCTAACAGGCTGGAGATGCAAATTTAACCCTTGTGTGGCAGGCATTTGCTTCCTTCAGAGGATGAAGAAACATCTCCACTTGATTAAATCTGTCTTTTGTTAACGCTTAGTACTCTTCTTTTTCTCAGAACCTGAGAATTTGTATCTGGGCCTTCAGCTGCAGTTGTGTTTGAAACACATAATTGTTTACATGCAGCTGCAATGGGAATGAGCATGTTAAAAATGCATCAGAAGAAGTCATCTGAGAGATTTGGCTGAGTCCATCTGGTAGCCTCAACTGGAGCATTCTGTCTAAATCAATGGGACTTGCATCAGAGTTGATTCTACTGTGCAGTAATTAAATATGTGCATCTTGTCTAGCCGAAACTAGCGACTGGATTCATTCTATTGTATTAATTATTTAAGTAATTATTTTGAGATGCAAATCGTTGAAGACATGGATTGGGCAAAGTGGCATGTCAGCATCTGAAAAGCAGAGCTGTCGTCAAAACATTAACAGAGAACTTGCAATCACTGTGCAGTGCTGGCAAAATGAGGAACAACATTGTCATAATATTAACACAGCAGTGGCTCTGAGATACTGGCAAAAGGATCCTTCAAAGCAAGGGCAGCAATTTCTTAGAAAACTGGAGTAGGAAGGCTTTTCCCTCTGCCTAAAGCTGCAGTCTGATGTCCCTGAATCCACTGAACAAAGTGGAATAGATAGAGCATTCCAGTATAACTCCGCAGGAAGATCGTGTTTCTTTGCTGTGCATACTTATTCACATGCAGTATAAGAATGGCAACCCTGGTCCTTATGCAGGCTAGAACATTGATTCCCAACCTGGGGGTCGGGACCCCTTTGGGGGCCGAACAACCATTTCACAGGGTTCGCCTATGAGCCAGTAATGAAAAAGGCACAAATGGCTTGGGTCTGGAGGAGGAGGGGGAAGAAGGGGGAAGAAGGGGGAAGCGTGAATTATAGCTTGATAGGTTGGAGAGGATGTCAGTCAATGACACCAGAGGCTGTGATTGGCTGAGGGTGCCTGTAGAGGGAAGCCCTCTATGGCACCTGTGGCAGTGGCCTGCCAAAGGGAGCTTGTGGCCTCTTCCAAGCATGAGAAGGGGTCCCCATAACACGAGGAACTGTATTAAAGGGTTGCAGCATTAGGAAGGTTGGGAACCACTGGGCTAGACTATACTGGCCAGGAAGCAGCTACTAAAATAACTGCCATTCTCCTTCCCATAGTCACTAAGGTGGTTACTTCACGTCCTTCTTTGTTCCGTGACTACTTTTCTACTGTGACAGCATTGGTCGCGATCACATGGATTTGTCCCTGTTTCAGTGTTCCCAGGGTTGTGATAACTTATCTCATGACAAGTGTTACCTCATAGTCTTGTACTGTGACAAACACTGAATTTGTTTAGCTTCCCTTTTCCTTTTTCAGGGGGCTTAAAAAATTTTTTTTCAATATTTCGCTTCTGAAAAGTCAAAATTAAAAAATGAAACCCAGACACAGTTTTCTGAGAGAAATGAATGTTTTGTTGCATGACAGTTGTTATTACATGGTATCTTGTCTTGGAATAGAAAGTGGGAACAAAGAGTGACAAGGGAAAACCCTACCCCAGCACCAGGTACAGTATTGTTGCGCTTAGCACCCATTCCAGGGCGTGGTTGAGACAAATTTCAGTAGTTGTGTGACAGACGTGAAGTAACATTTTTTTGTACTGCTCCTTAGCGCAACACTAACAGAGACAAAATGGATGTGAAGTAACCGCCTAAGGCAACAAAGGCTCATACCGTTTGTAAGTAGTATAGGTCTCACTATGATTAGTGTGTTTTCTCCTCATTGTGGTACATTTTCATGGTGCATGTCTTAAAATACTGTAATTCAAAAGGAGGAACATTTTAAATGCCACACTGTCTACTGTTACACAATCCATTCATTCATCTCAGAACTTTTACTGCTTTCAGCTCCATGAGTGGATTGGACCAAGACCAACACAGTTTTCCTACTTGAGTCAGAAGGGCAAATGGCATCCCACCAGCACCCGAAGCCTAGGTGAACAATACCCAAAGCTAGCCCCAGTTCTTTGGTACACCAAGCACAAACACCTGGCACACACACATACTTCTCCCTGCCTGGAAATAAATAAACCATAATGGCAAAGTACGCAAATAACAACTTATGGCATGACAAATTGGTGACCTGGGATGGCTTTTTAGTTTAACTGCACCAGTGGTGCATGGTCCATTTCCACCCAAAGAAGAGATTATGACACAAGCAGGATGCAGTCAATCTTTTCTGCTCCTCAAACATTCCCTACTCAACCCCCTACTCTGTGCCTTCTCCTAATTTCACTGCTGGTCCTGAACAACCTACACCTGACCTTCAGCTGCCAATAACCAGCCAGCTGGAGCGCGTGACTGGGGGTCAGGATGTGACTCCTCACTGTGCCTTGCAGGAGAAGTGCCAGCTTCTATGGCCTTGACCAAGCTACACAGTCCCAGGGCACAGAGATGGAAAGAAATGGCCCTGCTTCACTTAGTGTTTCACTTTTCAAGCTGATACAGTCCACAGCCCTAGTCATAGCAATGCCAAAAATGGTAGTAAATGAGGATTCATGTTCAATTTTTGTGTGTGCTGAAATGCAGCTGAATTCTTTTGTATCAGCTCTGATGAGAGCTTCCCTTCAGTTAAAATAAGATCTGAAGCTGGAATTTCCAACATGACAGCTCATTCTCTTAGTCTCTCTGTTTCGACAGAACTCCATAGGCATAGACTTTTAGTACTGTATTAGCATATAATAACTCTTTAGGCTCTAATAGCTTTCACATATTGCATGAAGAATCATCACTCAGGACATTAATATTTATTGTGTTACTCACTGCCTTTCTAATTCACATGAAGAAGCACCCAATATTCTGCCTTGCCAACGTTTTCCAGCAACTTCACAATGGCATAACACTTCACAAAGCAGAACACTTTTTTTTGCTTATGCATCAATTTACCTTCCTACACCTGACTGTATAAAGACAACCTCGCAAAGCATGTTAGTCAAGATGACAAATCGGAAAAACCCCAGGCTTTGTTTTCTTCCCATTGGTAAGAACAAGCCTGAAGGTAATATATGTATTTGTATTCTTGAGCTTATTACTCATTTCCAACTTAGCATACAGATGACTCCACCTAGGTGTGTGCAGTGAGAGTCATTCAAATGTTCTAGGAAAGCTAGAACAGGGGTGGCTCAGGTATACCAGCCTCAAAATCACTTCCTGTGAACCTGCAAGAGTTAAGAAGGGCTGTGTCTATGTTGCATTTCCACAGAAGAAGAAGAAGAAGAAGAAGAAGAAAGAAGAAGAAGAAGAAGAAGAAGAAGAAGAAGAAGAAGAAGAAGAAGAAGAAGAAGAACAAGAACAAGAACAAGAACAAGAAGAACAACAAGAAGAAGAACAAGAACAAGAACGGTTATATTTTGCTCTTGTGATGTTACCAAATGGTTAGAGATGGACCAGTTCAGAAGTTTGTGCCAATCTGTTTATTGGGTGAGCAGGTATAGAGTGCTTCCCAGCCTTCCCTTCCCTGGTGGTTGCCCCATTAGAGGTGGCAACTAGACATGGGCATGACTAGGCAAAATTCTCATTTCCGTTTTCGGTTCTCGTTATCGTTACGTAATGGGTAACGGTAACGAGAATTACTCTGCTCCAACTCGAACTCGAACCGAAAAAGAAAAATTGGGTCTGATTTTTCGTTGTCATTCATGGCATCGCGGCGATCACGCGATGCCAAGCAGCACAGAAAAAAAGTTTAAAAAACACAACCCGATTCCCGGCCATAAAAGCAGGCGGAAATATGCCTGCCTCAGTGAGGGCACCTACCGAGGGGTGGTTTCTGGGGGGGTCCCTGGCCTTCCCCCCCTCCTGTCCTGGGCTGCTGGTACCAGGCTGGGGGGGGCATCCTCGTCGTCTCCATTTGCCATGCGGTGGGGGATCCAAAATGGCAACCGCAATATTTATTTTTAAATCGTGGTCCAAAAACCCACCAAAGCACCACAGAAACATTTGAAAATTAGGTATTTTAAATGCCTGATTTTTATAGTAGCAGCAGTGGGTGTTTCTTGCAATAAAACGTCTCCATTGATTTTATTTTATTTTATTTTTATTTTTATTTTTTTACACCTGCACATGCGCAATGATGGGCTGGCCATGGGGTGGGACCATGCAATTTTTTGGACCCATTCCACCAATCGCATGGCCAGGTTTTGACTGAGATTTCTGGGTGTGCCAGAGAGGGCATTAAAAGCCCACAAACCCTAACCCTAACCCTAACCCTAACCCAACCCTAACCCATACGCCAGTATGCTGTCCTTCTTAGTGGGTCAGAGGCACCCAGAGGTGCAGCCCACTAACCCAACCTAACCTTAACCGTAACCCTAAGCCTAGCCCTTACCCTAACCCCAACCCTAACCCAGATCCGTACGCAAGTACACTTTCCTTCTTAGTGGGTCCCAGGCACCCAGAGAGGTGCCTCCCACAGCCCACTATCCCCTATCCCATTCCCTAACCTGTACGTCAGTACGCTAGTACGCTCCCCTTCTTAGTGAGTCAAAGTGAGGCCCCCAGAGAGGTGCCTTGCAGTGCCCACTATCCCCTATCCCATTCCCTAACCTGTATGGCAGTACGCTACTATGCTTCCCTTCTTACTGAGTCAGAGGCACCCAGAGAGGTGCCTCTGCCACCCCACCCTAACATAATGTAATGTAAATGTATGGTATGTGGCGGATCCGCAAAACGCTTACCTTGCTTCCATTCTTAGTGCGTCAGACTTCAGAGAAGCACCCAGAGAGGTGCCTCCCAGAGCCCACTTACCCCAACCCCAACCCCAACCCAAATGACAAACGACAAACGGAAACGACAAATTTTTGAAAATTTCCTCGACAAACGGAAACAAGCTGAAACAGACCCATCCCGACAATCGAAAACTCAAAACGTCATTTTTCCTGGTCGTGCCCATCTCTAGTGGCAACAAAGCTTCCATGCCCTCTGTCTACTGAATCTGCGTAGGTACCCAGAGGAGGAAACAAGGCTGCAAATCACTGAACACCTCTTTGACTGATAAACGAACCTGCGGTTTGTGCCCATCTCTACAAGAGATTCTGTTGATCAAGGAGCAACCAATAAGATTTCAGTTAAAGGTTTCAGTGCCCCAATAGACATAGATAGAGGAACAGGGCCTGTAGGTATCCTAGTCCAGATGTATTCAGTGCATTACTTGAGCAACAAAATGTTGAGCATTTGAGTAGCTAATAAATGTCCATTGTAGTTCTTTCTGTGCATGTGCAATCTGTGTCTGCCAAACTACTTTGCCCAACGTCCTAATAGTTTATGTATAGAATAAAATGCACAGCTGGAAAATGTGTGTTAAAAAAATCTTTAACATAACATCACCTAAAAGCTAGCCGAACAAGGCTGTTTGGATGGGCAGTGGAATGTTTCAATCTCTCACTAAAAGAAGTCCAGTTGCCTTCACTCAACTTCCAGATAAACTCACCTGGATGACTGAGAATCTTCCCAGACAAGCCAGTTTGATGTCAGTCAATGTTAGGGCTTGATGGGCTGTTTACAGAACACTGAGTAGCAACTACAAGTACTCATGCAGGTTAGCAACTACTATAAATAAGACAAAGTGTGTGCCCCACCAAGAAGAGGAACGTCCTAGTCCTGTCGTGTGGCCCCACCTCTGGGGGAAAAAGAGGCTGCATAACTGGAAAGAACCAATCTTTCAGAGCCTCCACCCTACCTCCTTCTTGGTTCTTCCAAAAGCCAGTTCATCCTACCTTAAGTTTCTCAGCTCTCCTTTTAGTCCATGGGCCAAGCACACTTATAAAACCACCCCCACTCCTTAAACCTACAGTCCTTTAAGGATGCCATGGTTGCACAGCCAACCCTTCTTTTGGCCTAAAGATACTAACAGAAGAGCCAGCAGAACTAATGGAGAGGGATTATGGGAGTTTGTATTTCATCTGGGCAGGTTTGAACTCACAGTTGGGATAATAAGAGGATGTTAAACATTAAAACTGTGGGAGTCTTATTTACAAAATCTCATGCAGTTTGTGCAACGAGGAGGGACTTTTCTGGGTTGAAGAAATTGTCTGCTTATCCAGCACTAGCCAATCATTCCTTCCATCCTTTGATTTCAAAGACCACCCTGACTTTCTGTTGAGTGTCTTTTCCTGTCTTTCCTTAGTTGATGGCAATTGCTTGCTTGTTAATCTGTTCAGTTGGTTGATAATTATGTGTACAGAAAGAAGGCATCATACGCGAGTGGGCAATTTTAAGCAACTGTAGGTAGATACATGCTATTTTATTCTTTCTCCTACAAATGTCTCAGAGAAAGTTAGTTGATGAGAAAGGGATGAACTCAGGAAAACATGTAGCTATTCTTCTCTGTGATCCTCTGTCCTTCTACTGAATATCAAAAGGAATTTTACCAGAATTTCAAAATTTTGCAAAGGACTTTCCTTGCTTTTTTGTTTATTTATTTATTAGATTTCTATATGGCCCATCTGGCAGCAAGGCCACTCAGGGTGGTTTACAACAATAATACAATGTATGCAATAAAACAATAACTAATAAGAATAAAGAGTACAATCAAACAAATGAAACAACAGTTCAACAAGACATCGAAAACCAATGTAATGATTGTTGGCTGAGCAGAGTAAAAAATCATAGTTGTTAAAAGGGCGTGCACAAGGCACTGCACTTATGTTCTGGTCTGTGGGAATACCTGTGTAAACATCCAGGTTTTTTTAAAACCTTAAAAGATCCAAAAGAGTGGGGTAGGCATATTTCAGAAGGGAGATTATTTCACAGGCACGTCCTAGTCCATCTCAGCATAGTGTCTAGGCAGTGCTCAAGGGATGGGACAGCTTTCACTGCCGAACATGGAAAGGAGAGTTAGAGATGTGTATCATCAGTGTACTAATGGCATGAGGCTCCAAAACTCCTGGTGACAACTCCCAGCAGCCTCGTATAGATGTTAAATAACATTGGTGAGATGATCGAACCCTGTGGAACCCCATGTTTGAAGGTCCAAGGGGTGGACTGCATCTCAACAATTTCCACTCTTTGAAGACGGTCCTCCAAGAAGGATCGGAGCCATGCCAGAGCTAGGCTGCTGATGCCCAACTCAGAGAGCCTCCCCAGGAGGATACAATGGTTGATGGTATCAGAGGCTGCTGATAGATAAAGGAGGCCCAACAAGGGTATTTTGCCCCCATTGGTCTTCCTCTAGAGGTCATGCTGCAGGGCAGCCAGTGCTGTCTCTGTACCATGATGTGGCCTTGTTCTCAGTAAACATAAAGCCCTTTTACATGACTCCTAAGATCAGCTGGTAGCTTAAATTCAGACACACACCCCGTCAGATATCATGTGGGTTTTGTTCCACTTCCTGTGTTCCCACCCTTCTGCACTCTGTTGCTTCTGTCTGTGGTGAGAGGAGGGAGAAAAAAGGGAGAAAAAATGCAGGCTCACCTTCCGCCTGCCATCAGGGCAGCCCCGTAGGGATTCCTGTCTGTTAAAGGGGCGGTGGGGACAACAAAAACAAACAGAAGGTGAGGAAAGCCTGGCATCCACAGCTTTACAATCCGCATCGGAAATTTTTTTACCTCCAGAGACCAGGTACTTGTAAAATGTGCTGGGGCGTGCTTAAGTGGGCGTGGGCATACTTTTTTTTTTTAAAGTCCACTGCTGGTGGGAAAACAGTTTTATGCTCTGGATCTGTTTTGCAGCGGGTCTTAGGGGTCATGTAAAAGGGCGCAAAGGGCTCTCTTTTCTATAGCATAATACTAGCACAGCAATTTACAGAATTGCACTGACTGTCCCTCTCCATCACAACTGGGAGAGCATCTCAGCAAAATGACTATAATAAGCAATTTGGTGAACATAAAGGTTTGCACACAATCTTCTGCCTTTTGGGGTGGGGTGGGGTGGGAGAGTTGGGTTAGATTTCTGGCTGTAGAGCTTGGGAGAAGAGTTGGCCTCTGTGGTCTTTGGCAAGCTGCAAAGTCCCTGCAGGCCCCAAGAATAAAGGAACTGTAAACCTCTTCTGAGTACTTGTCAACTAGAAAGCCCTGGAAAGGACACAATTGTTTTGATAGCACATGATGATGGTGATGACAACGACTATGACCACCACCACCACCACCACCATCCTAATATTTAAGACCACAGTTGCCCATCTTCATTCCAAATAGATGCATGCCATGAAGTAGATGTTGACTCTTTTCAGGTTATCTTGATAGAGAAGACTCAGAAGTACATCATTTCTTTCTTATGGGAGTGCCCTCAGACACTGCAGATTGCCCAAGGCTATACGGGCTGGCTTTATTCCTGGGAGGTACACCACTTAACCCAACACTGACAAAATTTTAAGCTATCACTACAGATGAACACAAAACAGAAAAATAGCATTTTGCTTTGTTTCCTTTTCTGTTACAAAACTCATAACAAAATAAAAAATACAACATGATTTGTTATGCTATATGGGTGTGTTCCCCTGGTCCTAGAGGCACCCAATTTTGAGGGTAGCTGAAGAGTCAGGGCAGTAGATTCGAAATTGCAATTTGTGCTGAGAGGTGGGACCTAGGAATGGATGATGTACCATGGGCTGTCAGATATATCAGTGTGGAGGATGATTTGATGGTGATTGGGAAAGATCCCATGCAAAAATCATATGAAATCAAGAGGATACGGTAAGAAGATCCTTTTACCCATAAACCCCTTTTATTTAAATTCATTTAAATCCAAGGTCCCACCTCTCTGCAAATCGATTGTAATTGTTAGCCTGTTGTCTTGACTTCCTAGGACGGTACTGGTATGTTCTGACAAGGGAAGATAAAACATTTCTTTTCCAAGACATAAAATGGCATTTTATTTCACTATTTGACAGAATGCTTGTTTGTGTTTTATTTCCTTTTTGTAACATCATTTCATTTTGTGTCCATTTCTAGCTGTCATCCTTCCCCACAAATAGGACAGGTGGAGCACGCAATATCCGGAACTGACAATTTTTCAGTCAAAGATATCTTGTAGTTATTATACAGCAAAGCAAAGCAAAGCAAAGCAAAGTGTTCTGCTTATATACCGCCCCATACCACTTCAAGTAGTCTCTGGGCGGTTTACAGTTTAATTACAGTATGCAGGCTACACATTATTGCCCTCCCCTCCAGCAAGCTGGGTACTCATTTTATTGACCTTGGAAGGATGGAGGGCTGAATCAACTATGAGCCTGCTACCTGGGATTGAACCCCAGGTTGTGAGCACAGCAAGTGTCATCCATTTATACAACATGAATCATCAGACTCGCCTAGACAACTTATGGGTCATAAAATGAAAGTACCTTCTCTCTCTGCCACACACAGTCCTTAGATTCTGCACAGTTTGGGAAGATGAGATGATGAAAACTGCTCATTAGGACCCTTCTTACTAAGAAAGCCTGGTTGTGGTTTCAATAACCATAATTTCCACACTACTCTGCTAAAATGAAGTAAAATGAAGTAGGATGCCATGTGCTTTGCCAGCTTCGTTGCCATGGAGGCACCCATTTTCTTGTGTATTCCACAATTTGGAGCCATCTAGATATCTTCAGCTGCAACAGCTCCCATCATCTTTAAACAAGCATGGTCAGTAATGCTCAGGAATGATGGCGATGTGGTCCAACATATCTGATGTGTATCATGTTGAAGTTTATTCTACACCCAACTTTTCTCTAAGATGTTTTTTACTGTGTATTTGAATTTATAACCCTCCCTTCACTGTTGTGGTCCTGGGATGGATTGCATGTTTATCAAGAAACCCATACAAAACAAAAATAATACAATAGCTGATTTTGGGTTAGTCTCTAATACATGGTTCTTGGGTCCCCAGATTTTCTTGGGCTGTATCTCCCAGAAGATTCTATCATTAGCCAGGATTTCTGGGAGTTGTAGTCCAAGAAGAAGGTTGGGAACTGCTGGTTTAATACATGCATTTAATAGACATTTCCCTACGTAGTGGTTGTGAGTGGAGAAGACAGCATGGTTTCATATCACTCAGCTAAGAAGTGCATCTTGACTTACTGAAGAAATATAATGAAAATGGCAGATGTACCTTAAAGGAGAGGGGATTCCATAACACCAGGCCCAACACAAATGAGAACTTTTCTGAATGCCACCTTCCCACAAGTCCTGTGGGCAGCAATTTTGATAAAAGGGCCTCTTGGGACAACAGTCTAGCACCTGAATGGCTTCTCTCATGTTTCTAGTCTAATGGAGCCGGATGTCATCAACATGCTGATAGCATCTGGCTCCAAATCCATGGTTGATCTCTCATAGCAGCCTCATTTAAATGTTAAATATCAGTAGAGCTCAAAATAAATCTCCAAGACCACAAGGGGAGGATGAGGCAGACAAATTTCTTCTCTCTGAAAATGGCTCCAGAGGTAATGGAGTAAATACTGTAATACAGTGATCCCCATTCATGACCCATGGATATCCTCAGGGCCAGTGCTAGGTTTTTTTGCGCCCTAGGCGAGGGGTGGGGTGGGGTGGGGCAGGTGGTGGGTGGGCAGGGAAGGGGTGGTGGGGGGCAGTGGGTGGGCAGGGTGGTAGCGGGTGGGTGGTGGGGTGGCAGATGGCAGGGGACGGCGAAGGGCACAGAGGGCGGACGGCGACAGGCACGGGGGCGGCGATGGGTGCGGGGGCGGGGGGCAGACAGCGATGGGCAGCGATGGGTGGATGGTGACGGGCGGCTGGTGGGCGGTGGGGGAATGGACAGCGGTGGCCAGCGGCGGGGGGTGGCAGGCTGGCCAGCACCATCTCTCCATTTTGGACCCTAGGCAACTGCCTAGTTCGCCTTAATGGAAGTGCTGTCCCTGGATGTCCTCTAAAATCTCTATGATAACTGTTCTCTAGCAACCTTGTGTTGAAGGATATAGCCTTCCAGATTACCTGGACACAGGTTGCGTGGAAGTGGGAGCTTCCTAGGTCACCAAAGGCCCTTCAACTATTTGTGCATATTTTTAAGAAGGGAGTGATAGGTTTCTTGCAACTGACTCTATTCACCAGTTTGGCTCCTGTGTTGTGAACCTGCTAAAGATTCTGAATTAAGCCCTACCCTATAGAGGCTGTGCATCAAAATTCAACCACTATCCATTCTCTGCACCCTGAAGAAACCAACCTGGATGTCCAGAGGACTGTGTAGCCCTAGTCATTACAGTTAACATGTGAAAAGGGGATTGTATTTCTCTCTGGGGCATGTTCTTATGTCAACATAAAATAGCGGCATGTTTCAGTGTCATCAGGAAAAAAAGTACCATGACAATGTACATAACAGATTATGTTTATTTGGAATGTTATTAGGCCTGTTTAGGCAGGTTCTGAGTCTTTTACGTTGACTAAGCCTGCAAAAGCAAACAGTGCCTGTTCTCAGTATGCTCTTTGGCTCATGATAAATATTTAAAAAGCAGGTAAACCACAAAGACTGTTAACAACAAAAGTATTTTTTCCAGCCTAAACATTTTTAGAATACAGAAATCTTTCTAGATACAGTTAAACTCTTTGATTACAAATATTTACTATACAGGTACATGTAACAGCTTGAGTTGAAACAGACTGAAATCCATGAAAAAGTGGCTGAAGGTATAGTGGAGAATGTGGAGCTCAGTTGTCACCACCACACAAAGCCACCAAGATGTTTTCATAATCACCTTTTGTTTCATCCTACATGGGGGTGGAGGGGAAGCAAAAGAGTCATTATATTAAAAAAATTACAGACCACCCACTGAATCCCTCAAAACTTATATTCTAAGGTCACTTCCACAAAACACATTTTGCCTTTCTTTCAATGGATCTGCCTACGACTTTTTATCAAAAGGAAAGGTCTTGGAGCTCATCCAGGGGGGAAATGGCACCAAGTACATAGCAGTAGTTCCATGAAAAACAAGCCTTAGGTATCTCAGGAAAATCTTTATCTAGGCGGAGAGGAAGCTATCAAGCTGTGAAAAGACTTCTGCTGTCCCTTCCAAGTACAGTGGCACCTCAGTGGAAGAATGCCTTGGTTAAAGAAAAACTCGGTTTAAGAAAAGAAATTATTGGAAATGGGGGTGCCTCAGTTTAATATTTATTTTTTGGGGGTAAGGCATTAAAAGTTGATGTGTGATGTTTTCATGACAAAAAGAATGGGATACCTTGGTTTAAGAAAATTTTAAATTGAATGCCCAGTTTGCTTCCCCCCCTGACCTCTAGAATGGATTAAGTGGTTTTCAATGCATTCCTAAGGGAAAATGCATTTGAGATTTTTTTTTTTTGGCAGTACAAAAACGGCCTAGAGAACAAATTAGTTACTTAAACCGAGGTACCACTGTACAGTGGTCCCCCACCCTTTTGCGGTACAAATACTGCGGTCCCGCTATATTGCGGGATAGCTTTACCCTGAAAGGGCTGGGGGGGGAGGTTTTAAAAGCCAGGGCTTTTAACCCCCAATTCCCCAAGCCCCGGGCTCCAGCTGATTGGCACTGGGGTGGGGAAACAAAAGGTTTTTTTCTCCCACCCCAGTGCCAATCAGCTGGAGCCCAGGGCTTGCTTTCATGGAGGCATGGCACGCTACTCCCACCGCACCTGGGGGTGGTTGGGAGAAGCGGCACATGATGTTTAAACTGGCTCTGTTGCTTAAAGACATTTTAAACATTGCGCGCACCCCCAGGCCCGACCTGACCTGCATCCACATATTGTGGATTTTCAATTATCGTGGGTTGGATCAGTCCCTAACCCCCGTGATAGGTGGGGGTTGCTGTACCTCTAACTCCCTAGTAGGCTCTCAGCATTGCTGCAAAGAGTAATGTATTCATTGGGGAAAACTGTAGGTAGGTGGGAATCTTGGCCAAGAGAAGCTTCATTACAGGGTACTGACGCAAAACCCATCCTGGCTGAAACAAAACCCAGTACACATCTGGGACAATAACTAACGATTTCTAAGATAATGGTTTTATTTTAAAGGGTTAATAAAAAAATTAAAGTATCTTACAAAGTAACAGATGTAGTCTTGTGATGTTTACCAGCATTTTAGGATTTATCTTATGGTTATGGGCCCCTAGTGTGAATAAGTTCTGTCGCTGAGAACAACAGTTTAGCAGCCCCTTTTTCCACAAACGAAGAAGCTGGGGCTCCGAGGCCTAACATTTCAGCCACCCTTCTTTCCTTTACCCTTATTTACTTTACAAGTTATAACTACAACCTAAAATGGGTTACTTACCAAAATAGCCTGGCAGAGGGATTTATCATACAGTGCTCTGTAATAACCTTTGATCTCATTCATGTCCACCTCAGAGCGTGACACCATGATCCTGTTCAGAGTTCTGTGACGTGTTCCAGAACCCTATCAAAAAGAAGGGAAATGGACTCATCATGTCACCCTTAATTTTGTCTGTCGTCAGCTTAAGCCCCTCCAGCCTGTACAACATTCTGAACTGTCAAAATTACGCCTGTTTTGTGGCCTCCTCAGTGGCAGTTGTTTAGGAGGGTCATGTCATAGATCTCCAGCAGACAGAAAAGCAACAACTATGATTTCCAGTTAAGAGAAGAACTGTATCATGGGGTGGGCAACTGGTCATTCACCATATATTGCTGGATTACAGTTCCCATCATCCCTCATCAATAGTCCTTTGCTAGCTAGAGTTGATGGACATTGCAGTCCAATGGCTGCTCAGCCCTCACCTATATCTCTAAACACCTCCTGCTGTTCTCCTTCCTTCTGCATCCCTCTGGTCCCCAATAGGGGAGAAAATTCCTAAGACTCTCTGCTGACCATCTTATCCACTCCTTGTACCCTGGTTAGGTAGGAATCTTTGCCAAGAAAGAACCACTTGTCTATGGGCCTCACTGTTTTTTGGTTTTAGGGAGATGAACACTATTTCTGGGGTGAGCAGATATTTAATTATATATTTAACTTTTTACCTCGCTCCTCTAGTGGCTAGGCTGCTTCTCTGGGCATCTTACAATATATTGACATAAGGAAAGAATAAAGCTTCCATAATAAACTGATTCAAACATCAGACAAAAGAGAAGCAAATCTATACTGATTCTATATTATAAAAATACTGTAGCTGATCCAAAAGATACAAAATACAGACTCTGAGTCACTCCCAGCCACTGCTGGCATTGAAGGCGACCTATTATGTGCCCCCAGCTGCAGAATATTATGAGTGCTTTCTGTGGGGAAAAATTGAGGGTGTGTTTATGTTTTGTTTTGTTTTGAATCTCAAACCATCAAGAAAAGAATACAAAAAAAGGCTCCACTTCAGGTGACCTTGTTGATTAATATATACAAGGAAAAGAGAGGAGGGAAAGCACACATGAAGGGTGTGAAAAATGTGTTGTTTTGCCCAGGGTAATGTTTCCTTCAATTGCTAACACAAGGGCTTGTGGAATGCAGACTACATATTTTTGTGCCTTTTCCTCAGCATTCTCAGTTATCTGGAAATGCAGTGCAAATTAAATCTCCAGATTAACAGGAGGAAGGAGCAGATGGCATTCTTTTAAGGAATTCCCTTGGACTCCTTTCCTAACCAAGTAAAATCAAACCTCTCTTCCCCCTCAGAGCAGAGTTCCTCTTTCCAATCCTACAGCTGGAAAATGGTTTACCTTCATTGCCAAATGGAGCTTTTCCGCAAAGAAAGCCGGCTTGCTTGTGGCACATTTCACTAGAAACAAAACAGAAATGGGATTATTTATGACAGCAGGATAGCAGGGGGAAGAAGAGGTGTGAGGGGGGGAAAGCACTGACACACACTGAAAAAGGCAACTTCACCACTGGATGTCAGTGAAACACAAACTGCAGTTATATGCAAACCTCTGTAACAGAGTCCTAATAGTAGGACCAGGCACTAAGTTTAACCATTACTTAGGTACAAAACACTCCTCTGAAGCTCCACAGAGAAAAGCCAAACAACTCATTGTGTGTGTGTGTGTGAGTGTGTGTGTGTGTGTGTGTGTGTGTGTAAAATATTAAGCAAATACTCACCTCCCAGTGGAGTGTGTATGTGTGTTTTGTGCAATCAAGTTGGAACTGACTCACAGTGACTTAACAGTGAGTGAGAGCTTTTAATAAGTGGTTTTACCAGTTCTACCCCTCCTGTGAGTTTCCATGGCCAAGTGGGGATTTGAACTCCATTTTCCAGAATCCCCGTCCATCGTTTTATCCACTACTCCACACTGCAAATCCAAATGGAATGTAGCCATGCAGCTGTTGTTGTTGTTGTTGTTGTGGTGGTGGTGGTGGTGGTGGTGGTGGTGGTGATGGTGATGATGATGATGATGATGATGATGATGATGATGATGATGATTTATTAGGCAGAGAACAACTTGCCTGCCCCCAGTGAGCTGGGTATGCATTTTATTTACCTCATAAGTCTAGAAGGCAGAGTCAACCTTGAGTGATCTACCTGAACTGTTGGGACTTAATTCAGGTTGTGAGCAGAAACTTGACTGCAGTACCACCACACCACAGGGTTCATAAAGCAGTTTGGTATTATCTAGCTGTTAGGATCCTGGGATTCATAGTTTAGTCTGTCATAGTTAAGGTGGGGTTGCTTTAGACTCTACCAGGGAGTGCTAAGTTCTACACCAAACTCCAGATTCCAGGAGTCTACAGGATGAAACTGCAGATGTTAAAGGGATATCAACTTGATGCAGCCATGCAGTGCAGAAAGACCTACTGTCTCCTCTGAAAGCTGTTTTTAGCAAAAACAAAAATTGTTGTCACCAGACATGTATGGTACAGCTTTCCCACTGCCCTGACAGCATGGAGATATCAGAGTTTTCAAACATTCCCCACCCTAATATTTTTCTAGTTCTTGTCTTTGTTTATTTCTGCACAGTGCCACTGTGGCTGCTATGAGGAAGTAATTTCAGGGAGCAGCATCAAACACAAAATGCATTCAACTTACAGAAGAGTACTATGCTCAGAATTAAGTTTCATTCCATATACTGCAATAGGGTTCATTCCCAGGTCACTGAGTATAGAAAATTTTCTTGGCACAAGGTCTAGATTGTGGCCACCTAAGAAACTTCTCAGAGAGTTAGCTCAGATCAAAATGGGAATGACCTCTCTCTCTCTCTCTCTCTCTCTCTCTCTCTCTCTCTCTCTCTCTCTCTCTCTCTCTCTCTCTCTCTCTCTCTCTCTCTCTCTCTGTGTGTGTGTGTGTGTGTGTGTGTGTGTGTGTGTGTGTGTGTGTGATCAGCTCATCCTCAACTGATCCATTCAGATTATCTGAGAAAGTGGGCTTTTTATATTCCTTTCCTCAGGAACACAGAACTACAGTCTACCAGTCTACTACCTGGTGCCTTTTAGCAGGAAGATGATAAGAATGAAAGGAAATAGGAATTAAATGAGGGGTCAGATAGATTACATACCAATGGCTGTCAGGCAGTTCTCAATGTCTCCTTTCAGCTCCAAGTCCAGTGCCTTCGTCATGTCATGTTTGCTATACTTGGTGTATTTCTGAAAAACTGAACATTGGACAGACTTGAGGCAACAAAGAGTGTCTGGCATTTTGAGTTAGATTTTGTCCCATACATAACTTTGATCGCAGTTTTCATGCAAGTTCCACACAAGCAAAAGCCACACCCTACCTATTTCTGTCAGAACAGATTTGCCAACTAGAGTCAGGAAAAGTAAGAGAGACTAAGGTGGTTACTTCACGTCCTTCTTTGTTCTGCAACTAGTTTTGTACCGTGACAGCGTTGGTTGCAATCACGTGGTTTTGTCCCTGTTTCAGTGTTCCCATGGTCATGATAACTTGTCTCGTGACAAGTGTTACCTCACAGTCTTGTACAGTGACAAACACTGAATTTGTCTAGTTTCCTTTTTCCTTTTCCCTTTTGCCTTAAAAATTTTTTTCGATATTTCGCTTCTGAAAAGTCAAAATCTTTGCAGGCAGCGAAGGAGTCTGCAGCTGTCTGACTAGCTTTCACTTTCTCCACGTGGCTGCATTGGAATGCTCTGGGTGATAGCCTTCAGGCTTTCTTTGTTCTTTATTCCTTTTGCTTGCTAATTAGTTGTCTGTCTGGTGTCCCTCTTGCCTGGCTTTGAAGTTTGGTTTGTTTTATTGGTATTTAACGGAGGAGGGCAAGGGGGGTGGTGATCATCTTAGGTGGGTGGCACTTTGAACGTAACACCCAACCCAGTATCTGGGACACAGTTTTCTGAGAGAAACAAATGTTTTGTTGCATGACAGTTGTTACCTCACGGTGTCTTGTTTCAGAACAGAAACTGAAAAGAAACCATGACAAGGAAATACCCTCCCCCAGCGCCAGGTACAGATTTGTCTCGCTTAGCACCTGTTCTGGGGCCGTGGTCGAGACAAATTTCAGCTGTTGTGCAACAGACGTGAAGTAAGATTTTTTTGTACCACTCCAAAATGCAACACTTAGAGAGACAAAACGGACATGAAGTAACTGCCTAAAAAGGTTGAGATTTAAACTTCCTTCAGCTGCTCCTACTGCAGGCCCTGCTACTGTTTTCGCTCCCATTTGGGATACCAACATGTCCTCCCAAGGCCCTTAACTGACAGCTAGGTATACTATTTTAATCAAGGTCTTCTTGCTACCTTGTTCTTCATGTTGAGCCAAAAATCTGCTTCCTTGCAGTTTCTGTGGAAGAATGGACAACTAGCCTGTTTCATTCCGGGTAAGCAACATGTACCCGATCAGGTAACCAAATCATCCCCCAGCCCTGAAATTCTAGAAACACCATCAGCAGAGCCCAACAGTAAGTTGAACCCAGAAGTGGAAATAAACTAAGGATAAAGCAAAAGACACTAAGACACAGCCCTTTTCAGCGCTGTTCTGCCAGTTGGTGCAGCAATTGTGGTAATTTTGGGTCCCGGAAGGTGCCAGAGAAGATGCCCCTTGTGCCAATGGAACCCTGTTGGATGCAAGGGCAAACCATCTCCTGCCCCTCAAAAAGAGAAGAGAACAAACAGCAATAGGCCCCTTTAGGAATTCATTTATGTAAGGGCTGCTGGTTTTCAGTGACGTACCTATGTGCTGCCACCGATTTTGGTGCTGCCAACCAATCAACCTTTATTCATATTCTTCGTCAGAATCATGTTGCATTTTGCCCAACAAAAGCTCTTCCCTCATATTACATGTTACTATCTACCTACCTCTTCGGAGATGTGGATAACTTCTTGTAGTGAGGATCTGAATGAAGGCATCCACATTTGTCCCCTTTCTTCTCTCTCCAGCCTCATACAAAGCCTATTGTAATAAAGGATATAAGACATTATTGGACCTGCACATTATTTTATCAGAGCTTGTCTACACAGTCTGAAAGAAGCAAGATGAATTGAGCTAAATAGGGTCAGTAGGAGGTCTGGTATGCCATTTGGAGGTGATTGTCACATTCAAATGGCATACAGGATTCAACTGAACGTATTGGGTACACAGCAGCCTGCTGCCTATTTGTTAAACTCATGGTTTAAGAAGACAGCCACTTCAGTATATTGAAAAATTAAACACCTCCTCTGCTCAGAGTGGTTGAGCAAGTGATCAAAAATGTGGATATTAGGACAATGAATATGTGCTGGATCACTGGGCAGGGGTGGGGTGGGGGAAGACAAATGGAAAGCTTCCCTCTGGAAGATGTTTGTGAAGATTCTCAGTCATCCAGGTGAGGTTATCTGGAAGATGAGTTATGGCAATTAGACTTCTATTCTTGTGAGACTGAAAAGTTTCACTACACATCCAAGCAACTTCATCAGACTGATGAAACTGCTTAGATGAGTAGTGAAACATTTTGATCTCAGAAGAAAAGAAACCCAGTTGCCATGACTCAACCTCCAGATGCCTTCTGGAAACTTTTTGCTTCCTTCTCTCTTAAAGGTCCAGTTGAGAGTCCACCTAAAATCAGTCAATCCATTCCTGTCACTCTCTCAAAAGTGAGCTAAATGCCCATCTGAATGCACTCTAAGAATTAGACAGTAGGACATAAATGCAATTCAGATGATGAGGAGGGACTCTCTTCCCATCCCATTAAAATTGTCTGGACTTTATTACAGTTTTTTAAGAATTCAGTTTTTATCCATCTAGGTCAGGCAGATGAACTGATCCCGAGGCCACCTGTTGGGTTCATGGCTGAAGTAAAATTTGAATGTAGGCCCTTTGAACTCACAAATCACACTCATTACTCCTCCACTTGACCACCTTGGAGCCAGAATTATCCCATTAAGTATAGCCCATTGCTGTGTTCTTCTGACTCAGTTAAGACAATGTTTGCAACCAGATAGCTCAGGGTGAGAAATAAGACCTCCCTTTTCATTTACTGATAGCTTTCAATGTGTCCTTTTATGCAGAACTGTTACATGCCTGAAGAGATGCAAACTTCATTCATACAATGCATTTATATGATGAGCTGAATTGACATCTGGTGGTGGGAAATTGTTGTGGAATGCTTATTATCCCTTCTCGAGAAAGGAGAAGATACTAGTCTTGGAGTTAAACTTGTAATAACCAAAATGTGACTGAACACACACAGAGTGGAGAGGAAATGCCTTATACCAGTCTTCTTCACCCAAGAAGTTGGCCAAGAAATGCCACATCAGGCTCCTTCTTGGGAAGGTAACAAAAGCTTCACTTCAATTCTGCATAGTTCCCATTTTGAGCAGCTGACCCATGTCTGCTGGGCATCTAACTAATTACAGTCACCTCTGATGCCATGGTCTCTGAGCCTTATCTCACCACTTAAACTCCTACATGGCAAGGCTGTGACAGTTTATATATGTTGGTCTCTAATATGCTGGCCCAAGAAGAGTGGAAAACAGGCTGAACCAGGGGAAAACAGGCTGAGTGATCTTGTGGGCCAGGAATCTATTCTTTACACTAACTAGATCACTGTTGTCCAAACTTTAGCCCTCCAGATGTTTCGGACCACAACTCCCACAGTCCTTTGTCAATGGCAATACAGGCTTGGAATTCTGGGTGTTGTGGTCCAAAACATCTGGAGGGCCAAGGTTTGGACAACCCTGAACTAGATAGTCTGCTAATGTTATGGGCAACACTGAACCCACTGAAGGGTGTGATGGACTCCCAACCCAGTCCAAGACATGTGATACAAGATTTTTAAAAGACTTGTCCAAGTTTTGTAAGACACAGACATTCTGTGTATCAAAAGATGCCTCCCTCTCCAGCATGAGACTGAGTTTCCTGGGACACTAAGAAACACCTCTAGGTGCCCATTTCACAGGACCCCAGTGGCTAGACTCTTCTCTTCCTGCCCAGTGTGCCCACATCCCTCCTGGCTGGGGGAAAGGGACATGAGTAGAGACAAATTCACTGGGGCAGAGAGGGCCGTTGGAGTCACAGACAGGATGGGGTTCCTCTGAATATTGAGCCAGCTCTTACCCGGGCATCATTGTCTGCCAGCTCTTCATTCACATGAGGGCTTTCATCACGGTCACCCTGAAAAAATTCAAATGCAGGCATTACTCATTTGGGCGCTACAATCCCAGTTTATTCTGGAACAAACCCATGCCTTTCCTTTTCAGTCTGGAACTTCTCCACTGTTCAGATACCTCCCTACCTTTGCCAAGGCAAGCAAAGCCTTCTGGAAGTCTCCAGATGTGTCCGAAACAATGTCTTTGGCGAGATCTCTCTTGAAAGCTGCAAATCAGAATTCAGGAAGAATTAAAATAAACAAAACAATTTGAACAGAATAGTCCTTCTTGTTCCTCCCTCCCTTGACATTACATAGTGTCCTTATTGACTTAAAAAAAGAAGCTCCCAGTGGTATCATGGCGAATCCTGAGCATAAAACCAATTATTCATTCAGAATCAGGTACACTGACTGCTGCACGGCATGTCAATGCTTGTGTGCATCCAATGGAATCAACAGGTCTATGCTAGCTGCATGCATCACAATTTGATTTAGAACTTGGAATTGCACAGCTCTGCATATTTAGTCGGGAGTCTCACTGTACACGATAGCTGTTATTCTCAATTATTTTATTTTATTTTATTTATTTTAGAGTATTTTCATCCCACCTTTCTGCTTAGAAAAAGGACCAAAGGCAGCTTACAGAATGAGCGATAATATACAGTCTAGTACTATTAAGACATGTTAAAGTATTGAGAACAAGGAGTTGAGGAACATCTTACAGCATTAATAATTAACCAACAGTACAGTGGAACCTTGACTTACGTCATTAATCTGTTCCAGTGGTCTAGACTTAAGTCAAACATGACTTAAGTCAAACGAACTTTTCCCATAGAAAGTAATGGGAAAGCGGATTAATCCGTTCCAGATGATGAAAAAGACCCCCGAAAACAGCAATTTAACACAAATTTGACTGGGATAGGAGATTCCTTCTGGGGATGTAAATGAAATGTCTCTTCAAAGAGAGGAGGAGGCAGTGGAATTATAGTCCACAAGTTATACACCTCCACTTTTTAATGTTCATAGCAACAATGTCTAACATTTAAGTTTTACTGATTTTTAACTTGACGTTCCAAGTTCTGAACAACTCTATACTTACCATTAGAGTCCCACAACTGTACAGCTCCCCAACTAAAATGCTTCCATTGTGGACCAGACTTCTGCAGCCAGATTTTTTACAAGACTGAGCCGACTGTCTAGCCAGCCAGGCCAGCCCCGAGCTCCCGGCCCTTCTTCTCCTCCGGCAGCAGCGGCGGCTTCGGTGAGGCCGAGGACCAGCTCCAGGTGCTCTGAGCTGGCCTTGCTGAAGCCGCCGCTGCCGGAGGAGGGGAAGAAGGCAGGAGCAGTTTGGAGGTGGCAGCCGTGATGCTGGGTTGTGGCTGCCACCCAATTCCGGTGCCTTGCGCTGGGGCTCCGAGATGTAAGTCAAAGCCTGCGACTCAAGTCAAATAGGCCCCTTCTTGCTGCAAGTCAAATATGATGCAAGTTAAGCAGTATGTAAGTCAAGGTTCCACTGTACATTAAAGCTACAAAAGAACGTGAGCAGTTAAACCCAGTGGCAAATGGTTAGGGTAGTTCAGAGAGGGGCTGCCCTATCCAAAGACCACTGAACCAATTCCTAGGAAGCTGAGTGACTGAGGATGTGTGCTGCTTTCCTCTTCTGACGATGCAAATGAAAGTAGGACAATATGGAGATAGAAAGGCATCCCTTTTACTTCTTTAGTTCTTAAAATGAGTGTCTATGAAACAATGCCAGATTTCTCTCTGGCCTACTTAAAGGAGAACTGCTGGTCTTGGATGCATCCAGGAACACAAATTCACTTTTTGTTCATGGACCTCTGAAGGTCAGGAAAACAGCCTAGAGCGGGCTGTGCATAGTTCAGAAAGCAACCCCTGAATTACAGGCATAGCCATCAGCATAGATTATTTTTTTTTCTTGTCAGTTCAGCCCCCACAATTGGCTTTCTCTGCCCGACCACTTGAATTAGGAGAACTGGATCGAAAAACATGGAAACCAATGGACACGCCATCACCCAGAAAGTGATATGGACAGATTATATTTACCACAGAAAAATTAGAGGCTGTGGATTACTGTGGTTCATTAAAACCTGGATAAGGACACTTTAAGGAAGTTTGAGGGGAAAAAACATTGGTCATGTGATTTGTTTCTGTCACAGATACCCAATGTCCTTGCACATTGTGCAAGGGTCCACATGGCTGTCTGATCCCAGCCACTGTGGGTTGCCCACAATCATGGTTAAGGAAACGTTGAATTACAAGGTTGCTTTCTGTGTTCCCAGAGTGAAGACCACCTGCTTGTTACTTTACTTTTTCCTCTGCATCCATAACCAAAAAAATTCATCCTCATCCCCAGCTTAAATGACACGGGGAAGCAAAGTACTCCAAATGGGCAGTCTGTTCTCCTCCAATCCTTTAATAAAAGCTCATTGGATTATGTTATTAGAAAGAAATAAGCAGTAACCTACCTTCCTGATATGCTCTCGCGGCTTCTCTGATTTCTCGGTTGGTCCTGGATGCCAAAATCTCAACTAAGATATCTTCATCAGTTCCAAGCCCCTGTTTAGGGGTAAATCAATATTTGTTTGTTTGTAAAATAATCCACAAAGTGCAAAATTGAGAGACAAAACAATTGCATGCTACAGTATTTGGCCCTTGTATGGTATTTGGAAAAAATATCAATGTTCTTTTAAGGGAAAAAGACCACTCTCCTTTTTTTAAAGGAAAAAACGTATTAAAATTGTGTTTGTTCCTTTAAAAAAAACTTGTTTTGCTTCAGCTGCCCTGTAAGGTATGTGTAAAACTATCTTCAAGGGCAGGAGTGAGAAGAAAGATGCAAATCAAGTAACTAGAAATTATGGAACAAGACTCTTTCCTTTGGTATTAAAAGCCATAAGATGGCGCAAGTGGGAAGAGAGGTGCTAAGGCTCCTGAAGTCTATTATAGATGAAAACAATCTGACCTCTTATTGTGGTTCTAAATGGAAATCATCTTTATTCAAAAAAGAAAAGCAGCTGGCAATTATTCAATATTTTATAGCAAATGGGAATCGCAACGGGCCAGACTGCACATTTCCTGTGACATTCCTTTCAGTCATGGCTGTAAATAGATCCCAGTGCCAAACCAGTGTTTGGTGGAACTGTGGAGTCAAATTTCTTCCTGGAACTGAGGAAAACATACTCCACTTTTGTGTGAGTGTAAAGGCAGAGCAACCTACTGGTCAAGGTAAGGGTAGGGACATCTTTCATGCCAATGGCTGCATTTAATTTCTGGGAATTTCACAAAGCCCACTTTCCAGTGGGGGGGGTTGAGGCCAAAGGAGGGAAGTTACCCAACATGAAGAAAGGATCATGTCCATAGAATCATAGAATCACAGAGCTGGAAGATACCTCAAGGGCCATCCAGTCCAAGCTCTTTCCATGCAGGTCCCCACCACCACCACCACCTCATGTCCACTTGAAACAAGAGGGCTTGACTGAACTGACCTGAAGCTTCAGACAGATCTACTGAAACAGTTGCTTTTACACTGTCAACCAGAATATCAACTTTTTCCTCTCCAGGTGGGTGGATACTTTTGCACCAACCTTCATGGAATAGCGGAGTTCATCAGCATCAAACTGGGCTGGAGTCTTCAGAAGAGCCAGGACGACATCTTCTAGGTGGCTTTTGAGGGCTTTTTTCAAAGCTTCGTCCAGGGGCTATGAAAAAAAGGAATATTTAACGAATAAATTAGAGTATAACATATACTTTATTGGAAGCAGTAAGAGTCTTGATCAATCTAATCTACCTTCTTGGTGGAAGGAAGTATGCTTCCTAAGAAAGTTCATTACTACCCACCATTTCTAGGGTTCTTGGCTGTGGTGACCTTCCTGATACATATATTAGCCAGAATCCTATCACTGTTTTCCTAAAGTTTGTGTAACCTGCTGCAGCTCATCATGGATAACTGACAAGGTGTTGGGGTTGCATCTTGATTATATGCCTGGTCGCATGCTTGATTGCACAACAGATATGCTCTCTAGCAATGCATCTTTTAGCTGCAATAACCAGCCACAAGATATTCAAGCACTGATAGCTTGGAGCCTCCACTTCCATTCTCATCTATTCCATACTGTCGATTGGGATGGGATTTCCCCTATGGCAAATCTACAATGCCTTCCATGGACAACACATTTACAAAGGCTTCAACATTTCAGGTCCCCAAGCCAACAATATATACTATGGAGTACTGAAAATGAAGCAAAAAAGATAAGAAAGAAAGAAAGAAAGAAAGAAAGAAAGAAAGAAAGAAAGAAAGAAAGAAAGAAAGAAAGAAAGAAAGAAAGAAAGATCTTTTATGAGAAACAGTACCTTTCCCTTTAACTGCTGGTAGGCAGCTTTGATCTGCTGGCGCTGGCCATTATTTCTTTTGGTCAAAATATCAATGATGGTTGCTTCATCAACTCCTGAAATTTAAAGGGCAAACCTTCTTAAATCCCAAATTTGAAAACATTTTGTACAACACGGTATGTTTTGTATCATTTACATTCTGCTCAAAATTCCCCTAAAATATCCAAAATACCCTTTAAAAGCAAATAAAACACTTTTTAAATTCTTGAATATAATTCTTGTTTAATTCTTTTAAAATATTTGTATACCTTCAATATTTAACTTTTAAGTCCTGTTTTATGATCTAAGCCGCCTTGTGGGATAGCAAGGTGGAAAGAAATATTTAAAATCAATTATCCATTTACACACCCACCCACAACTTAAACATCATTTCCACTCATGACAAACAACGGTGGAGGTATTGTGATGCCTTCAAGTCTAAGGCTTCCACGTTTCTATCAGTGTGAGCTTTTGTGGATTCAAGACCACTTCTTCAGACACAGGACAAAGGAGTCTTGCAGGTATTACAATGCTGTTGCCACTCTGAAATAGACCAACTTGACTACCTGACTAAAAACAACCCTCACTACATTTAAAAAAATAATTTTATTACACCCACATTAATAAACAAAAACTTAACTCATTAACAAGTAGCTACTTGCAACATGTCCCCCCCCGAAGCTGTCTGGGAAAGCAGCAGCAGCAACAACAGGGAATAAGAGCCAATTAAGAAGGTAGCACAGTGGATTATTTGGATAAATGTGAGATGCTTTTAAGTAAATGTTTGTCCACAAAAGCTACGTAAAATGACAAGAGGGACAGATCTTGTAGCAGAGGTGGGAGTCATCCCACTATTTAGGGGGCAGAAACCCAGCTGCCTGAGTCCCAAGCTACCTGTGCCATAAAAAAAAATCATTCATACTCCTAGAAGGCACATTCATTAGGATCTCTTTATGTGCTTTCTTCAGGCAATGTGACTTCTGGTCCCATTTTTTTCCCTTGCAGTCCCCTGTGTCTGGAGGAGATCTAAGGCAGTGTTTTTCAACCTTTTGGGGGCAAAGGCACACTTGTTTCATGAAAAAAATCACGAGGCACACCACCATTAGAGTCCTGGTCTCCGTCCGTCTCCTCCTGCATCGGTTCCTTTTGGTGAGTCACAAGCACACTGTGCTCAGGCGGGAAGAATCGGAAGATGATGCTCTGTGATAGGTCCAGGCTGGAGTCTTGACCAATCACAGCCCGGAGATCAGAAAAGTGGAGGGTGTCCCCCTGAGGAGCGCCAATTGGCGCCCCTGCTGACAATGGGAAAAACTCCTTCACCCAGGACACAGTCCAGCAACTAGGGAATCATTTTTTAAAAAAATCTTTTCAATTTTTCCAACGGGAACACCATTTGGAAACTAGCCGAACAATGTTAAGGCCTAAGAGATTTTATAGTGACAATGGGTCTTTCCCCCAAACTTACCTTTAGCATTTATTGCTTGGTCCAAAGCAGTAGCATCAGCTGAAGGGTTGAAGCTGGGATAAGCATGAACTGCTGAGCCTTTTTTTGAATTCTTCTAAAAGAATTACATTGCATACATCAGAAATTTCATTTTCTTTACATTTCTATCCTTGCTCAGAGGTCTAGGGTGGATTGCACTGACAACCAGAAAATCAATGCAAATTCAGCTGGATAAATTAGTGAGGGAGGGAGTCAGATGTAGGGATTCTGATTCCCCACAGTAGACAAGCTAGCCTGTGTAGTAATGGGGAAGCTGTATTGTCTCAGAGGGTTCCAGAAGAACATAATGGGAAGCCACTTCTGAATGCTGCATAACTAGAGAAAGCAAAAAGCAAAGTGTTCTGCTTATATACCGCCCCATACCACTTCAAGTAGTCTCTGGGCAGTTTACAGTTTAATTACAGTATGCAGACTACACATTGCACCCTAGAGAGGAGATTGATAAACTGAAATCCAATTGGTATCACATAATTATCATTAGTAAAAGTTTAAATAAATCAAATTACAGTATGTAGAATAAGGCAACACAGCTTGTATCATCAGTGCAATTTGTGCTTTAGAACAATGCAAACGAAAAAAAAAAAAGAAAAAGAAAAAGGAAGGAAGTTCCTACATGGCATGAGGGAGGATAGAATCAATACATGCCTATATCATGGATTATTTCTTACCACACACCGTTCCTCATCATTTTCAATAAAGAAGGCTTGCTTCAGAAACTCCTGTACAAAAGCCATCTTGATTCAGTTTTCTGCAAAGGGAAGGCAAGGATTAGATGGCAATGTCAGAGAAGCTCATTTTCCTTTTCTATAAAACCACTCTACTTTCAGGACTTTGTGGCGCAGTGGTTAAATGCCTGTACTGCAGCTGTAACTGTGCTCATGACCTGGGGTTCAATCCCAGGTAGCTGGCTCATGGATGACTCCGCCTTCCATCCCTCCGAGGACGGTAAAATGAGTATTCAGTTGGCTGGGGAGGGGGACAATGTGTAGCCTGCACAGTTAAATTGTAAATCGTCCAGAGAGTGCTGTAAGCTCTATGGGCCAGTATATAAGCTGAACACTTTGTTTTGCTTCTTAGATCTGCAGGACACAAAGAATGCTATTCCACATTCTCCCGAGAGGCCTATAAGTGAGGCAAAAGGCTGGCAGCACCCTCTCAGTTTTGCACTAGGGGAGGGGTCTGCTACCATGTCATTAATGCTCACTATGAACACATCTCACTTGCTGCCTTCATGGAGGAAGGGAAATTCCATTGGTCAGCCTAGAAGCAACATGGAAGAAGCTCACCCGGCACTTAAGGGAGGGGCCAAGGAAACGAGATAATGGCAGGAAGGGACTTGAATTTTCCCAGCTGGCTATTTCTGAAGCTTCAAAAGAGGCACTTGAATAGTGTGTCCTTATGAATTTACTCCCCCAATATCATTACTGATACAGTAATACTGGGCTGGAAGCTAACCTTCAACTCCAGTTTGCACGCAGCAAGAATGGAGGCTCTGAATCACTTCCTCAAAACTACTACAATGAGTCAAGCTAAGATCTGAGCCAGAGTGAACTCTCTTCTGCATCTTTTTGGTTTCACGGCGGCTAGGAATCCCATTAATCTGAGAATTTACAAAGGCAACCTGTGATAAAGTTACTGGAAAATAATAATTAAAAAATCTGAGTTGAGGCCTGAGGAGGCAATATATTCTGCCGTAACAACGTTTGAAGAAAAGGAATTGCCCTTGGGATTGTGTAGCCACTAGGCAGCATTCAAAGATAGTATATGGTGTCTCCTACAGATGCACTGTTGAGAGCTTATCTTTATAAATCTCAGATCTTGCCTTTGTTGCACTCAAAATAACGGGATAATTGAAAGCATTTCCTAGTCCACACAAAATGACTTTCATGTTATGGGAATGGATAAAAATACAAAAATCACTGGCCGGATGCATGAAATCTAGACTTCCAAAATTATGCTTTGAGAAAGATTACAAGGTTTTGTTGTTGCCCAAGGAGAGTCTTTAAGCTGCAGCTCAAGCATGTCATTATAGGAAAAGATAAACATTATTCATGTTTACAGAAAGGTTGCATGACACAACTGCCTAAAAAAGGGTAAGGACCCAGTAGCCCTCCCAATATTACTGGATTCCAGCTCCCACCAGTCTCAACCAGCCATGATCAGAAATGAAGTGAGTTACAGCCGAACATTATGTCAAGGACCACAAGTTCTCCACCTCTAGAGAGTACAGCAAACAGCTGAAAGGGTAATGTTAGTAACATCCCACCATGTGTAATCAGGAGAAAATTCCACCCAACACATGGGCACTTTTCTGCAAGTAGTTGCACAAAGCTGGTAACACAAGTGTCCCAAAGATTACAGAGGGATCTCCAACTCTGCTGAACTTATTTCCTATCCAGAATATGTTTTTTAAAATAACCATGAAAACTTGTTCCTGGACTCAGGATACCTAACCTTCATGGCACCACCCTCTTTTGAAAGTATATGTAGAAAGCATGAACAGACTAGGAGTGGAATTCTTCAGCGCTTATTAATCCATCTGCATAATAAGGAGTAGTTGCCTACAGTATGAAAATAATAATTGAACTAATTTGTTCCGTTGCCTTCCCAAGGGCACCTCAAATTTTAATGTAAAGGATATTTTCCATAACTTCCCCACAAGAGAAAGTTTTTCTTATAAGAAAAACTGAAGCTCAGTTTTTACAGAAGAACGAATCTCCACCACTGTCAAACAGTTAACAACTTGACCACAACCCCATCAGAAAAGCATATGCCTTTCTGTGTCTAAAAGTTTCCACACCGGGAAGGCACATTTTTCTTCTCTTAACTCACACTTTGGAGGTTAAAAGTCAGTCAGTTTTCCATGGCAACAAAAATGAGTCATAATTACAGAATTCTTCAGCTCTAAAAACAACTTGTTGGGAACAAAATTTAAGACAAAGTAAAACGGCATTTATACTCCAGCTCTTTAAAACTTTTGCCACTCCCAGCCAGCCAGCACAAAAATATAGAAAACATATTGAAGATTGCTTGAGACAAGTAGAGTCCTGTTCTTATACTCTGCGTCCAAAGCATGTAGAAGTGAATAATGTTTTAAAGTAAATAAAAAGCTATGCATTTCTACAGTTCACAATGAGTTAAAAAAAAGTCAACAGAAACCTTACCTTTTTTGTTTTGAAGGTCAGAATTGCTGTTTTCTGATCTGGGAAAAAGCCGACTGGAGGAACTAAGCCGTGGCGTTTGTATTTTTATAAAGCCACCAGGAAGCCACACCTAGCAACCAGTGCTAACTTCTGCAACTCCGGTGATTGGTTACTCTGTGGCAGAAAGCTAAACATGGGAGCTATCCAAAGACACACCCACATGGAGAAACAAACGGCCTCCTTGAAGGGAAAAAACAGCTCATCTGAGCAAATGATGAAACTGTTTGTGTGGATGAATAAGGATGAATTCAACAGAGTGAAGAACTGATATGACTTTGTCCATCACTGTTGTTGCTAATATACCCCAATGGGCACTGATTAAATTAGTCTAGAAATTTTGTACCCTGAAATAATAATGGGGCACCAAAGATCACCTGCCGCCAACCCAATGCCCTCCAGATGTACTGAGTTGCACCTCTTGTAACATGTAGCTTCCATAGCTACTCTTGAGACATCTGAAGAATGCCAGCTGGTCAGAAAGCTACCCTGGGTACCTGGAAATTAGCCAAGACAGACAGGGAATATGTGACCCTCCAGATGTTTCTGGGCCACAACTTCATTAGCTCCACCATGCTGATTAGAACTAATGGGAATTGTAGTCCAACAGATCCTGGTGAGCTTCACTATGTCCAGCCCTGCCTTACAAGTTGCCCTGGTGCTGTGTCCAATACAAGGCTTCATCTTGGTCTAAGTTGTTCTTAAATTACATCACTGCCAGTAGGTCAATCATATTGTTGTTGTTCAGTCATTAAGTTGTGTCTGACTCTTCATGAACCCATGACCAGATCGCACCAGGGCCTCCTGCCTTCCACTGTCTCCTGGAGACTGGTCAACTGCATGTTGGTTGCATCGAAGACACCACCCAACTATCTCAATCTCTGTTGTCCTCTTCTACTTTTACCTTCAATCTTTCCCAACATCAGGGACTTTTCCAAGGTGTCCTCTCTAATCATGAAGTGGCCAAAGTATTGGAGCTTCCAGTAACATTCAGTGTTAATTTTTTTTTTCAAAACAGATAAGTTTAATCTCCTTGCAGTCCAGTGGACTTTCAGGAGACTCCTCCAGCACTACAGCTCAAAGGCATCAATTCTACGGTGATCAGCCTTCTTTATGGTCCAGCTCTCACTTCTATATATCACTACTGGAAAAACCATAGCTTTGACTATCCAATTTTTTGTTGACAAAGTAATGTCTCTAATTTTTAATATGCTGCCTAAGTTTGCCATTGCTTTCCTCCCAAGAAGCAGGCGTCTTTTAATTTCATTGCTGCAGTCACCATCTGTAGTGTGATCATGGAGCCCAAGAAAATAAACTCTCTCACTGCCTCTATTTCTTCCTCTTCTAATTGCCAGGAGATGATGGGACCAGTGGTCATGACCTCAGATATTTTTATATGTCAACTCAAATTCACCATAAAGATATGATTAATCTGATATGATTGACAAGGTGAAGGAGAAAACCTCATGTGCAGCAGCAGGCAGCCCAATTCTGCATTTGAGAATGAGAGCATTAGGTTTAGTATATGAAAAAGGTGTTTCTCCTTCTGGTCTCTCCCCAACCCCTAGTTTTTATAAAAGGAAGTACAGCTGTTTCTATGTATGGGAATAGTGTGACAACTAATACTACTATTTTTGAATCAACATAATCAGAGATGAGGCTGTAATATTTTGCCTTCTTGGTGATAAGTAACACATAAATGAACGAACTTACAATGAAATGAACTGCAGAAATACTACACTGCAAGATACAGTATGTGATACAGAAATGATGGGATTGGGATAACAGGTTTTAAATCTCAGTTCAGGGAAGAAAAATTTTGGGAATGAAAAAGCAAACCACAAAGTTATGTAAGTAAGTAAGTAAGTAAAGTAAGTAAGTAAGTAAGTAAAATTCACTTCAAAAATTACTCTGACCATCCTACAATCCTTGACTAGAAATATTTGAATAGTATTACGTCACAAAGAAAGCATGTCAGGAGATATATATTTCCTAAAAAGTTGGTAAAGCAGTTTCTTTGTTTTTCTATTTTAATGCATTCCATGAAGAAAAATTTCATTTTTGTTTTTTGTTTTTTGTTTTTTGTTTCTACCCGCTTTTTGTGCAGTTTTTAAAGCATTTCCGTGCGCGGGCAGCCCCCAATGCCCCAGACCAGAGGGAAAACACTAAAAAAAATTGATGCTGGCAGAGACACAGTATAGACTAGGTACACAGGGAGGCTGCAAAGGCAGCGGCGGTCATTGCCCAGGGTGCAAGGCAGCCACAGAGGGACTGCACTGCAGGGCGGGGGAGGGTACTCACTGAGAGGTACGCATGCATGCACACAGGGAGGCTGCAGGACTGAAGCTAGAGTCGCAGAGACAGCAATCCCACCCTAACTCCCACTGGAGACTGCAAGGAGGACAGGGGCTGTCAGAGCTTTTTATGCCCTCTGTGGCTGCCAGACCTGCCCAGTCTGCAACCTGGGCATGCTATTGGTTGAAAATAATCCCATCACATGGCTTGCCTCCATTTTGTGGCTGGCAACATCCATTTTGTTATCCTTAAAGGGAAAAGAAAAATACATCGTGATGGGAGAAGACAAAAACAAACGTTTTAAGGACCCCAACCCCCTGGTAGGTAATAATTTCAAATAATTATCACATTATTGCTGCATTTTTTACGGATGTCCAGGGCATTTTAATACCCAAGAAATCAATATTAGGCATTTGGGAGCCATTTTGGGTCGATGTCCCCTAACTCCCCTTAAAGGAAAAAAATACAACTATCTGAGAAAAGACATAAATGCACGTTTTAAGGACCCCAACACCCCCGGTAGGTATTATCAGACAGTATAAATAATTATCGCTGCATTTTTATGGATGTCCAGGGCATTTTTTTAAACATTTAAAACAGCTCATTTCATTGCATGTCGCCATTAACGAAAACGAAATGTAACGAACCCAATTTTCGTGGTTCTGTTCATTTCATTCCATTTTCATCACAATTTTCGTTAGTTGTTTTGTTATGTAACGGAATGAATAACGAATAACGGAAATGAAAAAAAGTTCATTTCGTGCCCATCTCTAATTTAGAGTGAAACAGCAGATAGCCTAAAGGGAAAATAAAATAAAAGATGCACTCGTTCAGGGTGCATTCATTTTAACTTACTGTTGTTTATGTTTTTGTATTCGTGTTTTGTATATTTGCTGATTTGATCAGCTTTGTAAGCCACCCAGAGTTCCTTAGGGAAGATGGGTGGGGTATAAATCCAATAATAAATAAATAAATAAATAATACCTACTTCCCAGTCCTTGAGCATTCTTCTTCTGTCCATTCAGTCACATCCAGTTTTCAGCTATTTTGTGAATCAATGCTTTCGGTGCCTTTCTGTATCTTACAGCATCGTTTAATTCCATCAAAGTCTCTTCTGATGGTGTCAAGCCAGTGAGTCCTTGGGTGGACCTTTCTTCTTTTACCACTGACCAATCCCAGCATAATTGTTTTTGTGAGTGAGTTGGCTCGCATAACATGACTGAGGCATGACAATATTTATTTGGTGATCTTGGCTTCTAGTGTCATTTTTTGTTTGATTTGGTCTAGGTCTCTAGGACTTCCTTATTGATAATCTTCACTGTCCATTAGAGGCACAGTAGGTGTCACATAGAGCATTACTGGACATGACTAATTACAAATACTGTATCTAAATTGACTGTACTTAATCCCTTTCCCCCAGAACTACAGTGTGGTTCCCTTAATTCATGAATGCAAACAGTGTCACAAAGGATAATGCCACTTCTGAAGACTCACATTGTATTTTAGGGGGTGAGCCCACTAAATGGTTGAGAAATAGCACACCCTTCAAGCACTCGCTTATGCTCTGCTCCAGTGTTGCTGAATAAAACTATCCCAATTTTTTTAAAGGAAAGTGTTACAATTTAAGTGATTCCTGTGAAATCTAAACTTAAACGTAACAATAGTGGCAATTAACTGCTTTCGGAGTCTTAGAAATTTAACAGCAACAAATTACCGGTGCTTTTTCTAAGGTGAGTTCTCAAAGTCAGTCACTTCCTTTTGGTCTCAGTCTTTTCAATCAAAACTGTAAAAAATACTTTTTTGGGGTGGGGGAGTCATGCCATTCTCAAGAGGTCTGGGGGCAGACCAGGTGCTCCTGTGACCTTTTGCAGGCTAAAATAAATCATTTTTGTAGAAAAAAGGGGGAGGCAATATATGGAGCTGCCGGGCAATGTGCTTGACATCTTAAAGCTGTAAAAAGGAACTGGATGCTTGGAGGCCCAGAGACAAATGAACAATATGCTCACCAAATGCTGTCCATTCCTTCCTGATTGTGAACAGCTGGGAATAAATGCTTCTGTCATGGTCCTCAAAGCCAGCCAGCAAGGTAGGGTGAACAGGCTAACAGAAGCGATGGCTAAAGTTGCTTTGTGGAACAAAAGCACGCAGCGGAGAGCACAAGCGGAGGGAGCTGTTGGATAGCTCGGTGGTTTAGGTATCTGGCTGCAGATTGGCAGTTCCAACTGTCAGTTCTGTGCTAGGTCTTCCTCTGGTTTTACAGTCAGTCACATGAGCATTCATGCAACAGACAACCCAGGAAATCCCAAATGCTCTTCCACTCATGCTTTTATGAGCACAGAAAACTTCAGTCAGGTTTGGATTACACTCTGCATTTACATTTTGCTAGATAGCATGGCCTGTGTATCACCTGATTCTGTAAACAGCTTCTGAAAAGAAGTATACTCCCTGCTGAATATGCCACGTTCCCAGTTCCTGAATGTCCTGAATGGAAGATGAATGGGCAAGAATGACAGTACGGTCCTGACTCAACAATACACTGCTGCTGTGGGTTTCTCCTGCCTGTTCTTCCAACATCTCTGTATGCTACTGAATATGCTATTGCACTAGTAGACACCCAACCACCATCACTGGGTGATTTTTCTGGGTAAAGTCTATCAGCAGATGTGCCACAAAAGGGACAGAGAAGAAAAAGGGCAGTTGTGATGCCATGTTATGCAGATTCAAACCACATCTGGCCCAGATCCATGGCTGCTATACAAGGACAAGGTTTGGGGTAATGACCAGAGGTATCTAAACTTTGGCCCTCCTGATGTTGTGGACCACAACTCCCAGAATTCCAAGCCTGTATTGCCAATGACAGAGGGAGTTCTGGTCCAAAATGTCTGGAGGGCCACAGGGTAATCGCAAGTAATTTCCAACATCTCAACCTAGGATGAGGATTAGGGTTAGGGTTGGGAATGTAGCATCACTCTTGAGTTTGGTACAGTATGGTGCTTAAAACAACATTGTTACCTCTTCTCTCTTTTAAGCACTAGTCTCCCCAACACATAGTGAAGGAATGACTGAAAGGTAGAATCGTTGCTCCAGTCAATCGATATATATGCAGTATCATTCATAGTAGCGTAGTGGAGCCAAGTTTTACAGGGCTGAAGCTCCAGGACTTTATGAGCAGTAGGAACTATGACAAAACGTGCCACTTGTCTCATGATTCCCTGTTCCCTTGGAACTCAGCTACAGTCATCACAGCAGCTAGGATAGAACTGGATTTTTCCAGGATCAACACAGTGTTGCAAGCCCTCCCTGTTGCAATGCAAAGTATTTGAGGGTGCTGTTAATAGGCAGTTAAGAACCATTATCTTTACAAAAATACTAGTTCTTCTACTTTTCATAAGATGTGTGTGTGTGTGTGTGTGTGTGTGTGTGTGTGTGTGTGTGTGTGTGTGTGTGTGTGTGTGTGTGTGTGTGTTGCGTCATTACAGTCGTGACTGACTGGAGTTTTCTTGGCAGGAGTACTTGAGTGGTTTGCCAGTTCCTACTCCAGGCACCTACAGCACCTGGTATTGCCTGGCGGTCTCCCATCCAAGTACTAACCAAGTCTGACCCTGCTTAGCTTCCGAAATCACATGAGATCGGATGTGCTTAGGTCATCTAGGCAGCTTCATAATAGCCAAACTTACTTGGGAAAGTTAAAAAATAAATGCCACTATATTCATAAGATATAGTGGCATTTATTTTTGGAATTTCCCAAGTAAGGTTGTCTATGGGTGGTGTCTATGGGTAAGGTTGTCTATGGGTGGTTGTGAGGGGAACTTCTCAGATGGGAAGAGAGGGACCCCTGCACATCCAGCTGAGAGGATGGAGAAGCCTGGGGAGAAAGGGGAACCTGAGAAACAACTGACAGTGACACCTGTGGAGAGGTTCATGATACTGAAGGGATACTATGATGCCCTAAAGACAATTGAGCACCATAAGAAAAAAGAAAAGGAAGAGGACCCGGGGCAGACCGGAAGTAGAAAGAAGGACTTAGCTGGAAAAGCCGGCCAATCCACTCTAGTGGAGGTGGGGTTCGGGACTTGTAAAAAGGGAGCGAAACGGGAGCTTCCAGAAGGATGGGAGTGGGTGTGGATGGAGAACCCATGGATGGGAGACTGGGAACAAATGATGCTTCCCCACAAAGAGGCTGAGAGCTATAGACATAGAGCACACCGACAGAAGTGCTCTTATTGGGTAAAGAGGGAATACAGAGTACAACCGAAAGTGCAAAGAGATTCGCAAGGAGATTGAGCTGGAAGAATGGCTGGCAAAGATCCGGATGGAAGTCGAGGCCGGGACCTTGGACCCACGGGAGGATTTGACCAGGAGACCCGACTATCCCTTGCGTACACCCCAGCGGAGGCCCCCTGGTCCCAGGTCCACTTCGGAAGTTGGGATACAAGTGGGAAGACCCCAACCCTCTGTGAAGGAGATTGGGATACAGGTGGAGGGGCTGAGGCTTTCGGAGAGGGAGGAGGAGAGCAGTGGTGGAGCAGAATACCCACAAGTGGTGGTGGGGAACTTGATCACATTCTAGAGACCCCAACCTATGGAGGAAAGAACCCGTTCATGTCTGATGTTAAAGATGTTGAAACTGTAGTTAGAAGAAAAACCTCGTTTATTGTTGATGAACCCAATAAAAGTTCTGTTTGTTCGTTACGAGAGATGCCTTCTTTGAAGTTTGAAGGGCGGGACACCTGGGCTAAGACTGAACCCTCACAGTGGTGTACAGGGTTCCTCCTGTACTTCCAAATGTGTCCCTACACCACTGATTATTCATGCTCAGCGCTGCCTGGTACAGTGACTGGTATGGCAGAAGACACATGACCCAACAATGGCATTGACAAAGATGAGAGGAAACATGGATACATGTTTCCAACAAACATTCACATATACACAGAAGGCAGATCGGAAGCCATTCTCCCTTCCCTATCCCATCCAAACACTCTTTAGTTGAGAAGTGGAAAAACTCACCTTGTCCCAAATTAGAAATGTTTCTAACATTTCTGATCACGCATAAGCTTGCCTGATGTGAGACAATGTCCAGACCAGCTGCTGCTGTCCATGCTCATGAAACAAAATGTGTATCAGGTGTGTGTAATCAGTTATGCGTTAGATATACCTTTCTCACACTTGTGAGTATTATTAGGTTGTTGTATGCTGCCAAGTTGCATAGGACATATAACAACTGTAAAAGGATTTCTAAGGCATGTGAGATATTTAAGGAGGAGGAGTTTTACTATGGCCATTCCCAGTGCATTTTCATGGCTGAATGGGGAGTGATATCCAAATGTCCCAAGTCCTTCTTTGTCACTCTACCTATGATACTACTTTGGGAATCTGCACTATTTTCTCAGAGAGGCTGTTATTTTCACACCAAGTGTTTATGTAAGGAAGGCCTTTATTCAAAACAGGTAAATGCCTCTCTCAACTGGCACTGCTTTTAATCAGAACTTGATTAAAAGTTGTCTTGCAGTGTCACTTATAGGAGTTGAGCTGCAGCATAGTCAGGAGCTCTGTTTTTAGGTTGTCTGTGCCTCTAATACTAACCATTCATATACACATCAATGACCCTGCAGTCTTGGAGCCCCAACATTGCTGGCGATCTATCTTACTGGAAATGATAATACTTGGCTCTGAGTAGCAACAGTAGACATGAAGAGAAGCAGGGGGGAATCTCTTCATAAGAAGAGAACAGGGTATTTCCTGCTGCTTAGGAAAGGCTCCCAAGCCTTTAAGCCTCATCAGGGCAAGGCGTGGCTCCAGTGACTCAGAGGCAAACTCTCCCTTCTGCTGCCACTTCTGCCTGGGGGAGGGAGGGGGAACACATTCATTTTGTTGTGTTTTGCTGCAAATTCCAGCACTCCCTTTGCCAGCTCAGTTTTGGAGCTCACTGAGCTCCTCTTATGACTGATCCTACTCCACTCTCTCATTTACTCTGTAGGGATCTACAAATGTTACTACATGCATCGAAGCAGATTACATCAGCTTCTCTGCTGCTCAGTGCCGGGTGAGGGAGAACAAATCTTAGGTGCCTCTTCTGTTCTTAGAGAAGTCGAGTAGTTGAGGGACTAGTAGTACAGTAAGTCTAGCCCACGGATTCCCGACCTTGGGTGACCCAAGTGTTCTTGAACTACAGCTCCCAGAAACCCTGCCTGGCACAGCTAGTGATGAAGTCTCCCAGTATTTGTAGTCCACAAAGTCCTGGGGACCCAGTGTTAGAAACCATGAGTCTAGTCAGGATGGAGGCATAAGCCCCATTTAGGGCATGGCTATATTGCAGGGATGAATCTGAATGATTCGGCTTGGGTTAAGTCTGTAGGTTGTGGAGTGTTCTGGGTGTCCAGTGCTTGTGATGCAATTTGCATTCCAGCCCACAACCCCCTTCTTTCCTGACAAACCTTTTAAGGTAATCAAAACCAACAACTTCAAAACTTTACTGCAACACACACACACACACACACACACACACACACACACACACACACACACACACACACACACACACACACACACACACAGAGAGAGAGAGAGAGAGAGAGAGAGAGAGAGAGAGAGAGAGAGAGAGAGAGAGAGAGAGAGAGACTCCATCCTCATTCTCCTGATCTTTCTCTCCCTCTGAACTTCTGCAGAAAGTTCAGCCCCCTTTCTTGGAAATGCACAGACACACTAGTGATATTGCCTCCCCCACCTCTTGCCTTGGATCTCTCTCTCCCCCCATCCCCAAAGAAGACACATTTTCTCAGATAAAAAAAAGTTGTCTGGTGGTGGGAACTCCTCCTGCTGCCAGTCCTGCACTTAGTGAGCTTTACTCTGCTCTCTTTCACAGGTACTCCCTCAGAAACACACTGCACACTCTCTCCACATAAACATGTGGGCAGTTGAGCAAGAGGTCGGTCAGGAGCCTTCCCACATGATAGAAGTGGCAAAGACACTGAATGAGATGGGGGACTTTTCTCTCCGCCCACCCCATTTGACCCCCTTTCCCCAATCACACACTCTTCTTGCTCTCTTTCATTGCCCACCTCTCATTCTGTCTCTTTTTTTCTGGCTGGCACCTCTCTCTCCACTCTCCACTCTCCTCCCTTAGAGACACCCCCCATCCTCACAGGAAAAAAATCCTTTCAAATCCATACGCCAACAAAAACTGAATTTCTCTGATTGGTGGTGCCTCATGGCACAGTGGTTAAAGGGAAGTACTGCAGTGAAGATTCTGCTCATGACTTAGGTGCATTCCCAGATCTCAAGTTTCACTCAGCTTTCTATCCTTCTGAGGTTATAAATCAACTATGTATCTTGTGAGGGAGGGGCAATATGTAACCTGCATAATTAACCTGTAAACCACCTGGAGAATGCTTTAAGTGCTATGGGGTGGTACATAAGCAGTATGCTTAGCTTAGCTTTGGAGAGAGAAGTTTTAAGCATGACAGGCCAAAAGACCCTTGAGCTCATATGTGTGACATTTGTGAGGGATAATCTGCAGCTAGGCGGGTGCTGTGCTTCCACATTTCTGCAGAACAAAAAAAGGTTGTGGCCATGTGGGATTTCCAAGGCAAACCAAAGAAAAGTCAGATTTTAAAACCACAATCCAGATTCTATTCTGAAACCAATCTGATCAGGTCTGAATTGGCCCAAAGTGGATCAGAGCCAAGCTGAATGGGTCAACGTGGCCCTAAAGCAAACCTTGTCTAATTCTACATTTCCTTCACTATTGCTTGCTATTTTACTTCCTCCCACCACGTACCCTAAGATACACTATCCAGAAAATGCGAAGAAGCTAGCCTTTTTTTTTCTATCACAGAAGCTGAAACTTAATTAAAGGGATCACATTTATTAATAATCACTTTAAAAGAGATCTGCCTTTCAGTTTTTTTTTAAAAAAGTACAAAGAGTGAAAAAAGATAAACAGTAATAGATGACATAAGAGATGGTTAGCTTAGGTAAGACATATGATAACATCTCTGAGGCTGCAGAAACAGGAATCTTGCATGTTTTTCTGGTGGCTTGTTGCTACATGGAGTATTTTGTTCTCCCTGATAGTGGCCATGAAACAATGCACAGCAAAGGCAGACTGGGATTGGCCCTTGGGCTTCAAGGAAAGGGAGCTGGAATACCCATTGTTGTCTGATCATCTTTGTGCATGCGGGCAGAAGGAAGCCAGCGTATATAAGGCAGAAAAGTTATCTCAAGAAGAGATTCTATAGATACGAATCAATAAATGCCTTTATTAGTATTAGACTTCCAATGCCGTAGGGCCAGATTCCCACTCGTTAGAGATGGGCATCAACGGTGGGTTCAGAGGTTCATCCTGGTTCATTTACCACCACATTAGGTGCTTGGTGGTTTGTCTACTCTGGCTGGCTGCATCCACTCAGAAGCAGTGCCTGGAGGAAGCAGGGTAAAGAAGCCAGGATGCTTCCGAGTGGGTGCCCCTCGGAGGGGCCAGGGCACCAAACCACTGAACCAGGTGGCAAAACACCAGGATGATCCGCCAAACTGAAAGTTCATGCCCATATGTACTCCTCACACTATGCTCTTCCTTCCTCTGTTCCCCTTGCAACAACGTGCATGCATACAAATATATATCTGGCCAAGGGAGTCCCTCCAGAACACATTGTGGGGTGCAAGGAAGCTGTTTGGAAGCAGCCTCTGTACACACAGCAGTGTCCATTCTGCTACTTATTTATTTAAATCATTTATGTGCTGCCTTTCTCCCCAAATGGGAGCTGAAACTTGCACATCCAAGCTCTTGGTTGAATCCATGAGCAGACCCAAGCTATAGATCATGACTTTTTAAAAAGGAGTGTAACCCCATCCAATACAGGCTGAGTCCCTGTCCCCTCATATGCCTTCCGACTAACCAGGATCACTTCTGATTTCTCTGGATTAAGTTTCAGTTTGTTGGCCATCATCTGGTCCATCACTGAACACAGACACTGCTCTAAGCCTAGAACAGCTTCCTTGGAGACAGATAGAAAGGAAAGATAGAACTGGGTGCCATCAGCTTACCAATGGTACCAAACCTTGACACTCTAGATAACTTTCCCTAGTGTAGATGAGACCTGATGGACACCACAGACCACCCTCTGAGTTCAGCCATCCAGGAAGGATTGAAACCACCATAAAACAGTACCTCCAAGACCCATCCTAGCAAGGCACCACAGCAGAATGTCATGGTCAATGGTGTCAAAAGCCGCTGAGAGGTCCAGCAGAACCAACAGGGAAAACTGCCCCTGTCCAGTTCTTGGTATGATCTCAACCAAGGTGACCAAAGCTTTCTCAGTTCCAGAACCAAACCTGAATCCAGATTAAAAGCTACAGATATATGCAGCTGGACCCCAATGATTTTCAATCAATTAGAATGCTGCAATGTTGAACCTGAGTTTCTAATGCTTATTTACTCAGAAGAGAACACTACGGGATGTCATGGGACTTACCCCCAGCAAGAATAGAATTGTATAAATCTGGAGCCAGTCAGCAGTTCCAAAGACAGTGTCTTTGCAGGTGTATTTTTCCTACTCCGGGACACTTTCTGATTTTTATTCATGCAGTGATTGGCACATACAAATGCACTACCAGCACAATATACTTGATGGCTATGCCAAGCCCAGCATTATTCTGTGTTGCTTATCCAAATCTTCAAACTGCAATTGGACACATTCTCCATCCTGGCAAAAGCAATATTTCCAGAACCTTTTCCTTCCCTTCTGATATTTCTTTTGCTATTGCCATGAGTATCACCCCTGTTGCTACAGAACTGTGATAGCAAGAGCATCAGAATCATCATCCAGGTTGGTGCCAATCCTGCAATCAGCTGTGTTTAAAAAGTGTGCTTCAAAACTCCTGGGGTTTGCAATAGAACTCATGGCTTGAACTCATGGTGTCCAAATAGGAAACCTGATTCTCTTTCAGAAGCGCAGCTCCATTTCCATGGGAAAATGACACCGTACTCCTTGCCCAGCTTTCTGCATTTTTAAACATGCTTCGTTGAGCCAGCTTCTTCCATGGGGCGTGAGCTTTCCTTTCTTTGTTCACCTGAATGAAGTCATTATTCTTGATCTGCGACTTGCTCACCATGGAAGAAGGTAAGTTTGCTCCAGCTTTTGCTCTTTCAAACAAACAAACTGCTTGTTCAAGTCCACCTATTATCTACGGTCCTTTGGGAGTGGCAAGTTTGACCCTGCATAATCGCTACTAATTTTCCCATTCATTCATAATTCTGTGCTTTGTTAGGTCTGGGGCAATCTTTAGTTTTTAGCATATCTAGACATACAAGAAAACTGCTAAACAATAATTTAGATGTGATTGCTTGTTTATAAAGGCTAAAGGCCACTGTTTGCAGGCATGTTATAAAATATACAGATGGATAGATTGTACTCCTGGAAGCTTCGAAGAAAACTTTAAGAGAAGTGCAGCAGAGGAAAGAAAAAAATGTGTTTTTTGAACATTTTTATGGGTGTGAATTAAGTGGTAGAAAAGAAAAGAAAGAAACCCTGACCCCAGTTCTCATCTGCACAGGTATGACAAAAAGGAAAAACTACTGATTATGCAATGACCACTGGATCTCCGCTTTCAATAACAGCAGCAAGGATATTCTTTAATAATAATAATAATAATAATAATAATAATAATAATAATAATAATAATAATAATAATAATAATAATAATAATAGTAAACCACTCAAGCTTTTTATGATCTGTAAACCTTCAGTATTACAAAAGGGTTTTAATTTATTGATGTTTACTAAATGGGGTGCAAGGGTCTAAAGAAAAGTTCGTGCTTGCACCTACTAGACTTGAAATGTTTTGAAATGTTTCAGACAGTCCTTGTGAGCTGCACAACGCATGCTGTCTTCTTTTTGCCCATGTCATGCTGCAATATGTTCCTCTTAGCTCTGAAACCAGGCTGTTGCATTTAAAGTGTGTCTTAACCATGGTGAAATGTTCTCACTGAAATGACTCTGAAAGAGTGGTTTTTCTGTTTGGCAAGAAATTGAGCAACATTTACTAGTTGCAAAAATTTTCAGTAAAAGACCAGTGTGAGCTTTCACCTGCTTTGGAAAGAAGCCCCCAAACGTTTTAATGAGTTAATAATACTGTATTTTGAAAAGATTTCAGTTCCTTCAGCTATATTTATTAAAATAGCTAGTGTGTGTAAATGAGTCAGACTAGCTCTTAATTAATGAGCAAGTGACCCACAGTATTAATTTTCCCATTCATTCATAATTCTCTGCTTGGGTAGGTTTGGGGAAATCTTGAGTTTTTAGCATATCTAGAGATACAAGGAAACGGCTAAACAATATTCTCACTCAGCCAAGACAACCATGTGCCAGTTTCCTTCTACGGAGGAAAACCCATAATGCTGTCGCAGCCCGTCTGCTTCATAACATCTTGTGCCTGGTGTCTGTGTTGGTGGTGGGTGTGGTGTGGTGTCTGTATTGTGTATATCTTGCTTCCCTATATTTATCTGTTTCTCAACTCTTTAAAGCAAAGCAAAGAATGCTGCTTTTATGTCATCCCATAGTGATATAATGCACCCTCTGGAAGGTTTACAGTAGAGATGGGCACGGAACGAACATTTTTTCATTTCTGTTACCGTTTGTCATTTCCGTTATGCAATGACACGACAAACAAAAATTGTGATGAAAATGAAACGAAACGAACAGAACCACAAAAATTGTGGTCGTTAGGTTTCGTTTCCGTTAATGGCGACACGCAATGAAATGACCTGTTTTAAATGTTAAAAATTGCCCTGGACATCCATAAAAATGCAGCGATAATTATTTATATTGTCTATCCAGGGGGGTTGGGGTCCTTAAAATGTTTGTTTTAGTCTTCTCCCATCGCAATGTATTTTTCTTTTCCCTTTAAAATGGATGTTGCCACCAGCCACAAAATGGAGGCAAGCCATGTGATGGGATCATGTTCAGCCAATAGCATGCCCAGGTTGCAGACTGGGCGGGCAGGTCTGGCAGCCACAGAGGGCATAAAAAGCTCTGGCAGCCCCCGTCCTCCTTGCAGTCTCTGGCGGGAGTTAGGGTGGGATTGCTGTCTCTGCTGCGACTCTAGCTTCAGTCCTGCAGCCTCCCTGTGTGTGCACGTGCTGCGTACCTCTCAGTGAGTACCCTCCCTTGCCCCGTAGTACAGTCACTCTGCGGTTGCCTTGTACCCTGGGCAACACCCACCGCTGCCTTTGCAGCCTCCCTGCATACCTAGTCTATACTGTGTCTCTGCCACCATCCATTTTTTTTAGTGTTTTCCCTCTGGTCTGGGGCATTGGGGGATGCCTGTGCATGGAAATGCTTTAAAAGTCGCGCAAAAAGCGGGTAGAAATGACAAATGAAAAAACAAAAAATGGTAACAAAATTTTTCAAAAATTTCCCAACAAACAGAAATGAACCGAAACAGACCTCTCAACGACAAATGAAAAACTGAAACACAATTTTTCTGTTTCGTGCCCATCTCTAGTTTACAGTTTAATTATGTAGGCTACACATTAGCAGGGCACTCAGTTTACTGACCACAAAAGGATTGAAGGTAAAATCAATCTTGAGCCAGCTACCCAAGTCCATTAAGATCGAACTCAGGTTGTGAGCAGAATCTTCACTGCAACCCTACAGTTTAATTAATTATTAGATTTGTATACTGCCTTTCTGGCAGCAAGCCACTGTGTCACAAGGTTTACATTATACTTTACCTCTAGCTAACTGAATGTTGCTGGTGTAATACATTTTTGTTCTCTATAAATGGTAAGAAAATTTTCAATGGGAATCTCTATTTGTGTGTGTGTGTGTGTGTGTGTGTGTGTGTGTGTGTGTGTGTGTGTGTGTGTGTGTGTGTGTGTGTGTGTGTGTGTGTGTGTGTGTGTGTGTGTGTGTGTGTGCGTGTGCGTGTGTGCGCACACACACACACATGCACGTGTGTGAAAGCAGTAGACCCATAAAAAACAAAGCTTATATACTGCCTCATAATGCTTCAAGCACTCTCTGGGCGCTTTACAATTAAATTATGCAGGCTACACATTGCCCCTCCCCCAGCAAGCTGGGTACTGATTTTACCAACCTCAGAAGGATGGAAGGCTGAGTCAACCATGAGCCTGCTACCTGAGATTGAACCCCAGGTCATGAGCACAGTTTTAGCTGCAGTACAGGCCATTAACCACTGTACCATGAGGCTCCTCCAGGAAGTTTATATTTTGGCTTCTTCCCTTGTACTTGCATAAACGAGACTAAACTACTAAAACCTAATAAAGCACCTCCACTGGCTGCCAATCAGCTATCGGGCACAAATCAAAGTGCTGACCTTAACCTGCAAAGTTCCATCCAGTCACCTTCACAGGTGCGGCTCATAAGAACACATGAAATGGTCTTCTCCGTTGCTGCTCCCAAATAGAGATGGGCACGAATAAAAAAAATGGCATTTCGTTTGTTGTTTGGAGGGTCCATTTCGGTTCATTTCCGTTTTTCATGAATTTTTGCAAAAAAATCGTTTTCATTTTCGTTCATTTTGTTACCATTTTGTTACCATTTATTTCATTTTTTGTGATTTTTTTAAAGGATTTTAAGCAATTCACTCATACTGCAGTAACGGAAATGAAACGCACGACAAAATTTCCGGTGTTTCTGTTCGTTTCGTTTCATTTTAGAGACAAAATTCGTTTGTCATTTTGTTACGTAACGAAATGAAAAAACGAAAACAGAAACGAAAAATTGTTCGTTTCATGACCATCTCTACTCCCAAACTTTGAAACTCTCTCCCGCTGGAGGCCAGGACTGCCCCATCTCTGCTGTCTTTCTGGAGGTAGGCGAAGATTTTCCTCTTCAGGCAAGATCTCCCTGAATGAGAGACTACCTACTATGTGAGTTTTATATGGATTACCATACAGGACTGCATTGACTGATTTCATATGAACACCAGTTTTTCCATATTTACTTCCCACCCCTCATAATGGAGTGTTTTTTTTTCTTGTGGCATGTTCTGTGTAGCTTTAATGTTACTTTAATGTTGTAAGATGCCTCTTCTAATTCACTGTTCTTAATCTGAATTTGTCTTAAATGTTCTGGGCTGCATCTCATTAATGTAAGCCATCTTGGGTCCTTTTCCAAGGAGAAAGGTGGGGGAAAATATTCATAAATAAATAAATAAATAAATAAATAAATAAATAAATAAATAAATAAATAAATAAAAACAGCTGGTTTGTCCCACTGTATTTTTCTTGATAAGTAAATGACAGAAGTATAAAGTGCTGGAGAACAAATTTGGCCAAGTACTACCGGTAATTAATTTTACCCGAATTCCTGTGCTCTAGGTGTTTCACAGCCTGGGAAGGTTTTTCCCCCCTCAGTATTTTTTTATTTCTTTATTCATTAACATGTTCAACTGTCAGCTATCTATGGAAGGGATACTTATGTGAAGCAATGTTAGTTTACACTGAACTTGTTTTTAGACTTGGACGGAGAGCTGGCTAATTGTTCCTCAGTGGATTTTAGTACAGTGCATTGGTGTTCAACCTCATATTTAAAGCACAGTGTATATTTTCAAGGTTGCTTTTGTTGTATCTTCCCCTTAATTGCTTTAGTGGTCAATACCAGCAAAATTCCAAACCTTGACAGTTAGGCCTAGCTAAGCCTCAACACATTCCAGCTGAGGCTTTTCTCTTAGGTGATACACATTTACATGTGTGAAAGGGCCTGCTTGTTAGGAAAAAAACTTAAATGGAGAATTATGGGATTTGTGTTCCAAGAAATTAAAAAATCACATCCCTAAAGCTGAGTATTACGTTCTACCCTTAAATAATCCAACCATAACCGAGTGTATTCTTATGTTAACTCTTGGAGCTGTCATAATAACCAAGGAGAAAGAATAAAAAGGCCCCTCTTAATTCAAATTATAGAGGTGGAAACAGCTATAGGCATTTCAACAGCACCCCACAGTTCCAGCACACATACATAGGAGGGGTGGCAGGTTCACTCTCCCTGTGTACATATTTGCTCACAACTGTCTTGGCATTTGTATCCGTACACAGGCATCTTTCTTCATAAAGTATTAGACTCCCTAAAACAGTCAACAAAACTTTGAAGCATTGTGGGAAAGTCTGACAACTTCTCATTTGTTGTCTTCAGCTGGACTATTCAAGATCAAGGTGGCTTCTGCATAACCTGGAATTGGCAACTTTTGCTCATGCATTTTTGAAACATTATCAGTTTGTTGAATGGCAACATTTTATGGCTTGTCTTCTCCTCCCCGTGAAGTAGCAATGGTATTTAAAGCACACAGACATGGGTGAGTGTTACTTTTTCAGAAGAGTTGGAATCTGGAATTGAAACACTGGTTCCACACATGCCTTGAACTTCATGGATGAGTTTCCTAGTGTAGATGAACCAGATTCCTGCTCCTCCTCCCCAAACTGCAAGGGTGTGTGGGGGAAAAGATTGGATCCTGCAGGAGGGCCTAAGGGAAAACACTTCCCCTTAAGGCGACCAAGGACCAAATCCTGCAGCTGAATTCCTCCATAAGGTTTCTAAGAAAGGATGGGGGGGGAGGAAAGAGCCACACATTTTGATGGGATTCCCCCAGGCTGAATGATGGGACTTGGAGCTGTCAAACAGGAGGACAACGTAGAGCAGCTGTCTTATGTCCACTCTGTTTCCATGTTGCTGCTTCACACACTCTGCAAAGGGCCCCAGAGCATCTTTGTGAATCTCAAGGAGCCCTTTTACATGACCCCTAAGATCTGCTGGTAGCTTAAATTTGGATCCCCCCAGCCAGATATCATGTGGGTTTTGTTCCACTTCCTGTGTTCCCACCCTTCCGCACTCTGTTGCTTCTGACTGTGGTGAGGGGAGGGAGAAAAAAAGGGAGAAAAAATGCAGGCTCACCTCCAGTCACTTCCATCTCTGGTGGGAGCAGCCCCGTAGGGATTTCTGTCTGTTAAAGGGGCGGCGGGGACAACAAAAACAGAAGGTGAGAAGAGCCCGGCATCCACAACTTTACAATCTGCATCAAAAATTTTTTTACCTCTGGAGACCAGGTACTTGTAAAGTGTGCTGGGGTGTGCTTAAGTGGGCGTGGGCATACTTTATTTTTTTTTAAAGTCCGCTGCTGGTGGGAAAACAATTTTATGCTCCACATCTGCAAGTGTTCTGCAGCTGATTTTAGGGGTCATGTAAAAGGGCTCAAGGACTCCTGGTGACTTTCAAGGATTTAGTGGCAGCCTCCATACACTCTTTATGGAGTCTGCTTCCCTCAGAACTCTCCCCCTCCCCCCGCACCCTTATGAGTCAGAGTCCTTGCAAATCTTCCATGTGTTCTTGGCTTTGTACCTGTTGTAGGCTTGTGTTGTTAGGGAACTTGGAAGGAGGAAACTTTTAATTAAAGTTACCAAGTAGCAGTGGCTTGAGTTGTGAGTAGACATCACAGACTGTGTTGAGTCATTGCTTAATTCTGCTGTTGATGGATTGCAGAAAGACAATGTATTCACAGAACTTGGAGGACAAAATGTGGAAGCAGTCTTCAGTTAGGCTCCTCATTGGAGAAACCTGAGTATAATTTGTTGTACGTTAATATGTCTGACACAATGACCAGAATCTTACAGGTGTTTATGCAAGGTTTTCACAACCTGCTGCTGGTTAACTGTGGCTAATTTTTGGGTCCTTTGGGTGGAGGAGTCTCTGTCTTACTCTGTTTGTGGGTTTGAAGTAAACAGGGATGTGGTGCTTGCCAAACATCCTTTAAAAACATCCAGCCATGTAAGGGATGACCAGGTTCTTCCGTCAGCTCTGGGTCTCAGGTTGATCTATTGTTCTTCTGGGTCAAAGGGCCTCAAAACACAAGAGGAGCAATATAATGTATGCAGTCCAATGCAGTGAGGAGTGTGTAGAATAGACCTCTACACTGGAGAAACTAAACAGCCATTAAACAGGAGGATAGCCCAACACAGGAGTAGCAACAGCTTAGGACCAGAATCAGCAGTGTACCTCCACTTGAAAGGCCACTCATTCAAAGATGAGGATATACACACATATTAGACAGAGAAGAGAGGTGGCTTGAAAGAGAGGTCAGGGAAGCTATTCATGTGTGTATTGAAAACCCCCCTCTCAAAAGAGGTGGGGGACTCAGACACAGAATCTGTCTGAAACTTATCAAGAAATATTTTCATCAGTTCAGAAACAAATCAGAAGCACTTCAAATCTCCACCAGCAAGGCCATAGATGACCCATACTTAATGGGTGCTGAGAAAGGTTGTATAGGTAGCACTTTGACACACCCTAGGCCAGTGGTTGTGAATTTTCAGCACTCCAGATGTTTTGGGCCACAACTCCCAAAATTTCAAGCCTGCATTGCCAATGAAAAAGGACTGTGGGAGTTGTGATCCAAAACATCTGGAATGCCGAACAAGGTTCGCCACCACTGTCCTAGGCCTTTATCCACCTAACGAGCCTATTCAGATCATGGTCCACCTATGAGCCTAATCCAGCTATTGTCTACCTAAGGAGCCTCTTCAGGCCTTTGTCCATCTTATGAGCCTGTTCAGACCAAGGTGTGTGTGAAATCAAGGTGAACTATAAAATAAAGGACTCATCACTAACTTTCCTCAGACTGATGAAGCTGCTTGGATAAATTGTTTCAATCTCTCAAGAAAAGAAGCCCAGTTGCCATGACTCAAGTTCAAGATAAACTCACCTAAAGTCACCTGACTGAGAATCTTCAAAGAAATATTCTAATTAGAGAAATGAGAAGTTTTTGCCCCCACCTCAATATACCATAGATAACTGTTAGGGCAAATATGCCAGCTAGAATAGTTCTGTAAATTATTCCCCCAGCATGTGTAATTTTAAATTGATCAGTTGGAATGAAGTACAGTGTTGCCAAAGGGCACAGAAATCACATAAGCACAGTGAATTATTGGAGAATAATAGTGGGGTGTATTAATTGCCGTGCTCTTGTTCTCCTGCTTTATCTGTTAATTGTGTTCATATATCACTCTTTGTATCTAAATTTGCCTTCATTTTTGTTGCCATCATAGGGGTAAAAAGGCAGGCAGCTCTAAGGTGTGTGTGTTAGCTCTTTTAAAACCCCAAACAGTGGAGAATTTGGAAGACATTCAAAGGGAGATAGTGAAGAACATTGTTAGGCAATGATGTTTGCCAACCATATTGCTCAAGATTAAGGAACCTGAGTGAAAAGACTTGCATGCTTAGGAGGACACTGTACAAATGAGAGTCAAAACACAATAGTAGTTAAAATGATGTGATAGCAATCAAATATTTTTTCTGCAAGAACAGATAGCTTGGAACTACAGGCTCGTAGTCTGTCTGCAGAAAAAACAAGATGGACACACACACATCTATAAGAGATGGGCACAAAATGAAAAACACAGTACAGTATCTCATCACTTTATAAAGTTATGAAATGTTACAAAACAAAACACAAGCAAGCATTCCATCAAGTAGCAACACAAAATGCCATTTTTTATTTTGAAAATGAAATGTTTTACCTTCCCTTCTCAGAACACACCAATACCATATTTGAGAATCTTACGGGTACATCATCCATTCCTAGGTCCCACCTCTCTATATACATACTGTAATTTCTAATCTGCTACCCTGATTCTTGAGTTGTTCACAAAAGTAGGTGCTTGTAGGACCCAAGGGAACAGACCCATAAGAGTATAATGAATCATTTCATTTAGTTTTGTTATGTTTTTTAAAAAAATATTGTTATGAACAAAATGAAATAGTAAACAAAGTAGAATGAAGCAAAATGCTGTTTTTGTGTTTTTGTACTAATCTCTAATGTCTATTCTTCCCCAACTCCACTTGGGGCATTGCAGAGGCAGTAGAAGCACAAATAATGTCCTAGGCTTCAACTTATATTCTGCAAAATTAGCTGTATATAGGAAACAAGGGATGAGATGAGGCAGTGAGAACACTTTGTTGGGATAAAAAGAATATTTGATTGGTGTCACAAATAAAAGCATCCACTTCAAACCTGTTGTTTTTGCCTACTCTCAGATCTCCTTCTTCCCTCTTTCTCTCTGCCCTTTCTGATATTCTTGTGAGCCCACTGTTGGTTTGATCGTTCCTTGCTTTCCCTTTTATATATTTTCATATCACTGCATCACTGCTGTTGTTTTGCCTGTGCCAGGCATTTTTTTAAAAGAAAACATGGCAAAGTTACAATCATCAAGACAGAATTTAACTCATTCCACTATAAGCAGGCAATTAGTATTAAAATGTTTTCAAATATTTTAATTGACATACTAATTCCAGGCTGGAACTACACGCCTGCAGTAATGCACCCCAAATGTATTTCCTGCAAGATTTGCGGCCAACAAGCACAAGCTTGCCCCCAACACAAGGCCTGTCTTAAATGGGATTGCTCACATTAACACACATTAAAGCAACCAAGCAGTTCAAGACTCAAACATCCTCTCTCTCTCTCTCTCTCTCTCTCTCTCTCTCTCTCTCTCTCTCTCTCTCTCTGTGTGTGTGTGTGTGTGTGTGTGTGTGTGTGTGTGTGTGTGTGTGTGTGTGTGTGTGTGTTACTTCACATCCACTCTCGTCCTGGGAGGAAGTTGGTTGCGTGTTGATGTCGATTGCGGTCACATGGTCTTCTTGTGGTTCTGTCCCTGTTCCTGTGTACGTACGGGTGTGATTGATGATACCGGCATGACTGTTTCCACATGTCCTTGTTCCGTGATGAGATGTGAAATTCCATGCCTTTGTTCTCCATTTATTCCCCGGCCCGACCTTCTGTTTTTTTCGATTATGTTGCCTTCAATGTGTTATGGAACTAAGTTTGAGGCATTTGTTTTTTAATCTCTCTGCACTGCGTTGCTGACTCCATAGGAAATGCACTTCGCACTCCTGCCACTAGATGGAGAATGACATGTTGCGTGACGAGCCTTACCTCACAGGCACTCATATCGGAACAAGAAGCGAGATGAGGAGATTCCCGAGGCCAGGGAGGGGAATCTCTCATCCCGCTTTAATCACAGTTCAGGGGGCGTGGTTGGGATGAACTCCCCTCGTCCCGCAATGGATGTGGGGTTAGATTTCTTCATACCAGTCCCCAGCGGGACCGTGAACAGCGATGAGATGGACATGAAGTATCAGCCTATGGAGCAGAATGCTGTTGTACCCTTCCTTTTAATCCATCAGTGAATAGTCCCCTATTAAGCCTCTATGCTGGAAAGTGGCAGCAGGGCAAAGTGAAAACAGAACCTGCAATACTTGCTCCCAAGCCCACCAAGGCAAATCTTTCTCACACCCACCACAGTGCTCCTCAAAGCATCCCTTGAGTGCAGGTCAGGCCACCCAGCCATGCTTCTTCATGAGTGCTGGGGACCTTTGGGTGTCACTTCATAGGTTTCCTGAAGCTTTCTGTCCGGAGACTGGGGGGGCTTCCAGGGAGCATAAGGGCTGGATGTGAGCTCCACCGAAGTTTTTAAAGTGCTACCTGGGTACCAGTTTGAAACTGTGGTAGGACTTGCATCATGTGCAGCAGTGGGAGTAGCTACAAATTCTATCTGGTTTTTCCTGAATTTGTAGTTTCTGCTCCAGTTTATCTGAAAAAGAAAGGGAATTAGGACGTAGGTGGTGATACAGTGACAGCTGCCAAAGACCTACACTGGAAAAAAAAGTCCTTTGGCTTACCTCCCAAGGGAAGGTCACCAAAGCAAACCAAGCTTTGCTTGGCAAAGAGTTCCAGAGTATGTTGGCAGTCACAGAGAAGGACACCTCCAATGTCCTCACCAAACAGGCGTCTGTATGTGGTGGGACCATGAGAAGGGCCTCTCCAGTTGACCTCAAAGCCTGGGCAGGCTTGCATGGGACAACATGGTCTTCCCCATAGTCATTCATATTGACTGTAATTAGGTAAAACAGGAGGGGATTTTCCACCTCTTGTCCCAGGCCACAGTCTCCTGGCCACAGCTGGGCTTGCACTCACATTAGAGATGAAGTCACCTCAGATGTCATGGCAGCAGATTTGCCGCTCCTCGCATCCCCACCCCTACCTGGCTTGCCACTCTGGAGACCCTGCCACAGTGTAGCTCTCCATAAATGACTTCCAATGGCAATGAGGCCCATAGCTGCCACCACCTTTCCTTCTGCTACACTTAATCTCCTTCTCAGAAGGGACTGCTGTCAAGACAGCAACTAAGCAATTTCTCTCCCACCCCATGAAGGAAGACAATTCCTAACAACTCTGTGCTTGGTGGTAAACACCTGGACATGTTTCTTCTGTCTCATTCTGCCTCTCCTTTTCTCTCTTTCTCTCTTCCTCTTCTTCCCTTTCTGATGGGCTGCTGTGGGAAGAACCACCTACTAATGGCGGAGCTCTGAGGCAACTGATTGTAGAAGGCTGGTGGTAAGATTTGGCTAAGGCCTATGGTTGTCAGTCCCCTGCTCTTGATGTAAAGGCTGGGACCAGCTAAGCCCTTAATCAGGGTTTTGAGGGTGACCCTTTCCTTAAAAAACATCTTGATAGTCATGTCTTTGATCCGGACTTTTTGGTAGTGTGTGTGTGTTGTGTCATTACAGTCCTGACCGACTCTTTGTGACCCCATGTCCATGGAGTTTTCTTCGCCAGTGGTTTGCCAGTTCCTACTCCAGGCGCCTACAAGCACCTGGTATTCCCTGGTGGTACAATCCTTTAAAACAAATATTTGAGAATGGATCTGTCAAAACTTATTATTTTAGGGAATAAAAGTCTTAGTCTTTACCTATCTTCAAAGTACTTATTCGGGCCTACTTCATAAACAAGAGGAATGGCAACTGCCAGTCTCCTTACAGACAGACAAGAGACAATTAATTTCATTCATTTGTAAGCCAAGAGACTCTGTCTACAATTATAACCTTGGAAGGCTGATCCTACAACTCAGGAGAATGCTAGAAGGACAGTAGCAGCTCTGCCTGTCTTGTGATACTCAGGATAAGAGACCTCTCTGATTAACTTTTAAATAATACCTTCAGAAAGTAGGGACTTTGATTTTACTGCTATTTAGATGCACAAGGAAGCTGATAATCCAGGATCATGGTCACTTGAATTAGAAAGATAGAAAACAAGCCTGTACTTCACCTTTAGCACATTTAGGGTAACAAGCGGGCAGCAAGTGGGCAGGAGAACATTCTTTCCTCCCTTCATTTGGGTATGACTGCTTACACCTGGGTAGCTTTATGTTCAGAGAAATACTGGAAGATAAATATGTCTCCCATATCAACTATATCACTGATTAGAGATGGGCACGAATAAAAAAAATGATGTGTTTGTCGTTTGTCGTTTGGAGGGTCCGTTTCAGTTCATTTCCATTTTTCACGATTTTTTTTTGCAAAAAAAATCATTTTGATTTTCGTTCATTTGTTACCGTTTCATTACCATTTATTTCAAATTTTTTTTTTTTTTAGCATTTAAAGCAGTTCACTGTATTGCCGTAAGAAAAATGAAATGCACTACAAAATTTCCGGTGTTTCTGTTTGTTTTGTTTCATTTTAGAGAAAAAATTCATTTGTTGTTTCGTTGCGTAATGAAATGAAAAAACGAAAATGGAAATGAAAAATTGTTCGTTTCGTGCCCATCTCTGTCCCTGATAATTGAAGTAATTAGAATATTTGAAACTGGGTGATGTTTCATTCTTCTGGGCCTTTATAATATAATCTCTTTAAAGCTGAGCTCAGAAACATTTGAATTATCTGGCTGGGGAATTCTGGGAGTTGTGTTTCAAGAGAAGGAACATTTCCAAGTTCTGCATTCCAGGCAGTCTAAAATAATGTGATGTCGAGTCATTTCTGGCTTATGGTCATCCATTTCAGGGGTTTTCAGGTAGAAAATATTCAGCAGTGGTTTGCCATTCTCTTTAGCAGGGGGTGCCCTGGGGCTATGCAGCTTACCCAAGGCCACACAGGCTGGCTGTACTCACAGGAGGCACAGTGGAGAATCAAACTCCCAACCTCTAAACCACCAAGCTATCCAGGCAGCTACCTGGGCAATTGAGATGCAAATAATCAAAGTTGGCCAAGATTCAGAGTAGCTGCGGCTAAACTCCCTCACATAGTGTGACCACAGCCTTGGCCTGTGACAGCTGAAACTGATCCTGTGAAACCAGAGTACCCAGCGCCTGGGACGCCTCCATAGAAACACCTGTGCAAGAAACATGAGATTCAGAGCAGATATTAGTAGTTTTGTCATCAGTCTGTCTTGCAAATTTGTTACAGCAGCCTTCCATGAGTTCTAAACAGATTTGTTACAGAGTTCAGCATGACTAGTACTTTACGAAGGCATTGGCTGTGCTCTGGTACTCATCATTCCCTCTCTTATGTCTTCTTTGGAGTCCCTTAATTTGTTCAGAATGAAATAAACTGGACAAGGCACAGTCAGGGGTCAGGACATATAATGCAGGCTTCTTCTTTTCTAGCATTTTTCTCATGTGGTGGTGGCGGGGTCCGCTGTTCTGGATCGAATATGCCATTTTTCTTAGTTGCCAGCTTATTCCATGTGTAGGCAAGTGGTTTTCATGCATTGTGCAGTGTATCAGGTTTGGGTTTTGGCAAGAGCATTCAAATTTTCATTCAGAACCCTAATTCTTCATATATTTGATGGAATGAACTTGGAATTTGTAATAGTTGGATGTGAGAGTGAGGAAAATTGTCAGAAGTAGTTCTCTAGACAAGAGGCTTTGAAACTGTGGGTATGCAAACCATATTTGTGGTGCATAATTGAGGGAGACACTTTTTCCTGGCAGGCTCTTCATCTGGGAGAAGTCAGGTATCTACTATGTGGTCTCTTGAAATCTGTGAATAGATTTACCTCTTGAATTTAGCCAGTGCAGGTGGCTGGAAAAATTGTTCAGGGCTTTTTTAAGAAAGAAGAAAATATCAACATTTCACATGTTTTCTTCTTCTTCTTCTTCTTCTTCTTCTTCTTCTTCTTCTTCTTCTTCTTCTTCTTCTTCTTCTTCTTCTTCTTCTTCTTCTTCTTCTTCTTCTTCTTCTTCTTCTTCTTCTTCACCACCACCACCACCACCACCACCACCATCATCATCATCCAGATTACATAAATCTGATATAAATCCTGCTGTGCACACAGCATTTGAGGGGAACTCAAGTTCACTTTCTGCAGACCCAATAGTAGAGCTGCTCAACTGATCAGGGAGATAATGTGTCAGCTCTCTCTCTCTCTCTCTCTCTCTCTCTCTCTCTCTCTCTCTCTCTCTCTCTCTCTCTCTCTGTGTGTGTGTGTGTGTGTGTGTGTGTGTGTGTGTGTGTGTGTGTGTGTGTGTGTGTGTGTGTGCTCATGTGCGCACGTGTGCATGTGCACGTGTACAGGCCTCAATAAATAAACAAAACAATTACTTTTATTGTTGCATGCACTACATGGCAATACCAACCTCAAAGTTAGGCTTAATAGAAAAGGAAACCTAACAGTCCTGATTAACACCTATAGAGGAGTCAGGCAGGGCTACTTAGTGCATCCCCATTGTATAAGTTTTACATAAACAATATAGTAGAACACCTGAGCTCTCCCAGTCTTCACCCTCCAAAATTACAACAAAGACATATCTCTATCTTTCTATATGTATGACACTGCGCTCCTAGCGAGAACACCAGTTGACCTCAAGAGATCCCTTAAGAAATTTGCAGACTTCTGCAAAATGAAGGAATTATAAATAAATTACCAAAAGACCTAAATCATGGCCTTTGGTATGATTTTTTGGGGGAAAGGTCCTGGTCTATTAATGGGCATCCCCTCATAGGTCTTCCAATTTAAATACCTAGTTATGGCCCTTCAATCTCCTGGGGCCAGAAATGCCCATATACAGTATGTGACTAACCAGGGTGAAAGAACAGCAAATGCTATCTTAAGGTTCTTCCATTCTAAAAGGGGCAACCCAAAAACTCTTCCAGGCAAAGGTGGTCAGCCAGATGCTCTATGGCACTTTCATGGGGCCTCCATCTTGCAGTTTGGATTCCATAGAGTGGGTCCAAACTAAATTCCTTAGAGCAACCCTTTAAGTCCCAAGACACATAACAAATGCACAAATTCATTTAGAGACAGACTCACTATCAATGATAGCTAAAATTTCACTAGCCTCTTCAGTATTGGCTTAAAATATGCCATATTTTCAGGAACTCACCATGTTTTATTTCTCTCCTGTATAGTTTATACCTAACACCACCTTTTCCATAACTGCTGCTTCCCATATTCTGTTTACAAACCTTGTGGGTGAGAATGGAAATCACTTGAGCTTGGAAATATGCCCAGAATCTCTCACTCATAAGTTGGTTCTCACTTGACAGCACATACCTATGTCAACCTTTATTGGTATCAGAGAGAGAGAGAGAGAGAGAGAGAGAGAGAGAGAGAGAGAGAGAGAGAGAGAGAGAGAGAGAGAGAGAGAGAGACTTACTGTAAGCCTCAGTCCGCAAATGAATGGGGAGTACACCCCATATAGAACAGAGCGGGCGACCTGGGTACAGGCAGGACATGGCAGAGCATGGTTTGAATTCAGAGAAGCAACAGACTATCCACCATAAACTGTAGCATATGCAAAGAAGATGTTAATCATTGCATTCTATGTCATAACTGGTTTGTTAAACTGGAGACAGTGATCTATTTTGCTGGATTAATCAATTAATTTATTTAGCCATCTGTCTGGTATGTGTTTTGTTCTCTCTTGAAAGCAAGTTGTACAGGGTTACCTCCTCTTCCTGTTAGGAAGACTTGCAAGAAACTCTTTCAAGACTGGGGAGCGAATATCACTGTAAATGGCACCATGTAAAAGCATATGCTCCAGAGTCTCTAAAGCCGTAGGTTTACAAGGGCAACGTCTGCTTTCCATCAGTGGCAAATTAAATCTACCATTCAGAACATTGGATGGGAGCTGGCTGGTTTCTTGATACATAATGGAAGCTGAAGATGTCAGGGCGAACATGCTTCATGGGCGGCTGCAAGTAAACCTTGCCTTTCAATATCCAGCACTCTCTCTTTGAGCAGTCTGTAAGACTGAAGGGGTTCTAGGGCATCAAGGTGGTCTGGAGAAATGCCCAGGGTTTGGATCTTGTGTGTGTGTGTGTTGTGTGTGTTGTGTCATTACAGTTGTGACTGACTCTTCATGACCCCATGTCCATGGAGTTTTCTTGGTAGGAATACTGGAGTGGTTTGCCAGTTCCTTCTCCAGCTGCCTACAGCACTTGGTATTCCCTTGTGGTCGCCCATCCAAGTACTAAACAGGGCCAACCCTGATTAGCTTCCGAAATCAGGTGAGATCTGATGTGCTTAGGGTAAACAGTTTTAAATCAGGAGATAGTAAAGTGTCAGATAGGACACCCCTAACGAGGGGCTCATAATTGACTGGAATACCTAACTATGTTTCATTAAACTATGCTTCTAATAGGAAGGCATCTCAATTAATCATTAGCAACTCCAAAGGACTGAACTTTAGGATAGGTATAAAATCACACAACCACTACCCACCCACACACCCCTACATAAAGGAAGGAAGGAAGGAAGGAAGGAAGGAAGGAAGGAAGGAAGGAAGGAAAAGCCATGAGAACTCATGGGAAAAGAGATCAATATGAGGTTTTATATATTTGGAGGAACTTCCACCAAGAATAGTGCAGAACCAGAACATAGAGGTAAACAAATGTTCAGTCTGGGAGAAGTGGAAATTAACTTTTCAAACACTAACCAATCATTAAATTAATCTTGGCATTCTGAATTACTTATGAGTAGGTACAGAAGAAATTGGTCCAAAATCTCTCAGTTTTACTAGCTAAAACTGGATAGCTGCTTCTATTTAGTTGGCATTCAAATGAATGGATCAATGAACGAACTGTAAATTAATATTGGTATTTTATTTCCACCCAGCCGCGTATCCTGCATCGGAAGAAAATATACCCATGTCTTCGTGGTCTTGGCTGTGGAAGAAGAAAAGCAATTCCGTCTTCCCAGCTGCTGAAGGCCAAAGCCAAGCAGGTAAACTTCAACCCGTTTGCAGGCAAACACCCCTGTTAGTTACAAAATGTCAGAAGGGAAATTGTGAAACTTTGTCAAGACAGCAGCATCTGTTGCTACGATCAGAATGTTTACACCACAGGGACAAACATGCTTGTTTCGAAAGCCCAGCTGCCTCTGTGCAACAAGAACCTGGCTATCCCTCGTAGTGATGTTATTTGCTGAGCAGGGGAAGGGATGAACTTGCCAACATCCTGAAGTAGCTCACTTATTAACACTTCACAATGTTGGTAAATTCAAGCTGGAAGGTTTGCTCTGACTAAGTTCCAGCATCTCCTCACACTGGAAGCACTCCAAACCAGAGTGATCCCACCTGCACCAAAAAAGTATAACATGCACCCCACAAAGGTGGGGCTAGGGGCACTCTGGGGGTGGACAGGTGGACTCTAGCATGGATGTTGCCTGATCATCATCTTTAGAAGTGCAACAGCTTGTTGCTGGAGTACTCCAAACAGGAGGCTAAATGTTACTTTGCAGAAACAATCTACTGGAGAATGAAACAAGGATTATTTATTTATTTATTTATTGGATAATCCTTTTGAACTGATTGGGTAAAACAGGAATAAGTTACCCAGGACATAGGACCAATGGTGTAGCAAAGGTATTAGTTTTTCCCCAAGCATAGTTCATGGTTTTAGATAATACTGTACTGTAGCATGTTTTACTTTTCATAGTGAAAAAGTTAGGATGCACATGACTGTGGGGAATTATTAACAAAAATTGGATTAGATTATTTGTATTTAGTGTTCTTTTTCATTTTTTTATAGTTTAGTTTTCTCTACAGTGCCAGGAGTTAAGTTTGAGAGGTTGGGGGTTCAATTCTCTGTACTTCCTTGACAACAGCTGGACTTGATGATTCCGGGGGTCCCTTCCAACTCTGAGGTTCCTAGATTACTGTTCAAAAGAGACATATGAAATGCCAATTTGTTTTTTTTTAAAGGGAATGGTGCAACCATTTTAATTCTTGTAGTTACTCTCTAACAATTATTGTTTAAATTTTAAATTCTAAGAATGTTTCCCCTCAAGATATATCACAAAAAGTAAAATATACTAATATAGAATTATTAATTTGATTGTATTTCCAATCTCTGCAAATAAATATTACAATTCCCGAGAATGCTTTCATGTTAATTCATACTTAGCAGAAAGGCCAAATAAGACAAATGACATGATCCAGTCTTCTTGGTGACTGTAGGTCTCCTTTTCTGCTCCACACAGGCCCTGATAGTTCTGTTGAGTAGAGAATTGGGTGATAAACAGGTGTTTGTTTTGTAAAGAGTGTTTTCAGTTCAAAGCTGCATCTTTTGGACATAAAACAAATGCATTTATTGCAGGGAACAGGTATGGTTTTGCTCACGCTTCACACCCTTTCCAAAGAGTGGTGCTGAGTCATCTTCAGAGAGGGAAGATATGATCGGTTGCAGATGGAGAAAGCCACAGCTCAATGGTCGAGCTGAAGCATTCTCTGTGACATTTCAGAAAGAAGGGCCTTGGTGAGTTCTGCCAGTAATATCTCGAGGGGTGAGGGGACAAAGGAAGCCTGGCAGATGTGAGGGTCATTTGTTCAAAAGAGCACCAGGAGCTCAAAGAGAGCCAGTGAAACAGGCCTCTTGATGACTAATCTGAAACACTCAAAAATAGGCATGGGCCTTTCATTTCAAAATGGGTTCTGAAATGAATCACGGCAGCACAGGTGCTGTTCGGATCTTGGACCTACTCTCTGAAACAAAATCACCCATTGACTTACCTTGGTTTACCTCGTGGAGTATTGCCTGGTTGGGCGATACTCCAACCAGGAAGCAGCCTCCGATGCATCATAGTTCCTTCTCCCTGGTGCTGGCCAGTCAGACAGGCAGGAGGGACCTTGGGAGAAATGGGTGCAGAAGGACTGATTCTGCTTGTCCTGGAAGATCAGGGTGGGAGTCAATGACTGAAGCTGACTTTGGCTCATTACCCATTCTGCCTGCCAAGACTCTCTGGAACTTCCTGCAACCTGGGTTGACTGATGATCACACTCCTGCCCACTCCCTGTTGAGGTGACTGAACAAAAGACAGCATTCATGGCTGGCTCCCAAGCTGACCTGCCCGAGCAAGTAGATACAGCTTGCTTCCAGTCAAGGAACCTTTAAATGCTGTCTGTTTCTGTTCAAACTTTTGAGCTTGTGATACTTCTTTAGGCAAAAACCCCTCACATTTGCCGGACTTCCTTCATCCTTTGGGGCCTTACTGGCAGAACAAGCAGCAGCTGTCATATTCATGAGATGTCTTACCTCATGAAGACAAAGCAACAAGATGAGGCAAAACTCAAATTGCCTTGATTCATTCCTCAGGGCCCTGTACCGTTGGTGCCACAAGTTACACCATAAGAAGGCTCACAAGTCTTATGTTCTTATGTTCTCAAGTCATGGTGGTGGTTCTCCAATCCTTGTCTTGCTTCCTATGGTGTGGTGGACACAAGTGCATGTGTTCACAAGTTCTCTCCCCACAGCAGAGGCCTTGTTCCAGGCCTTGTGTTGTGTTGAGTTTGCCCACAACTGGCAACAGGTGGGGGAGAAACACCCAGGCTTTAATCAAAAAATGAAACTCTTCTCATCTTACTCACCTTAAGATAAATGCCTCCCTACCTGGAAACCTGAGGAAATATGGACATTTCCTGGAACTTTAGCTGGCACCTTGAGACCTGCCAGTCTTTGCGCTAGTGTGTCACTGCTACATCATCATTCTGAAAACCATTATTTATATGTTTCATCTTTGGTAACTGAAAATGTATGTATTTTTCCTGTCAGTCTATCAGTATGTAGAATAATCAGGTCTTTTAAGAAAGATGAATCACTCTGGCAAGGCCTCTCCCCAGTGACAGTCTTCTCATGTGAATTTTGTAAGTGCTTTGCGAGCTTCATGAGAAAGATAATAAATGAATTTGGCCAAATGCCTGAACTGATTCAGAGGCAATGGAGCACTCATGTGATGCCTCCCTCTTTGCAAGCACTTCTTCCCTAGGAATTTAACTGTAGCATAACCCTAGAGGCACATATTTTGGGTGAAACATCTCCACACAAACCACCTTTCACAGCAGCTAGGCACCTGTACTGAGGAAACATGAGAAAATAAGAATGTAGTCATATGGGCATACAGCTCCCATGGGGTACTGCTTGCAGCATAGTCCAGGGCAAGCTATTGCATGGCAATCACATGATATATGGGGAAGAGCACTCTAGTACTGCCCCAATCCATGCCCACAATGAAGTAGAATGAGTATTTTGGCGGCCAGCCTGGAGTGATTCTCTGATGGCTGGAAGAGTGGCTCGAGGGAGGGGGGTTAGCTCTCAGCAAAACTACCCCCTTTGGTGTAATTTGGTGCACACTTTTCTTGTTGTAACTAGCAGTTTTAGCACCTTGGTAAACCACAAAATATGTCCCAAGAGAACTTTGAAATTAGTGATGTGATAATAATACAAAATGTAACTATGGCACTGAACACCTTGCCAGCATCTCCATAGGCACTCAAAAGCATAATACAAACAAAATCAGAAATGTGTGATAATTATCTGTATTTAAAATTCAACACATCATATACAGTATATTAACAAAGCTGACTTTATGTGCCATCCTTACTGCCATCATTTCTTATGGGGGCAGAGTAGCCCATGTCAATCTCAAGTCCAGTTAGGAGTGCTTTCAGTGTGAGCAGTTGGGGAATGGGGTATACTATCTAAATGTGGTGTTTGGGCAAATCCCCCATTGTCCTACCATAATTGAGGATATAGATCTCTCCCACTACTCTGACTCTTTATCTGTACTCTTCATACAGTCTCCTACAGTCTATAACTGGTGGTTCCCAACTTTAGGTTCCCTGAGTGTACTTGGACTACAATTTCCAGAAGCCCTCACCACTAGCTGTGCCATCCAGGATTTCGGAGAGCTGCAGTTTAAGAACACTTGGGTTCCCAAGGTTGGGAACCACCAGACTATACCCTTCACTCATCCTTGTTTCTTTGCATTGTGTCTATCTTGCCATATTTAGAACTTTCTCTCCACCAGTCCTTAATGGCTGCCTTCCACAATCTTTTTTTCTTTTCTTCTCATCCATCATATCCTCTTATTTATTTATTTTATTTTAAAGTATTCTCCCCCCCCCCGGCCTTTCTTCTTGGAAAAGGACCCAAGGTGGCTTACAGTAATTAGGGATAATATACAGTTCAGTACAATTAAGATATGTTCAAGTATTGAGAACAGGGAATTGAGGAACATCTTACAGCATTAAAATACAACATTACATTATACCTACAAGAGAACACGAGCAGTTAAAAGGAGAGCAAAATTCCATGTAAAGTTATGAGTGTTGGAAACTAACATTGAAAACATAGTGTCAGTGTAATCACACAAGGTTATAAGTGGTTGTAAACACAAAGTCTATGTGACCCTATAGATTCATATGAAAGACATATAATAGGTAGACCATCATTCAGGGAAAGCTTGCCTGAAGAGAAAGGTCTTTGCCTGTTTCTAGAAGGACAACAGAGATGAGGCAGTCCTGTCCTCTAGTGGGAGAGAGTTCCAGAGTCTGGGCGCAGCAGTTGAGAAGGCCCTTTCATGTGTTCCCATTTGACGTACCTGTGAGGGTGGCAGGATGGAGAGAAAGGTCTCTCCTGTTGACCTGAGCTGGTTCATACTGTGAGATTTGATCTTTGAGGTAGCTTGGATCCAGGTTTGACCAATGTTTGTCTGAACTACCCTACCTCTCTCTTTTCCCCTCTCCCTCAGTCCATTTCCCTTTTTCTTGAACTCAGAGTTTCATCAAATCTATGAGAGGACAGTGCTTTACCTTGCCCCTTCCAAGGTCATATTGCTTAAATAATAATAATAATAATAATAATAATAATAATAATAATAATAATAATAATAATAATAATAATAATAATAATAATAATAATAATAATAATAGGAGAAGAGAGGTCCCTGCTTCTTTGTAGGCCCTGCATATGAATAAGTAAATTGGAAAACTTGGGCTTTTGCTCATGTTGAGTCTACACTAGAGATGGGTGCTTTGTGCTTCATACAACTTTCCTCCCTTGGCTGGATGAGCCACTCACCAGACTTCAGGTATTACCTTTTTCTACACCAGCAACTCCAAAGAATTTTCATGTGGTTTAAGTTAAAAAAAAAAAACTTTTCAGATTTAACGTGCTGTAAGATTGTATCACTTTTGTTGCAGCCAACTTACACAGCTGCCCACCCCTTTGGAAAAGATAAAGCTGGAACCAAATTTAACTCATAGAATAGTGACTGACCCCTCCCTCTTGAGTGCAATTACATCACAAGATACATGGCAGGCCTCATGACTTTATCATCTGATTTAGAGCGAGAACAAATAAGCCATACTGCTGCTAATTATGCATGGGTCATGAACTTGCTAGTGTTATCTTTCCCTAATGTGGTTCTATTTAAATCAGAATGAAGGCCAAATCTATAATCCTATGAAATTCAAATTAGATGTAAATTTCCGCAGGGGTTGATCTAATAGTGGGAATATTTTAGACCCCTCTTCTATGGAATGTATCCATTCTACTGAACCTTGTCTTGGTAAAGCAAATGGGTTACAATTACTTGAGCATATGTCTATGCAAAGTTGTCAAAGTAGAAATTCTCCTGTCTGTTAAAAGGAGTAAGGTAGTGGCCTTAGGTACATGTCACAGAAGCTCTATTTCCAGTTCTGTATACATGATCCATGTCCCTCTGTTCTAGAAGCCTGGGTGCAAACTGTTTTCCCACCAAGTTCTCAAGTAACTGAAGAGTCTACGAGAAGTGATGCTGAACCAAAATCAGAAAAAACTATCATCTCGTCCATCCCTTTGCCAGGGAGTGTTCCTGATTACTTGGATGAGTTGCAAATCCATCCTTCATGTGCAGGCAAAAACATTGGCCCTGATGAGGAACCTGGTCATGGTGAGCATTCAGTCACCGGATGATGAAATCACAACACTCATACTCATCTCGCAGACAAAGAGAAACCTGAAAGTCTTACAAAAATGCATGTGTGTACAGTTAAATTCACCAACTGAAGAACGGCAATGTTAGTTGTGGTTGGCGGATACTGTAATCTAAAAGAGTGGTTCCCAACTTTTGGTCCTTAGATGTTCTTGGACCACTACTCCCAGAAATCCTGGCCAGCACAGCTAGTTTTAGTCCAAGAAAATGTGGGCACCCAAGATTGGGGACCATGTGTCTAAAACATCCGGAAGACAGATTAGAGGAGGACTGCTCTTTGCATTGTACACATGCAGGGCCGGTGCATCCATTAAGGCGAACTAGGCAGTTGCCTAGGGCGCCTAAATGGAGAAAGGCCGCTGGACAGCCTGCCCCCCGCTGCCCTCCCACCACTGGCCACTGCCGTCCGTCCCCCACCGCCCGCCAGCTGCCCATCGCCATCTGCCCATCACTGTCCGCTGCCCCTGCCCGCCCGCCACCCCCTGCACCCATTGCCGCCCACCCCCGTGCCCGTTGCTGTCCCCTGCCATCTGCCACCCACCCGCCACCCCACCACCCGCCACCCCACCACCTGCCCACCACCACCCCGCCCACCCCTGCCTGCCGCCCCGCCTGCCCACCGCCACCCCACCCCACCACTGCCCGCCCCCTGCCCACCCCACCCCCTGCCCCTCACCTAGGGTGCAAAAAAACCTAGCACCGTCCCTGTACACATGACAACTTTCAGAAGAACATGTGGTTGCAGACAAAAATACATTGAGTGTGTTTTTCTATTTGTGTTCTGTTGGGGGAGCAGATTAGGGTAAAACCAAGAGCAGCTTCCAGTTCCAAAATAATGCAGAATGACCAGTTTACTACAGGATTATTAAAAAGTCTTCCAGTTTGCTTTACAGTGTGCATTGTTTCCACAGGTGTAAATGGGCGGGGACACCCTTTGTGGAATAAATTAAGATTTGACATGAACAAGCTGTCGTTTGTAAAATGCCTGACTGAAAAGAATGAAAGCCAAACAGCCACACAACAAGGTATTTGAACAGGAGCAATGGCATGGCCAGACCTTACACCGTAAGGTTGCAACCAGAGGGATGCGTGCTTTTCCTTGGGCGCATCTTACATTCCTTGTACATGTGAATTCCCTTTTGACTCTCTTTTCATCTTTTGGCTTCCTTGGAAGAAGAAACACAGGAAACTGGTACAACTAGTGATGCCAGCAATCAGAAAAGAGATCAGGTCTTAGGGTGTAGAAAATGTAAACAGTCTTTATTCCAGTTTTAAAATGCTCCAAGCATTTCGGCACAAAGACTTATTCAGGAGCTATGTATAAAAACAGAGGCAAATTTATAAACAACAGACTCTGGGTATCTCTTTGTAACTAATGCTCATTTTTGTACTCCTGCATACAGTATTTTATCAATTAGTATACATTCAGTTTTTCATACAAATTCTCTCCAGCATAGCCTCTATATGACTGGTGATGCTAGTATGCCAGTACAAAACTATAACTGCATGATACATACCAAGCTTGCAGAATTAAAATTTCACTAACTGATGTGCTCTGTACCAGATACTGAAAATGACAGGAAGAGTGAGGCGCACCTATTGGCACCTGTAGTTTTGTGTATCTGGAGATGGTACAGACCAAATGAGTCAGTGAAGTTTCACTTCTAAAATCTCTTCCCCCCCCCCAGGAGTCACAGTGGGGAATTAAACTTTCTACCTCTGGCTCTATAGCCAGGTACCTAAACCACTAAGCCATCCATTCAGCTTTTTAAAAATATATATCAGTAATGACTATATATTGGGCGTGTACAGGAAAGATGAAGCCATTTTATTTTTTATCACACCAGTCTCATCATGTAGGACAAAAGGTGGTTGATGATATGAATTTAAAAACAGATACAGGTAAAAATATAATAAGATATAACATTAAAATATAGTTAGGTTAAAATACTGAAATAAGCATTGGGTTAATAGAGTTATTTTGAGACATAGCAGGAAAAAAGAAATGTTCAAGAAACAGACAGGCCAACAAGCAGAATTATCTCAAATATATGTATGTGTTTACTTCCTAAGTGTACATAGGACCACAGTCTGAAAAATGTTGTATGACAAATTAGGACCCAGTTCATGATATGAATAGGCTCATGTGTTAATAAGCCTATGCCAGATCTAAAGAGTAAGACACATTTTTTGCTGCAATAAGGCTAGTTCTGTTTAAGGGAGTAACCATACAAATCAATAGAGGATAACCATCCATATGAGGACAGAAAAGCACAGCTCAATTCAAAGCATTTTCAGTAGGCAAGTCTTGATGTTTAAAGATGCTTAAAAGAGAAGGTTTTCAAAGTTAAAGAGACTTTAAACACCCTATTGTCTTCAGTTACAGACTGAAGAAAACAGTGGAAGTGGATTTTTCCTCTGCAAAGAAGGATTGTCTTCCACCCTGAACAGAAAAATCTGAGCTTGTATTGACACAATGATAGACACAATGCTGTATTGCAAAATAGCAATGTCTGAAAAAGAAGCTCAATACCTAGGAAAGGAGGTTGGGTGTTGGCATTCCTGGACTAGAGGAAATGGTCCAATTCCTGTTACCTCGTTCATGCATTACCTCTCTTTTTTTCATGTCTCTCACCGTAATATATTATGTCTTTTCATATCTATTCTAGGTCACCCAAATTCTCCAAGAGTGCAATTACATGATAATCAAGTGCAAGGGTGCCCATCCAAAGAACAGCAACCTTACATACCCTACAAATTAGCTAAGTTATACATCTCAAAGGTAAATGGATCATCAAAGTAATTTCTGACAGGTACAGAGCTTATCAGATAATGACCTGCTAACGCCTTCTAGTTCGTTTGCCTCTTTTTTCCTTTAACAACTTTTTAAACAACTTTTTATTCTTCCACATTTCTTACCAGGGGTACTTCTCTTAGCACATTTTGTGGACTTGAGGTGGGATGGGCAATTTTAGGCCCTCAACCCCCAGCACACATCTCTGCCATGTATGCCACAATTTGGGAGGTCTGTTTGGCAGGGACAAATGCTCAGCTTTCCCAAGGTATGATGGCACAGAATGTTTTGATAGGACCCAGGTTAGATGTGTATGTAGAATGGCATGTAGGTCAGGATTAAAGTGAAATATAGCCATGAAATATATGGCTAGTAGAGATGGGCACGACCAGAAATTTTTTTGAGTTGTCGTTTTTCGGGATGGGTCTGTTTCGGCTTGTTTCTGTTTTTTGCGAATTTTTTAAAAAATTGTCGTTTTGTCGTGTCGTTTGTCATTTGTCGTTACCGCCGCGATTTCGCACGATTTGACGTCCCAGCGAGTGGTGTCCCGCCGGCGCTAGGTGTTTTTGCGCCCTAGGCAGCGGGCGGGGTGGCGGGGGGGCATGGGCGGGTGGCAGCAGCGGCAGGGGGGAGGGGCGGGCGCACGGGCACACGGGCGGCGGGCGCGGGTCCCACAATGACCCAGAGCAGGCGGAAAACACTTTAAACTGACTTGCTGCACAAGACTGCATCGAATAAAGCAATTGCAATTTTTATTGCAAACAAAGTGGGCAGTGCACCCATAGCAGAGCTGCAGGCAGGGTATGAAAGGACCTTGGCTTGCTTGCCACCAAGCAAATGAAATTTTTAAAATAAATCCACACCTCTCCTCCCACTCAAACCTTCCCCCCTTTGAAGCACTTTCAGAAATGAAATCCTAACAAACTGCAGGAGAATAAAAAAGAATAAACTGCGTTGCTCTTCCCCACAGCAGACAGAGAATGAAAGGAATTATTATTATTTCCTAAAAATTCAATTGAATCAATTTCCTCCCTGCCTGCCTAACTGAAATCTAAAGGCTCTGCAAAATCGAAACTAGTCAGCACAGCAGCCAGCTACACACAGCCCTCTCCCACCCATATCCAAGCCCGGACTGCGACTCTTCTGGGAGTGCCTCGCCTTTTTATGCCCTCTTGCACATCCAGAAGTGTCAGTCAAAACCTGGCCATGCGATTGGTAGAATGGGTCCAAAAATTTGCATGGTCCCATCCCATGGCCAGCCCATCATTGTGCAGGTGTAAAAAAATAAAAATAAAATAAAATAAAATCAGTGCAACCTTTTACTGCTATAAAAAACCCACTGCTGCTACTGTAAATATTCAAGCATTTAAAATAGCTAATTTTTGCATGTTTCTGTGGTGCTTTGGTGGTTTTTTGGACCACGATTTCAAAAAAAATATTGCAGACGCCATTTTGGATCCCCCCGCACCGCATGGCAAATGGAGACGCCGAGGATGCCCCCTCCCAGCCCGGTACCAGCAGCCCAGGACAGGAGGGGGGGAAGGCTGGGGACCCCCCCCCCAGAAACCACACCTCTGGTAGGTGCCCTCAGGCAGGCATATTTTCGCCTGCTTTTTTGGCTGGGAATCGTTTTTTTTTTTTTTTTACAACTTTTTATCTGTGCCGCTTGGCATCGCGCGATCGCCGCGTGATGCCAGGAATGACAACGACAAATCAGACCCAAATTTTCTTTTTCCGGTTTGAGTTCGAGTTCTGACAGCTTAATTGTCGTTACCGTTTCCGTTACATAATGGAAACGATATCTGAAAACGGAAACGACAATTTCGCCAAGTCGTGCCCGTGTCTAATTGCTAGATTTTACCTTACTCCAGAAAGTCATGATTGCCCAGAAACTCATTTTGACCTTATGGATAAAGGTCAAAATGAAACTTATTGTGTATCTTTTTGTCCTCCTGGTGGGTTTTTCAGAGGAAAGCGGGTTGTCTTTTATCAAAACAAGTACTGTTATATAGAGCAGGGTTGGCTATCCTTTAGGAGGGAAGATATATGTGCACCCATCCAGGGCCACGGGGGAGGGGGAAGCACCTCTGGAGCATGCAGCAAACCTATCCGAACATTTAAAAATTAGTTACATTTAATGGGTGGGGAAATAGCTTAAACTCTACCCTAATGCCTTCTATTTAGCCATGTAAGGAAGTGCACCAACGCCTTGGGGCCTCTACATTCCCTGACAATTTAAACCTTTTTTTTCATGGGTTACTTGAGGAAACACCACAAGCGACTTCTCCCTCCCCAGCTCAGGATCCATAGGAACTCTTCTTTTGCTTTCCCCTAAAAAGCCTTTGCTGCTTCATACAAGCACACTTCTACACCAGCCTCCACAAAAATATCACACACTTACGCTCTGCCTGTGCTTCCCTAAAATGGCTGCCCTTTCCTGAAGTCGGAGTCTTGCGAAAAGGACTTGACAGTCACAGATACCCTCCCTAAACAGGGCGGTTTTACGGAAGGGGGTTTGATTCTGATCTGACCACCTGGCTGTGCAAATACCTGCCTTGATTCATGAGCTCTTTCCCCTTGTGTGACATCCACGTGTCGGGTGGGTGCATGTGGAGGACATGCTGTTGAGGTGGCTGGGGTTTTTACTGAGTGCGCTGTTGAAGGGGCTCTTTCAGTCTTTTCTTACAGATTGCAAGAGACATGCGCCAGATGCAAAGCGGGCACCTGAAGGCCATCAAGGAGCTGGAGTGTGCGGGAAGAGAAAGCCAGGTGATTTCCCCCTAGGGGCCCGTCCTTGCGTGTTTACACTGTGAGGCCAGTAACTCTTGGACAAGCAGCATCAAACCATGGCAGGGATTAGGGGAGAGGGAGTCCATTTTAAATAAGGAAATGCCATTTACCTGCTAAGGCTTCAGTCTCATAAACACTTCCCTGAGGACAGAGTTGTGATTTTCAGATCATAGGGGCAAAAACACCAATTTCAAGACAGCCAAATGCAAAATAACTCTTTCCTTCATGCCCTGATGGAAAGTCTCATTGCACTGATAGGATTTAATGCCTTAGAGACCTAGGTACATATGTAGTGATATGAACTACATGACACATGGATTGACTGCGATCCTCTCTGAGTCCCAGGTGTGTTCATCGTCTCTGTCTCTCTGTGCATCTCTGTGTGTGTCTCACCTGGCACTCAAGGCTTTTATTGGTTACAGTAAACAAGCAGGGCTGGCACTTCCATTAAGGTGAACTAGGCAGTTGCCTAGGGTGCCAAAATGGAGAGAGGCGCTGGACAGCCTGCTGCCCCCCGCCCCCCCGTTGCTGGCCACCACCGTCCGTCCCCCCACTGCCTGCCAGCCGCCCGTTGCCCTCCACCCAACGCTGCCCACCGCCGCTCACCCGCTGCCCGCCGCGTCCATCGCTGCCCCCCGCATCCATTCCCATCCCCTGCCATCTGCTGCCCCCGCCCCTGCCCCCTGCCACCCCGCCACCTGCCTGCCACCCCTGCCTCCACCCTGCCCTGCCTCCTGCCCCGCCTGCCCACCGCCCACCCCCTGCCCTCCCCCACACCCCTTGCCCCACCCCCACCCCTTGCCTAGGGCTCAAAAAAACCTAGCACCAGCCCTGTAAACAAGCATCACAGCGGGTGGAGAAAGAAGCACTGACATAGAAGAGGCAACTCCTGGAGTTCACCTAGCTGGGGTAGGGAAGCCTTATTTAAGTGGGGTATCATTTACAGGGGAGAGGAAGGGGCTTTGGGCTGGTCATGTATGCCTCCAGACCAAATATCACCTGATCAGGCCTGATATCTTGGGTGGCCAGCGGTTGCCCCTGGCCTGCTGATTCTGAGCCATGCCTATTGGGCGCTGACCTCTGCCCGGCTCAGGGTTATATCCAGAGTTCACTCTAGCCTGGTTTCTTGCCACGCCCGGCCATTCTCAGTCCCTGAGCTTATGGCTTGCTCCAGCACTTTGCCAGGGCCTATTGGGGTTCAGAACATCTACGTGGGCTCCCTACATACATAGTTACATGCATCAGTAAGGAAGTTTGTACACATCTTGATCTTAGGCTGAGCGATGCAAACTTAGCCGCCGAAAACAAGAAGGGAAAGCTCAGAAATTCAGCACCAAAAAGTGGCTACCTTTCTGGAATGGATTGGTAATATACATTTTAACAGAATGAAATTTATTTCGTTTCATTTCAAGCCCACCTTTCTCCATTGTGGGACCCAAGGTGGCTCACAACCTGTATCCTTTTTTTAAAACAACCTGAAACCCACAAGAAATAAATGCTGTCTTCACCACACAACATTGAATGTCAAGTCTGTTTTTTATACTAGAGTGCACAAACTCTTGCAAAGCTAAGGACATCTGATCTCGCCTGATTTCGGAAGCTAAGCAGGGTCGGCCCTGATTGGTACTTGGATGGGAGACCACCAGGGAATACCAGGTGCTGTAGGTGCCTGGAGTAGGTGCCTGGAGCAAGCCACTCCAGTATTCCTGCCAAGAAAACTCCATGGACATGGAGTCATGGAGAGTCAGTCATGTGTGTTGTGTGTGTGTTGCATAATTACAGTCGTGACCGACCCTTTGTGACCCCATGTCCATGGAGTTTTCTTGGCAGGAATATTGGAGTGGTCTGCCAGTTCTTTCTCCAGGTGCCTACAGCACCTGTTATTCCCTGGTGGTCTCCCATCCAAGTACTAACCAGAGCCGACCCTGCTTAGCTTCCGAAACCAGGTGAGATCGGATGTGCTTAGGGCCTCTAGGCAGTTCTCCTAAGGACATAAGAAGCACAAACTCAAGCTGTAGTTTTCTTATGAGATGGCAGCTCCCTCCAGTGGCATCTCTTTTTAACACATCAGTGTGATTGACAGCCTGCTAAAAAGGAGGCCCTGGGTCAAAGACACCTATACAGTACACATACAAGATTCCTGCCACGCAGCTGTATGGAAAATGAGGTTCTCAGAGGCGGCTAAATGGTCACAAAATATAGGGCATAATATTGAATTAGTACATTGGACCCAGCTATGGGAAAGTAATATAAAATATACAAAGGCAGTGAGCCTGAAAGAAAATGTATATAAAATGTTTTATAGATGGCATATGACACCACAAACATTAGTGAAAATGCATGCAAATGTGTCTGATAGATGCTGGAAATGTAAAGAAAGGATTTTTTTATCATTTGGGGTGGACATGTGATGAGTTAAAAGCAGGGGATGCTGGAGAATGGTGCATGAGATGTTACAATGTTGAAATGTATTATCCCATTTAAACTTTAAGTATTGTATTTTTGTTAAATATGCCAGAAATCATGGATGTTAAAAAAATACTGATGCATGTGATAACGATAACAAGAATTTCTTTCACCATATATTGGAAAACAGCAGAGATACTGCAGAATCAACAACGTTTAGAAAAATATCTTGAAATGGCAGAGATGAACGTACTGTCAGAACTGCTCAGAAAGAAAGACTTGCAGAAGAGGAGAAAGCTTTGGGCCACTCTACGGTTATTATGTGAAAGAGCCCATAATTAATATTACTCTAATAGCAGATGAGATTTATAACTTTGTTGTCATCAAAATTGGAAATGACATAACTTACCATGTAATGCTTGCCCTTTTTACCTGTAGAACCCTTAACCCATTACCTGTACCCCATAGCTATCCTTGATGTGGAAAATAAATAAAATCCTTTAAGAAATAAAAAGCTCACAGATGGAAAGCAAGGCTAATTATGGGTGTAAAAACACTTTTGTTTCTAAAGTTTACTGTTGCTGGGATTTAAAAAAATAATTGAAAAAAGCCCTTTTGTCAATGTGCTATCATTGTTAGGGATGAGTACGCATCATGGCTACGGAAACTACTTTGTCCTAAGTGTAGAGGAACCACCAATCAGAGCCTGTTGTTCTTGTAGTCATAGTAGTTGTTGCTGCTTATAATTATTCACTGCCTTTCAACTAAAAACAGTGCTGAAGGCAACTTAACCTTCTTAAAAGGATAAAGCACAAACCATATTTGCTGTATCTAAAAAGCCATAAGATTATGTAAACCAACCTGTGATGTAGTGGGTAAGACAGAACCAACGACACCCCAAAGTGATTATTCAACTCTTTATTCCACCACACTCACACAGATTTAATTGGGGATATAAAAAACTGTAGCTAAAATGGCCCAAGGGCCAGTTTATATACACTACCAGGATTCGCCTGTGGCTGGCCAGAGGGTGGTTAAAACAGCCTGCTGGCCCCCAATTGGATAGGTCAGAATCCTACCCTTCTATTATTCTCCACCTTCAAGCTCCCACATCCTACCCCTGTCTCTAATTGACTGTGTCTGGGAGCTTGGTCAGCCTCTGCTTGGCTGGAGCTAAGGTGAGCTTGAATCCTTCATTTCTCTAAGGACACAACAAAACCCCACTCAAAAACAATTAAACTCAAGTAACTAAATTAAAACAAGTAAAACAAGCAAAGAACAGAGTTAAAGACAACACAACAGCGCGGGTTAGTTTTCATGTGCCAATCGGAAAAATGTAATTTTTGCTCTCCTTAAAATCACAGTAGAAACAAAACTGTGCATTTCATAGCCTGGGAGCCACACAAAAGAGCCCCTTTGTTGCATGCTTCTTAGGCAGGCCTCTGAAACTGTTTATGTTTGTAAGCATTCTTTCCTGAAGATCTCAGTGTCCAGACATGCTCATAATGAGTTGTTTTCTTCCTTGCAATGGATAGGAGCAAGCCATAATGGCTGTGAAAACTCAATACAACAACCAAATGAAGAACCTGAGAGCCCAAATAGAGGCCTATCAGGAGATGGTAGAGAAGAAAAACCAGTCCTGGCAAGACAGAACAAGGGTAAAAAGGGAAATGTAGTTGCTTTGAATGAAAGATGTATGACTCTGTAACCATGAAGTGCACGCATGAGGAGCATCTTTCTGCAACATGTGGGGTTTTAAGAACAACATTAAAGATGATGAGTTGGTGCAGGTCTACTAAGATCACATTTAATTATTTCAGTCTGCAAGAGCTGCACATTTGCAGCATTACTGATTTCAGACTTTCCTTATGGGAGAAATAAAAGGTGGACAAGGAGGTAGAGAGAGAGAGAAGAGATATTGTACAATGACCACATAATATTCACCAAATCACAGACCTCCATCCAGGCTGGTCAAAAACTCGATTGTTTTAGGGAAAGGGCTAAATGGTGTCTACCCAAATTCCACGTAGAGTAACCCCCTGGAGTGGCTCTTTGAACCTCCAACTCTGGCAAAGGTCCTTCGCCACACCCAAGGGGGGGGGAGTCAGTCTGGGTCTTCACAAGAAGGCAATGGGCAATGAAACAACAGGAAGAAATGTGGGGCTTTTATTACTGCCTCTCACCATCTGCAGTCTGAGGCAGTTGCCACACACTGTTGTAACAGTATGGCAAGCTCTGTCATGAATATCAGCCATTGAGAAAGTATTTGTATGCCACCATTATTATGACCTGAGCCAAAGCCATGTGGGAATTCAAAGATGGTGTATAACTTATCACAGTCTAGTACAGTGGTGGCAAACCTTTGGCACTCCAGATGTTTTGGGCCACAATTCCCACAGTCCTTTGCCACTGGCAATCTCAGCTCAGAATTCTGCGAGTTGTGGTTCAAAACATCTGGAGTGCCAAAGGTTCACCACCACAGGTCTAGTATATACCTCTAGAATTCTCACTCTTCAGTAGGGAGAAGCCTTTAAGCTGTCAATTAATAAGATTGATCAAGGAGTAACCTCTTGAGATATGGAAATCTGTTTTTCCTTGGTGAAGTAGTTTACAGTGGAACCTTGACTTACACACTGCTTGACTTGCAGCATATTTGACTTGCAGCAAGAAGAGGCCTGTTTGACTTGAGTCACAGGCTTTGACTTACATCTCGGAGCCCTGGCGCAAGGCACCGGAATCGGGCAGCAGCCACAACCCAGCATCGCGGCTGCCACCTCCCAATTGTTCCTGCCTTCTTCCTCTCCTCTGGCAGTGGCAGCTTCGGCGAGGCCAGCTCAGAGCACCTGGAGCTGGTCCTCGGCCTCACCGAACCCACCGCTGCTGCTGGAGGAGAAGAAGGGCCAGGAGCTCGGGGCTGGCCTCGCTGGATTAGATAGTCGGCTCAGTCTTGTAAAAAAATCTGGCTGCAGAAGTCTGGTCCACAATGGAAGCATTTTAGTTGGGGAGCTGTAAAGTTGTGGGACTCTAATGGTAAGCATAGAGTTGTTCAGAACTTGGAACGTCAGGTTAAAAATCAGTAAAACTTAAATGTTAGACATTGTTGCTATGAACATTAAAAGTGGAGGCATATAACTTGTGGACTATAATTCCACTGCCTCCTCCTCTCTTTGAAGAGACATTTCATTTACATCCCCAGAAGGAATCTCCTATCCCAGTCAAATTTGTGTTAAATTGCTGTTTTCGGGGGTCTTTTTCATCATCTGGAACGGATTAATCTGCTTTCCCATTACTTTCTATGGGAAATGTTCATTTGACTTAAGTCATGTTTGACTTAAGTCTAAACCACTGGAACGGATTAATGACGTAAGTCAAGGTTCCACTGTACTGCCAAAAACATAGAGTATAATGAACAAGAATACCGTATGACTCCTGGTGTGTGTGTGTGTGTGTGTGTGTGTGTGTGTGTGTGTGTGTGTGTGTGTGTGTGTGTGTGTGTGTGTGTGTGTGTGTGTGTGTGTGTGAAAAGAAAGGATGCTTTTCTTATCATATCCTGTATCAGGTTGCCATTTATGGTTTGTTGTTCTTCCAGAGACTAGAGGAGGAAATCAGAAAGCTAAGGCAGGAAAATGAGGAGTCTGTAAACCAAATCACCCTGCAAAAGGAGAAATGGGACAAAGAAAAGGTAATTCAATCTCAACAGCACTTTAAACCATTAAAAAGAGAAGAACAAGAAAGCAGTTCAGAGAGTTAAAAATGATTCAAAAACCAATGTAAACCTATGCAAAATGATTTGAACATATGTGCCATGTTCCATGATGCCATAAATCTCATTGAACTTGATTGGATTTTGGAGTAAGCTATGCTTATGGCTGCACATTTATGCTCCATCCATTTACCATAGAGCAAGCCCAAATGAACACATTGAATTTCCCTGAGAATGGCATTATCTGTATATGGGCTATATGACCACCAAGAAGGTACTGTCCCTAGTCACACATGATTTAATTATTCCATTTGGATGTTGCAGTTCCAGCCCAATGTATTCCCTTCCAGCCAGTTTTGGAGCAATAAAGGGTTAATAAAAGAGTAATATCTTTAGGCACCAGGTCTTACCCAGCTCTGGCTAAAATTATGGACTTCATTGTCAGGTCAGTCAGCCCATTGTAAAAGGGGACTGGATTCACTAATAATACAGCTATCAATAGTTACTGTATGTTGCCATTAGTCACAGAGGTTGTGTGGGTTGAATACCAATTTCTGGGGAATATGACTGAAAGCATACTATTACACTAGTGTCCTTCTTGTGAGCGTTCCAGAGGGTTCTGGGAAATTCTTGTAGGAAGAGGACATTTGTGATGGAGAAGTCCAATACAGGTTGCAAAACCATGATGGATATGTGTAATCTCCAGGCTTAAAAGTGGGGTACTTCAAGGGCCAGATGCAGGGGAGTGGTATCAGGAAACAGATATCTAGTCTCGTGCGCTCCCAGAGGCATTTGGTGGGGCCACTGTTAGATACAGGAAGCTGGACTAGATGGACGCTTGGCCTGATCCAGCATGGCTCTCCTTATGCTCTTATGTTCTTATGATGAGATGGGTGTTCAGTGTGATCTCACATGACTATTTTATGATGGTGGTGGTGGGTAACTACTAAAGTGGTTTGTGAACTGGTGAGACATGTTCTTCTCAGTGAAACTGGTTTGTAATCTGTAAACGGAAGAAACTTCAGAGATAGTACCTGCTCTGGAATTAAGATGAGCAGCTGTTGGAGAAGGGACTAAAGATAATAATCTTAAATTTATCTTTCTCCTCTGTTACATGTCAGTATAAGTTTCTTGCTTTTCTTATCTCTCCATTGCACATTCTCACGCAGTAAAGTATACTGGAGCCAGCTCTATCCAAGATAGGATGGGTTACAACATCAGAATTATAGTTCTTCTTATCTGTACAAGAACGGAAAACAGTAATTTTCACTTGAACTATTATTATCTTCTTTTGCAGGCTTTGCTTTTGAAAAAGACTTCTCAAAAGCTGGACTGTCTGCATACCCAACACATCATAAGTAAGATTTGCTTCAAAATGGCACTGTGTTGCATGTTGTTGCAGCTTCAGTAAAATGCCTCTGGCCACTGAGGCATCTCCCTGCTAGCTTCTAATTGCGTCACGATTGAAAAATAGAATGAAATAGCCCCTTACAGTCAATCTGGAAAATATACAGAATTTTATTTTATTTTATTTGGGAAGTTCCAGTAGTTAAAGGAACTCTCAACTATACTGAAGTAAAATAAGGCACAACTACAGTTGTCCAGAGTTAAAGGCATTTATGCATGTTCTCCCTGTGCCCATCCTCAGTAAATAAGGAATGATTTGGGGGTTTAAATGAGACAGAAAGATTTGTAAGAGAAGTTTCTTGGCTCAGGGGCAAAGGCTAAACCTACCTCTAGTTTTACTTCATCCCAGTCCACATAAGGGTGAGGAGTGCTCAACTACATCACTTCTAATACAGCCCTTGTAAAAGTTACTTACATGGCTTTGTAACGATGATTTGATGATATGAAGAGTACACACAAAATGTCTCAGTCTATTATTATTATTATTATTATTATTATTATTATTATTATTATTATTATTATTATATATCATCATCATCATCATCATCATCATCATCATCATCATCATCATCCCACTACTTCTGCAGATGTTGGTTCTTATCTTTCCCTGGGCTTGATGAGAAAGCCTCATTCATCCCACTAGCGAACAGGGGTGATGGAGAGGTGACAACATGACTTCCATAGTTCTATGGATGAAACTTAGAAGTTGCCTAGAAGGGCTTTGCAAAACGAAAGGTCAAGCTTGGGCTAAAGCCTCCTTAGAAGGAGTGCCCTGTTTCCATGTTTAGGACAACATTTTAAAGGCCAACTCTTAAGATCACCCAGGGAGGGAAGGGAATCCAGGGCTGGGGTCGGCAGAAGGGAAGATAGCAACTGTGGGAGATAATCAAGGTTGGATAAATCAGAGATTGATGGATAAGATGAAGATCATGGAGGGTTTGAACGTCATGTATTGCAACTAGATTTTATTCATAATGGTGCTTTCAGAGACAGAACTCTTAACCCTACTAGTCACGTCCTGAAATGTGGCCTCTAAGTGCTTTGATATATGCATGCACCCATTAATGCAAGTCCTTTCTGCAAGAATTGTTTTTTCTTAAAACATGACCTGGGTTGTTTCAATTTAAACAGGACATTTCATTCCCCCCTCCCCCTTCTTGTTACCCAGCTGTCAAAGAACTTCAGAGGATTAGGATGAATCTTGAAAACGTTCAGAAGATTGTCGATTTCCAGATAGACTTGCCTTGTGATCAGCAGAGAACATTTGTTGTCTCCCATGCGGTAAGTGCTCAAGTTTCAAATAAATACTTGAAAAAGCGGTTTAAAATATGGAATGGGTAGGGAGAACACGTCTCAAACCCTGCCGCCGCCCCCCACACACACTTATTGAAACTTCTATGAACACAGACTATTGTAGAGTTAATTTTGACTTAATATGAACTTACTGGACCGTTCGCCTGCTATGGCTTAAGTGGGCATTGCAGTTCTTCAGCTTATTGATTCATTGAGTCCCTATCAGTCAGAAACCATTTGACAGCACATAACAATAACAACAAAGAGCTCTAACTAAAACCTATTTTGCGTAGAGATTCCATTTGAAGATTAGGAGGAACTTCATGACGGTTAGAGCTGTTCGGCAATGGAATATGCTGCCACAGAGGGTTAGTGGAGTCTCCTTCTTGGGAGGTTTTTAAGCAGAGGCTGGATGGCCATCTGTCAGAAATACTGTGATGGGGGTTCCTGCATGGCAGAGGGTTGGACTGGATGGCCTTGAGGTCTTCCAACTCTGTGATTGTATGATTCTATTCATGTTGGGCATTATGGGTTGACTGAGAACTAATCCTGCCTGTCTTCTGTATGACAGCATTTAAAGTGTTTGAAAAGTGCTATCATAGCTTCCCCTCAGCCTTCTTCCATTTCTTTCAGTCTTTCCTCAAACGACATGGTTAACAAAGAAGCAACTGTTTATTGCTGAATCTGTCGCGGAAATCTGGAAATGCCAATATATTGCAAAACAAAACCATACAAAACCCTGCCAGTTCCTTACAACAATTGCTACTTTTGCTTTGGGGTTGTACCCTATGGTATATACGCATGTATGTACACACGTATGTACAGTATTTTTCCATGTACAAGACTATATTTTTTCCTAAATTTGTTAGACTAAAAATTGAGGGTCGTCTTATACACGGAAGTAAGCTGAAGATTTTGGGTTGGAAAAGTGGGTATGTGTGTCTTATATATGAAGTGTCTTATAGATGGAAATATACAGTATATGTGTGTATGTCTTGCTTGGGTTTTGCTTGTTTTGGCACCTACAAGCCAAAATAATTTATTGCATATCATACTGGATGGTTTTCGAAGGTGGCCATGACATGCTGATTATCTCTCAGGTGGAGTCGGAGGAGATGCAGGACTGTTTGCCTCAAAAGAAACTTCTGTTGGAAGTGAAAGCTGCCTTGGAGCTGATTAAAAGGGCTTTACATAAGCAAGAGATGGCGATCGGTGAACTCCTACAAAGCAAACAGCACTTCTGCAGCTCTCAAATGACAAATACTCTATCACCTGACTGAGTCGGCAATGCCTTGGCTTGTTCTCTGCAGAGAAGCTGTCCCTCCCCAACAAGGAATCTTGTCATGTCCATATAGGCTTAAAGAATCCAGCCTAGAAATATGAACAGAGGAGCGAGTGTGTCTGCTGTGCATTTTTATGTTTTAAGGAACTCTAACACAGTAGGATCAGAGTATTCCTGTGGGATCAGCTCTAAGCCCTCATCCTCTCTCTGGTGCCCCAAAATGCAGAAGTAGCCACTGCTGAAGCTGAGACTCCAGTACTTTGGCCACCTCATGAGAAGAGAGGACTCCCTGGAAAAGGCCCTGATGCTGGGAAAAATCGAAGGCAAAAGGAAAAGAGGATGACAGAGAATGAGATGGTTGGACGGTGTCATCGATGCAACCAAAATGAATTTGACAAAACTCCGGGAGGCAGTGGAGGATAGGAAGGCCTGGCGAGCTCTGGTCCATGGGGTCACGAAGAGTCGGACACGACTGAAAGACTGAACAACAACAACAACAACAACAAAGCCACTGCTTTGCATTGTGTGGACTCTGCCTCCCTCTAGTGGTCTGTTCTAGCAACTACAGCCTGGATATACGTATAAATATGCATTTGGGGGTGTTTAATTTGTATTTTTTAGGCAGTGGATAAATGAATCAGCTGATCCTGATCCTACAGGGTGTGTGTGTGTGTGGGGGGCTATTGTACTAGCAACAAATGTCTCAGCATCTGACCCTACCTGTATTCTGCATTCTTTAAAAATAAAGCCTTCAATGGTAAAAGGATGTTGATGTCTTGTCCTCTGGGAAAAGAAGAATGTATGCAAGTTTCATTCGTCTGCTTGTCTTGTGTTTGTAAAGGTTTTGCAGGCTTCCTATAAACTTAATAGTCATCCTTAAGCCTGTCTGCCAGGCTGGTGTGGGGTGAGATCTGTTCATTTTAATGCTACCCTTTCATCTTCTTTGCCATTGCTGAAATAACTTCAACTTTTAATTCAAACACAGATGAGTCTGCTGCTCAGTGGAAATTAGTTCTTCAGTGGGTTCACTGATGGCATCTCATTTGGGAGATGACTGTCTCATTCTACAGTGGCAGGATGACACACGTACATGTGTGCGTGCAGACACACACACACACACACACACACACACACACACACACACACACACACACACACACACACACACACACACACACACACACACACACACACACACAGAGTGGATTGCAGGCTACTGGGAGTGGTGTTTTCCGCACTCTCTGTTTCTTGGAGCAGAGGATGAGTCAGTCTTGGGTTTTCAGTGACAAGGCGCTGCATTGGCCAAAATCCTCTTGCACAGTTATGCCATGGTCATGCCAACGGTGTAACTTTTTGGAGGAAAATTGGCCCAAATTAAGAGATTTCTTAATGGAGTTTTATGAAGCCACACATGAAAAAAGGTCTGCTATGATTTTGTCACTTGAGGCAATTTAGTTGAAAAACATTGTGCCATGCTAACAATGCAAGGAGATTTTGGCCACTCTGGAAGAAGAAGAAAAGAGTCCTCTTTGGGTTGGACACAGTATGGCATTCCTGCTAGCCTCTTGTGGAAAGCAACCCTTCCCTATTTTAAATGACAGTGTGTGACAGATGCACTTGATAAGAATCTTTTTCAAAGCACAGGTAAAATTTCCCCTTCTCTTGCCCGCAATGCATATACCATCAAATAAATAAATAAAGACAGAGGATGATCAAGCTTAACCATCTCAGCCAGGTTTGTAAAAACAACAGAGAATGACCTTACTTATGACCTTACTGGCTCACATGGAACTGTTTTTTAGTTTCCAGATATGTATCTGGAGGGGTGGACCAGAAGCAACAAGAGGTCTCAGACTAAAGCCCTTCTATGTGGAAACAGAGAGTTCTTCCTAAGAGAAGAAATATTAAATTCTAAAATGCTCTGGTTTCCTAGTAGCCTCATACACTTTCCTCAAACACCTTTTTCCCTATCTGACTGATCACTGACCCTTGGTGCTCCTGTAGGAATTATCTTCTTCTGCTCGTCAGTCTCTGAAAATTAGTTCACAATTTCAGAGACACTCCTCCTGGATATTCTCTTCTTCACCCCAACTACTAGTTCTACACAGCCCAGTCCTCATTTCATAAAAAGGTGCCATGACAGAGGTTTACCTAGGATGCTTGACCCCAGAGCATAGGGGGTGCACTAAAACAGCTAGTTACAGCTCTGCCGCTTGCCGTTTGGTTATCATTTCTTAGATCTGATTTGAGCTTCGATTGGGAGTTATAACTCCAACTTGTTCCTCAGTGAAACATAATTTCACAGCTGTCACTTTGGGAGATAGGTGTTCGGGCATGTGGCCTGTTTTCTTCCTCATCACCCAAGATGCAAACCCTACAGGAAAACACAGCCTCTTTCGGGGCAAAAACACTCAGAACAAATCAAGAGACAATGGCCTTTGTTCTTTCAGCTGAAGTTCAACCCAGCACATGTTCCTCCCATCAAGCTGCAAATGGCCCCCCAGGCACTGGCCAACATCATTGACCAGCTTCTCGGTAGCCCTGAAAGTTTATTTCATCTATTTGCTCTTGCTTAGGGATTGGCATTTTGTTTTGGAACCAGTAGGTTATGAAATGAACCATGCGAGCCCAGGTGGTCCTCAGAACTGGCTGATGCATGCAGATCCAATTGCTTTACCTTTCTCTGTCTTGCACAGGGTTAAAATCCAACAAGGAAACATGCTGCGATGTCATCTGTGCTAGATCTGTGATGCTGGCCAATCAGGAGCTGAGCAAGGACAGGAATCATCCCACCTCCCTCTCTGATTGGCCAGCACCACCTGGGCTCACGTGGTTCGTTTTGTAACCTACTGGTTCCGAAATGAAATGCCCATCCCTACTCTTGCTTTTCCAAGCAATGTAATGGTCATATATGTTCAGAGAATTCAACAACAACAACAACAACAACAACAACAACAACAACAACAACAACAACAACAAAAATGAAGAAGAAGAAGTGGTGAAGTCCATGAGAGGTGGTGAAGGGCTTGAGTGCGTAAGGTCGTTTGCATTATGTTTGGGTCAAAGATAAGTTACTGCCCGTGAACGAGGCTTCTTCACATTCCCTTTGCATTTGTTGGTGGGCAAGGTCCTTTTCTCCTCTGCTGGTAACTGAGCGCAGAAAGGGGGAGAGCAGAGATTCAGCTGCCATTCCTATTGTTTCTTGTTAAACGACTTACATCTCCACACCCAGGCCCTTTTCAGCATCTTAATTCAAGTAGGCTTTTAAAGGTACCTCCCATTATTTTTAGCACAACTTGTGAGTTTCCTGCTCAGCTGAGCTGCTTCCTTTGAAAGAGAACAGCAACTGAAAATGTACGGTTCGACTCTTAAGCCAGAAAGGGGGAAGAGAGCCATTTTCTCCATTAAAAGAGCCTCCTGCCTTTCCATTTTGGCCCACAAGAGGGAGAGTGTAGGTACGTGTGTGAGAAACTCTGACATGCTCTTTCACTAATGACTACAGGTGTGAGAAGGCCAAGAGAATTATGAGGCCAATTATTCTATTTATCTGCCCTGCTACAACCTCATGCCAACGGTTTCAGATAAATGGTAAACCTTATTAATATTTCTCTCCTCACTTTTGTACACCCTGGAATTCTCTCCCCCTCTCTCATTTAACTACATTATATACACACACTTCCTCTGGAATCATTATTCCATGCACTCAGACTGCAACTATATATTTGACTCACAGCCCTCTCCTACAGCTATATTAGCAGTCAGTGGCCACACAGGGATTGTTGATTGATTCAGGACTTCAGTGTTCACTCAATATGACACGATTCACATGTAAGCCCCCAAGCCCTTCTTTTCTTGCTTCCTTTCATCCCCTGGTCCCACCTCTGCTGATTCTTTTATGCTTTCCTGTCAAGCCGCTTGATTTTGAAAAGGTTGTTCAGGAACGATAAAAAGCAACATAGCTTCTCAAGTCAATAAGTTGGCATGGATAAAGTCATTTTTTTCTTCTAATGGAAAGTTAATTAAACAATGTATAGTTGTTTATTATTAAGTAGATAATAAAAGATAAAAGATAAATAAAAAGATGAGACAATAAAAGAATCTTTGATAAGATGGGCACAGGATTTAAAGTCAGAAATTCAGTTGGTTGTATGGCAAAAATTATGGAAAGTTAATATTAAAATTACCAAGTCAACTACATTTTAAGAAAATATTTATAAAATGTTCTATAGGTGGTATTTAACACCTGATAAGCGGGCCTAAATGTATAAAATATCCGATGTTTGTTGGAAATGTAACAATGGGAGAGGATCTTTTCACCACATGAGGTGGGTGTATAAGGGGGCTAAAAATACTGGTGTATGGTACAAAAACTTATTTTACAAGCTATCTTAATTAATCTTGAGCTAAAACCAGAGATTTTTTTTTACTGTCTATGATACAACAAAATATTGGTGATTGGTAAAAAAAAATTGTAATAATCCATATTATCACAGCAGTTAGATGCACAACTATGGAAGACAAACAGTATTCCTGACAAAAAGAAGTTAATTATGAAGGTGTTCAACTGCACAGAAATGGACAACATCTCAGCATTACTGAAACCAGATGGACATTACGAAGATTTCAAAGAAAGATGGCACAAATTTTTAGATCAATATTATAAGTCAAACTAAGTTCCCTGTTTAATTTATGAGTAATTGAAATAGTTCTCTCTCTCTCTCTCTCTCTCTCTCTCTCTTTATATATATATAAATATAATATAATAATTTATATATATATACATATATGCATGTTATATGTTTTTCCCGTGTAGAAATCTGGTTGTTTTTTTCACGAGGGTATCTTCAGGCTGGTGTATGCATGTTAGGGTGGATTCAACTGAGGTTTCTTCCCGTGTAGAAATCTGGTTGTTTTGGCGACGAAAAATATATATATATATATATATATATATATATATATATATATATATATATATATTGACGAGGTCTCAGGGTGGATTCATCTTCAGGCTGGTGTTCTGGCTTCATCTTCTTCTGCTTCTTTCTTCTTGAAGCAAAGCGTGGTCTCAGTTGAAGTCTTTCTATAAATACTGCTGGGGGGTGTGTGGTTTGCTTGCTTTGTTGCTGATTGCAGGTTCCTTTGTTCCTTTGTTCTTTTGTGATCTGCTGTGTGGCTGAGGCGATCATTAAGGGATTAACTGCTGGTGGCTGTTTAGATGGCTGTTTAGATGCTGGTGGGTTAGATGGCTGGTGGGTTCTGGCAGTATCCTGGGCTTTGGTGGAGTGGGGTCCTGTGTCTTGTGAATTCATTTTGGTCTGGCTACGTGTCTGTGGTCTCCCAATGTTTTTGGGGTGTGTGAGTGTGCTCCATGTGGTGACTGGAGTGGGGTGCCGCAGTAGATGGTGCAGTCGTGGTTTTGTTATTGGATGGTGGTTTCGTTTCATCTGTGGGAAGGGTCTGGGTTTGTGTTTGGTGTGGATGGAAGGTGGTGGCATCTTGTGTCCTTTTGGACCTGGTGTCAGTCTTTGTGACAGAGGCTCGTCTGTTGACCAGGGCTAGTTTCCAGATGTCAGGCAAGCGGGAGGTGTCATCACGTTTATTCATGTTGTTTGGGTGTTTCTCTATTTCAATGGCTTCCATGATTATTCGACTGTTGAAGTGTTCAGTTTTGGAGATGAGTTTGGTTCTTTCAAAGTCAATTTCATGACCTGTTGTTTTTATGTGCTGGAAGAGAGAGGAAGATTTTTCTTCTTTTTTTGACTGCGTTCTTGTGTTCTGCGATGCGTGCGCTTATTCTCCTGTTTGTTTGTCCGATGTATGTGGCTGGACAGACTTTGCATGGTATTTCGTAGACTCCTTGGTTTTCTAGCTCAATCTTGTCTTTGGGGTTTCTTAAAATGTTGGCTATTTTTTGGTCGGTGCAAAAGGCTGTCTTGATATTGTGTTTGTGGAGAATTTTGCTGATTTTGTCTGTGGTGCCTTTGATGTAAGGGAGGAGGGCGGTGCCGTTGTTCTCTTCTGTTTCTTGGTTCTTGGGGGGTGTTTCCTTTTGGATTAGTTTGGTGATGGTGTTTTTTTGGAATCCGTTTGCAATTAAAACATTCGAGAGAGTGTGTAATTCAGTTTTTAGGTGGTCTTTGTCAGCGAGGCGTTTGGTTCTGGAGATGAGGGTTTTGCTACGGAGTTGATCTGTGCAGGGTGGTGGTGTGATTGTGCATTTAAGTAGCGGTTTGTATGTGTTTTTTCTGGTAGATGGTATGTCCTAAGGAGCCGTCGGGTTTTTTGTAGATTAGGACGTCCAGGAAGGGAAGTTGGTTGTTGGCTTCTATTTCCATTTCCATTGAAATTTTGGGGTGTAGGCTGTTGAGAAGGAAGTTGTTCAGTTTATCTTTCCCGTGTGGCCAGATAACAAAGGTGCATCAACATATCTGAGCCAGAGTTTGGGTTTATGTTCGGACTTCTGTAACGCGTTGGTTTCAAAGTGTTCCATATATAGGTTTGCGATGACCGGTGAGAGGGGTGATCCCATGGGTGCTCCTTCTATCTGTTCGTATCTTTGTCCATTGTGGATGAAGTATGTGTTGGTTAGGCAGTGGTTGGTCAGATCTAGGATGTGTTTGGGGGTTGTATGTTGTGGATAGCTGTCAAGGCTTCTTGAATGGGCACTTGTGTGAAGAGCGAAACAACATCGAAGCTATAGGTCATTATAGGTCTTGTTTCTTTATAATTTCTATGAAGTGGAACGAGTTTTGTACATATGAAGTGATGGATTCTGCATAGGGCTTGTTTGAGATTAGAATTGTTTCATTTTTCCCTTTTTGCTTTATGTTTTTTGTTTGAAAACTATAAATAAACAAAAAAGAAAGAAAAGGTTGTAAAATGTTCCAGAAAATAAGGCAGCATTCCTTATTTTTAATGTGTGCAGCGATACCACATACCCACATGAACACCTTTTATTTCATATGGATTAGGTCTGTTTTGTTCATAATTTTTTAAAAATATTCTTATCTGGGAGGTGATCTACTGCTAAACTCGTATGTCAATACCAGTGATGTTATGCCTGAGTAAATGGCAATTCATGTTTATAGCTGTGTGTTCCTCCTTCAGAGAAAACTCTGCCATTGCCAATACTCCTGTAAAATAGAATTTGTGAATGAAGATGCCACATAGGCTTCCTCCGTACTACAAATCACCCCCTTAAGGAGGATAAATTTGAATTATTTTATTGTCTTGTTTGTATTTTGAAGGTACGGTATCTTGGTTTGTGCAAGCTGTTTATAGTTTGCATGGCTTTGCTGAAACTAATGTTGTTTGTATGCAGGGAGTGTAACTTGACCACGGTTTCCCAACTTGTGCCCCTGAAGCTTGAACTGTTTATAACAAAACTTCACTTCCTCTGAAAAAGAATTCCAGGAAAATGTTTTGGCTGCAGACCCACTTCTCCCTCCCCCCCTCTCTCCCTCTCCCTCTCCCTCTCCCTCTCCCTCTCCCCCCCTCTCTCTCACACACACACAGAGTCTTTTTTTAAAGAACAAGCAAGAGTTTCAAGTTTTATATGAAGTTTATATATGAAGAAAGTGTCTTCTATTAAAAATGTCAGGAATGGGGAAGATACGAAATGCATTTAGCCATTTTTATAAACAATTCCTAAATCAGGAATTGTTTATAAAATTGTTTTTCAGTTTCTAACGCTAGATTTCTAAATTGTTTTTCAGTTTCTAACGCTAGATTTCTCCATTGGTCAAGACGAATATTCCCCTTTAAAATTCACTTCTTTGCTGCTGTTTTAAAATAACAATCTTAACAAGGAGGAATTCAAGAATGAAAAAAAAATATTTTCTGGTTGGAGGATTTTGACTTGTAAAACAGAGACTACTCTCTCTTTCGTAGCCTATGGCTCCCACTCATGCTGATGGCACAGTGCCCCGAACTAGCTTCTGTAATTCTGCAAAGATGGGCTGAAGCTGCTTATTTGTAAGGGAAAAGAATTTTGCTTAGATTCCCAAGAGATGTTAGGTTTCTATGCCTCAGGACAAGGCTGCTTCCAGATTTAGGAGCAGCTAGCAAGGAAAATACGCTTCAGAAAAATACTCCTTCAGGAAAGAGATGCAAGGACATGGGGGAGAATTAAACAAAAAAGATGTTATAGTGTGGATTCCCATAAACTTCTCATATAAACAATAAAAAACCTCATCCAAAAAGTTCCTCTGATCTGAGCACATGCATAAGTACACAATACAGTGGTCCCTCACCCTTTCGTGGTTCATATACTGCGGTCCCGCTACATTGTGGGACTGCAGTACAGTGGTACCCCGAAAGGGCTTGGGGTGGGGAAGGTTTCAAAAGCCCTTCCCCAAGCCCCAGGCTCCAGCTGATTAGCACTGGGGTGGGGAAACAAAAGGTTTTTCTTCCCCACCTCACCGCCAATCAGCTGTAGCCCAGGGCTTGCTTCCATGGAGGCATCGCACACCATTCCCCTGCACCCGGGTTGGGTGGGTGGGAAAAGTGGTGTGCAATGTTTAAAATGACTTTAAGCAACAGAGTCAAGCTTTTGGCTCTGTTGCTTAAAGTCATTTTAAACATCACTCACCACTCGCCTGTACCCGTTGCTTAAAGACATTTTAAATATCATGCCCCCTCCCCGGCCTGCCCCGACCTGCATCTGCATATCACAGATTTTCAATAATCGCAGGTTGAGTGATAGAGGGGTGGTTACTGTATGTGCATCACTGACATAACTGCAGTCATTTGCTAAACGGCTGCTTCTAAGTGCAAACTGACCAAGAACCACCAAGATTATTGTTTCCCGAAGCTCTTTTTCATCTCGACAGGGGTTGTGCATCGTTACAGGGCAGGAACAGAAAAATAGTACTCCACGCAGGTTCTCTTGGCTCCTGCTTCATCTGAAATGAAAGACAGTGAAACAAATGGGAAACATCTGCAAAATTCACTTGTGTGGTGCTCTCAGTTAAAAATTGACACATGGGGTCAGGGAATGATAACGAACTATTTAACAAACTATTAGAGCTTCAGCCTCCCAGTAAATCATCAGTTGCTACTTAATGAAAACTGGGCATTGATTGCCAGAGATTGCTCTAGGCATTTTTAACTTAATGGTAAAGGAAGACAGTTATATCATGCTCTTGCTTCCTTGTGTTGAGAAAATATTATCATCATCCCAATTGTTGCACTGCTCTGTTCTTCTGTTTAATAAAGAGTCCACAAAATAATTAATTGGCTGGAACTTGTCGGGCTCTTTTAATGAATGAAATGAGGGAGTTGAAGTTCCCAGGTTCTTGCTTTCTGTAAGAAACTGAGGAAAAAACAACCGCCCTTTTTCTCGTCATAAGGTTTCTCAGTACGTGCTCTGTAAGTATGTTGCCTTGTTTTCAACAGTTTTACAAAGTTTCTTGGATGTTGTTCTGATTCCCCCCCACCTTCTGTTTGGTAAAAAAGGAGAACTGTAGCCATTTTCCATCTGCACCTAACCTAGACAGCTGGAAAAAGCCTGCAGAAGAGCATACATAAGAACACAAGAAGAGCCATGCTGGATCAGGGCAAAGGCCCATCTAGTCCAGCTTCCTGTATCTCACAGTGGCCCCACCAAATGCATCTGGGAACGCAAGAGACTAGATATCTGTCTCCTGATACCACTCCCCTGCATCTGGCCCTTGAAGTAACCTGGTTTTAAGCCTGGAGATCACACATCTCCATCATGGTTTGTAACCTGTGATGGACTTCTCCTCCAGGAATCTGTCCAATCCCCTTTTGAAGGCAACCAGGCCAGATGCCATCACCACATCCTGTGGCAGGGAGTTCCACAGACTAACAACAGGCTGGGTAAAAAAAAAAAAATTCTTTTGTCTGTTCTCACTCTCTCAACCCTCAATTTAAGTGGATGTCCCCTACTTCTGGTATGTTGTGAGAGCGAGAAGAGTGTCCCTCTATCCAACTCATGCTCTTCATAATTTTGTATGTCTCAATCATATGACCCCATCAGGCATCTTTTTTTCCAAACTAAAGAGCCCCAAATGCTGTAGCCTTTCCTCAAAAGGGAGGTGCCCCAGACCAGTAATCATTTTACTCACTCTCTTCTGCACGTTAATAGTATAAGTTTGTACATGTCTACTAAACAAAAAAATTGACTCCCTGTGGAACATATTTCGCTGTCTTTCATTTCAGATGAAGCAGGGGCCAAGAGAACCTGTGTGGAATGTACTATTTTTCTGTTCCTGCTCTGTAATGATGCACAACCCCTGTCGAGATGAACATATTTCCAGATATTTTACTAACTTGGTAAAATATTATAACAAGAGAAAACAGGACCTACACCACTGTGGGCTCAATAAATCCCAATATGTCTTCTGTTCTAGAAGAAACATCATGGGGAAAATGAGGACAAAACAACACAAGCATAAAACACATTATTTAAAACATCTCAGGAAAGGACATGGATGGGATGCCAGGCATGCTTGCTTAAGGAAGGCATTCCAGAGCCAAGTGCCACATTGTTGAGAGAAACCTAGTCTTATGCATCTCTGTTTTTGCAAACGGGCAGGGTTCACCAGTGGGTATCAGGCGGCAGAACCCAACAGAAACAAAGGCGGGGGGTATTCTTCCAACCCACTGCAACTCACAGATTGCTCCCCCCTCTCCAATCCACTCTTCCTCTTAAGGAAACTTTTCAGTCTTCTCTCTCATTGCAGAACTCTAATTATCCAATTTCTGGAGGCTAGGTTTTTAGGTATTGCTGCACACTTGATACAAACTGCACTAAAGAATGCTATCCTAAGCAAAAGGAAATAGTTTCTTTTGAAATCAGTTTATAGTACTTCCTTCTAGGCAAATATGATCAAGATAGGCATGGGCAAACTAACAAAATTAAAATTAACTTTCTAATTTGCTTTTTACTTACTATATATACTCGAATATAAGCCTAGTTTTTCAGCCCTAATTTTGGGCTGGAAAAAGGGGCCCTCGACTTATATTCGGGTCAATACTTTTAGCCAATGAGGCAAGTGGCTAAAAGTCATTTTAAACATTGTGCACTACTTCTCCTGAAAACCCCCATGATGCAGGGGAGTGGCGTACAATGTTTAAAATGACTTTTAGCCACCAACCCAAGCACTTGCCTTGGTGGCTAAAAGTCATTTTAAACATCACACACCGCTCCCCCAGCTCACAAAGGAGGAGCTGCCAGGCCCTGCTTCATTTCCCACCCTAGACATACTTGAGTCAATAAATTTTCCCAGTTTTGGGGGGTTAAATTAGGGGCCCCGACTTATACTCGGATCAACTTATACTCGAGTATATACGGTAAATGATAAGGAAGTTGAAGCAAACTCCAGATTATTTACTGGTAATGCTGTTTGAAATACAGCAATAGCTTTCACTTTTTAAACAGATTTTTAAAAACATTTTCTTTTATTTTCTACAGTCAACCAAATTAAAAAACTATGTTTCTTGTTTCCTGTTGTATTACCAATTCAATCTCAATTTTCCCAACATTTCAGCCCAGCATAATTCATATCTCCTTTCCCAACTTAAACGAACATATTTTCATACTTAGTTTCCTTACTGTCTCATTCACATTTGGGACAGCACCAGGCCTTAGGTAAATATAGGAGGCCCCAGAGACACCCCTGACCTAAACTAGAATTCGCATATCACGGATTTTCCATTATCGCGGGTCAGGTTGGGTCCCTAACTGTAATTTCAAAAGCCATCTCTAACTCAAGTTATTACTTTATGGTCTATTATAAAAGAGTTACATCTTGGTCCAAAGGTTTCACTTTATGCAGAGAAGTTCTTATTTGGACCTAACTACCACCATTCTTTTAAGGATCTAACCAATTAACATTTATTTATATTTCAGGTGGATCTTCACATTTCCATTTTCCATTTTCCATACCATGCCAATCAACTTTTAAAACAGATTTTAACATTGTGTTTTGCTCTCAGCAGAGGCCAGATTTTTTTTACCAGTCTGTTTTTATTAGTGGTTAATAGCAGAGTCCTAGATGTATTGGAATTAGAGATGGGCAAAAATGAACTTTTAGGCACTTGGGGGGGGGAGCGCCGACCCGGCACCAGGGGTAGCCGGGTTGGTGCTCTAAAATAAAGGAAAAAATAAAAAAATAATAAAAGAAGTGCCCACCTGGAGGTGGGTGCTTGAAAACAAAACAAAACAAAACAAAAGAGGTGCTGGCCTCAAAAAGCCCCTGCCACAGGGGCCAGGATCCACTGCCGCCACTGCCACCACTGAGCTGGCGTCGGCGGTGGTAAGAACCCAAACCGGTTCGGATCAGTTCGGATACATACATTTTTTTTTTAAATTCGTACAAACCCAAACCCAAACCGAACCAAGGGTGGGCCCGAACCAGATGAACCTAAACCATCAGTTTTCTGTTTTGTGCCCACCTCTACTTGGAATATATTTTATTCACACACATATATATGTTTGTATGTGTGTGTGTTTTTAAAATAGCACTTCTGTATAAGTAGCAGCCTTGTAGTACATGGTTGAGTGAACATACAATATTTTAGCATTATGTGCTGTCAAGTTGTCTCCGACTTATGGGGGTGCTGTAAAGAACCAATTAAAAAAAGTCTTGTCCTCAACTGTTCTGCTCAGTTCTTGTGAAGTGAAGCCCGTGGCTTCTTTTAGGAAGTCTATCTTTTATTTGGTCTTCTTTTTCTTTTCTTTTCTTTTGCTGCTTTCCACCTTGCACAGCATTATTGTCTTTTCCGGAGAATCCTGCCTTCTCATAGGATGCACCGGTTTGTGTCTCTGGCAGTCCAGGGTGGTGGTCTGAATGGGCATCAAAACGGTTGTGTCACTGGCACTGGCCTCCTCTCCATTGGGAGACATTCAGCAACTGAAGTGCCAGCCTCCAAGCAGCTCCTCCCTTTTCTCACCCTAGACACTGGCCCTGAACTTACATAGAAAGGGAGATGGAGGTCTCATCAGGGCAACCATCCAAAAGAGAGTTAGGCTCCTTTATGTACCATGAATGATTTCCACCCAAAGAAAATTTAACATACATAATTCTTCACCAGGTTGCTTCCAATAAAGGCAATGATGGTGGATTAATTTTATGTAAATCCTTAGCTTACAATAATTATTTGTCATGCAGGTACAGTATACAGTGGTCCCCTGCCCTTTCGCGGTTCACATACTGTGGGACCGAAGTACCCCGAAGGGGCTTGAGGGAAAGGGGGAAGGTTTTGGCTCCATGGCTGAGAGCCCTTTCTAAAGATCATGCGATGCTTGCCCACACTCTCCTTGGGCGGTGCGGGCGAGCGGTGCTCGATGTTTAAAGGGATTTCAGCTGCAGAGCCAAGCACTAGTCTCTGCAGACAGAGCCCTTTCTAAGGATCACGTGCTGCTCGCCCACACTCCCCTCAGGGGTGCTGGCAAGCAGTGTGTGATGTTTAAAGGGCTCTTGGCCATGGAGCCAGATACTTGGCTCCATGGCTGAGAACCCTTTTTTAAACATCACGCACCACTCGCACCCCCTGGGAGCGATGCACGATGTTCAGAATTGTGCCCACCCACCCGACCTGCATCCACATATCACGGATTTTCAATGATTGTGGGTCAGGTGGGTACCTAACCCCCGCAATAGGTGGGGGTTTACTGTATGAGAAGTTGGTCCAGAGGGCTTTATACAGTGTATCTTACCGTGAAACCAAAGCAAAAACAAATCTCTAGCTTTTGTGGATTATAAAGGAGATGAGGAGAAGTTGTCATGGGACCACAGTACCCCGAATGTATAAAAAGATAGCTTTTTATACATTGGCAAAACTTCAAGCAATCTTTTTTTGTCACTCCATATTTTGTAAATCTGACTTTGTGAGCCATTCACTCACATTGCTGACAGGCTTCAGTGTGGGTGTGCCAGAAGAAAGGCTTTTCTTTAGGTTGCCAGTTCTCACTGTTTCTTTATAATTGAGGGGATGTTTTCCCTGCTTGTGTGGTTCTGTGTGACATATTTAATCAGCACATCCTTTTCCTTCTTCAGGCCTCCTTTCCCCAGGCATTCTAGGCCAGTGATGGCGAACCTTTTATAGACTGAGTGACCAAACTGCGATTCAAAACCCACTAATTTTTCGCCAAAGGCCAATACGGCAATTTAACCTGAATACAGGTGGCTGTGAAGGGGGTGATGTTGTGTGCCCACAGAAAGGGCTCCAAGGGCCACCTTTGGCACCTGATCGCCAACATTTATCTAGGTCCTTCTGCCTCTCTCCTTCACATCTGTTAAGACATGGCGTATCTTTGGCCTTGCTGTATTAGGCCCAGAGAAGGGTTGTCCTCCTTAGACACAAATAATGATGAGCTAAAGTCAGCCAGCCTTTTCCTTCTGTCACATCCCCTTGGCCTTTGCTGAAGCAGCTAATGCCTCTATTAACCCGGGTCAAGGCCACGGCTGAGGAAGACATATACATATGTAAGGACAACAAAGGCTTTGCCAAAGGCTCTCCTTACATTATGTAATTGACCTAAGGCATAGGAAAATGGCAAGTGTATTCTGATTCTACTCTGTCACACCTCAGCCCACATCCTTTATTGTGCCCACCCACCCCCAGGTCTGAGAGCTTCTGTTTCTGTTGCTCCTCCCAAACATCTCATCCAACTGCCTCAGTTCACTATAGAGACTGTGAAGGGTTGCCTTTATTCATTGGCTCCTCAGAACCCCAGGCCTAAATCTTCCGAAGGGCCAGCCCTATTGTTAGGCGAAATGAGGCGGCTCTCCCAGGCATCTGATGCTGGGGCACAGAAGATGAGATGGCCGTGGCAGTGCCCTTTTGATGCCCTTTTGTCTAAAAGCACAGCTTGAGACAGAAAACAATTAACTGGATTCAACCATTTTTGAAGAAATATTTGTTCTGGAGCTCTTCAGGCTAAGTGTTTAGAAGAAAATGAGCTGGCACATTTGCAAGTCTGGAGAAATCTTGTCCACACCAAAGAAGCCACAGATTTTAAAATATATATGGCCAAAATATAACTACAGAAACATGCAGTACGAAATGCAGGAATATAGTATTCTTCTTCGGGATTTGTAATCTTGGAATTTATCCCAAGAGAAGAAAGCGTTCAGTTCCATGTAGCTCCTTCCTCCTACTGTAATTCCCTATTTTACTAATGATGAAAAAACCAAACTTTGCAAAGTTTTCTCCAGTGCAAAAAGAGTGTTTTGTTATCTCTCCCTCCACCAAGTCCTAGTTGAAGCTGAGTCCATTTCCCTCTCATTTGCCAACCCTCCTCCCCATCTTCCATCTCTCCCTCCCTCCCTCCCATAACCTCCACCCCCACTCTCATTAGTTTAACTGGAGTTCATTAAAAATAGTAGCTGGCCTTCCAACTCTTACGTGTTGCAACACAGAATCCAGCACAGAAGGGCACAGACCAGCAATGGGATTTCATTGTCTGGAGGAGACAGAAAACCAGTGGGGCTCCCTTTATCAAGCCTAACATCTTCCTGACGCTTAATCTGTCCGGCTTTAAAATCTCCCAGAAAATACAGCATCCAGGATAACAATCTTTCCATGTCCCCCCCCCCAACCATTTCATTGCCGGCAAGAAGGAGGCAATTGGATTGACGTGGAAGTGATGGGAGAAGAGAAATGTTCTGAATGTCAAAATGACAATGTACATTACATGGTTAACAGAATAAATGCTAGGTGTGATAGCTGTGGTTATTTGCCCCTGCTGTGTTGGAAATCAGATCCTTTTTTGGCCCCCTCCCCCACACATACCATCCTGACTTTTTCCCAGTTCAATGGAGATTTAGTGTTTGCTTGAAGGACCTCTTTCTGCGAATAATTTTACTCAATAAACATGGGGCTCAAGCAGAACCCACGAAGCCACTTGTTGCAGCAGCTACTGCTCTGTGCCTATATATAGGGGTGGTGACGAGCGGTGCTTTGACTGTAGTGTTGACTGCAGAGTGCAGACTATAGGACGGAGTGTGCCACGGTTGTTGAGCGAAGCGCATTTCATCTAGGACGTCAGCCAGCAAGAGAAAAGGTAAGACCTTGAATTGTCGCTTATGTTTGTCTGGGCCATTTGGAACTGTTGGCCAAATCCTCAAGTCCACTTATTTTTTCCCCTGTGGTCTTTCTATCAGAAATGGACCAGAATATGCATTGCCTACAAATCAGAGTGTTTCGATATGGTAACCTGTAGGTGCTGGTTTCCAAAGGGACTCATGCTATGCTGAATTATACATCCACTGATATTTGGAACCTCCATTCCAATTTCTGGTTGGAATGAAAAAGAACTGGGATGAAGGTTCAAAGAGGAGCTTTCTTTTTCAGAGGGAAATCCAAAGCCTATCTAAGGTGGGACTTCTTAGTGTCAAATAAAGGGACTTGCTTCCAAAATGGCTCTTGGTTGAAAATCAGGATAAAAATATATGTATTAGGAAGAAAACACTGCCTGCTTGTACCAATACTGTGAAAGGACTTAGGCTCTGAAATAAGACTGATTTATGTTCAAACGAAATGTGCATATTTGTAATTAGTTTGTATGAAATGAGTAAAGCAGTTGCCTGAAAGCTTCTTCTCAGAAGCCCTCTTGGAGAATGGAGTTTCCAAAGCATTTCCAGGGTTTCTAAAAGTGATATGGGGTGGGAAGAGTACAATGGGTGCAAATAGAACAAGATATGGGTTTCTTAAGTTAAATAAAAAGGCAAAAGGAATTAATTCCTTCTAGAAACAGCCACTCACATTACTATTGTCAGAACACAGTCCAGAGAAAGATTCCTAGGGTCATATATTACAAGATGATCAGATTATTTGTAAGATGTTTACTTCTCATTTTCATATGCTTCCTAGTTAGTTTCATTGGTTTAAAAGAAAATATATCAGTTGAATTCACAGTGCTTAGCATAGTAAGTCACAGTGTGAGGAGGTCTGTTTAATCAATAGAACGAATGAAGGGGTTGACTCACCAAACCTCCGCTGATTCAAAGGGGCTACTTTACCAAGCCACAGCATTTCAGCCAGTAAATCCTAGCATGCATCAGTGCCGGGCATCAAGGATGCTGATAAAACAAGCATCCCAGTTAACATGCTTCCCTAGAAAATTATTTTTAAGCTACAGTCCTATGCACTTTTATCTGAGAACAGGTTCCACTGAGTCCTGTTCTGACCTCTGAGTAAGCATACATAGGACTGCATTGTAATGTAAAGTAAAATAGGTGGATGCCTGGACGGCAATATTTTTGTTTTAAAAAGAAAAGCATATAAATGTCAACTACTATAGGAAATTCAATGCATAAAAAGTAGAGGACTGCCATTGTGTCACTAACTCTGTACTAAATCAATTAGAATAAAATTTAGGTCTGGTAGACGTATTTAGGATCTATATGTACCTGAAGAAACAGTGGTATCTGTTGATATTAGTGGTTACCAACGTAAGCACCTAATAAACCAAACATATTTGTAATTTGAAATTTCTTTTAAAAGTGCTTATATTGTTTGCGGTTTCTTATGTTCTGGAAGGCTAATGCCATTAAAAATGTTAAAGGGAAATTCAAAGGAAATGTGTTATGTCCTTTTAATATAAAGATCATTGGTTCTTAAAGTACATAAATATCTATGTAAAATTTTAGCATTTCTCCAAAATTAGATCAGTACAAAGTTATTCATAATATTCCTGACAGCTTCTGATGGTTTTTTTTTGAGCAAATGTGATCCATGGCTGTTGTACAAGTTATATTTTTCTTCAGATGTTACCTTGATTTTGTCAGAAATAGTTAAGTTGTTATCCTAAAAGACTGACTAACCCTACCAGAATCTACAGAACAAGCTAAATGAGCAAATTGATCATATCAAGATTTTTTGTGAGTTATTGAAGAACAATGACTCTCTTAGATCTTTTAAAATAAAGGTCTAACTTTCAGGAAAGAAACTCTGATTTTCAATGATTCCATGCGTCCGTGGTTCAAAAGGAGCCACTTTAGTTTAGGACACAGTACTGCATTAGTGATTACCTTTAAATTCCACAGCAATCATTATTTTCTTACATGTGCCACTTACCCTTAAAGATGCATATTAATTAATAACATTCAGATTTCATTAAAACAAGTTTAGCACTTGATGCTTGTTTAATCAGCTTGTCTTAGCTGAATGATTTGCTGAATAAATGGAAGAATTCACACAGTAGACATGCTTTTATTCTACTGAACGGGTTATATTCAAACAGCTCAAACCTAAAGAGACAGTTTTGTATGTTTGCATGGATTCTGCCTTCAAAAGCCTACAATGCATATTTACGTGCTCTCTTATCTGCAGGAATATAATGATGTTGTTTGAAGTATCAGCAGCAAAGTGCTCAGGAGCTCCACTGTATATTCCAGACTTCATCTACAGAATCAGATATGCTTACAAAGTACATCGACCTCTTTCCCCTGAAATCTTGATTTTAAATATTAAAACTCTGCCCCCCCCCCCGTTTTCTATTTAATTCATGACTGAATGGGCTCCCTGAAAATGTTGTGTGCCAGGTTCCATATTAAAGATTTGTCCCTGAAACTAGGGGTGCTTCCATAAAGATGGAAAATTTGCCTGTGGTATCCGTCTAGAGTTATTATGCAGCTTTTCCCTCTTGCTTTTCCAAAAAGTCTGGCTGTGGCAAGAAGGACAGACAGGAGGAGTGGTGGGGACAGACAGGAGGCCGACGGATGAATGGCCCCATTGGGTGGACGTTCTCATAACAAGGTGCGATTGAGGCAGGGCAATAGCACAGTAAAAGCGTAGCCTGGAAATGGTGGCATGTACAGTTTTTTTGAGAATGAAAGAAAAGTCAGAGACTAGTATCAATATATATTTGAACCAAACCCTGAACTGATTTAAAGGTTTCTCTGATTTTATAATAGGGTCGGTTAAATAGGCTCTCTGTATTATACTTTGAGATTTTTGACACAACATTCCAGATTAGTTTTCAGGGAAGAATTCTTGGTGTGCTGGGCTGAGGGACACAGTCATCCATTGCTGCCCCAGCTTGACAGTGGTGTCAATCCTGCCCCTAGAATTTCATTTGAAAACATGTTGCCTGAGCAGTATATACCTAGTTTCAGAAAATAATTGCTTGTCTGGTTTTGGCTTTAAAATAATGTCTCATTTTTTTAAAAAAATCAATTAAATGCTTGCGACTTCTGCAGCACCGAGTAAACAGCATGACTGCAAATTGTACAGTAGGTGCAACAGATGATGCAATTGTGACAATTCTCCCTCTACACCTCATTGCACAGAGAGCACTCCTAGTCCCCTGAGCTTCTTGCCATCTGATGATGGTGACCACAGAGTCTGGTGAAACATCAGGAAGAAAAACTTCCAGAACACAGCCAAACAGCCTGAAAAACTCACAACAGCTATCAGATCCTGGCTGTGAAAGCCTTGGAGAATAAATTGTCCCTCTGTTGCCCATGTGGCCAGTTTAACACCCATAAGTGTGAGGAGAACAGATTGTATGCTATCTCTTGTAGTGTGAGAATTGATTTGCAATTCCAAACATAGCTTAAACCAGAAGTGCAATGATCAGGTAAGCAGATGGATTCAATATTCTTGATGTCTTCATAAGAGATGGTGATATTATTGTGTTAAAGCATTTGTGTAGGCTTTTTTTAAAAAAACCAAAACTGTCCTGTTCTCTTTGCACGTTTTTGTGCATAGACCCAGAGCTTTTCCCAGGACAGAAATTAAGAACAGCTTTATTATGCATTGTTTGGATGGTATCCAGTGGGTGCAATTCAAAGAAAGGAATGCCTGAATGACATTGAAATTAGTAACAACTTGAATACAAAAGAAGGAGTTCACATTCCACTAGTTTCACTTAGGCTTCCTTAAGTATCTAATAATTGGGAATGGTGAATTGGACTGTATGTTGCCAGCATAATTACAACATGATGCTCTGTATGTTCAGTGAAAAAATTAGCCTAATCTCTGGAGACTTTGCTTGTTACAAAAAATATATAAAAAGGCTAGCTTTGAAACAGACATTCATTGGAAAACATTTTTCAGCTGCAAATGTTACCAAATAGAGGTGGACACAATTAAGAATAATGGTGATTCATCTTGCTTAATCAAGTTCAACAAATAACAAAAAGCAAATTTAACTTTTTTTTGACAAATCAACAGATTGATTTGTAAATCTACATTTTTTTTATTTGTCACTGTATAAAATGGTCCCCATAACATCTAGAGGTACCAATATAGCAGGGAAGCATTTGCTGACTGTCCTCTACTAACAAGGCATGTTTGGTGAAGTTTGGGTACCAGAACATCAGGTTATATACGCCCAATGACCCCCACTTGAAAAGTACCCCAAGATACCAGAATTAAAGAAATATTTACCCTGACCCTTTTCTACAACTCCATGTTTGGTGAATGTGGTTCATATATCCATGTTATACATCCACAAAGATGGCCCCTCTACAATAAAGTGGCCTCTAGGCACCTAGAGATGCCAAATTGTAGAGGTGCTTCCTCTACCAATCCTCTATAGTCCCTTCAAGTTTGGTGAACAGTGGGTTTCAGACATCAACATCATATGCTCACAAACTTCAGAAAGTGCAGTTTAGAAGCTGGCTTTGGGAAACCCAATCTCCACCAAACTAGGAGAAGTTGTAGAGAGGACTCAGGGGAAGCTTCTCTACAGGTTTGGTGTTTCTAGGTGCCTGGGGGAAGTTTCCTGGAGTGGGGGAATCTCTTTGTGGGTATATCAATCAAACATGAGAAATCAAAGTGAAGGAATTGCAGAGGTGAATTGGGGGAAGCTTCTCTACAATTTTGGTGTCTCTAGGTGCCTTGGATTTCATTGTATAGCCCAACAAATTGACAAATCAAAAATCATTAAAATTGCTCAGTTTATATTTGTTAGGGGTATCAATTTGGATGAACACAAATAAATGATTTAGCGATTTTTGAATGAATTTAGCTATTGTTTTTTAAAAAACATCTTCCCCATCTCTCTTACCAACCAGAAAGCTGATAACTAACTGGCTTTGCAGTAGTCTGCGATTGCATCCGTATAAACCTACTGTTACGTTTCAAGCAGCTTAATTCAATTGTCTTCATCTATGTTGTTTCCATTAAATGATTTTCAAGATACAATATAATAAAATAAACATTTCTTAGCTACAATGTATGGAAATATCAGCAGATGAGATTCTAAGAGTGCGTGGAAATAAAAGGTTCTCCTCCCCTCCTTCATTCTCTTCTAGATCTAAAAAGCATCTCAGGAGAATTTTAAAATCTTATTCATTTTATATACCTTTCCATACGTAATAATTTTAAGCCTTATTTATATTCTGCTTAGTAGTGTGTATGTTTGCGTATCGATGAAATTTCCCAGTGGTTCTGACATGAATAAAGAAGCAAAGATTGTGGGAGGAACAGGGATTCCTCCTGTACAATATTGAATGAGACACAGAGAACTTTGAGAGGAGGCAGGAACTGAAAGTGGTGTCGTGGTAGATTCCTTTCACCACAACAGTCCCCATAGTCACAGTCCTATGGATGGTTCAGAAATGTAGGGTGTGTTGTCCTCCTGACTCGGATTCCACCACAGTTTTGGGAAGTCTGGCTTGATATTGGGCAGAGGCCAGCTGAATTTGGGGCAGCACCTCAATGTCAAGTCCACCTTATGGATTTTGGCTTTCTGGGCACTGCCTTGGTGATAAGTAAGGAAAGGGAAACATTCTTTCTGTATACTGTACTTCCTTCATTTCACATGTCTTAGGATACATTACAAACTGATATTGTCTATACAATGTTCCTTTTACAGTTGTATGGCATAAACTCCAAAGTTGAACAGATGGAAGGAAGCTGGCTGAAATATTTTATTAGTATATGGAGGCTTCAGGATAAAAGCAGCTGCTTAAATCCAAATTCATTATCTGAGAAAAACAGTATTTAATCTGAACATCAGTGCCACATCTTCCCACCAGGTTCTGATAGCTTTTATGCCTGTGTGAATATTCCTTTCTTCCATCTGCCATCAAAAGAAAATCCTTATAGACACGGCCTTGTGGTCCATCACAGTGCAGGGATGTACCTCCCTGTCCTGGACTCAAGAGTAACCCAAAATCTTAGGGATGTTTCCATTTATTCCAACATGCATTCTCATTGAAGGAGTGAGAGAATGTTGGGGGCCTTCAAATATACAATGCATTCTGTATGCTCACTACTTCTAAAGGTTAACTTCTTCCCACATCCCGAAGAGCCATACTCATCAGGCATTGTAGTCTCAAGTTGTGTAGAGCTTTACATGTGGTGGGAATGGAGGTGTGCCTTTATGTGACACGTCTGAGGTCCCTTCCCAACTAGAAATCATCCGGATCTTTGTGTGTTCCCCATAAAAGGCCTGAAGAGGCATTTGTGAGCACATGCAAATGGATGTGTTTACAGAAGTTGTGTGCTCAGAAGTTGTCTCTTCTCTGGGCTGCCCTTCATGTGAGCACTGCAAGTGCATTCAGGTGGATGTGCCTCCAGGTGTCTCTTGAGATCTTTGCACTGAACACATAAAGGTCTTGATGACTTCTGGTTTGAGGGAAGGGGCCTTTACGATGAGACTTATTATTGAGCCCCAACATCACCATGAGAGTTCTGTATCATTATGCACCTATGTGGGGGAGGGGGAGGATTCTAAGTACTGTACTGCAAATATCTGTATATTAACAGTGGCCCAAGATTTAAAAAATATATAGCCTCTCTTGTTGCTCATGTTAATTGATAAAATAATATCACACAGATACAGCCATGCTCTTCTTTTACTATTGAAAGATTTCAGTTGCTATTTGTAATGCTGAACGTGCAGTTGAATCTGCCCAAACTTGCTGCTAAGGAACAGCCTACAAGCTGGTTACATTCACTGTGTTAAAAATGTTCCTGTCATGTTGTATAACTAAGAGGAACATTGCATAAATATGCCAATTGGGTGAAGAAGGAAGCCATTAGTCTTCAGTGATCAGCCTAAACTGGTTATTAAGCAGATGTGCCACGGGGTGGGGGGGGGAGCTATAACAAATGTAATATAGCCTGTAGTAGTTTGATTATATGTCTTTAGTTCCAGATTGTTATTATTCTTGGAAAATACTTATATGCCCATAGCTGCTGCAAGGTAATACTGCTGAATTCCTACAGGGATGCCTTAACTTGGTGGGCAGTTTAAGGCTTAAAATTTAACACAGGTTGAAGGTTAATTTGGAGTGTATTCGCATTCCAGAATGTCTTACAGTGGTAGATATATACTTTGTCCTAGGACTTCTATTGGATTTGGCAGATCATTTGCAATGTTTCATATGGGTGGATGATTATTTATTCATTTGTCTTTGCTTACAGTTAAAATGTACTACATATATGCACTGGTTGCTTATTTCACTGAAAAGCAATTACAGAGACAATGACCAATTATAAGTTTTCAATTCATTAATGTTTTGTATGTATTATCTTAGGGTCTTGTGAAATTATCTTAACATCATTGGAGGCCTCACTGCTAATTCAGGCCTCAGTCCATGAAGCCTATTCAGATGAGGTGTGAAATCGTTTTGATCTTTCAAGGCCAGTTGCCATGACTTAGCTTCAGATCTTGAATCTTGTTTGGATGAGCACATGTTTTTTAGAATTTGTCCAGGGTATTGTTTCAGATCTTTACATCTTGTTTGGTCACACATGTTTTCTAGAATTTGCACTGGGTATTGTTTGTGTGTGTGTGTGTGTGTGTGTGTGTGTGTGTGTGTGTGTGTGTGTGTGTGTGTGTGTTGTGTTGTTACAGTCGTGACCGACTCTTCGTGACCCCATGATCATGGAATTTTCTTGGCAGGAATACTGGAGTGGTTTGCCAGTTCCCTCCAGGCACCTACAGCACCTGGTATTCCCTAGTGGTCTCTCATCCAAGTACTAACCAGGGCCGACCCTAGTTAGCTTCCGAAATTGGGTGAGATCGGATGTGCTTAGGGCATCTAGGCTCATGAGCACATACTTATGCCTTAATTGTGTACAATCATTTTTGTACTATATTTGGTCTAAGCAACAGTGTGTGATAACAGAATGTTTGTTTGTTTATTTATTTATTTATTTATTTATTTATTTATTTATTTATTTATATACCACAGCCATCTAGCCCAAAGGCTACTCTGGGCAGTTTACAAAGTAAAGAATACAAATTATAAAACACATGCAATAAATATATACAACTCAAATACAAACAAAGTACAAAAAACAGCATTCACTATAATCAATTTAACTATAATAAAAATAAACAGAATTAACAGTTAAGTTACACCAGACAAGAAAATCAACAATGCATAACTAGAGGCAGAGGTTAAAGAGTCAAGTTTCTAGGAAAGCTGCTCTTTTTAAAGCCATGTTTTTAACAGCTATTTAAAGCTATTAAGTGTGGGAGACAACCTTATTTCCATGGGCAGTTAATTCCACAACTGAGGTGCTATCACTGAGAAGGCCCGATTTCTGGTTGATGCTTTATGGGCCTCATTTGGTGTAGGCACCCTCAGATGCCCAGTTTAGGAGGAATGAGTGGTCCAGGCCGTTCTATTTGGGAGAAGCTGCTCTGACAGATAACAAGGTCCCAAAACTGCTAACAGATGCCCAGTTTGGGAGGAATGCAATGTGCTGGTGCCAAACTGGCTGCTGTATTCTCCATTTGGGCAGAAGTGCCGGTAGTCCAAACTTGAGATTATGAGTCCATGGACCAGATAACAAGGCCCCAAAACGTTTAGGTGAAAATGCACTGATAGGACCACTGACGCCACCTGAGTTTCCATGGTGAGCATCGGGTCCCACTGGCCGCTCAAGCTACAGACCTCATCCTTCACAGAGAGAGTCACTCCTCCAATGGAGAGGGATCTTCCCAAACTGCAGATGCTGGTGGGTCCCAACTGAAGGACTTCCATCTTGCCCAGGTTCAGTCTTAGCCTGTTAGCACTCATCCATTCCAGAACAGCATCAATGCAGCACTCCAGGGAAAGGACAACTTCTGGTTCACTTCCAGTTTGAAAAAGCATTTCTGAGTCATCTGACATGCCCAGAAAGGTCCTCAGAGGCCCCAAAAGTGCTTTCTAGTGATCTGGAGGTCACCTTTGGTTTCCCAGAAGTCACATCCAGTTCAGCGAGAAGCACTTTTGGGGCCTCTGACAGCATCGGAGGCCTTTTCGGGGCAGCACGAGGCCTGGGGTAAGTACAAGAGGCCCCGAACGTTCCCCCCAGTCCCAAACTGACCATGCATCAGCATGTCACAGATTTTAATTATCACGGGCCGGGTCCCTAACCCCTGTGATATAGGCGGGGGGTTACTGTATTATGAAAATAATAAAAGGGAGGGACAATTAAAAATAAGACCAGAAAGGGCTGAGGAAACACAATATAGAGCAAGAACAATTTCAACTGAATTTATAAAATATGAGCCAAATTAAAGTTAGTCCATAGTTTAATCACATAAATTTGGATTGAGCCATAATTCATTCCTTAGGGTAACTAGGATTGCATTAATAAAGGTGGTAATAAAAATGGTTCTTCTCCTTTTAAATGTGCAAATAGTGCTAGGACAGAAGACAATGATGGAGCATTTAAATGTTTTCAAGAAATAATATCAAACAATAGTTCACCCAATTTGTTGTTGTTGCTATTAACTAATATTTTAATATTAAGGCAACTTTTTAGTACAGCTTGGTGTGTTGACTTATATATTATCACCACTCTCCTACTCTCTCTCACATACCAAAATCATGTCAGATGTTTCTCCTTTTCCTAATTAGCCCAAACGGGCTTCAGATGGAAATCCCTCTCCAGGTGACATTAATGAGAAGGGTTGTTTTTGTTTTTGTTTTTGTTTTTGTTGTTGGGCCATATTGCTCTTCCCTGCTTGTGGTATAAAAACACGTTTCCCCAGAGGGAGACCAGTGAGTTGCTTTGTTTCCCCAGACAGAAAATCTGGCCCTTTTAGGGTCCAGGTAAGTCAAGCAACATAACAGACATTGCAAGGCTTATTTCTTGGGCTGCCTCATGCAGAGCGGCAAATACTGCCCATTCCCACTGCCCCTTTATGAATCCATGGCAAGTTGGTTAAGTTGTTTTTTGGCATAAAAGAAGATGATCCTGCAACCCCTTCCCTTCTGTTTGGGAATGTTTTTTTAAGGATAAATGGAAATGTCCTTGACTCTTTCAAGGCATCCTGATTGTTCTGCCTGCTTCACTCTGCCTAATTATGATTTGAAGCCACCTTGGAAGCATCTCATGGGTTGGTTAGTAATGTCATGGAGGAAGAGCTTCTGGAGCCCCATCTTATCATTTACACCTGTGTAGAAAACTCTTGGGAAGAAGGTGAACTTCAGCCCTGGGCCCCTCTCTTATCATTTTCATCATCCTCCCTCAAGTGGAAGGTGACAGGCCTGAAAAAAAAAGAGCTCTGCCATGCATTGGTGCCCCTCCTATGTGTTGGGACCCCCCAAAATCAGGTCCCAAGTCAGACAGAGAGTGCCCATGGGCAGCAGAGGCTCCTTGTTTCGGACTGGCCCTCTTCCACCTGTCAGAGGGTGGCAAAACGAGATATAGGACAGGGCTACACATTTCCTCTCTTCTTGTATGTTTTATACCAGGCATGTCCAAACCGGTCCTCCTGATGTTTTGGACCACAACTCCCAGAATTCCAAACCTGTATTTTCAATGGCAAATGACTGTGTGAGCTGTGGTCCAAAACATCTGGAGGGCCAAAGTTTGGACATGCCTTTTTACACACATACAAATGCCTAAGCCTAAGCAGGTTTTGATGGACAGCAGCCTTGTTCAACAGGTGAGCAGACCTTGGTTCTGAAATGTTTTCACCAAACTGAGTATGTTTTCAGTCCCAGGCCTCAATCCTGCTGCAGATGTTGAAATATAAATAAGATGCCAGTCACCATGTGCAATATGTTTTACTTCAGTTTTGATTAAAAGTACCTTTGTTTTAAGAGTTAGGCAACAGGACTTCCAGCTTGTCCTCCTGCAGGGTTCGCCCAAGTGTGGGCCCCACGTCTCGTGAGATTGCCAAGGTTGTTTTTGTGGCCCCTGATGATATTCAGTCCTATGCAAGCACACATCATTGGGCCAAGAATTGTTATTTTCAGCTCCTGAGAACAGACTTTCTTAATGAAGTTAGTACAGGGTCCTACAAACATCCAAAATTCATTTTCAAAACAAACAAACAAACAAACAAACAAAAAGGAGGCAGAATTCTGGAAAATAGAATTTATGAAATTGGATTTTTTTAATATTAAAATATTTCACATTAGGAAGGGATTGGTACAGCTCCTGCTGTCACTGACCCTTGCCTTTTCCTACATACTAGGAAGGAATTAAACAAGTTGTATCTGTCACTTTTTAAATTTCTGCCCTGGAAAAAGGAGCAGCAGCAGAGCCAATTAAAAGGTTCATCATTTTTCTTGGCCTGCCTATGTCTTGAATCATTTAAAATAATTATATTGGGTGAAATAGGGTTTTGAAGAGAATGTGTCCTTGAGTAGCATTTTTCATTGAGCTTTTTATCTACAGGCACTGAGAGAAAACCCTCCTGAAGGCTTAAGGGTGAGTCTAGTGTATCTGCGTTACATAATGGCTGCTTGTGTAGAGGTGCCGTGTACAGTGTTAGAGCTGCCTGTCTCATTTTATGAAACAAGATACGCTCAAGAGGGAGTGTTTCAGAAACAGTAAAGCTACAAGCCATCAAACATCTCCGGTGCTGTGTTGCAATGTGCAGGACTAAAGGGCAAGGACAACCACTTAAAAGTCTTGGTAGTAGTTTCAGAGCGTTATCTCACTCTGTATCCAATTTATGCCATTTGGTGGGAAATGAGGCAAAAGCAGTGTAAAAGCTGCTGCACCACTGTCTTCATGTATTTTACAGGGCAGCTTGTCACCTTTTTTCCTCTACAGGAAGGTAATGTTTCCTCTCTGTCGCTCTTTGACAGCCAAAAACCCAACAGATACAACTTTCCCCCAGTATGTGAGTTTTTACAGCTGGAAAAAAACCTGGCATAAATTGATTTCCCAGCCATGATTTCATCCCTAGGTGTTCAACTACAAGATTTTGCTGCTGTGTTTTCCACATACTAGTGCTTGTTAACTCAGGGAGTACTTACCCTTCAGCACCGTTAGGCCCTGGTCTCACTACCATTATCTGTGCATCTTAATATGATGCGTACTATTTTTTTCAGGTGGTCACGTGACGTTTGATGTGCAGTTAGCACCCCAACAACAGGGGAGTATTTGCTTACTGCACATCTTTTCCCTGTTTTTTCCTTGTGGCGAATACCTGCATTGCAGCCAGGTAGCAGTTTTTCTTGTTAAAATCGATTGTAATTAGAGGTGGAAAGCCAGTAAAAATTGTGCCAGCATGCTGGCATGCTGGCATGTCACCAATTCAGTAGGATAAATGATTTCCAAGGCAGAACTACAGGAAGTGGCAGAAAAAGGGGTATGAATCTAATTGGTGTGAATTTTCTGGGGCCACAACCCATGTGAGGCGTTAAAAACTGTGCATCAATAACAAGTATTTTAACACAACCCCTAGCAGTGGTACAAAATGCTGAGTTTAAAGTGCGCTTCTGGGGGCGTGGTTGGCCGGGGTACCAAAATACTGCTCTTCAGAGTGAAGGCACAATCTTTTGAGCAAAAAGAGCAGCAAAATCATCATGAGACCAGGCATTTAGCTAGTTACCATAGTAACTGAAGGATTCAAGGGCCTAAACTATAATCAAGAAAAATAACTTTGCTGTCTCCTGATTCTAGCAAAACATGCTTCACACATCTTAAAAAAGTGACTTGTATTCCACAAAAGTTTATTTCATGGGAAATTGGGTGTTATTGTTTTTTAAAGGTATCAAGAAGAGACTGGGTTGGTTTTGTTGCTACAGATCAAGGTGGTTATCATCCCTGGTATTTTTTTTATCCACTGGAATGTGCTAGTTATTAAATCTACAGTGGCTTGGCATTTTAGTAACGCTTTGCTCTCGTCTTCCTGCCAAGAGGAACCGAATCTGTTGAATTGTTGCCAATCACGCTGCTGCTACATGACACGGTTGCTGCAGAGCTTGGAAACATTACTTGACTTTTGCAAACAAAGGAGACTTATACAATCCAAACTTGCATGCAAAGATAACATAGCTGAGTTCAGATAAAATCCAAATGAACTTGCGTGAACCTTCAAATAAGTGGAAGAATGCCAGGATTCATGGTGTGAGTGAACTACAAACTACAAACAAACTTTTGCTGGGTGCCTACACTCAGCCTTTCAAGGAGTTGTCACACCCTTTGTGGGTTTTTCTTTCTTTCTTTGCTTTGCAGTTGATCAACCAATCATACTCTTGCATGCAAAGATAGCATAGCTAAGTTCATATAAAACCCAAACGAACTTGCGTGAACCTTCAAATAAGTGGAAGAATGCCAGGATTCATGTGGTGGGTGAACCACACTACAAACTTTTGCTGGGTACCTACAGTCTGCCTTTCAAGGAGTTGTCACACCCTTTCTGGGTTTTTTCTTTCCTTCTTTGCTTTGCAGTTGATCAACCAATCATACTCTTGCATGCAAATATAGCTCAGCTCTGTTCAAATAAAAAGGGCACAGTTAAACGCTAAGTGCTCAGACAGAGCAAAAGCCATTGTCTAAAACCTCCTTTCGTGTGTGTTTCAGGAATTAATCCAAACATGATAAGTACTGGTTCTTTGCCATCTGTGCCTGCCCCGCTTGCTGACTTGAAGGTTCAGTACACCAAGGTGAGCTGTATTTTACATTTGATAATTTACCTAAAGCAGGAATTCTGCAATATGTGGTGATCTTCTTCTTGTTGGTTTTGTTCAACCCAGATCTCCGTTTAATTTGCTCATAGTCTTATACACAACTGTTCTCTCAGTTTCATTTTTGTGCATTGGCTGCAGACATTATTCTCTCTCTCTGCTTTTGAAAGCAGTTTCAGTGTACTAGAGGGATTATTAGCTGCTCTCCTGAGAACTGCTGTTGGGAAGAGCATGCCTTAAACCTGTAATTCTATCAGCTAAAAACAATTTTGGCTTTCTGTTTTGAATCTAGTACAGCCACAGACCTTTACAACTGTACTCCAGAATAAGTGCCTTTCAATTCACATTTGCAACTTCTGCACATTTGTTTCACCATGCCATTAAGTCCAAAACAGTCCTTCAAAATATTTTGGCACAGAGGGACTACACCCACATCTCAGCTACTTTTGCTTATGTCTCCTACCAGCAACTTTAATGCAGATGATGGGCTAATTTTCTGGAATCGTCCAGCCCTGGGTAATTCTACATTAGGGAGGTTTCTGTTGGAAATTGTATGTTGTCTGAAGCTACTTATATTTCTTTTTCAAAAAGCAAGGGGATTCAGTTCTTAAAATAATCTTTGATTTATGAATGTGGATATTGCACTCATGTATACATGATTCAAAATGTCAGGAAATGTTGAAACTTGTCAAAAAACAACAAAACAGCCCTGACATTGACTTGTGTTTGGGCGGAGATGTGGTTAACTAATGAAGAAAGGAAACAGCACCTGGGATTTCTTTATGCTTGATGTTGCTTTGTGAATGCTAATGAGCAGAAAAGGGCATCCTGCAGACCAGTGGTTTCTAACGGTGAGTCCTCAGATGTTCTTGAACTACGACTCTCAGGAGCCCTGACCAGCATAGCTAGTGGTGAAGGTTCCTGGGAGTTTTAGTCTAGAAACATTTGGGGACCCAAAGTTGGGAACCACTACTAGAGACTAATGGTTCTCAAACTTAGGATCCCCAGGTGTCCTCACCACTAGCTGTGCCAGCCAGGATTTCTAGGAGCTCTAGTCTAAGAACACCTAGGGATCCAAGTTTGAGAACCACTGCTATCGTTGACTGCTGCCATGGGTGTAGTCAGCATTCAGACTATCCTCAGCTTGGCATCCTTTTTCCTGCTGGCAATGTGGCCATCCTCTTCTGCAGCAATATCAGGCCATTTCCTGGCATTTTGAATCGTGAATGCATAGAATCATAGAGTTGGAAGAGACCTCAAGGGCCATCTAGTCCAGGGGTGGCAAACCTTCGCCACTCCATATGTTTTGGACTACAACTCCCACAATTCCAAGCCTGTATTTCTAATAACAAAGGGTTGTGGGAGTTGTGGTCCAAAAACATCTGGAGTGCCGAAGGTTTGCCACCACTGATCTAGTCCAACCCCCTGTCATGCAGGAACCCCCATCACAGTGCTCCCGACAGATGGCCAAATCTCACATTCATAAACAGGAGGGTTTTTGAAGGCTTGGATGAGATAAAAGCAGTCTCACGTGAACTTTGGCAACCTTTCAGATAGCTATCAGGAGAGCAGAAAAGGTCATCATGCAATTAGGAGACTTACTACCAGGCTTTTTGCTTTATCATATCACCAACCATATAGATATCTAAGGATATGGGGCAAGAAACAAACACTGTAATGCAATCAAACCAGAATTATTAGCCTGTAGAGATGGGCATGACTTGGCGGAATTCCCGTTTCCGTTTCCGTTCCTCGTTTCCGTTATGGAACGGAAACAGTAACGGGAATTACTCTGCCAGAACTCGAACTCGAACCGACTAAAGAATAATTGGGTCTGATTTGTCATGGTCGTTCCTGGCATCGCAGCGATCCCGCGATGCCAAGCGGCACGGAAAATTTTTTTTAAAAGTTAAAAAAAACCCGATTCCCGGCCAAAAAGGAGGCGGAAATATGCCTGCCTGAGTGAGGGCTCAGGGCACCTACCAGAGGGGTGGTTGACCCCCCCTCTCCTGTCCTGGGCTGCTCTGGTGGTGGTGGGGAAATCCTCGTCGTAGTCATTCGCAAAGCACCGGACTCGCCGCCGGCTGCCGCAATTCAAGCGGAAGTGGCACAGAAAAAAAGTTTTAAACTCCCCCATTCCCGGGCCAAAAAGCAGGCGAAAATATGCCTGCAGTGCAGAGTGCACCTACCAGAGGGGTGGTTTCTGGGGGGGGGGTCCCGGCCTCCCCCCCTCTCCTGTCCTGGGCAGCCGGACTCGAGTCGCCATGCCATGCGGTGCGGGCAGGGGATCCAAAATGGGGCGGCGACCGCAATTTTTTTTTGAAATCGTGGTCCAAAAACACACAAGCACCACACAGAAACATGCAAAAATTGTTATTTTAAAACTGCCAGAATTTTTACAGTAGCAGTGGGTTTTTCTTGCAACAAAATGTCTCCTCTTTCCTCTCTCCATTGATTTTATTTTATTTTATTTTATTTTATTTTTTTTACATCTGCGCAATGATGGGCTGGCCATGGGAGTGACCATGCAAATTTTTGGACCCATTCCGCCAATCGCATGGCCACTTGGCCAGGTTGACCACAGAGACTTCTGGGATGTGCCAACCGGGCATAAAAAGCCCACTAACCGAACCCTAACCCTAAGCCTAACCCATATGCCAGCTACACTGTCCTTCTAAGTGGGTCAGAGAGGCCCCCGGAGGTGCACCCCAATACTCACCCTAACCTCACCCGTAACTAGCCTAACCCTAGCCCTTGCGCTAACCCTGTTGCCTAAGCCAGATCTGTACTTGCATGCATTGCACTAGCAAGTACAATTCCCTTCTTAGTGAGACACAGCGGGTGCAGAGAGTCTGTCAGTCCGCCAGTTGTGGCTCTGGGTGACTCCTGCAGGCTTGGCTCGGCCGGCAGCATGTGTGACATCATGCAAACCATGCCCTCGAGGGGTGCCTCTGCCAGTCTGCTGTGTCTCTGCGTGCAACTGGGTATGCAATCATAGCCATATGGCTATGCATGCATGCCCTTTTGCAGCAGGTAAGGAGAGGAGACCCCCATGTATGAGGGGTCTCCAGGAGCCTGCTTTCCCTAGCAGGTGAGGATAGGAGGCACCCCCCCAAAAAAGAGGTGCCTCCAGGAGCCCGCTACCCCCCCAAACCAGTTTAACGACAGACAAAAAACGAAAAACGAAGTGACAAATTTTTGTGAAGTTTCGCGAGAAACGGAAACGAGCCGACACAGGCCGCCTCCGACACACGACAACTCGAAAATGTCATTTTCCCTAGTCGTGCCCATCTCTACTAGCCTGTGATTAACTTCATTGATACCAGCAGCTTGCTGTGCATGGCAGGGAAAGGCACTAAACTTTATCTATGAAAAGGTTCACATGCCGAATGCTACCCATTAACTTGCTGTTAAATGGCATGGCAGGGCAGGTCTTCGGTTCCCCTCATCTCAACAGATTGTAGTATCACTATAAATTTCAAATACTGCTTGATGCTTTTGCTTACTGGAAAGATAAGGCTTGTCACTGATTTCATTTTGTGGTGTAACGCCATACCATCCAGCTGATTCAAACCTTGCACAGATATAAAATGTCACAGCACTTTTCCTCCTCTGGCAAGCTGTCTTTCATGTGGTAAGCTGCAGAGTTGATTTTCCAATGAGGCATGAAGGAAGAACCTTCTGGAAGGGAGGAAATGCTTACATGTTTGCCTTTAGGCAGTTACATAAGCAAATAACATTCTCATCCAAAAGTGCACAGCTAAAAGAGGCAAATAAACCAGAGCTGGGAGGGGAACAGGGAAGGTCAGATGGCATCCCCTCCATTCAGTCTGGAGAAGGAAGAACAGAGGGAGAAAGAATAGAGGTTGGAAAGGGAACCCTTGTTTGAATCATACCAAATGGCCATGCTGGCTGATAAGTTCTGAGAGCTTTAGTCCAGAAAGTAAGTTTTCCAGCCTCTGATCAAAAATACCCCCACCTGCTATGCCTAGACCAGTGGTTCTCAACCTGTGGGTCTCCAGATGTTCCTGAACTGCAACTCCCAGAAATCCCTTCCAGCACAGCGAGTGATAAAGGCTTCTGGGAGTTGCAGTCCAGGAACATCTGGGGACTCACAGGTTGAGAACCACTGGAAGACACATCCTTGTTTTCTCTGACTTATTTGGATGAAATTGGAAACAGCCTCTTGTTCTGCCTTAAGTAAAACGTGGTGCTATCACCACTACCACCTCCTCAACAAGTCCATAGAAATTAAAATTAGATAACACGTTGTAGAATTATGTGAATCACATTCAGTCATTTGGGGCATGATCCACCATTTCCTAAAGTCCTGCTCTAGTGAATGAACAGAGCCCATTAATGTATGATGAGGGCAATTATTAGAAACATTGCGTGTCTCAACTATGGCACTTGCCAGAGTTCTGTTGGCACTGTTTTGCATAACTTACAATTGACAAGGTGCCAAGAAACATCTTGGCTGCACAAAGCAGATGCATGACTGAGACACACCATTAACCCTCATCAGGTCAAGTTAAACATGCTGGGTACAAACACCAGTACGATTCTGGGTGTTATTTCCAATGAAAATGCTCCATAAAGCAGCAATATCTGACAAAGAAACCTGAAATTACTCTCTGGTGTTTGTTTTCATGAACTATTTTTCAATTTATAAGATGCTCCCATTTAAACACCCCCCCACTTTTCCCAAGACAAAATGAAGAAACCAATATTTTACACATAAAAACATAACAAATTTTAGTTAGTAATTAGATAACATTTCTATCCTATTTAGTTTGCATTTTGCAGAGTAATAGTCGTTTATTTATTTTCTGACATCTTATTTTCTCACATACCTTTGTTTTTTATGAATGTTGTGGTTTTAGTTATGTTTTCATTTGTAATATTTTTGCTTTTTATTATATTTTTGCATCTGTATTTTGTAATCAGTTTGTTTTATGTTGTAAACCGTCCAGAATGGCTTTCTGCCTGATGGGCAGTATATAAATTGAATAAATAAATAAATAAATAAATAAATAAATAAATAAATAAATAAATAAATAAATAAATAAATAAATTTTGTTTCCTACATGGAAGTAATACTGCCAGCCAATCATCTGTTTGGCTAGAGCTGGATAACATAAGGCTCCAACTGCAGCTAGAAAGAGAGACGATTGATTTGGTGAATTTAGCCAGTGGTTGGGCTTGTGGTATGGATCTGTGCAAAGAAAAAAAAAGAGGGCTTTCAAAATGGCAGGATTCTTTCTTTAGGGTGAAGAAGGCGGAGGAGTTGCAACTGGGTGCTGCCCTTGCTGCTGGGCTAGGGAGATAGGTGATGAGCTTACTGAGGAGGAGGGGGAATCCCGGCTAAACACTGCCCTTTGCATTGCTGCTGGGCTAGAGAGACAGGTGTTTTACTTACTGGAGAGGAGGAGGGGGGAATTCGGCTTACTTCTGTGTTTAAGACACTCCTTAAGTTTTAGTGTAATGATTTTAGAAAAAAATAGCATTTTATAGACAGAAAAATATAGTATGTTATGGAGTACAGTATTTCTGAATTCTCTTCTTATTTCAGCACATCATAAAAATAGCATGGTTGTTGAATATCACCCTTCAGATAATAATGATCTACAGAAATTGGGAAGATACAAGAATATGGGATAAAAACATTCTGATTTTGTCTTCTATTCCCTTACAGATTTTTATAAACAATGAGTGGCACAATTCAGCAAGTGGTAAAAAATTCCCTGTCATTAACCCTGCAACTGGAGAGAAAATCTGTGATGTGGAAGAAGGAGATAAGGTTTGTGGTGAAATGGTTGCTGTGCGGTGAACTTCCTTTTGGGTTCCAAATCTTCCCCTCCATCTGAGGCCACTCTCAAAGGGAAAAGAGGATTAGTTTCAAACGGAGTGTAACAAAGCTGCCATTTTATTTTATATATATCTCACCTTTCTCCCAATATGGCAAAATAAGATATCTTACACAATTAATTCATAAACAAGCTTAAAACCTTAAGCTTTCACAATACATCAACAACATCACAAAACATATATGGCACTGAGACCACATAGTATATTGATGTAAGTGTAAAATGCCATAAACCTTCCCCCTCCCTTGGGACTTTGGATGGTTGACATGCATCATCTTTGCTGCTAAAGCAAGTTTTGTACTCCCTTCTCCTGCCCCCTCTGGACACGTGCCCATTTCCCAAAAGAAACACAGTTCCCATCTCTGTCTCCTCTAATGGCTGCCCAGGACTCAAAGGGCCTCTCTTCCCCATCTCCTTGTCTGAGTGGGCGGCCAACAGTGGAGGTACAGGAGGGAAACCCACTTTAGTTGGGGAATGGGTGAGCACATGGAGGGGCGGGACAGGGCAGAGCATGGGACCCATGGAACACATTTGTGAGCACTGCACTGCACTGAACTGAGCAGCCCAACTACAGTTCAAGCCCATCTCTAAACTTCCATCTAAAGTGAGAGATGGCATACACTGAAAATCTGCATGGCATACCCTGGATTATTTCCTTAAAACAGGCTGATGTTTGATTGACAAAATAATTCACCAAGCTAAACGATTTTTGTACAGATTCTGTATCAATGACGTAACAATGTAAAATAAGTCTAACTCAATTTACCAGGACTCTTGGGATGGGCTCTGAAACTAGTATTTAAGCACTTCTTTGGAAAGAGAGAATTCCTCTATTAGGCCAATTTCAGCTAGTACATAGCTAGTGTTACAGGGGAATACATTTATTCATTTTAGTAGTGTAAGGAATTTAAATTTATGAGGGTCCCGTGCCAGCGTGCCTGCGCTTCATGGGCTGCAAAAGACCAGTCTGAGTCTCAGGAGACGAGAAAAGAATTTATTGATTGATCAATCAAGGGACTTCCACACTTCTTGGTGGTGAGAAGTCCACCCAGAAAACGAAAGGAGATATTTTTATAAGGTTTTTCCAGCATTTTTTTTTCTCTCCGCCCATCCGAATTTACGTCATATACATTTGTTACATGCATCAAACACTAATTGACATCTTTGGTACACTTGCCTAAAAGTTCTAACTGGTACGTTTGATCTCCTCCCCTCACAACCAGGGAGGGTAGGATCATCCTTATGTCCTTGGACATTTTGACAGTTACGAACACCAGACGCTGAGATAAGGCCTCCCTGGTACGCCTTGGACACACGTTAATTGCTAGTGTGTGATCCTCAAAGCTTTGGAACTTAATTGGATCCTTGAATTCATAATTGCCTTAGCTGACTTTGCGGAAGTTCCTTTCTCTATTCTAGCCGGAAAGGCTTGACCAAAGATTCTAAGTTTACAAGAATACACTGTAGATACATGTGTATGTGATACATATATGTCTATCTATATATATATACGTGGAGTGCTTAAGTGAATATAACTACATTATTCGTGTCACTAGTGTGGCTATATATATATATATGTATTGCTTAGAATACATTGTTGTTGAATACATGAGGGCTTGTCCATACCTGTGGTTAGTGAAGCAGCCATATATATTTATAAATATATAATTAGTCAAATGTCCTCCCTTACACTCGGCCCTGAACGGATTTCTGGAAATTTATGCCAGTAAATTTCCCAGAAAACGTCATGGACTTGTAAGGAACGAACAAAACATATCAAAGGTATATGTATAAAAGTGTGAACATTGCGTGAGCCCCCCCTATGTCATTCCTGGGGTGAGATGGTCTTCATGGCTCATGGAAGGACTTTCTATTTTCCTGACAAAAATTTAGGCAGGGCAGTCAGAAAAACATTCTCAGTCCTTTTTCCCCAAGGGGCTTATAGGCACAGTTCAAGAAAATGAATTATCATAAAATGATTTGTGGCGTCTCAAGTCAGGGGGACGCATCAAATAGGTGAAGGCCAAGGGAATACCCCTTAATTCATTAGGGCACTTTCTAGAGTAAAATGTTAAGTTAACAGATGAAGTGTTGCCATGCTTGGGATGTAAGAAGACTTCCCCTGGTCGGACCCACAGACTGCAATGGATGGATATGTTCCATGGACCACAGCATTTAAGTTTCCCCTGTTGGAGAAATGCATCGTGGTCACAGCAGTATAAGGTGACCTCCCAGGCCATGTTGTACACTTCTCAAGGATCCCAAATTCTCAACTTTTGAAAGGGGGCTGGCATAAGAATTTTTGCTAATATTGTGATAGACTTGGATATCACGATCCCCGTCCCAAAGCGATAATTAAACATGCTTTAAACAGCAGATTTGTTCATTACCTTATTTTAGGACCATCATGAAACCCAAATTAATTTGCCTGCCACAGCAGTGCACATGTGAGATTTCGTGTTTGTGTGTTTGGTAGTCAGGCTAAGAACCCTGAATTCTAACAAAGCACCACACTGTAGGTTCATTTTGCAAACCAAATACTTATAAGGAAAATATGCCCTTCTTAGCCCACCAAGGAAATATGTGGGCCAGGCTACTTTGCTAGGTTTTTTCCAACCTTATTTAGGTGTGTGTGGTGTGCATTCAAACTTAGATAATAGCAGGCTGTGCAGAATCACCCAGTTGTGTGTGCATTCTCAATTGATAGACATTTGCAATGATACTAAATAAAGGTAATATACATATCATGAAGGCTGAAAAAGGCATAAGACACATCTAGATGGTGCTTTAGAAAACCCACCTTGCGCCATACATTCTCATGGTAAAGTCATGAATGAGCCGTTGAAACCGGTCAGAAATGTCTCTGTGGCTGATAGTTTACACACAAAAATCTGCCTCGTAAACATGGGGCCAAGATTAGTTCATCAGTGTCTTTGGTGAAGAAAATAATGTAGATATAGCTACTTCATAAAGCCACTTTTTTTTTCTTAGGTATAAAGGCTCGTGAACACCCATGGGCACCAAAATGTCTCTCATTCAATACAAATTGCATAGAAAGGCAAGTCCTAATCTCTGGCACTCAATGCTTTGTGAGTAAAAAGCATTTTCAGTGGCCAAGCATGATCATTACATAAAACGGCACATCCAGAGAAGCACTTCAGTAAGAGTTTTCACAGTGACTATCAATAATAAACAATAAACACTATCATAATAGAGCCCAGGGTAATGTAAATATTTAAAGTTGCTCTGGAGCCTACCGTACGCAGGAGAAAAAAATAAGCGCTCACTTGTCGGATGCTGGGAGGCTGGTGTGTGCGTGTGTGGCAACACAAGTTCATGGTGATCCAGGGCACGCGCACAGGCATCAATGAAGGTCTGAAAGCAGTATTTAAACCCCAAGTCTCTGTCCCGGTGAAAAAGGGGTTAAATTGCAGACGTGAAGTCTGTTGGCCGCAATCCAAAACAAGAGTCAGTGGCTGTTTCAGACCCACTCTCTCCCCCCAGAAACAAACAGAAAAGAAAAGAAAAGAAGGAAATGAGAGACAGGAAGACAGGATTTTAATCTGTCAACCTGAGTTGAAAGTGAATCCGCAGGCTGCTTTGGGACCCTTCAAGTATCAAACACACGCTGTCATCTGGGGAAGGATGGGCAAGGATGCGGTGACCACAGGTCAGGTTCATGTTGTCGCCCGCCGTTCAGGGTGAAGTCATCTAAGGCATAGGGGCAATCTACAGCAGAGGGCAGAAGGCGTCACCGGTCAGGCCTCACTCCCTCTCGGTACGGGTCAGGCTGGGTGAAAAGGCTGACATCACTGGATCCTGGAGCCCACATCGATCGAACCCACGGAGCGAAGTCATCATGAAGATGGCATCATCAAAGGCATCAAAGGCGGGAGGGGAGGTCCAGGAGGGATGGCAGAATGGAGGGCAGGAGGGTCCCCATCTGAGCATCTACGACCGGCGGCGTTAGCTTTCCAAACCCGACCGACTCCGTGATCCAAAAATAAAGAACGGGTGGGCGTTTTTCCCAGAGCAGAAACCCGACCTCCAGGATGTACCTGGGTAAGGGAAGAACAAACACACGACCACAAACAAACACAGAACACAAACACACACGAAATGCCCCCGCAGCTGTCTTTGTGCTGCAAGGCAGGGTGGCACAGTCTATCTGACAGTCTTAAAAACAGGAATGAGAGGAAAAAAATGTTGCAAAAGGTAGGATAAGGCTTCCGTTTTTGTAGAACCAGTCTGTGAATGGGGGAAGCCAAAGTTTATGGTGAGGACGCATCTGTAGTCGGCCGTGTATGATGAGTGCTTGCAAGATGATCTCGCAGGATCTCACAAGCGAGGGGCTCAGGCGTTCCCAAACAGGCACCTGAGATAGATCTCATCCCCAAAGTCAAATAGCTCTGCTACATGGGGACAATCAAAAATGGAACAGGCAAAAATGTCCCAGGGTCGCAAAGTGATCTCTGAGCATGAAGCAAAATGCGCCAGGGGAGATGGGCTTGGAATGTGGCGTGGTATAGTCTCGGAAAAAGTACGGCTGATACAGGATTGGGGAAAAATAGGAGCAGGCACCACATTCATATTACTACCAAGTCCCCAAGGGCACGGCGAATTCCCATTTGGAAATCGTGCAGAAATATATGTAATCCGGCATCCGTGAGATGAACACCGTCCCTCCTGAATAAGTCAGGCGGAGGGAGTGTCAAAGCTGGATGAGTAATCACATAGCCAGAATGCCGACGTAAAAATGCAGCAACTTTTTGATTTAAATGTTTCCTAGCCCTTTCAATCTTGAGGGGATTAGATGCCCCTCTCCATATGAGCCTAGGGAGCATGAAGGACCAAATGATTTTTGTATGTGGGTAAAGTTGCTTAAAAGTCCGCAAGTCAGCTATGATGCGGCGAGTCAGGGCCGGACCTCTCACCGTGGCCAGATCATTGCCTCCCAAATGGATGAGCAAAATATCAATTTCACATTCGCGAGCCATAAGGGTCGCGGTTTCGAAGAACGAATCCCAGGACATTCCCCTGATCCCTTTCCAAAGCACTTGAAGGGGGCGGCCAAGGCATAAATTCACGCCCCACGCCGACATCCGGGCAAATCTAAATGCCCAGTATATAAAACTGTGCCCCAGAATTACAACACGGCGAGTCGTGCAATGAATTGGCCTTAAAATACGTAAAATATTACGCCCCCCACGTCCAGCAATCGGAGGTGCACGCGGGGCTGTGTGGTGGGTCGGGCAGGGTGGCCCTCTTCTGGTTGCTGGTTAGGATTTATAGAAGCCATGGCCCATACTATACACACACACACACGCAGACAGAGAGAGAAAAAAATGGTAAAAGAGAATTAGTGTCTCTCTGCAAGGCTGCAAAGGCGCCAATCTGTCCTAGTGCGTGTCGGGGGCTGGTGTGTGTGTGTGTGCGAGGCAAGACGAGCTCTTCTGGTTCGTCACTCAAGAAAAAATACATGCAAACACCCACGAGTACACAGCCTCACACATGTTGGCATCTGCCATGGATTTAAAAATAGTGACGATGTCACCAGGTTCAAAAACAGCTAGTTCTCTATGTTGGCGCAAAGGGTATAAAAAGGGTGAAGTTGCTGGCCTGTCAGCCTCACCTCAAAGTAAAAGTCAGGTGCTTGCAAAAGCCCCCATTCCCCCCCACAAAACAATAGAGAGAAAAAGAAGGGGGGGGGGAAAGGCAGGAAGCCCTCTCCTAGTGTCTCTGCTGGCTGGTTAGGAGTGACACATGCCATGGCACAAACTGCTTGACCACACAGAGATAGAAGGAGAGGAAAAAAAGGCTGATAGTAGTTTAATAGCTATCAAGTAACTAAGAGTCTATTTCCAGCAGGTGTTCTACTTGGAAAGGAAAGGGTTAAAAAAAAACTCAGACGGAAATAAGGCTAGGTGAGCATTATTAAGTCAAAAAGGAGAACGTCTGCTCGAGATTTTTAGGAATATAGGATGTGAAAGAGGTGTAAAAAAATCAGGCTGGTTGCCAGTATGCTTGAAATTCCTGAGGGAAGAGGATGGGGTCAACTTTGTGAAGGGGAAGGGGGGGGTGAAGGCAGAAAAAGGAAGGCGGGGCAATGGACTTTTGAATTCTCCCCGCAGGCTGCTTTACACAGCCTGAGGCAGGAAGGTGAGCCCCTTCAATTACCCTGTAATTAGGTGCAAAAAAAAAAAAAAAAAAGGGCACTAAACTAATTAAGGCAACCTATTATCCCTGTGGTTTGTGAAGTTATCTACTTAAGCCTAATTTGGGATGCATGGCTCTCGTACAAAGAAACAAGAGCCAGAGTGTGAGACCCCGCGTTATTGATACGCCTTAAAAAAAAAATGTCACAGGCGTTTCCAGCCAGAGTGTGAGAACAAGCAAAATGATTTTATTTTATGTTATTTTTACCTTTTGGCGGCTTTTAAGAACCCCTTCGTATTCTAAATAAAAAAAAAAAAAAACCTTGTCCTGCTCTCAAAAACCTGTTAGCAGCTGCTTTAAAAAGAGGAGGGGGAGTCCCTGCTTTGGACCACTTCCAGCACAGAAGTCTCAGGCCCTTCGTTTTCCTCATGGAGCTGACGTACTACAAGGGATTTGGATAAAGATTCCATATTCAGAGATTTAGACAAATTTTGTTGGGGAAATAGGGACTGTCTAAAAGCTTGGATTAAATAATGTAATGGGATACAAATAGAGCCTCTGCTTCTCAATTGCTGGAGCGTTCTGTGGGTTGCTGCCTCAGTCTGCCCATCATGAACCCTGCCCATTCTCGTCCCTGACTTACACTTTCCTTCTACCTCGTTTCCTTTAACTATTTCTTTTCTCTCTCTCTCTCTCTCTCTTTCCTTTCCTCTCCCCGTTCTAATGGCATCTCCAAGGTCCTGATTTAGGTAGGAGATGGGAGGGAATTCTATTTTCAGTTGCTCCTAAGAATCTCCTTGTTCCAAATTAAATTGTCTTATGGTTCCAGCCAGGGCTTACTTGCAAGGGGAGGGGGGGAAAGGCTGCCCTAAGCCTTTTAGGTGCAAAATCTTAAGGAATGATGTTATCACTTGGTTTTTTTTAATTGCTAGCTTGCTGGGCTATGAGTACAAAAATGCTAGCTGTCTTTTCAGAGCACATAGTCGGTCTGAAAAGGGGTGGATGTTCATTTCACCCATGGGACCGGCCGCGCAAAAAAAAACAACGTATTTCTCAAACGCCCTGTGATGATTTCTTCTTAAAATGTCCCTATAGGTGGTGAATTATATTGTGTAACAAGCCAGGCTAAGTTATACAAAACATGCGGCTTGAGTATTCAAAAATATCTTCTTGCAGTGTCTATACTTCCCCTGGTTTATAAAATTGGGGTCTTCTCATTTTGGGTGATTTTTTACTGCCTCTGGACATATTAACAGGCAATACATGGCTTGCCACCCTCCCCTTTTTGAGGGCTAGAAACTTAATCTTTGGGATGTTAAAGTCCTGCCTTTGTCAGAGGGGACTTTCTTGAAATTTACATTTGTTGCATTCAATATCAAAATCAGGTCTCCTTATGGCAATGTGCCAATCTTGCCAAAGGGTTCCTTAACAAAGGGCACAGAAGCTGAATTAAGTTATGCCCATCTACCTTTTTGTTAAAGGTTTAGTAGTATGCTCATAAATTCTCCCGCATACCAAACGGACTCACACTCAATTAATTACACATCAAGCACATACAACAGTTGATACTAAGATTTGATTTCCCTGCTTTTGACTATTAATAGTTCAGAAATAACGTCCCTACCTGTCTCCTCATGTGGTGCATAGCAACCCTTAGTTCTGTTTAAAGCTTCCATATCCAAGGAGTTGGGCATTGGCGTAAGGGATGGAAGTACCTCCTGAATGCTTGAATAAGGCAATTCAGGGGTACGCATCCCCATCTAGCACTTCCTGTCCCCTCAATGCTCCGTGCTCTCCTCCTGTTCCCTCAACATCATACCTATCCATTCCACTTCTGTCTTGCTGCCTTCCTTCTACTCCACTTCCTCTATTCATCTGTCTTTCTCTATACCTTTTCAGTTCATCATCCTGCCTTTCCTTCCATCATCTTTTCAGGTTTCCTACCCAGTTTTACTAAAAATGCATTACTCAGATACCCTATGATTTTTTCCTTGTAAAATATCCCTTCAGCTGGTAAATTTTGTTGCGTGACCAGCCAGTCACAAAATATGCGGGATGTTGTTTATCCCTGAGTATTCAAAAGTATTTTTCTCACTGCCCATATTCCCCTGGTATTATCAAAATTGCTGGAGGGGTCTCCTAGTTGGCAGAGTTTTTAGTCTCTTATATTAATTAACTAAGCACGTCCTTGTACATTCACACACCTCTTGCTAGCAGGTCATAATTGGTCTGTCCTCCCTGAGGGCTAGAATCTTAATTTGAGATGGTAAAGTCCTGCCTCATCCTAGTTAGAGGGGTTCTTCTTAAAGCTTACTCATGTTCCATTTAATACTAAAATCATTACTTCTGGTGGCAGAATTCCAATGTTACCACATCGCACATCAAAAGGGGGTGCATAAACTGCACTAATTTATCCCCATAGGCTTACTTTAAAGGTCTAACTGTGTTCCTATGATTTCTCCCACACAAGCATCAAACGGACTCACACCTCAACACTCAAATGCCCATCATACACGCCAACATGTGATTCAGCAACCATACACCACTCTCCCACATTTCTGTTTCCCCAGTTAACTGCGATCCCTTGCCTAAGAATAGATCTTTCTAACTTCTCTAAAATCAAACGAAGATGGTGGAACTCCGTTGGTATTGTGGGGCAAAGATTGCCAGTCTTTGCCCCTGCTTAAGACACAGGGAATGGCCACTTCCCTATGGTTACCAAAAAGAATTCAACTTAACACCCACATATATATTTAAACATCAGTAAATCCTCTGAGGAAGCCAGAGCAGTGCTCTGCTTCTAATTCTTCAAACACTTGGGGAGGGACACTAGGGTTATTCGAGAGGAGCTCTCCTCCACCCTCGGGGGCCCTCAGAGTCTCTCAACTCTGAGTCCACCCTGGTCCGCGGGATGCTAGAGACACACACAGTGTCTCTTCTCGTCTTCCTCCCTCCCCGGGGCCGACTCATAAGAATCCGCAATCTTCTCCACTCCACAGAGCTGTTAGATTCGAACTCACGCCACCCCACAACTAGTTTTCTCTTCTTACCAGATTTCTTTTGCGCAGTCCTCTTACAGTTCCTCCGTTGTTCTGCGGCTTTGTTTTCTCCTTAAATAACAGTATTGTGTCCAATGCTGATAGAACAAGTCTCCTCTCAAAATCAGAGGGTCCGGACTAGATTTGTTCAAGGGTCAGCATGAATTCTCACTGTGATTTAAGTCAGACTCCCAAGAGCGCTGGGGCAGTGGCACTTGTCCCCGGCATCTCCACCAGAAATGTAAGGAATTTAAATTTATGAGGGTCCCGTGCCAGCGTGCCTGCGCTTCATGGGCTGCAAAAGACCAGTCTGAGTCTCAGGAGACGAGAAAAGAATTTATTGATTGATCAATCAAGGGACTTCCACACTTCTTGGTGGTGAGAAGTCCACCCAGAAAACGAAAGGAGATATTTTTATAAGGTTTTTCCAGCATTTTTTTTTCTCTCCGCCCATCCGAATTTACGTCATATACATTTGTTACATGCATCAAACACTAATTGACATCTTTGGTACACTTGCCTAAAAGTTCTAACTGGTACGTTTGATCTCCTCCCCTCACAACCAGGAGGGTAGGATCATCCTTATGTCCTTGGACATTTTGACAGTTACGAACACCAGACGCTGAGATAAGGCCTCCTGGTACGCCTTGGACACACGTTAATTGCTAGTGTGTGATCCTCAAAGCTTTGGAACTTAATTGGATCCTTGAATTCATAATTGCCTTAGCTGACTTTGCGGAAGTTCCTTTCTCTATTCTAGCCGGAAAGGCTTGACCAAAGATTCTAAGTTTACAAGAATACACTGTAGATACATGTGTATGTGATACATATATGTCTATCTATATATATATACGTGGAGTGCTTAAGTGAATATAACTACATTATTCGTGTCACTAGTGTGGCTATATATATATATATGTATTGCTTAGAATACATTGTTGTTGAATACATGAGGGCTTGTCCATACCTGTGGTTAGTGAAGCAGCCATATATATTTATAAATATATAATTAGTCAAATGTCCTCCCTTACAGTAGGAATTAGTCCCACTTTAACACTTAAATGTGAAGCAGTTAGGAGAGATTGTATGAAAGAGTTTTGGACTAACTCTTGAATAGGGGACGTTGCATATATTACTGCCCCATGTAGTAACTGATGGACTGTTTTCTTAGCAAATAACTCCACTGCAGGGACAACCAAGCTCCCCTCCCCTCTGCTACCTGATACTGAGCAGAATGAGATGCTTTCAGGTTAACTGCATTCAGATGATACCTGAAGTATCATAACTGCTCCATGGTGTATCGCTGAGCACCATGTGAGCATTTTTCTCTTCTTTCCAAAGACTACAGTACTACTTTGCTCTTTGTATAACCAGATTGTTCTTTTACATAGAATTTGCTTGGTTTAGCCAAAAGTCTCCGCATGCCAACTAGTGCAGTGGAGACCACTGCAATATTTTCTGCATGTATATGGACAGAAAGATTGGCATCCCATATTGAATATGAGAAGAATTTAAGACCACTCAGTTCTTTTGCGAAGTTATTCATATACAAATGAATAAGAAAGTGCAGCTAAAAACCCTAAAGAGGTAAAGGGTGCTATCCTTTTAAAAATCTCTCCATCCTTCCAGTGTGCTTTTAAATTGTGTTAATTCAGTAGCTGATTTAATAAAACAATCTCTATCCTTCCAATGTGCTTTTAAATTGCATTAATTTCAGTAATTATTTTAATAAGATAATTTGCTTCATTGTGAACAGTGACTGAAACCCACTGAATCAATGGTACTTACATAGATATTGACTCACCAGTCTCCACCAACTGAGTGGGCTTATTCGTATTGTGACTTATTACTGGATTTCAGCCATTGCGTGTTTAGCCATATTTTAAAAATCATTTTTGTAAGTCATCTTCAATTAGTTGTATAGTTGTAGAGGTCTATTTTTCTACAGCTTGGAAGATTTACTTTTTAAAACTACAACTCACCAAGTTCCCCATCCAGGATGGGCTATATTACTGGCTTTCCAATTCTGTAAAAGACTCACTAATTCAGTGGTTCCCAACCTTCCTAATGCCGTAACCCTTTAATAGAGTTCCTCATGTTGTGGTGACCCCTTGCCCTGCTTGGAAGAGGCCACAAGCCCCCTTTGGCAGGCCACTTCCCTCTACACAGGCTCCCTCAGCCAATCGCATGCTCTGGTGCCATTGACTGACATCCCCTCCAACCTATCAAGCTGTAACTCACTCCCCCCTATCCTCCCCCTATTCCTCCAGACCCAAGTCTTTTGTGCCTTTTTCTTCACTGGCTCATGGCGACCCCTGTGAAATGGTTGTTCGACCCACAAAGGGGTCCCGACCCCCAGGTTAGGAACTGTTGCACTAATTGAAGAAGGCAGTAATATATCACAATCACACAATTCAAGTGTGGGCTCACATTGTACCTTGTGTGCTTGAGTTCAATGAGGAGTATCTATTTTAGTTACTTTTGAGAAACTAGAGTTACGTTTTGAAATTATTAACTGTAATAGTAACTAACTAGTAAAAAGTAATTGGTTTTTTTTTGGGGGCTTGATACTACAAGAACTGTTTTGTCAAAAGCACCATTCAGGATTGTAGAAGTTATAGCCAAAAGCAGAACAACGGCTGATTTTTCTGGCTGCAGAGCAAGAGGGTGGGAGTTCAATTTCTCCTGCTGGGCTTTCTTGAGAGGGGCTGGACTCAATGTGAGTAAGAAAAGTGGCACATCTGGGGTTGTGCTGGTTGTGTCCTATATGGAGCCGAGAGTCCACTTTTCACATTTCATTAGCATGCATGACCTAAAAATTTCAGAGAACCAGTGTTCTGGTTCAATCAAAATGATGTCAGCATCACACACTTATTGTATCTGAATGGATTTTCCATACAGGAGGACGTCGACAAAGCAGTTAAAGCAGCAAGGAAAGCTTTTGAGCTTGGCTCCCCTTGGCGAACAATGGATGCTTCACAAAGAGGAAGGCTGTTGTACAAACTGGCTGATTTAATTGAAAGGGATCATCTCTTCTTAGCTGTAAGTCTATAAGGGCCAAAGTGTATTTTTTTGAAAAAAGTAGTTGTGCTTGTGCAAGAATATCAGACTAAAACAAAACAAAACAAAACAAACAAGGGCACAAACAAAACACCACATCTCACTAAAAGTTGACACCCCCCAAAAAAAAAAATCCAAGTTCTTAAGTCATTACCAAGTATGAAATCTTAAACAGGATATGAGAAAGGTTGGGTAGCTAGGAGAAAGCAGATGAGGGACAGCTTTTACCATAATAAAGTGGGGAGGGAAAGGGGGGGCTGTTTCATGCCCCCCTTGAGGTTTCTGTTCCCATGACTGACATAGAGTCTGAGGGGGAAATTAGAGGAGAGTAGCTGAGGAGGCAGGGAAGGAAGCAGAAGAGCTTTGGCAGGGATTGAGGTTGCTATGGTAACTGCCAAGTGCTGCCCTAGCCCCAGAGGATGAAGCTGACCCAAAGGCCCAGTAGCTTTTTTTGTGGGGGAGCACTAGAAAGAGGGCTACCATAGGGGAGGGAGAGGGGAGGGAGGGAAAGAAAGCTGGAAAAAGCCATCCATTCTAAAAAGAAAACAACCCTGTATGTCACTATTACACAGCCTGTACCAGACTGGGCTGAGACTGGACCCAGACCAAAATGTGGGCCCAAACAGATCTCAGATGTCCTTAAGGCTTGCCCTGGAGAGGAGACTGCCAGTGAGAATGCCAGAACCTCCATCTGGGCTAGGTTGGGCTCAGCAGGCATGGCTGACCTGACATCTCTCTGATATAATTTAGACTTAATGCTCCAGTATTTTTTAGTTTTAAAAAAATAACTCAATGTGAGAGAATAGTGTTGGATCACAGTGCTCAGGAGAGTCAAAAATCACAGAAACATATGGATTTGGTTTCCCCTCTCTTGCCAATAAGGGATGCCTGCTGCTCATATAAAGGCTGGGCTTTGCCCTGATTAACATCTGGTAATTAAAAAAGAAGAAGAGTTAAATCCTGTTAGAACTATAAGCAGCTTTTTAGGAATTGGAAAAGGAATCTTTATTGTACCTGCCCAGGCGAGAAGTCTCCCAGTGGCACGCTCGGGCAGCCACCGGGGCTCAGATCCCCCAAGGCCACCCGACTGCACCACTGCGAGAAGTCTCCCGGCAGTGCGCTCGGGCGACGACAGGGATAAGATCCCCGAATGCCACCCAATCGCGCTACTGCGAGAAGTTTCCCGGCGGCGCGCTTGGGCAGGGCCAGGGGCTATGATCCCCCAATGCCACCGGACTGCATCGCTGCAAGAAGTCTCCCAGTGGTGGCGGATCCGATCCCCCAACGCCGCTCGCCCACGCTGCTCCGAGAAGATTTGGAGCAACCTGAGTTTTTGCCATAGGGGATCTGTTTGCCCCTCCCCCCAGGCCCCACCCAACCTGCATCTGCGTATTGCAGATTTTCAGTTATTGCGGGTCGGGTGGGTCCCTAACCCCCCGCGATAGGCTGGGGGTTACTGTACAATTCCCAGAAGCCTCAGCCAGCACAGCTGGAGGTGAAGATTTCTGGGAACTGTACACAGCCATGCTTCTCCGGGGGAACTTCTGAATTTGCCACCTCAAACTCTCCAGTGGACCTGGGGAAGGATATGATAAAAAGAGGTGTACAGGCACTCCCCACTTAATAACCTACCTGCTTATTGTCTGCTCAGAATTACAAGCACCAGAAGAGGCCAAAGCAGCTGCCACCTAATTACTGCCTTAAGAAGAACCTGCTGTTGCAGCCCACAGGTCTTGGGCCAAAATGTCCACCCTGCGTCTGCTTGCCTGCAACCTCCCTTGTCATCATCTCAGATGGGAGAAAGCAGGGCTAGAGCATCCCACCTGCCTTCCTCCTCCTCTGCTTCTTCCAAGGAACGGATGTTGTGCAAGTGTCACGGTGCCTCTGACAAGGAGGAGAATGGCAGGAGCAAGGCAGAACATCAGGCACTTCCATCCCCTTCTATTTTCCCTCCTTTTTTGTCCAGCTTCTCCCATGGCCTCCCGGAGAGCCTCCCCACTCTGGCCTACTTGCAAAGATCACAAGACATCCACCTTAAGCAACTCACTTAACAACCAATTCACTTAATGACCTAGTAGTAGGAATGGAACTGTGAGGAGTGCTCGCATGCAGGGGACCAGAAAAACAAGGGGAAGCAAATAAAACCGAATATGTTGGAACAGATTGAGAAAGAGCAGGAAGAGACATGAACTCGGAGGAGGGAGTGTCACCTGTAGCAGCAGGGGAGACCCTTGGGAACTAGGGGCCATAAAAGAGGAATTGGAGGTGACAGGGGATACCTGTGCCCGGTGCAGAGAAAAGGGCTCAGGTTGATGTGTTTGTACAGAGAATTGTATGGTTCTCTGAAGTGTTAGAATAGAATTGGGAGCTTTACCTAGCTCAGAGACAGAGGCTTACAACTTGGTTATTGTGAGTCCAGAGAAGCCTGAACCTCCTGGGGGTTTCTTTCTTCAAAGAAAACCTGTGAACTGGGCTGTTAGCATAGCTGAGAGTTCCTCAGGGACAAGAGGGGAAGCATTTAACCTTTTTTAAGTCACCCAAACCCTCTTACTGGGGAGGGAAAGAAAGGGAGAATGATGGCAGACAGACAGGGAGAGAGGTGACGGAATCCTTGAAACCAGAACAAGTGCTCTGGCAAAACCGGGGCAGGCACAAGGAAAATTACCATCTTGGGAATGCAAGAGAGAATGTGTGCCAATCCTTCCAGGTATACTCACCAAAGAGCCATTAATGGAACAGTTGCTTAGACCATCAATGACAGTTCACATGATCATACCATAACAGCTAGTTACTTTTTAAAATGGATTTGTATATTTGAAAGTAAAAGTAATGCACTACTGTAGTAGAGCCTTAGACAAAGTGAGACAGCCACTTTGAGGAGAACATTTAGGTTGTCCTGAAAAGACAGCAAACTATTGGCTATTTAGTTTGATATTTTATTGCCAGGGATGGGAAAAATGTTTTTAGGCTGCCCTATCTCAATACCAAAATAACTTGCCTGGTTTTGAATACAACACATAGGAATGTGTGCTGTACTTGGAGCAACTTTTAATGCACAGAGAAGGATATTCTTTTAATTACTTGACCATTTCTATTCTAGACTTTGGAAAGCATCAATGGAGGAAAAGTTTTTCCAAATGCCTACCTAATGGATATACCTGCTTCTGTCAACGCTTTACGGTACTGCGCAGGTTGGGCTGACAAAATTCAAGGACGTACTATTCCCATAGGTGGGTCATTTTGACAAGGTCTTTACAAATTGGGGCAGTTGTGGTAATAATGAAATTTCAATGTGCAATTGAAGTCATATGTTTGTGGTCTGTGGAAATATGTAATGTTCAGAAATGTGATGTGAGTAAAGGTTTATTACTGTTCAAAGATGAGATGTGAGTAAAGGTTTATTAACTAACTTTAAAAAAACCCCACTTTTTGTATCTCTCACTTATTTAGCTCTGTTAATACTAAGAGTCTGACTATGTGGTAAAATACCATGATATTTACCCTTATAAAATGGATGAATATGAAGTTGTTGTTTTTTAATTGACCACAATATACAAAGGCTGGATCATATTGATCTCCCCATTTTTGTTTGCAAAACAGTTTTTTTCAAGCCAGAAGGACTGGAACAGACTTTTCCCCTTGTGGTTATTATGATACGTTCTTGTAGAGACATGAGGTGTCTGGTCAGGTATGTAGGCAGCTGGAGCAAAATTTTAGTATGCAGGAGGACATGCAAAGCAAAGCAGCATGATTATGTCTGTGAACATTCTCAGTCATCCAGGTGAGTTTATCTGGAAGTTGAGTCATGGCAACTGGACTCCTTTTCCTTGAGAGATTGAAATGTTTCTCTGCTCATCCTGACTGACTGACGAAGCTGTTCAGATGAACAGCAAAACATTTCAGTCTCTCAAGAAAAAGAAGTCCAGTTGCCATGACTCAACGTCCAGACAGCATGATTATGGTTTGTTTTAAAGACAGGCAGCTGGACAGCTGACATGTGACTTCCATCACAGCCAGTATCAATAGCAAACTCCCAAATCAGTCCTCAGCCCCTGTGTGGGCACTGATTGTGATTTCAGATGTAATCGAAGAAGATGCAAATCCAATTGCAGCCATTGATTGAAATGAGTCCTCCCTCCAGTGTAGTCAAAACCTAAATGAAGTTTCTTAAGTTGGATGGATTGTGAGAGTCTTAATTAAAAAACATTATAAAAATAGGTTGTTATAGCTAAGTGACAGCAGGTCTCCCTTACCCTTCTTCATCATTCCTTATTTAGGAGCATTCTGGAAATACCAGTTCTTATAAAAACGTTTGCCAAATGCTGCAACTTCAGTGAGGCTGTGCTTCACTTAAAATACTGCTCATATACAGTATACCAGCTCTACCTTAAAAAAGGATGCCTGGCATATAACATAAGACAGGCATGTCCAAACTTCAGCCCTCCAGATATTTTGGACCACAACTCCCACAGTCCTTTGTCACTGGCAATCTAAGCTTAGAATTCTGGGAGTTATAGTCCAAAACATCAGGAAGGGCTGAAGTTTAGACATGGCTGACATAAGATGTACTTTATGTGTGAGTACTTGATTCTATACACAATTCCATGTTTATTCATCCATCACCTACACACTTTTAAAGTATTTTTAAGTTTCTGGTATGGTAAAGATCACAGTCTGCACTGTATGACAGAACAGCAAGCCTTTCTGTTCAAAATTGTCTTCTGTAGCTATTCTGTTCATAATATGCAGCTGTATGTATACATACAGCACTTTGTAGCTATTCTGTTCATAATATGAAAATTTATAATGAATGTTGTCTGTGTTGGATCTTTCAGTACCCCTCCATTAGAGTTATCACAACTCACAACTATAACCTCTTTAGTCATAGGATTTTTAAGGCACAAGATACACAGAAGTGGTTTCCTTACTATCTTTTTCTGAGCAATACGAACAAATATTAGCTTGATTTTCATTGCTGCTTTCTGTGCCAGATCTTCTGCCACTATTACCTTCTATTATGGCTGCTGCCTTGTAGCTTCCCATCAGGAACTGTTTTTGCATTTCAACTTGGACTATTCTGCCTTGGGCAACCCTGCTGGGAGGACAGACTTGTGATGCCATCTAGTCTCCTGGTAGCAATGCTGTCAGCTTTCCCGTTGCAGCCAAACTTCCTTACTATTTTGTACCAACCCTTGTCATTTGCACAGCACATTTTAGGCTAGCATTTTTCAAAATGGAGGGAGGAGGCATCCTCTGCCTTAGCCTATGAGCTGCCACATGATGACAATCCACTTGGTGGACACCTAATAATCAATAATCCAAATGGTGAGCAGCCTCATCCAGGAAAAAAAAATCAGGAGAGAGATATCAGTTCCATAAGAAGACTATTTGATGGGGACAAAAGCAGAACGGGACTTCAGCAGAGGAAATTTTCCGGAACTTTGCTGCTGACATTTGACCGAACAATGCAGAAGAGTTGAAGGCCGCTATTGAAGCATCCTGGTGTTCCATAACTCCTCAGCAGTGTACGGGTTGATAGCACCCATGCCACACTGCGTTAAAGGAGTCATTGACGCAAAAGGGCCCAAACCAAGTACTGAGTACATATGCATGCTTATACTTTTCAGAGGTCCAATGTTGTTCTATTTGCTATCTTTGCTTTATTGCTTTCAATAAAGCTAATTGTCTGAGATTGTGAATTTGGGGTTTTCATAAACTGTAAGCCATAATCATCACAATTATAACAAATTAGGGCTTGAACTATCTCACTTTGCATATAATGAGTCTATCATACATTAGTTTCACCTTTAAAGTTGCATTACTGAAATGAATGAACTTTGGCACGATAGTCTAATTTTTTGAGTTTCACCTGTATATTTGACTGGATTGCTATTAATACCAGTATGCTTTAATGTGGAATAGCAAAGCGTTTTTCTCCTGCATCCTACCAATGCTTTATTTTTATCTCACCTAGATGGAAACTATTTCACATTCACAAGACATGAGCCAATTGGAGTTTGTGGTCAAATTCTTCCTGTAAGTTACCATTCTTTGCATAACGGCCAAGGCTTGAAAACCTGACTGGGAGATTTGGGGGCTTGTAATCCAACAAGTAGCTTTCCCAAACTTTTAAAATGTATTGCATCCAACATTATGCTGCCATAAGTAAAAGGAGGCCTTCTGTTCCATCCAGCAGAAGTTTCTGCTAATGGATGGAATAAAAAGTTTCCTGCTACGTTTCAGTGGCTACAGAGAATTGAAGGATGGAAACAGCATAAGAATCACCACATTACTTTTCTGTTACCAAATACCTCTATCAGGTGAACAATTGTCAGTGAATTGAAACCTCTGTTCTGTTTACAAAAAGCTGACATGAGATGGAGTTTTACGTGTTTGTCATAACTAATATATTTAGCAGTATGGGCATTGACAGTTGGACAGATCAGTCTAATTTCATATAAATCCGTATCTCTAACATGCTGATTGGGTTCTTTTGTATCAGAATTTATTGAGAATGAATTCCAGAAGAATCCCCTTTTGGGATGTCTGTTGCAGATACGTGACACAAAGCATTTTTCATTTTGTGCCCATCCGTAACTGCCAGTAATTCTAGCTCTTGATGGTCATATGGAGTGTGGTTTCCACTTAGGGGCTTGATTTGGCTTGATCCTTGGTATATTGTTTTACCTATCTTCCTGGAACTGACTATTTATATAACAGTTTCCTTTGTATTTTGTAATGTTTTTACCGTGTTTTATTCTGAAAACTTTATGTTTTCGTATTTTTCCCCAATTTGGTTAACAACCATAAATAAAGATTCATTCATTCATAGTTCTTTGTTGGTCACCACTGTTCCTGCCTCTCTTCTAGTGGAACTTCCCACTTGTAATATTCGCTTGGAAGATTGCCCAGGCTCTTTGTTGTGGAAACACCATAATCGTCAAACCAGCCGAGCAGACTCCATTAACTGCTCTTCACATGGGCTCCTTAATTCAAGAGGTGAGCTGCCACAGGAAAGTTCTTAAAAATGGTGAGGGGAGCAGTTGCCTTGAAGAACATTGTAACAGCAATATGGGCACCAGCTGTGCTTATCGACAGTGCAGGCTGTTTTGCCTTGTGTTTCTCTGGCTCCTGACACATGTAGCCTTGTCTTGGAGAGATGTGATGCAAACCACTGCTGCAAATCAAGGGCAAGCAGCCCGCATAGCTTTCCACCCTAAATTGCTGAGAAAACAATCATTGGTTGTCCAGTCCACTTGGACATCTTGGCAAATGGCCTCACGGGGACCTCTGGAGGCACAGGCAAAGGAGAGCTCAGAAAAGCCAACTGTTGGGCAGTGAAGGGTTGGAGGGTGAGAGAGCAGAGAGCATCTTCACCCACGAGCTTCTCAGTCATGAAATTCTACCATGCATTTGGGGATTTTAAGTTAAAATTTCAAACTTCCCGTGAATGGAGAAGAAACAGAATCAAGCTGCCGAATGTCATATTTGGTCTCCCAGATCTCCCCACTGTGGGCAAGTTACAGACGGGTCAGGAAAGCCCTTGAGTTCAGAGGAGGAACTTTTAATTATTGGCAGTCTCCCCTGCCAGTGACATCATCACCCTTACACTGGCATAATGTACTCAACAGGATTTTAACATTTGTGTGTTACTTTGCCAGTAAAGCATTGCTAGTGCATTGTTCCTTAATGATTTCCCCCCTGTAAAAAAGTGATGCAGGATGGTGTCTGGGGACCCCCCTCCAAACATTTTGGAGTACCAAGTAGATGTTGCTAACGTACTCCAAAATATTGACACATTTATCAGTCAGTGTCTTATTTACTGTGTTCTTATTGTTGAGTGCCATCAAGTTGGATCTTCTAGCAACCCTGGTGGGGCTTTCAACATGAGATATTTAAAGCAGTTTTATCAGTTTCTCTACCCCAGTGATTTTCTATTGCTGAGCAGGAATTGAACTTAGGCATCCTGATTCCTACTCCATCACTCCATTCATTGCACCACACAAGGCATCCTATGTGCTTATTAACTCTTTCAGAAACGTTATTTTACAGTTAATGCCATGGCTTTTAATATGTGCATTCTAAGTTGTGTGGAGGAGAAAAGTGAAAATCATACTGGGAAATCTGGAGGAAAATTGTGTTCATCATTAACCAGAGCCAAGTTCCAACAACCTTCAGCATAGTTACTTTGGCTATAACATAACATAACTCAGCTAAGTGAAACAGGATTCTGCAGCTAAGGGTCAAAATGTAACAGGGCTACCTGGGACTCAGTAAATTATTACATGGAATCTTTTCCTAAAACTTTATTTGTGCTGTTGGCTAGTATGTTCCTTCACCATTCATGGTAAAGCGAAGATGATTTGTCATTTGCATCTATAAGCAAGTCGAAATTCTCATAAACAAGGGGTGAGAATCTTATGGATCCAAGTCTGTTTATCTGAACTCACTTCAGATAAACAAGGCATTAAAATATACATAAACCAGACAGTATTCCAGGGATTCCCACACTGAGAAAGGCCCACCCAGCTAGCAGGCAAGAGAGGATGGAAAGACAAAAGGATATGAGACAGGGAACATTCCCTTCAGGCAGTAGGCATTGGCTTGGCTGCCCATAAAACACCTAGGTGAGCAATGAAGGCTGGAAACTGGAGAGGGAGGTGGGGTGGGGTGGGTGCAGTAAGTGTCTAACCATTATGTCTCTTCCCCTTCCTGCATTTTACCTGCCTGCCTAGTTAGAAGGGACATCTTGAGATAACCTACATTATTTATTTATTTATTTATTTATTTATTTATTTATTTATTTATTTATTTATTTATTTATAGTATTTTTACCCCACCTTTCTCCTTGGAAAAGGAGAAAGATGTAATGTTGTAATGTCAGTACTGGATTAGTAGCCTAACCCACTCAACTAGGATTAAACATGCTCTTAGCCTAATCTATTCAACACAGTTGTTGTGAAGATGACAGTGGAGAGAACCATGGAAAACATTAAAATGTGGGTTCACCAAAAGGCATAAAAATGGCATAAAATATAGGAAATAAAAACAGATGTAAATAAAGGATTGAAAAGTAAAATTGTCTCATTTTGCTCCTAATATGTAGGCAGGATTTCCACCTGGAGTTGTGAATATTGTACCAGGGTATGGACCTACTGCTGGAGCAGCCATTTCCAATCACATGGATGTTGATAAAGTGGCATTCACAGGCTCTACTGAGGTATTTTGGTAACATTGTCAATCACTGTCAGCAGAAAATTCTAAAGCCCTGATTTTGGAAATGATTTAGCACTATGATACATCCCTCAGGTTGTGGTTTTCCAATCTTAAATAATGTAAGCTTAATAATTTGTTGGTTTTTATTCAAATACACTTGTACAGTATTGGAATAATATTTTATACAAAATATTTTAATTGCAAAACTATAAGAATGTATATACAGTGGTACCTTGACTTACGTCATTAATCCGTTCCAGTGGTCTAGACTTAAGTCAAACATGACTTAAGTCAAACGAATGTTTCCCATAGAAAGTAATGGGAAAGTGGATTAATCCGTTCCAGATGATGAAAAAGACCCCCGAAAACAGCAATTTAACACAAATTTGACTGGGATAGGAGATTCCTTCTGGGGATGTAAATGAAATGTCTCTTCAAAGAGAGGAGGAGGCAGTGGAATTATAGTCCACAAGTTATATGCCTCCACTTTTTAATGTTCATAGCAACAATGTCTAACTTTTAAGTTTTACTGATTTTTAATCTGACGTTCCAAGTTCTGAACAACTCTATGCTTACCATTAGAGGCCCACAACTTTACAGCTCCCCAACTAAAATGTTTCTATTGTGGACCAGACTTCTGCAGCCAGATTCTTTACAAGACTAAGCCGACTGTCTAACCAGCGAGGCCAGCCCCGAGCTCCTGGCCCTTCTTCTTCTCCGGCAGCAGCAGCGGCTTCGGTGAGGCCGAGGACCAGCTCCAGGTGCTCTGAGCTGGCCTCGCCGAAGCCGCCGCTGCCGGAGGAGGGGAAAAAGGCAGGAGCAGTTTGGAGGTGGCAGTCGCGATGCTGGGTTGTGGCTGCCTCCCAATTCTGGTGCCTTGCGCCGGGGCTCCGAGATGTAAGTCAAAGCCTGCGACTCAAGTCAAACAGGCCCCTTCTTGCTGCAAGTCAAATATGATGCAAGTCAAGCAGTATGTAAGTCAAGGTTCCACTGTACAAGTTTGTGCAAATTTTATTTTTCTGATGTGTACCATAAATGGTGTGAGCTTTGTGTCTCAAGGAGTTCACTGACAATCTCCAGTTCATTGAAATCATTTCCCATCCATACTCACTGTGAAGGACACTAAGCAGAAGCCCTGAAGGCTTATAGAGAGTCAGTGGATGCAGTCCTCCAAATTTGGTGTCTCCTGGTGCTTTGGGGACCATTTTATAGCTGGAAAAATTAATGATAGAGATGGGCACGACTCAAAAAAAATGGTGTTTCGTTTGTCGTTTGTCGTTTAGGGGGTCCGTTTCGGTTCTTTTTCGTTTTTCGTGAATTTTTTGCAAAAAAATTCATTTTTGTTTCATTACGTAACGAAATGAAAAAATGAAAATGAAAACGAAAAATTGCTGTTTCATTAGCATTCATTACAGTTCAATGTATTTGCCACAACGAAAACGAAACGCACGACAAAATTTCTGTTGTTTCGTTTTGTTTCATTTCATTTTGGAGACAAAATTCGTTTTTCATTTCGTTACGTAACGAAACGAAAAAACGAAAACAAAAATGAAAAATTGCTCGTTTTGTGCCCATCTCTAATTAATGAATCAAACTTTGCTAAAAAATTCATCAATTCTCGACAAATTCTTGAAAAATTAGCCAAAATCATCAGAAAATGAGATTCATTTTTTAATTCTCCACATATCTGATGATGAGGATGAGGATGAGGATGATGAGGATGATGATGTGCCAGGTCAATTCTGAATTAGGGTTTTCTAGGTAGAGAGAGTATTCAGAAGTGGTTTGCCATTACCTTTTTCTGGGGGCTCCCTGGACTGTGTAGTTTTACCAAGGTTGCACAGCCTGGCTCTACTTTCAGGAGGCGCAGTGGGGAATCAAACTCCCAACTGTTGAGCTGCTTTCCAGCCAGTGCGGAGAAGGAGAAATGGAGGGGAAAGGAGAGCAATTTACCTTGACCAAAAAAAGGACTGACTGATGGATTCTTGAAAGGGTGCTGAAAAATGTGTAATAATGAAGCAGTGCTAAATGGGACAATGTGAAGTGAGACACTACTATATTATTGAGGTTTATGTTTACTGTAACAAGGAAATTGGGAATTATGAACATATTAGTTTTATTTAATTTTTTTTACCCTACCTTTCTTCTTAAAAGGTGCGGTCCCACCTCGAATAAGGTAATTGTGCACCATTGGAAAATGTAGGACGGTGTTCTCTTGTTCTCACAAGAAATTCTCCTGGAAATTCCCCAGTCCATTCAATGAGTATTTCTCAAATACTGTCCTTGAAGTGCACGAGACAAACATAAAGGCAGAAGGGGAGGACTACAACAAGGAGAACAAAAAATCATTATGTTCTTTCTGGTCCTTAAGAGCCTTGTCCCACAATGGTTAAATTGCAGTACTGTAGTCAAAAATACTCGCAACTTGTGTTCACTGCCAATGGATTCAGAGAGCAGGCTGAAGGGTGACTCAGCCTCCCATCTTTTCAAAGCTGTTAAATGAACACCCAGCTTGCTGGGACAGGAACATTGCATAGCATGTATAATTAAATTGCAAACCACCTAGAGAGAGCTTTAACCCCATGAGGTGATATATAAGCAGTGCACTTTGCTTTGCATCACCCTAGAAAAAGTGCCTCATAGAGGCAAACAAGGGTACCATTTCATTTGGCACACAGTGAAACAGTTCTGTTAGCCTTCAGGGTGCCACAATATTTTGTCTTTTCCCCATCTTTTTTCTTTCTTTAAATTTTCACTGCATTATTCAGAAGTATTACAGTGATGTTTTAGAAAGTTGGAAGAGGGATGTATAGTCCCCAATTGCTTATATTTTGAAATATAGCTCCTCATTAAGCAGTTGTTATTAATGCAGAGTTGTCTTATTCCAGGCTAAGCCACACCTTGAAAAAGTCACTTTTTGGACTATCATTTACAGAGCTCAGGAATGCTGTGTAATGTATAGTTAAAAAGAAACTTTTCCCAGTTTCTTTTCTTTCTTTCTTTCTTTCTTTCTTTCTTCTCTCTCTCTCTCTCTCTCTCTCTCTCTCTCTCTCTCTCTCTCTCTCTCTCTTAAACACACACACATGCATCCTTGCATGCAGGCATGCATGTAAAAATAATACTCCCCAGGATGGCCACCTGAGGCATTTTGCATTTGGAAAAAACTATAGATGTGCTTGTCCTAATAAATTTGATGCAGTATTTATTACGACAGTACCAGACTAGATGCCCTAAGCACATCCGATGGGAGACCACCAGGGAATGCCAGGTGCTGTAGTCGCCTGGAGTAGGAACGGGCAAGCCACTCCAGTATTCCTGCCAAGAAAACTCCATGTACATGAAGTCACGAAGAGTCGGTCACGACTGTAATGACAGAACACATGAGACTATATTGTCATGAATACATTATTCAGTTAAATTTCTCTTGGTTTCATAGGCAAATATTTTCTTTGTGTTATCTTTCAGGTTGGCAAGTTAATCAAGCAAGCCGCTGGAAAGAGTAATCTGAAGAGGGTCACTCTGGAACTTGGAGGAAAAAGCCCCAATATCATCTTTGCTGATGCCGATTGTGAGTTATTTATTTCTCTTAGATATCCTTTCATTTAAAGCTTTGGAAGTAACAACCTACAAATCACGAATTACTTGTAAACAATTATTTTTCACAATAACAAAGATGACTATGTATTTCAATGGTAAATTAAAAAGAGATAACTTCTTTTGTGGTATAACTGTATCTGTATTTTGAGGGAACAGTAAATTAGATGGGAAGAAGAGAGGTTGTTTTGTAGTACATCCCAGTGACTTATAGCAGTGTTCCCCAACCCCCGGTCCGCGGACCGGTGCCGGTCCGTGGATGAATCGGCACCGGGCCGCCGCCACGCCACCCCCCGCAAATGACCCCGCCCCGCCGCCGCCGCCGCGATCCCCCCGCAGCAATCGGCCCCGCCCCACCACCGCCGTGACCCCGCATCGTCCCCGCCGCCGCCGCCGCCGCCGCCGCCATCGCCCCCATCCCGCCCCGCCACGACCCCCGCTGCCGCAATCCCCCGCAATTGCCCCCCGCCGCCGCCGCCGCAACCCCTGCCACCGCAATCACCCCCGCCCCGCCACCGCCGCAATCCCCGTCGTCCCCCCGCCGCCGCCGCCGCCGCCGTGACCCCCGCATCGTCCCGCCCCGCCGCCGCCGCGCGCCATCGCCCGTCCCGCCACCGCCGCCGTGACCCCGCCGCCGCCGCAATACCCCCGCAATTGCCCCCATCCCGCCCCGCGCCGCCACGACCCCCGCAATCGCCCCGTCCCCGCCCGCCGCCGCGACCCCCGCCGCCGCCACAATCCCCCCTGCAATCACCCCATGTCGCCCCCGCATCGCCCCGTCCCGTTATCGCCGCCGCGACCCCCATGTCGCCCCGTCCCCCGCCGCCGCGCCGCGACCCCCACAATCGCCCCCATCCCACCATCGCCGCCGCTGCGACTCCCCGCATCGCCCCGCCCTGTCAGAAAGAAAGAAAGAAAGAAAGAAAGAAAGGAGGGAGGGAGGGAGAAAGAAAGAAAGAAAGAAAGAAAGAAAGAAAGAAAGAAAGAAAGAAAGAAAGAAAGAAAGAAAGAAAGAAAGGGAGGGAGGGGGGAAGGGAAAGAAAGAAAGAAAGAAAGAAAGGAGGGAGGGGGGAAAGGGGAAAGAAAGAAAGAAAGAAAGAAAGAAAGAAAGAAAGAAAGAAAGAAAGAAAGAAAGAAAGAAAGAAAATGAGGAAGGAAGGAAGAAAAAGAAAGGGAGGGAGGGAGGGAGGGAAGGAAGGGAAGGAAGAAAGAAAGAAGGGAGAGGAGAGGAGAGAGGAAGAAAGAAAAAAGAAAAGGGGGAAAAAGAAGAAGAAAGGAGAGTGGGAGGGAAGGAAGGAGAGAAGGAGGGAGGGAGAAAGAAAGAAAGAAAGAAAGAAAGAAAGAAAGAAAGAAAGAAAGAAAGAAAGAAAATGAGGAAGGAAGGAAAGAAAGAAGGGAAGGAAGGAGGTAGAGTAGGAGGGAAGGAAAGAGAAGGAGGGAGAGGGAGAGAAATAAAGAAAAAAGAAAGAAGGGAGAGGGAGGGAGAGAAAGAAAGAAAGAAGGAAGGAAGGAAGGAAGGAAGGAAGGAAGGAAGGAAGGAAGGAAGGAAGGAAGGAAGGAAGGAGAGTGGGAGGAAAGAAAGAAAGAGGGAGGAAGGGAGAGAGAAAGAAAGAAAAGAAAGAAGGAAGAGGGGGAGGGAGGGAGAAAGAAAAGGAAAGAAAGAAAGAAAGAAAGAAAGAAAGAAGGGAGGGAGGGAGGGAGGGAGGAAGGAAAGGGAAAGAAAGAAAGTAAGTAAGGAGGGAGGGAGGGAGGCCTCATGTCAAGGAAGGGCAAAGGGTCCCAAGACCTCACGGCGGCTGGGTAGCCCCCGGGGGAAAAATGCGAGGAAGTAAAAACAGTGTTTCCTTGCAGTGATGCCAAGGACTCATCGTACAACACTGGCTCTTTGGCTTGAGTACGGAGATGAGCACCGCCCCCTAGAGTGGGAAACGAGTAGCACGCATGTGCGTCAGCGGCCGGGGGGGCATTTACATTTTTATCTTATTAAATCAAAACAAGCGGGCCAGGGAAAAATTATCAAGCATTTACCGGTCCACGGTGATAAAAAGGTTGGGGAGCACTGACTTATAGGATTCAGATTCATTCTTTTAAAGTGACTGTTTTATTTACATTTATGAAATGGTATAGAACAAAGAGTGATATTAAAAAAAAACTTTAATTGTAACAACAGTAGTCTCATAGAGCTTGGAAAAATTGCCTTTATAGCCATGCTGGCTGGCTGGAAACTTGTGCAGGTTGTAATTTTTAAAAGTAGCCGTCTCATGATCTGATAATTACTTGGAGGGAGAGGCTTAGAATTGTAAGTGGAGCTGGTAATTTCTGAAAAGCAATTTTAAAACACTGGTGTCTAAAGAAGTTTATGTCTGTTATATTTGTTATATTTTTATATATTTGTATATTGTTATGTTGGGTTTGTGTTTTGATTAATATTTTCCTTTCCTTTATGATATTTTGTTGTTTTATCTGGGTTTTTTGTATTGTAGTTTTATAATATTTAATAAAAACTTTTAAAAAAAACCCAAGTGAAACAATAGAATAGTGTGAGTGCAATACAACCACAATCATTAAAAAAAAAGAACTTTGTGACAGCATATATGAAGAGGTGACATGTTGACCTTACTATGGGCATATTCTTTTGCAGTGGACAGTGCTGTGGAATATGCACACATTGGCGTCTTCTTCCATCAGGGGCAGTGCTGTATTGCTGGATCTAGGATTTTTGTGGAAGAGCCAATATATGATGAATTTGTACGGAGAAGTGTAGAAAGAGCTAAGAAAAGTGTCATTGGAAATCCCCTCACTCCTGGAATAAGTCAAGGTCCTCAGGTAAGCTTCAGCGGTAATATTTTGTGTCAGGATTTCTGGGCACAGTATGCGCTGTATGGATGGAGCTTCACAGAGAGCAGTGGCAGCTGATTCTTGCTGTAGGTGGTGAGACAAAAGGCAAAGCAATCAACAGTGTGTAAAGCTATGTGCATAAGTATCTGATCTCTCTTTCTTACACACACAAATGGAGGCAGCAAGTATGGAAAATCTGGATCAAAGTAAAATGCGGATTTGCCCCCCCCCCCCGAATGGCCACATGCTTGAAACACAGTTCTTGTGTCTTCATAGGCACAGTTTAAAGAACCGCATCTTTTGTGTCCCCATGAGTGGGAACTGCAACACAGCAGAATGAAAAGGTTTTGATGCGGATGTTCTGAGTCCCCACAGACTCAAGTACCAGTTTAAAATCCACACTGGAACTGAGACAAGTTTTGTACCACCTTGAGACCAGGTACTTGTAAAACTTGCTGGGTCGCCACATTCCCCCCCCCTTTAAGTCTGCTGGTTGTGGGGACACAATTGTATTAACCATATCTTCAAGCAGTTTGAAGTAGTTTTTAGTGGTTGTGGGAGAAGAGCCTATGTCACACAGTCATACATCAAGTCATCACAATACTGGCCTGCAAGGAAGTGTGATTTTGCCTCAAAGGCCCCTCCCACAATCTTGGTTGTTCTTGTGGTATGAATAATTCTGCATTAACCTTGTGGAACCACTACGATGCTTTTCTTAGCCTCCTGGATCCGACAGCTACAACAATTTGAACCAATCTTTTAGAGTACTGGAAAGCTGCTCTTAATGCTACAAAAGTAGCCCTAGCCAACTCTCCTACAAATAACTGTTATGCATTTTCTGACAATTTGTGAATATTTAAGATTCTGCATTGAGAATCTCTAAATCAGCAACCCTGGTTCAGAATTCTAAAGTCAGAAGCTACAGATTCTGTAATTAAACTATCATGCAGAACAATTAATGAGCTTGCCTTCTCCAGTAACTAGTGTAGAAAATACCCCAAATGAGGGTAACACCTCAAATTAAACCTCACTTTTGCTCAATTTATGGAGAGGTTTTAGTAGCTGGTTCTTCGTAAATGCACTGTATTATTTCTGAAGGTCTGAAAACAGTGCATGACTTCTCCTGGACAATTGTCTGGAGAGTGACCTCAATGCAAATGGAGAGGTTGTACTTCAAAACATAACTGAGTTCAAACACTTTCAGGGGGATGAATATAATTTGGAGTGAAGGGTATCAAAGTTTTTGGTCCACAACAGCATTGAGACCTTTGCAGGGCAGTGCTCACCTTTTGTCTTTTTAAATTCTTTTGTGCTTAAAATCATAATTACTGAACAACATAGGAACCATTGGAAAAGATCCATCCTATAGATATATATGTTATGTATTTTTCTTTTCAGATTGATAAGGAGCAGTATGATAAAATACTGTCCCTGATTGAGAGTGGGAAGAAAGAAGGTGCGAAACTGCACTGCGGAGGAGGCAGTTGGGGAGACAAAGGCTTCTTCATCCAGCCCACGGTTTTCTCCAACGTGAAAGATGAAATGCAGATTGCCAAAGAGGAGGTGAGCAGGAGGAGGAGGAGGATGCACTGCCATTCTCTTATGTTTCCATCATTTCACAAGATATACATCTTTAAAAAAATAGAACTCAGAATTTGATTTCATATGATGATATGTTTTCCCTTAATCCCCTCCAAAATAAAATAAATAAATAAGTCTTTAAATCCATGTATTAGTTAGCTTGGCTAATATATCAGCAGTCCTGTGTAGTCTTGGAGGTTGTTTGCTATCATAAAGTATCTTCCTAAATGTATACAGTGGTACCTTGAGTTACAAATGCCCCTAATTACAAAAAATTCAACTTAAGAAGAAAAAGCCATGGGAATGGAGATGCTTCAAGATAAGAAAATTTAACCCTGTTGTTTTTTTCTAGTCACAAAAGGGAAACAGAAAGTACAAGGTTCATTTTCAAAATGGCTCCTGCTTGTTTGCAATGGCAATACTGCCATCTTGTGGCCACCCCCCACTTCCCTTTCCCATTTTGAAAAGGGAAGCTGAGAACCAGGGCTTCTGTTTTTCAGTGACCTGCACGAGTTGCCCATTTTGGAGCCATTCTTTAACTATTTGGCACCGTTTTGGGGACTTTAAAGGAACAGATTGATTTCAGAATTGGAGGTACCACTGTACTTTCAAATGGAAATATATGACTTTGTCTTTCCTGCATATAGAGCCAGCCTGACCTGAGGCAAGAACCTCAGGAGAACTGTAATAATGCTAGTGTTAAAGAGATGTGACTCTCGCTGTGTGGTTGCAACCCAAGTTTGTGTTCTGTGTCTAAGAAATGAAGAGTTGAAATGTGGCCTGAAGACAAATAACAAACTAGAGGAAGCTAATTTTACTAATCCAACAATGTGAAATATACACCGTTCTGCTTTACTGGATGTGCTGGTCAGAGCTAGTGGGAATGGACATTATACCCACCCCAGCTCTGGGTGTCTTACAACAATGTTTGTCCTTGGTTTGGAGGAAACTAGAGTAGTAAACAATATACCAAGTTTTCTTGTTCTCCCCCCCCCCGAATTCCTGCCTCACAAGTTATTGTCTGTTTTCATTTGATACAGATATTTGGGCCAGTCCAGCAGATCATGAAGTTTAAGACTATAGATGAAGTTATCAAGAGAGCAAATAACACTCACTATGGTCTGGCAGCTGCAGTGTTTACAAAAGATATTGATAAAGCTCTGACATTTGCATCTGCTCTTCAGGCTGGAACTGTATGGTGAGTGTCCTTGATGCTGCTCTTTAAAGTCTGACCAACCTTACTTGGAAGAATTGCTACTATATATTTTTGTCTTAGAGATCCGTAGTTACACAGGCTGAAATCCCATTGCACACCGTAGTAGGTAACACTAGAATAGGCTCACTGGATCAGGGGGGATTTGGTGGTTGAATCCCTCCATACATTCCATTGATTGGTGGTTTGTTTTTCAGGTTTCTTTCAGGGAGGGGGAGACCGCACACCTACCCTTCCCCATCTCACTGCTCCCATTGCCTCTCTACCTTTTACTGAACTTGCCTCCTCCTCCTCCTCCTCCTCCTCCTCCTCTCCCATCATGAAAGACAGTAGACCTGGCTCCTTGTACAGAAGTGCGGCCTGCTGCTTGTGCACATGTGTTTTCTGCTCGGCTGGCAGGCAGGCACCTACCCACAGTCAGCTTCCTTGCAAGGAGCTGGGCCTGCTATCTGTCAGGATGGCGGTGGCAGCAGAAGCTTCAAAACAAGGTAGGGAGGGGACAGCGGTAGGTGTCCCCTTTTGCTGAAGCAAAATGGAGATCCAAGGGAGGGGAAGACTCAGCACTTTTGTTTCATTTCAGCAAAACAGGATCAGGACCACGAATCAGCCCAGCTTGTGTGTTTTTCTCTGCTCCATGTTTCAGTTTGTGCGTGTCTCTAGTCTTGTACTTAACTACTCATCCTCTACAGCCCTTCTAGCCTATCCTTGTTAGGATGGCATTGCCCATTTTAAAGCAGTTTAAGAGATATTGGGTTGTAAATATGAAAGGATGACTTTCCCCCCCTAAAGTGTTGAAATCTAATTCAAAGTGCTATCTATTCATAAACCAAGCCGGCTATGATTTACCCCCGCGACCCTGCACTCTCCCTTCCAGAGCTCTCCGAGTTCATCTCGGCGGCACTTTTGAGGTCCCCCCGCCTATTGGTGGTGGGGGATTTCAACGTGCACGCCGAGGTTGGGCTGTCTGGAGTGGCTCTGGAATTCATGGAGTCCATGGCCTCCATGAACCTGTCCCAATTAGTCATCGGACCCACTCATACTGGTGGACACACCCTGGACCTGGTTTTTGCCTCCTCATCGCGGGGTTTTGATCTGGGGGTCGGGAGATTGCTGGCCCGGCCCGTGTCATGGTCGGATCATTATCTACTGACTTTCTCTCTTCGGTAGCCACCCGCCCGCGGGAGCTGGGCCCGTCCAGACCCTGCGCGGTTTTCGGAGGCCTCGGGGATGTACCAGACGGTTTGGATGACGATCCGGCCGACTCCCTAGCCCAACGTTGGTTTGAGGAGGTGGCTGGGGCTGTCGACCGGATCGCCCAAGCGCCTGATCCGATGCCGAGCCCGCTCGTCCCCTTGGTTCACCGAGGAGCTACGGGCGATGAAGCAAGAGCGGAGAAGGCTAGAGAGCAGATGGCGGAACGCTCGGACGGTTCAGAATTGGGCTGCGGTTAAGGCGTTGAACGGTCGCTATTCTCGTGCGATAAGGGCGGCTAGGAGATCTTTGCCGCCCTGAGAATTGGTGAGGCCTCGAATCGTCAAGCGGAACTTTTCCGTGTGGTCCGAGACCTCACCAATCCCGCCTCCGCCTGGGCCTCCTCCTAGTGATTTCACTAGTGAGTCATTCGCAGCCTATTTTAAATCTAAGATAGAGGCCATCCGTTCGAGTTGGATGCCGGTTGCCCTGATCCGGCCCCTGTCATGGCCAGTGTCGGGCCGCCTCGGTCGCCTCGGTTTGTTGAGTTTGGGCCTGTTACACCAGTGGATGCCTCCAGGGCACTGGGACATTGCAGGCCTGCGGCTTCTCCGTTCGACCCTTGCCCTTCCTGGTTGATTAAGAGCGCAGGGGGAGCATGCGAAATGGGCTTCACTGATTGCCTCAACCTCCTTCAAGGACGGGATTTTTCCCAGTCTTTTGAAGGAGACGGTGGTGAAGCCCATTATTAAAAGACCCGGCTTGGCAGTGGACGATTTATCCAACTATCGCCCCATAGCCAATGTTCCCTTTTGGGCAAGGTGATCGAGCGAGTGCCCTGCGTCTCCAGTCGTTCCTGGAGGAGAACCATGTCCTGGATCCTTTCCAGTCCGGGTTCAGGCCGCGTCATGGGACCGAAACGGCCCTGGTCGCACTGCATGATGATCTGTTGAGGAGGGCTGACAGGGGTTGCTCTACCCTGCTGGTCCTTCTCGACCTGTCAGCGGCTTTTGATACCGTCGACCACGGTATCCTGCTGGAGCGGCTCTCAGAGGTTGGGATTGGAGGCCAGGCTTTTGCCTGGCTCCGGTCCTTCCTCGGGGGTCGCACCCAGCGAGTGAGCTTGGGTGGTGAGTTGTCGGCTCCCTGGACACTCTCTTGTGGGGTGCCTCAGGGTCAGCGCTCTCCCAATGCTCTTTAACATCTATATGAAGCCGCTGGCTGAGATCATCCGGAGTTATGGAGTCTGCTGCCATCAGTACGCTGATGACACGCAGCTCTATCTCTCCTTTTCCACCTGTGCAGTGGAGGCCGTCGGAACCCTTGATCGCTGCTTGGCTGCGGTACTGGACTGGACCAGGTCTCACAGGCTCAGACTCAACCCAGGCAAGACCGAGGTTATGTTCTTTCGGAGGGGTACTGTGGCCCTCTTCCCAGTCTGGATGGGTCCGCCCTCCAGCTGGCGCAAAGAGTGAGGAATCTGGGCGTCGTCCTTGACCCGGATCTGACCCTGGAACCTCAGGTGTCAGCCGTGGTCAGGTCGGCCTCTTACCATCTTAGGCTTATCGCCCAGATTCGCCCGTACCTCGATGAGGGCTCCTTGAGGACTGTGGTACAGGCACTGGTCATGTCGAGGCTGGATTACTGCAATGCTCTCTACATGGGGCTTCCCTTGAACCTTGTTCGGCGACTGCGGCGGGTCCAGAATACGGCGGCCAGGCTGGTGGTTGGTGCGCGTCGTTATGACCGCGCCACCCCCATCCTGGCTCGCCTACACTGGTTACCCGTTGCCTCCCGAATAAGGTTCAAGGTGTTGGTTTTGGCTTACAAAACCCTCCATGGCTTGGCCCCGGCTTATTTGGCGGAGCGTCTCTCCCGACAATTAAATCCGACCCGACCCTCCCGAGCCTCGGTGGCCTTTTCACTGTGGACGGTCACTCCGAGGGATGCCCGTAAGGCTAGTACTCGTGGGCGGGCTTTCTCGGTAGTGGCCCCATCCATCTGGAACAAACTTCCCAGTGATTTACGGCTGGCTCCATCGCTGCAGGCATTTAAGAGGAACCTTAAGACCTTCCTCTTTCGAGAAGCCTACGGCGATATCTAAGGTCCCACTCTGGTTTTTTTTTTTTTCTTTCCGTTCTTATATATTTTTGGATTTTATAACCCCGCCTAACTATTACTGTTCATTGTAGCTCTGGTACTGCTCGATTCCCTTGTGTTGTTTTAATTGAGATGTTGTGAACCGCCCAGAGTCCCCATCGTGGGAATGGGGCGGTATACAAGTGTAAATAATAAATAAATAAATAAATAAATAGAAATCCTGTCCATGAGTAAGCATCCTCATGTATCTTTCCCCTTTCCCCTCTCTTCAGGGTTAATTGCTATAGTGCATCATCTCCACAGTGTCCTTTTGGAGGATTCAAAATGTCAGGAAATGGACGAGAAATGTAAGTGAAACCAACAGGAATTGATTCAGATATTGATGTTGCATTCAATCTGTATGGAGCCCACAAAAATGAATAGGGACTATGTATGCAAAATTCGTAATTCCAAAATGTTTTATCTTCATTTTCTCTGAATTTCAATTATCTGATTTGGCTTATAAGAAAAAGAAAAAGAAAAAAAGAAAAAGAAAAAGAAATAAGCATATGGGAAAAATTATGGAAATGTTACTTCATGTACAAATTGGCCCTAAAACATGGGCTATGACATGATGACCATGGACCAAGTTCAGCAGAATTGTTTTCAGTTATCTATCCACATGAAGACACTAGTTCCAGTATCATTTTTCCCAACAATTGAGACAAACAGCCAGAATGTAATAGTTGGAGAATAATCACACAAGGAAGTAGATCACATTTTGGACCACTTGTGGAGCAGTCCGGTGTGATTGGTTTCCTGGCAATGATGTGCTGTACAGGGCATTTTGCTTAAGTAGTCCCAACACCATCCATGCCCAAGCTGTCCAGCTTTTTGTTCTGGCTCTAGGGCTACTACTTTTAGGGACTGGGCTGGAGTGGTTCCTTGACAGATGGAAGTGTTTCTTTATGGGAGATTGTTTCCTCCAATGTGACCCTTTTTAGTGGGGTTTTACTTGTACCTTTCCTGTTTGATCACAGCCTTAGAAAGTACATGATGTACAAGTGGCATTTCCTGGAAAAACAGCTAAGATGTGGCTTCACTGCACAGCTATATCTTTCTGATACCACTTTAATTCTCAGGTCCCCATCCTACTGAATCCCAGGACTAGGACTTCATAAATTTCTTAGAATTATGGTATAATCCAGAGAGGTACTGTAGAACTATTTAAGAGATAATACTAAGTACCCCACTGAACTGGGAATCCAGGAGTACCTAGGAGGGTACCATGACAACCAAGGTAGTTTCAAATGGTTATAGCTGTGTTGCACAGATGTAGCAAATACAATACTCTGTCACCATATCTTCAATCCAAAGAACCACATGCCTAATATAGGAAGTGGGTAATCTGGGGTCATGTTTCTCAAAGAGGTGTCCATAGCTTATGAAATATAAAACTGAAGGGACCTCATGGTGCAGTGGTTAAATGCCTGTACTGCAGGTAAAACTGTGCTCACAAGCCTGGAGTTCAATCCCCGGTAGCCGGCTCATGGTCGAGGGAGGCAATGTGTAACCTGCATAATTAAACTCTAAACTGCCCAGAGACTACTTGAAGTGCTATGGGGCGGTATATAAGCAGAACACTTTTGCTTTTTTCCGAGCATCATACAGTGTGGAATAGTGGTTGACTGGCCCAAAGGGAAAAAAGTAAACAATTCCACCAGAGATATTTATATCAGTTCTTTGACCCCTGGTCAATATGCTGGTGGAAGCATCAATCATTCTGTAGGCATAAACAGAGATCTGCATGTAACTCTGTGTTAGAGAGAGCTGTGAATACAGTGGTACCTCTACTTACGAGTTTAATCCATTACGAATGCATGCTCAAGTCGAACAACTCTTAAGTAGAGCAGCCCTATCTAATAAATAAATAAATAAATAAATAAACAAACAAATAAATAAATAAATGTAAGTAGAGCAGACCACATCTAAAATTTGTAAGACAGCAGTTCAAACGCCAACGGTTTTTTGGTCTTAAGTTGAATTATTCTTAAATCAAGCTGCTCGTAAGTAGAGGTGCCACTGTAAACATTTCCAGAGGAAATGATCTGTAGCCACAATTGTTGCATGACACGATCTCATTAGTTGTTGGGACATGGAGAATAATTTAAAGTTTTGGGTTAGGTAATGCTGTTGTCACTTAAAACAAAAAACACTACTAGCACACATGTGCGGGGCAAACCTTTACCTTTAACTTTTATGACATCTAATAAGTGAAAATATACTGTTAGGCAACTCCAAGTCCCAGAACCATGAACATTCTGGCTCACAAGTCTGAATGCTATGGTAAGAGATAGTCTTACAGTCTCTTTCTCTTTCTAGGGGAGAATACTGCCTTCATGACTACACAGAGGTCAAGACTGTCACAATCAAAATTCCACAGAAGAATTCATAATGTCATTTCCAGGGTTTAGACTTGCCAATGTCAAAGGCCAACTGCATTGCAACACATTTTGTAACATCAGCTTTCATTAAAACTTTACTTCAAATGATTTTAACAGCTATAGCAGTATATTTGTTAAAAATATTGAATCTGTTTAATTCAGAAAGGGAAACCTTAATGAGATACTCAAATTAGTATGCTTTGAATCTTCTTGAATTTTTAATTAGATCTGTGGAAAATAAATTGTTAACTGATACTATTTGCACAATTTGATTTAATATGTTGTGAGCTGCCTTTTTCTTTGTTGCTAACTTGGCAAAACACATATATAGTTATCAAAGAGAAACTTTCATTATGAAAGAATAAGCAGCCTTCTGAAAATGCTACATCTTTGATTCTGACTCCATATTAATGTATCCTCTGAATGTAAACTTCATTAAAATCTACTCCTTTATACAACTACTCAATTTTTGTTTTGTTTTCAGTTGTATACTACATATATATAGTGTATATATTTACAGCTATAGGAAGTAAAGGTACATCTGTGCATAGGAAATATGTCATTCTGTGCAAAAATTGTAATCATGCTGCATAACTTGACATTTTATTCAGAAAATATAAATGCTAAACCTTTGGCATATCCTGCACCATTTCTCAGAGAGAAACAAAATCTCATGCAGTGAAATCTTGCGGTGAAGAGCATAGAGATTCCCTCTTCAGTTTCTCTCTAAGACCACAGCACAGATGACAAGTGAGTTGACTTTTGTGCAGCCATCTTGTCAACAGGAGGCAGGCAATTGTGTGCTCATCAGTCAAATCAGGCTATAGGAAGTTCCAACAAGTGTTGGCAGGTGATGAACCAAAGTAAGCACCAGTCATTGTCTCCCATCCGGAGCAAGCAGATGCCTCTTGTTTACTGTCAAAGAGCACTGAGAAGCTCCTTCTATTTCTGTTCTAACCTTTTGAGCTTGTGGTGCTCCTCTCGGCAAATGGCCCTCATATTTGCCAAACTTTCTTTGTCCTCTGGAATGCTACTGGCAGAAGTTACAACTGTCCTCCTTTCTAAAAGTTCTGAGATGTTGCTACCATATGACCCATTGAACTCATCTTCACTGTTGGCTTCCCACACCTGGAAGAGATCATCAGAAGATTATCCTGCAAGATGAGACATGACAGTTTCAAAGCAAGGAAAGAGGCAAGATCATCCAAAATCACATTGCACAAAAAGCATTATTTTTATGTCCCAAAAATGCTGTTTTAAACACTGCTTTTAAAATCACTTAACAGAAACCAGTTTATCCCATCATCTTCTACTCAAGAGAATAATCAAGGAGAGGCAAGGAACAAATTCTAGGTCCACCAAAAAAAATCAATTACATTGGTACTTCTACGTACAAAATTAAGCCATTCCCAATGCATTTTCTTGTCAAAATTTTTGTAAGTTGAAGCAGATTTTCCCATAGAAATGGGAATGGAAAAAAAACACATTAACAGGCATGCAAATAATAGAGGCTCAGTTCCCTACCTTTCAACCACTTAAGAAATCCTCCCCAAAGTTCCAAAAAGTCCCCAAAATGGTGCCAAATATCCAAAATGGGCAGTTTGAAAAGGTCATTAAAAAAAGAAGCAGCCCTGGTTCTCAGCTTTCCTGTTCAAAACAGTTTCTTCTTCCTAAATGCAGCATTGGAGTCAGGTGACCACAAGATGGTAGTAACGCAAATAAGCAGGAGCTATTTCGAAAAGTAATCTTTCCTTTTTCCTTTCATAACTCGAAAAAACCCAGGCTTTTTTGTAAGTCAAATTTTTCTTATACCCATGAATTTCTATTCGTAAGTCAATTTTTTTCCGATTGTTGAAGCGTCCGTAAGTCGAGGTACCACTGTACATTATTTTCTTAATAAACTTTCCACTAACTCAATCAATGGGTGAGTCATAGGACTCAACAGCCATCCAACTAGTTAGACAGCTAGATTTAGACATATGGCCTCCTGCCCTCATTTGTAATTAGTTCAGAATACCAAGTTTAATTTACTAGACATTTGTGCATGTCTGCAAAGTTAACTTCCAACTCTCCCAGACTGAATATGGCCTGTTGGGCTAATCAATAAATTTGTTGTTGTTGTTGTTGTGTTCCCAGACTGAATATTAGTTTCCCTTTAAGACTGGGGTTCTGCATTATTATTAATGAAGATTTCCCAATATTTTTAAAACTTCATTTTCCTATTCCCCTCCCCCATGAATTCCTACATCTTTTTTCTTCCTCCAAAACCCCTTGATCATGCCCACATTGCTATCTGGAAAAAAAAAAGATGCCAAGCATTACATAGCAAATGGCAGTCTGAATGATGACAACACTAACAGCAGCAGTCAATATGGCCTACAGCAGTGGTGGCAAATCTATGGCACAGGTGCTGAATGTGGCATGCGGAGCCCTTTCTGTGGGCACGGGACATTGCTTCCTCACAGCCATGGCACTTCCCCCTCCACTTGAAGAACACCACTGTGCTCTGTGCTGAGAGCCGGGTGAAGGGGAGGCAGGGGCTTGTGGGCTCCTTCACAGCCCCAGTTTACTCCCCAGCCATGCAGCTTTTGGGGGTGCCCAGAGCAGCATGGCTGGAGAGTAAACTGGGGCTATGAAGGAGCCCACAAGCTGCCACTACTTTCTCCTGGCTTTCCCAATGGTGTAGCACCCCATCTGCCTCTCTGCCCAGGGCAAAGAGGCAAATGGGGTGCTACTCTTTGGGAAAGAGAGAATCAAAAAGCAGGTTTTTAAAATTCCCCATGGCCACATTAAGTGTGCTGTGGCCACAGGAAATTCAAAAGCCTACTCTTTGATTCTCGCATTCCCGAAGGGTAGCACTCAAAGCATTTGTAACCCATGGTACCACTGTATTCAGGTTAAATTGCCTTATTGGCACTTTGTGAAAAATAAGTAGATTTTGAATCGCAGTTTGGGCACTCAGTCTCTAGAAGGTTCTCCATCACTGGTCTACAGGATACTTTCTTCTGCTTAGTACCAGTCACTAAGTAGCACCACACGTTGAGGAAATCCCTTCAGGTACTTCTTTTTTCATCGGTTAACCACTTCTCACCCAAACACCAACCAATTGGCAGGGCTGGTTTTCAATGTGTGAAAACAGTGGAAGGAAATCCAGCATTATAATGCTCTTTACTTACTCCTTTTTGCAACTGACCATGAGTAGGGGTGCTGATTTATTCACCCCCATGAATAAATTCTGCAAGGGAGTCTTCTTTTTCTAGACCTGTTTCTTAGCTTAGGCACATACAGCCCAGCTGGCACCTTATCTCCCTGATGCAAGGTTTGGTAGCTCCACTATCAGAAGGGTACTTCAAGGGCCAGATGCAGGGGAGTGGTATCAGGAGACAGATATCTAGTCACGTGCACTCCCAGACACATCTGGTGGGGCCACTGTGAGATACAGGAAGCTGGACTAGATGGGCCTTTGACCTGGTCTAGCATGGCTCTTCTTATATTCTCTCTCACTGGAGAGCTCCTTCCTTGCTGCTCCTTTTTCTATTCCACTCTGTACTGGATACCTATGAAGGCAAGCAGTTGAGCTTCTCCCTTGCTTGGTCAGGAGAAAATGGAAGCCATTCCTGTTCAAAATATTGTACATGTGTGAAAGAAAGGCTCCAGGCTGTTAGAACTGAATTGATTCCCCTTCACATGTGGTATGCCCATTATGATTTGTATCCAATTTATGAATAAATACGTGAAATGTAGATATTTTGTTATTTCGTTAAATCAAAAACCTCAGCACATTTTTCATGCATAAAATTGATGGATGAAAGTGGTTAGCAAAAGTGAGGAGCTATTCCTCTCAAAGTTGAGGAGCTTAGCCAAAAAAGGGAGGTCCCCTTCGTTCCTCACCACAGGCATGGTAGGGAGGGCCACTGATTGAATGGCTTTTTCTTCCCTCTCACTTTCACATTTTCAAAATTTTAAGTTCTTTTCATCAAACTGATGAAGAAATCTGCTGGTTTGAATATTCATATAAGAAAGAAACGAACCATATTAAATGGTCAGCTATTAAGTCACTGAAGTTCTGGAATCTGGATACCGAACTCCATAATCAAAATATATGCTACTGATATAGCTACCTGTGTAATCTTCTCAGGAAAATGGAGACCACTCATGACCTCTTTGACAGTACCAGCCAAGTCATGATGGTTGTAGATTCCTTTTACACCAATATCCCACACAGGGATGGACAATAGGCCATGAGGAATACCATTAAAAATAAAGTCACAGCCCTGCCCCCCAGCCACTTCTTTCTATGACTTTATATTCACATACAACCCCTTAATCTTTGGCAACAAAATTTATTCCCATATTAACAGGCATTTATATTTGTATGGCAAAACAATATTCAAATATAATCATGGCCAATTGAAAACAACATTTTCGTAAATTCTTGTACATAGAACATCAGAGGCAAATAAACTTTTTCATCTGCTCATGTTATCTATGCTATCCTTTGCCAGCAATGCCCCTCTGCATTCTGCATAGGAAAAAATGGGACAATCTCTACACAAATGAATTAATTGGCATAAATCTGACTTGAGGAATGACAACCAGGGATGTGGGCAATTCTTCAGGTCTGAGTCCCAAGTTTGAGTCTTCAACTCACAGTCTTTAGTCCAAACCCTAGAGCAATGGTGGCAAACCTTTGGCACTCCAGATGTTTTGGACCTCAACTCCCAGAATTCCGAGCATAGATTGCCAGTGAAAGTCCCTACCATCCCAGAGGGCCCATGCACAAAGACTGCCAGCCTGGGAGGGAAACCAGGCAGTCACAGGAGAAGAGACAGTGGGATGACTATCCTTACTGGAGTCAGCCCCTGCCTCCACTGGCCTATCAGCTAAGTGGCAGCTGCTTGGCCAGAGGCAGCAGCTAGCTCACAAAAAGGAATCTGGACCTGCTGCCTCTGAAGATGGTGATGGAGGTGCTGCAGGAGCAGGCAGGAAGGCCCTAAAAGGGACTTAAAACAAAACTTGGGAAAATGGGTGAGTCTAAGTTTGAGTTTGCCTGAAAAATTCCCAAATTGAGTCTGAGTCAAGCTGTCAGTGCAACTTAGGTCAGACTCGACAACAACTTGCAAGTCCCCATCCCTGAGGGCAGCATTTTGGTACATTTCAATCTGCTGGGACATTATTTCAGTGACCTGGAAGTGACTTTTGAAAAATCACTACAGAAATGGAAGTGAGATAAAATATAGCTGAGAAAAGGAACAGGCAGATTCTGGGGAGTGAATAACAGTCAAGGATTACTAAACTATTACCAAGTGAAATTTCCAGATGAAATTCTACCTTGATTCACACATTTGTTAATTGTGTCAACAATTGTAGACAGAATAATGAAATTATTCACTCTTAGCCAATTCCTTTAAATTACCCACTTTTATGGGTTGCTGAAAAGTCAGGAAAGCAGGCTAGAAGTTGCAATCTGTGTGCAGAAAGATGAGACCTTGGAACAGATAATGCACCAGTAAGGTATTGTAGTCTGTATGGGAATCGATGGGCTGCTAGGTAGATCAGTGCAGAGGAATATTTGATGGTGATTGGGAAAGATCCCATGCAAAAAAACATATTAAATCAAGAGGATACAGTAAAATCTGGCTTCTTTTTCCCATAAACCTCTTTTATTTAAATTTAAAGGGAGATGATTGGCTGGCCTTTAAATTTAATTAAAAGATGTTTATGGGTAAAAGAAGCCAGATCTTACTGTATCCTCTTGATTTCATATGTTTTTTTGCATGGGATCTTTCCCAATCACCATTAAATCATCCTCCATACTGATCTACCTGGCAACACATCTCTCCCACCAGATGGATGACAATATTTCACCTGTACATCATCAATTTCTAGGTCCCATCTCTCTGCACACAGATTGCAATTTTAGCCTGCTGTCCTCATTCCTTAGGATGGTATTGGTATGTTGTGACAAGGTAGGATAAAATGTTTCATTTCTGAAATGGAAAATAGCATTTTGTTTCATTACCTGATAGAATACTTGTTTGTATTTTGTTTTGTATTTTTGTTATGTAACAAAACAACAAAATAGTATATTTTGTTTCCATCTTTAATTGCTATCACATCATTTAATGTATCATTAGGTTTTGACTCTCCTTTGTATCTTTCTAAGCATGCAAGTTTTTTCCATGGTTCAGGTTCCTTAAGTTTAGGTAATATGCTTGGCTAACATAATTGCCTAACAATGTTCTTCATTCTACCCTTTAAATCATCTTATGAATTCTCCACTGTTTTGGGTTTTTAAAATATCCCAAAAGCTAACACACACACTCTCACACACATTCCACAATATGCCTTTAGGGCTGACTGCCTTTTTACCCTATGATAGCAAAAAAACAATTGAAGGCAAATTTATATACAAGGAGTGATATATGAACACAATTAACAGATAAAGCAGGAGAACAAGAGCACAGCAATTAATACCTCCCATTATTACTCTCCATAATTTATTGTGCTTATGTGATTTCTGTGCCCTTTGGCAGCACTGTTCTTTGTTCCAACTGATCAAATTAAAATTATACATGCTGAGGGAATAATTTACAGAACTATTCCAGTTGGCCAATTTCCCCCAGCAATTATCTATGGTATATTGAGGTGGGGGTAAAACTTCTCATTTCACTAATTAGAATATTGTTGAAATTATTTTAGGAATCCTAAATGTTTATAGAAAGGCATTCAGTGTTTAAAATGGCCCAAAAAACTTGACCTCCAATAATTTTGAACTAGAGACATAAAACATACAATCTCTTAAATTGGTTGCCTTGAATTAAACTACATTGAATTCAGTGAGACTTGTTTTCTGATGGAACAGTTATTTTCTGATTTCTTGTTTTGGGGTCCATTCTCTGTCTTTGAACCTGAAATCCCAGAGACTGGGATGCTACCCATCTAGGGTTTCAATTTTATGGCTTCAGGACATAACTTTTAGACATCTCAGAACCATCTTCTGTCTAGATATCCAGATGATAGTATTTGTTACCATAACCCTTAAAGTAGAGATGGGCACGAAACGCAAAATTGGTATTTTGTTTTGTTTTTCATTTCATTGGGCTTCCTTTAAATTCATTTCATTTGAAATGATTTTTAAAAATTGTTTCATTTTTTGTTATTGTGTCTGCACCTCCCCCCCCAACATGCCCAATCGGGGAAAAGGTGTGGGTCGTTTAAAATTTCTTGGAACCACTGAGACTGCCTTGGTGGCTCCAAAACATTTAAAAAATCCCATGCCTTTCTCCCCCCTCCGATTGGTGCATGTGGGGGAAGGTGCAGGTCATTTTAAATGTCTTGGCGCTTGCCTCAGTGGCCAAAGACATTTTAAGGGACCATGCCTCAGTGACTCCAAGACTTTTTAAATGACCCATGCTTCCCCCTCCCCAACATGCCCAATTGTGGGGAAGGCATGGGTTGTTTAAAGCAATTTTCCAAAGGAATGCATTGCTCAATACATTCCTAAGGAAAACCTAACGAAAAATGAAATGGAACAAATGGAAAATTTCCAGTTTATTTCGTTTCATTTCATTTTTCTTTAAAAATCATTTCATTTTGCTCTGAAAAGAAACTAAAAATGGAAAACAAAACAAAACAAATCATTTTGTGCCCATCTCTACCTTAAGGTTGTCATCACAAAGTTTCTAAGTTGTCAGCCGCACAAAGTGATTGCTGAGGGATCTACCTTATTAATCCACAAAAGTCCTCCACTTATAATGTCACATGGACCTGACTCTAGGCCTCATGCTTAGAAAGATACAAAGGAGAGTCAAAAGTGTGTGTAAAATGAGGTGATAGCAATTCCATTTTCTGCAGGAAAAGAAAGCCTTATATACCTCAATGCACAATACTTCTGAGCTGTCAAACCTAGTTCTGTCAGGTTCGGGGTTTTTGACTCTGCTTTGCAGAATCAGGGTCCACTTAGGCTGAGGCAATCAGGGAGTGCAGCTGGTGGGGCTTGCTACTAGCATAATCTAGCAGCTGACACTCCCTGCCCTTTATCTCAGCAATGTGAGGACATGGACTCTGGAACTTTTGGTCCTGAACTCTGCTGCTCCCTAAGTCTTCCTGTTGGGCATTTATCTCCCTGTCAGACTGTGTCTACTGTGTTCTGAAATTGGACTGGCTGATTGCCTGCTTTGTGTATCTTGACCCCAGACTGGTTGACCAAGCTTCTGATATCACCATGGTCCTGGCCTTCTGCTGATCGCCTTGTGGCCACCCATGATGTTACAAGTTCTTACCCTTGGTTGGTCTGAATTTAGCAAGAGTCCTGCCAATTAAATGCTTTCTTTCTCAAGTTTGGCGTAAAGAATAACGCTAACATAGTGCCCTTGGGCCATAATATATAATATCTCATACATTGCCTTTAAAAACCAGCATTCCAGATTCTGTGACCCTGTCTATCATAGTTGTTGCAACAACCCTTTGGAGCTCATGATGCTAGAGTACAAACTTTTCTACCCTGTCATCACACTACTGAAACTTCACCATGTATAATCTACCAGTCCTTCTAACCTTATGTGTGGTTGAGTTTCCTGTGATGGGACCAAAGAAAGATACACAAGAGGAAGGCATTCCACTCATGTTCTACTTGTGGTCTTCCAAGAGACATTGGTTATTTTTGGTGGTGGGGAAAAGCTAGACTGATGTAGGTTGGTATAATCCATGCACGGGGATGGGGGTATTATGAAAGGAATGGTAATCTCTGGCTAAGATAGTCCCGCAATGACTAATTTTCTTTCAGTTGCATCTGTGAGTTTGGGATAAGCCAAAAGTGAGAGTTTGTGGGAGATTGGTTGTGCCAGTCAGAGCTTTGGGTGGAACATAAAAGTGAGTGAAGAATGAATTCCATATCAATAGGCCAAAACTCCATACAGTAAAAAGTAAATGATTGGAAAAGTGATATGCAGGATTATTCATTAATAGAATTTGGCAGACCTATCAAGGACTTCCTGACACCTCAGGAATGAGTTTCATGGTGCATAACAGGCTATTCTTTTGCAGAAACAGACAAGTGGCATTAAATATAGAATTATTAATTGCTAAAAGAAATGAGAGCAAATAAGAAAGTGAATTTCTCTTTTATGATGCTGTAGACTAACTTGGCTGTAGCAGTGTTTCTTTATAAGATACTTTTTCAACATGTTCAGACATGGTAGATGTCAACATTTTGAACACATTCAGAAGGGAGTCCCTAAGAGGGCCAGAGCACTGAAAACTGTTGGCTACAAAGTTGGCAGCTCAGCAGTTCGAATCCCAGGTGCCACGCAGCGGAGTGAGCTCCCGCTGATAACCCCAGTTCCTGCCAACCTAGCAGTTCAAAAGCATGTAAATGCAAGTAGATAAATAGGTACTGCCATAAAAAAGGGGAAGGTAAAGATAGTGCTTCCTTGCAGCCATGCCAGCCACAGAGTGGCCACAGACTTGCACAACACTGGCTCTTTAGCTTGAATACGGAGATGAGCACCACCCCTAGAGTCAGACACGACTAGCACTCATGGGGTGGCGGAACCTTTTCCTTTATGAAAATGAGTGTAGGCTTCAGGTGCAGTCCAGAATCCAGATTTCCCAGTGTGCTGAGCCTATGTGTGAGCAAGAGATTCTCCTATAGCAGTGATGCCCAAACTGCAATTCAAAACCCACTAATTTTTTTGGCAAACTGCCAATAGAGTAATTTAACCTGTGTATGGGTGGCTATGAAGGGGTGATGTTGGGTGCCCACAGAAAGGGCTCTGAGTGCCACCTTTGGAATCCGTGCCATAGGTTCGCCATCACTGTCCTATAGAGATGCAGTGCTGAAGCCATGAAGGTCAGGACAATGGAGGAACATAGGGTTAAGTATTCCTTTCCTATCTTTATCTTAGAGACCCCTCTGTCAAAAAATTCTGGCTCTTGCCAGGCTTTCTACCGAGTTGTAGGAACATCTGAGCTACCTTAGCAGGCAATTTCCTCCCCAGTCTCTGTTGACAATTTGCTCTTCAAGGTTTTCTAGGCAGAGGCTACTCAGAAGTGGCTTACCATTTCCCCTCTGCTGCAAGCCTTCTGGGACCTGCACATACAACACAGGCTGGATTGTCTCCCAGGAAGCACAGCGAGGAATCAAAACTACAACATCTGACTCCCTAATCCAGCTATATTTTTAATTTCTGGTCCTTAATGTAATCTCCCCTAAGCCTTTGAGAAAGGAGAGAAATGTTTTTTAAAAATAGAGTTTCTGATATATGCCACTTAATTCTTCCAGAAAAAGTCTACAGGTGTCCCGGCAGTCCAAGCTTATTTAAACTCAAGTCCTTGTCTTCTGCTGCTGCCCTGGACCAGGCCATAAATGTAAAAGGTTAGTTGAAACTACCATATAAAATCTTAACATTAATAGTTAGTTTCCAATGGAAAACCCACACATGTGGGAAAACACTAGGAAGAAGTTAGTTTCCAAAAGAACAATGATTACAGTAATCCCCCATTTATCATGGGGGTTAAGGCCCCGACCTGACCTGCGATAAAGGAAAATTCGCTATATGTGGATGCTGGGTCAGATCTGGGGGGTCTGCATGGGGCCTCCTACACTTACCTTAGGACTGGCACTGTCCCAAAAAGCCTCTGATGGGCTTCCCCGAAAGGCCCTAGAAGTGATTTCCAGTGTTCCTGAAGGCACTTCCATTTTTTTGGGGGTCACAAAAAACCACTTCTGGGGCCTCCGATAGGCCCAGGTTGCCCATTTGGGGCAGCACCAGGCCTAAGGTAAGTGCAGGAGGCCTCAAATAGGCCCATGCAGTTTGCCCCAGGGGCCCTCACCTTCATATACTGTGGTTCCGCGATATACCGGGATCACAGTATATGAACCTTGAAATGGCAGGGGACAACTGTACCCACTCCTGCTGAACATTGTCATTGTCTTCTGGAGGATGTCTTAAGCCATGAAATTATATCTTCTCTGGCTATAAGGAGACACAAGAAGAAAAGGGAAAGTGGAAATAAAGAATAAGATTAAAGGTCCTGGCTTTAATTTATAAAATCCTCCATGGCCTGGGACCTGAATACCTGGCAGAGCGAATCTCCCAGCGATCAACCTCAGCCCGACCAACTAGAATGTCGTGGACACTCTCACTTCAGGTGGCCACACCCAGGGAGGTTCGGAAAGCGGTCAGCCGCAACCGAGCCTTCTCTGTGGCTGGTCCTGTGCTCTGGAACCATCTCCTGAGTGAGTTGCGTGTTGTGCAGTCCCTGCCAGCCTTCAAAAAGGCTTTAAAGACCATGCTTTTCTGGGAGGCGTCTGGTGACTGTTAAATTCCCCCCCGTTCTGTCCTGCCATCTTGCCATTTCACTATTGATTCGTATTGTTTATATTGTTTTTATTCTGATGCTGTATCTAATTTTGCTTATTGTTTGTTTTCCTTTGTTGCAAAATGCCCGGAGTTCCTTCTGGAAGATGGACAGTATATAAGCACTATTTAAATAAATAAATAAATAAATAAATAAATAAATAAATAAATAAATAAATAAAAGTCAGGAAAGTCACCTTTTATTTTGCATACCCCCTACCAATGAAGAAATTATATACGAATAAAAAGCTCGACTTTGGGCAAATTTGCCACTGAATTTCCGTATTTACAAAAGGAATGGACAAAGCATGTTCACATGTGTGATCTTACTGTGTGAGTAGAGACTGGCACAGATCAGGGGAAAAAAAGGCAAATGTTTTCATGATTCATCAAGGTTGACAAATCATGGATATTGAATTTGCTATCCCCCCCGACAAATAGATAAACTGATTTGTTGATTCCTGTTACTTTTTTAAAAACCGTGTATAATCATCCCAGGCATGTAGACTCCTAAATCCCAGAGAAGCCTCCCCTGACTCTCCTTTACAAGCCCTGCAAGTTTGATGAAGTTCGGGTTTCGGGCTTCCATGTTATGTACTCCTGAAGACACCCCTCCCCCAGGAAAGTGTCTCACAGGCAGGGAGAGGCACCAAATTTGCAGGAAAGCTTCTTCCATCTCTCCTCTTCAGTCTTTCCAAGTCTGGTGAAGATTGGGCTTCCAACACCTGACTTTTACACCCACAAATTGGGTTCAGTATTTGTGGGTGTATAATTTGGATGTCTGAAACCCAATAGTGTTCAATAATTCTTGCATGTGGTGACACTGAGACTGGTGGTAAACCTAAGTCTTCCTTGGTTTATGCTTTTCCGGGACATTTGGGAGCCATCGCTCCCCCCCCTTTGTCATGTACATCTAGTTTGTAACCATCTGCTTCCCCTTGATGAATGATTAATAAATCCCAGGGTGGTTTTGCTTTCAAGCTTGTGCTTGACAATGAAGATAAATGAAAGCCTGTGAGTTTTTGCTTTGTCATCTTGACTAAAGTGCTTTATCTTGTTTTCCTTGTGCAATCTGGGTGGGAAGGCAAACTCTGCTGACCTTGTGAAGTGCCTAGCAAACTCTGCTGACCTTGAGAAGTGGCTGTCTAGAGCTACGCACCACATTGGGACAATTTCTGTGCCTTTCTGTGAGAATCACAGGACAGAGCAAAGAGGCTGAGGCCAACAAGAGCAGTAATCCTTCTCTCCCCCCCCCCCATGATTCCACATATTAAACCTGACATTTATGGAATTAAATATGTTAACAGAAAAAGGCATACTGCTATTAAAAACTGGGGAAAGGGAAATTGATTGCATCCCTGCTTTATATATGGAAGAGTGCCAGCCACTACCAATGAAGACCAAGTCTTCTTCAGCCCAACACAGCCAACTGAGACACTAAAGAAAGTTTTGGAGTGAAGCCACCAGACTGGAGTAGTCACATTTTAACACCTGACAGTGTAGCTTGTTGCCTGTCTCTTGCATTCCAAACATTTTTCTTTTTTCCTTCCTTCCTTCCTTCCTTCCTTCCTTCCTTCCTTCCTTCCTTCCTTCCTTCCTTCCTTCCTTCCTTCCTTCCTTCCTTCCTTTTTAAAAACATATTTACTCTAGAAGGACTGAGTGTGCCTGTGTAGATGCATGCCTGTATTCTTCCATGGGTGTTGAGTGGCTGGGTCAGAACTTTATTTCTTCCAGAAAAAAATCTGGTGGCACTTTCTGACTCCCCAACCCAAACACAGCTGTTCCCCACCCCTCATTTGTGCAAAAACCACTAATCCCTGCCTAGACATGGACAAAGATTGGCTGAGTGTCTCCCAAGGGCCACAGGATAGGTTGGACCCTGACATGGATGCCCTTATTTGGGGAATGGACCACATTAGGTGGTCAATGCACATGCCTAATTATTAATTCTAATTATACATGCCATCAACTCGATTGAATGCACAAAGTGATATAGAACCCATGTGACTTCACTTTCAAAAACATTGGGATTGAAAAATATAAATCATCAGTGCGGCCATGCTTTCAGTGACTATGGGTAGGAGGAAGGCAATTATTTTGACAGCTGCCTCCTGGCCTGTACAGTCTAGCCTGAATAAGGGCTGGGGTTGCTGTTCTTATACTATATGTGAATACGTATGTGCAGCAAAGAAACACTTGATTCTCCTATGGTGTTCAGTGGATTTGGGGACATCAGACTGCAGCTTTAGGCAGAGGGAAAAGCCTTCACACTCCAGTTTCCTAAGAAATTGCTGCTCTTGCTTTGAAGGATTCTTTTGCCAGTATCTCAGAGCCACTGCTGTGTTAATATTATGACAATATTGTTCCTCATTTTGCCAGCACTGCACAGTGATTGCAAGTTCTCTGTTAATATTTTGACAACAGCTCTGCATGCATAGAGGAACTGGCTGATCCAGCGAAAGAGACCTGCCCTCAGATTCAAGGGGCTGCCTCCATATGACTTGCTGAATGAAGGGAGGCATTTTTCTTTCTTGGGCCATTACCCCACGTCCACTTTGTACCACAAAAAGTGTAATAAATCTTGTTGCAGTCACGTGGTTTTGTTGCTGTCCTTGCATCCCCAAGGATGCACTTTGTTGTTACATAACTTCTGTGACTCCACAGATGGGGTCCACATGACACTATTTTAAAAAAAAAAAGAATTGCAACCCGATAGGTAGGTATATCAGTATATTGACTTTCATTTGTCATTTGTTAAACTTTGAATACTTCTTTTTTGGCTTCTTTCCGTGCATAGTGGCTTCTCATACTGTGAATTTACTTTCATGTGGCTGCTCCAAGTAGTGCCACTAGGTGGCCCTATGGTGACGGAGCAGTCATGCTGTGGATTAACCGGTACCCCATGGCGTGTGTACCAGTTGAAAAACCGCAATGGAACAGTGACAAGGATTCCACCACCCCAAGGCCAGGTACAAGGAAGATGCGTTGAGTCATGCTTTGGGGGGGGCATGCTCACACTTTAGTTTGCTTAAAGTGTGACAGGCATGGGGGAATAATTTTAAGATCCACATCTCAGAGCACTTTCTAGAGCAACAAAGTGGATGTGGGGGAACGGCCTTTGTGAGTGATGAGGAAGGGCTGTTCGGAGCAGAGTGTCATGGAATGGGGTTAGCCATCCTCACTTCCCACAGTTCCAATCCATAATCGAGTCCTGCTCCATGTGTGTGGTGCAAGAAAGAAAGCTGCAAGAAAGAAACTGCAGAAGTGTAAGGAAGAAAGCTGCATGCTTTCTTAATGAATGGGAAATGCAACATAGAATACGTAGAGAGCTAGTACTGGAATACCTGGAAGCATTAAATGAATTTAAGTCTCCAGGGCCAGATGAATTACACCCAAGGATATTAGAAGAACTGGCAGAACCATTGGCAATAATCTTTGAGAAGTCCTGGAGAACAGGGTAAGTCCCCATCGACCTGGAGGAGGGCTAATGTTGTCCCCATCTTCAAAAGGGGAGAAAAAGAGGACCCAAATAATTACCGCCCAGTCAGCTTGACTTCAATTCCTGGAAAGATCCCAGAGCAGATTATTAAACAGTCAGTTTGCAATTATTTATCAAACAATGCTGTCATTACAAGAAGTCAGCATGGGTTTCTTAAAAACAAGTCATGCCAGACTAATTTGATCTCTTTCTTTGATAAAATTACAGGCCTAGTGGATGAGGGGAATGCTGTGGATATTGTTTATCTTGATTTTAGTAAGGCCTTCGATAAGGTTCCCCATGGTATTCTTGCTAAGAAGTTAGTAGAAAGTGGAATAGATAGTGCTACTGTCAGATGGATTTGTAATTGGTTGACTGATCGCACCCAGAGGGTGACCATAAATGGCCTCTCTTCAGCTTGGAGAGACGTGACCAGTGGGGTGCCCCAGGGTTCTGTTCTGGGTCCAGTGCTGTTCACTATCTTTATTAATGACTTGGAGGAAGGAATAGAGACTATGCTAATTAAAGTTGCAGATGATACTAAATTGGGAGGGGTTGCTAATTACCCAGAGGATAGGATGAAAATCCAAAAAGACCTTGACAGATTAGAGTGCTGGGCCAAAGCTAACTGAATGGATTTCAACAGAGGGAAATGTAGGGTACTGCATCTAGGTAAAAAGAATGAATTGCACAGATATAGGAGAGGGGATACTTGGCTGGAGAATAGTACCTGTGAAAGGGATCTGGGAGTCTTGGTGGACCACAAACTGAACATGAGTCAGCAGTGTGATGCGGCAGCCAGGAAAGCCAATGCAATTCTTGGTTGCATCAACAGAACCATTGTGTCTCGATCAAGGGAAGTGATACTACCACTCTATTCTGCTCTGGTCAGACCCCACCTGGAGTACTGTGTCCAGTTCTGTGTGCCTAAATTTAAAAAGGATGTTGACAACCTCGAGCGGGTGCAGAGGAGGGCGATCAGGATGGTTGAGGGTCTGGAGGAAATGTCTTATGAGGAACGGATTAGGGAACTGGGAATGTTTAGCCTTTTAAAAAGAATACTGATAGGGGATATGATAGCTATGTTTAAATATTTGAAAGGATGTCATATTGAAGAGGGAACAGGTTTGTTTTCCATGGCTTCAGAGACTAGGACTCGGGGCAATGGTTTCAAACTACAGGAAAAGAGATTCCATTTGAACATTAGGAAGAACTTCATGACAGTTATAGCTGTTTGGCAGTGGAATATGCTGCTGCAGAGGGTGGTAGATTCTCCTTCTTTGGAGGTTTTTAAGCAGAGGCTGGATGGCCATCTGTCGGAAATATTGTGATGGGGTTCCTGCATGGCAGGGCATTGGACTAGATGGCCCTTGAGGTCTCTTCCAACTCTATGATTCTATGATTCTATGATTCTATGATCTATGATTCTAAATAATTCTTCTTCTCCCTAGCATTTTCCCACAGGTATGGGTCTGCTTTTCATATTCTGAAATGCCACTTTGCCCAATTGATAATGTCACAAATGATTTGCATGTCAAAATAATTAATTAAATAATTAATTAATTCAGTAGAATGACTCCAGTCGCTAGTTTGGGCTAGACAAGATGCACATATTTAATTACTGCACGGTAGAATCAACTCCGATGCAAGTCCCATTGGTTTAGACAGAATGCTCCAGTTGAGGCTACCAGCTAAGAGCTAAATCTCTGATGCATTTCTAACATGCTCATTCCTGTTGCAGCGGCATGTAAACAATTCTGTGTTTCAAACACAACTGAAGCTGAAGTCTCAGATAAAAATTCTCAGGTTCTGAGAAAAAGAAGAATACTAAACATTAAGAAAGGAAAGATTTTAGCAAGTGCAGATGCTTCTTTGTCCTCTGAAGGAAGCAAACGCCTATCACAGGAGGGTTAAATCTGCATCTCCAGCTTGTTAGAAACCTGCCAAGTTATTTGGATTACATTGTGTGGTTTGGCCAGCCTGGTGGAAAGAACTATTTGGTGTCTTATGCAACTGGCAGTGGGTCACATGAGCAAATTCTTCATGGATCCGGAAAGAAAGAACGCAGCAAAGACTATATGTGTAACAACCTAAGTTAAATCTAAGGGATTCCATGTTACAGCTGGGAGAATAAAAATACAAGACCAGACATTTTCTACCCACAGAGTTTCCTGCCTTATGACTTCTTCTCTTGATGAAACATTCCTAGAAGCTGAGAGGCAGTTGTTTTAACTACATCATACGAGATTGGTTCTTCTAGCGCAGAACCTGATCAGAGGGTTTGGAAAACAAATGTGTACATTTACAAAATGGGGAAATGGCTAATCTGGAGAATAACACTAATCTCCTAAATGACACCCTCAGATTTCAAAATATTACCCTCCAAAATCTCATTACCACTTGCTGCATTGACTGAAATCCTGTTAGCTGGTAAGCTGCAACTAGACTAGGCCCATTGGTTTAATGGACCCCATGGATATTGACTCCATGTCCCCACTTAATCAATGGGCCTCCTTTTGTTGTGACACAGAAATAAGAGCATTGTGTCCTCATCCCCCCTCCCCCAAGTGCAATATGTTGTGGGTTATGGTGTGATTTTGAACATGTCAAGCTGCAGAGGTAACATTTAAAAAAGGATATTATTATTTTTTTAAAAGTTTCCATAGACTCATGTCTAATAAAGATGCCTCTCCTGAACTACAGGGTGTAAAGAATTACCTTGATGTGGTTGTAATCACTGGAGAAAACCCTGCAGCACACAAAAGAGGGAAAGAGAAAGAGAGAGAGAACTAAAGTGACTGACAATGTCCAAGTCTGCACTGCCACCTTGTGGTATGCTTCAGTAAGAAAGTTTGACTGGGGAAAAAAACCTTAGAAAGCATTCTTCTCACTGACACTCTCTTTAAGGGCGATGTAGTGAATTGCATGAGCAAAGTCAGTATTACATTTTAATATGGAAAGAGCAATCAGAGGTGGGCAATCATTTATAGTGCTTCAGTTTTGGGCAATGACTTGTCAAGTGGATATTGGGTGGGGGTGGAGGATGAAATGGATATTGGCAGATCGAATGTCACCTTTTCCCTACATTCCACTGACAGTTCTTGACCCCAAACGAACCCAAACCAGACCCTGATTGACTCCCTCTTCAATGACTGGTTGCTCCTGCAGTCGAGGTGTTTGCAAGAAAGATAGTCCCCCAATTAACATATGGGGCCAAAATCTGGGGGTATATTCTTTTATTCGATCTCTCCTTGTTGTACCCCGTGGCACACCCTCTGCATATATAAGAGCTGAAGCAGGGGTAATTCCTATTGAAACACACATACACATCGCCTTAGCAATGTACTGGTTGAAGCTAGCTGCCATGAGCAACTCCCGCTTGCCAAAGAAATGCTATATAGAACAACTCCAGCACCCCTTGCGGGAGTCCTGGGCAAAGCTTGTCAGACCCATATTACACCTTTATGGGATCAATACTGAATTTATCCCCTCTTTTGTTTCCCCCAGTATCAAAAAATTGGTCAAAGACAAGATTTATTTATACTCCAAATGGAAGGAATTGGCTGCGGCTTCACTATCGCCATTCTCTCTTTATTATCCTTTGTTTAAAACATCCTTCGGGCTGGAAAGCTATTTCCACAATTTAACCTCTGCTCCCCTGAGGAAAGCTTTCACAGCCCTGCATTTTCAGACCATGCCTTCTGCTTTTTTAGAGGGGAGACGTGACAACATCCCTGTTTCGGACAGACTTTGCCCTTGTGGCTCAGGTGAAGTCGATGATGTGCTCCACTACTTGCTCACGTGCCCCCTCCATGACCAACCCAGAGGCAAATTTCTTGGTGGGATTATCGGTTCACTGGCCGACAGGTCCCCTGGAGCCCAACTTAGCATGCTACTTGTTGGTACAGACAGGTTTGTTACACAGCAAGTTGCAAAGTTTGCGCTGGCAGCTATGAAAATCCGGGTCAACCTCTAACTTTGGGAGGTCTGTATTGCTCTGTTAGTGTCACACGTTTTTTTAATTGGTTTTAATTATATTTGTCATAGTTGTAGATGTAACCTCATAAGTTTTTTCTTCTTGGTTGTAAATCAAGATTGCGGTGACCAATGGTTTTTAGCAATAAACTTTTACCTACCTTTTACCTACCCTCTTCAATGCCTTCAACCAGTCAGGGCTTCCACCTCTATTCGTTTCCCTGACAGGCTCCTCATCCAGAACAGCTAAAGTATATGGGAAGCATGTCCATCATGGAGCCCTCCATGTGGGGAATAGTGGTGTAGGACAGGCAGGGTTCAGATTCTCAAAATGCCACCATTTTTGATCAGCAGGGAAAACAACATTTTCCTTTTGTGTCTGAATTGAGCTGCAATCCTCAAAGGTGGGAGTGGGACCTGGAGAGGGGTGGGGTGTTGTTTTTCTTTGTAAAAATGCATTAGTGTGGCCTACTAAGGATCGGCATAAAATGCCAAAATGGTGTTTCATTTCATTCTTTGTTTCCCCCTCCTGTTTCATTTCGTTTATTACGAAATGATTTCTTTGAAAAAAAAGTTTCGTATTTCGTTTGTTTCATTTTGCTTTCTTTTGTTTTTTCTTTTCTTTCTTTTTTTCTTGTGCTGACCAGCTGGCCCACGGCCCGGTTTGTCACTTTTAAAAATTTTAATTTATTTTTTCTACACCGACCAGCTGGCCCATGGGCCGGGTTGGCACGTTTTTTAATCTTTTAATTTTCTTATCTTGCGCCGACCAGCTGGCTAGCGGGCCGGGTTGGCACTTTTTTTTAAACCTGTGGTGGCATTTTACAGAGGAAACAAAACAGTTCATTTTAATGGAAAATGGCCATTTTGTTTCATCTGTAACAAAATGCTGCTTCATTTTTTCATTTCATTTAATTTCATTTTGTTGCATAACAAAATGATGAAACAGCATTTTGCTTTTCATTTTGTGCCCATCCCTATGGCCTACCCTTATTGTACTATAAAATATATCAAAGTGATTAGTTCTCGAGTAAATCTGCACCAGGCCCTATACAGTAGGACCCCAGCATCTGCTGGGGATATGTTCCAGGCCTTCCCATGGATAACTAAAACTGTGGAAAAGACAGAATGCCAAAAAACTCCAAAAGTGTTGTTTTGTGACAGTAACTTGCTTTAAGGCTGCAATTTTCTGACAGTAGCTTGCTTTACGGCTGCTATTTGTGACAGCAGCTTGCTTTGTGAGTGCTGAATTATTTATTACTTTTCCCCCTCTGCCAATCGTGGATAACTGAATCAGTGGTTAATAAATCAGTGAATATGGGGATCCTACTGTAGTGCTGCTGCTGCTGCTGCTGGAGCTCTGAGATGAAGACCAGACAGGCATCCAGAGAGGAGGCAGTCTGAAAAGTTGGGCATTCAATTGTATTCAGCTTCTTTCAACCCCCAAGGAGAAGGCCAGATGTCCTGAGCATGGAGAGCAGCCTCCTAAGCTAGCCACAGGGAATGGGGGGGGATGAGGTATTTTGAAAGGGTAATTCCTGTTATTTGTTTACATCATCTGGACACTCACCTTGTCCAATTCCCTTTCTTAGCCTCCTCCTCTCCTGCTCATCATTTCAGCAAGTAGGTTTATTGAAGAAAACAAATAAACTCACTGTTGATTTCCATCAAGAATGAGATGAGGAAACAATGGTCCTTTTCACATGACCCTTAAGATCAGCTGGCCACTTAAATTCGGACCAGGGATCTTGGGGGTTCGTTGCTCTTTCTGCGTCCCCACCCCTCCGCAGTTCCTTGCTCCTGTCTGCGTGAGGGGAGGGAGGAAAAAAGAGAGGAAAAAATGCAGGCTCACCTCCGAAGCTGCCTGGAGCCCCATCGTTGTCCTGATTCCTTCTCTTCTGTTTGTTTGTTTTTTGCCTCCCGCCCCTTCTCTTAAAGGGGCGGGAGGCAAAAAAACAAACAGAAGTGAGGAGAGCCCCACACTCACCAGATTAAATCCGGACCTGGGGATTTTCACCCTCCTAGAGCAGGTACAAGAAAAGTGCACTGGGATGTGCTTAAGTGGGCATGGTCGCACTTAATTTCCTGCAAACTCCGGAGCTGGTGGGGAAACAATTGTAAGCTCTGGAGCTGGCAGCCATTTGCTGCGGAGTTTAGGGGTCATGTACAAATACCCAATGTTCTAGCTATATATTTACAATGTACAGACTTTCTCTCTTCCCCACTTTCCTTGTGCTCTTTGCTGATATCCTTGATATCCTTAATGGTGCTGTTTGGTCTCATGGTCAGTCAGCAGGAGCTTGCTCTGCCTTGTGGTCACCCCAAAAGTCCAGAAGTACAGTGAATGTTTCCAAACTTATAATTTGAGCTATCCAGCAGCTCTTATCTGAAGGTGATGTGCATCCCCAATGAATAGGATTTATTTGTGACTCAATGATGATGATGATGATGATGAAGAAGAAGAAGAAGAAGAAGAAGATATAATAATAATAATAATAATAATAATAATAATAATAATAATAATAATAATAATAATAATAATAATAAATAAATAAATAAATAAATAAATAAATAAATAAATAAATAAATAAATAAATAATAGCAGCTAAATCAGAGACTGAACCATAAAACTCAAATGATTTGTAGCCCTGTTGCTTTGTTCATACAGATTCTACCTTTTTATCCCAAGATAATTTCATTTCAAATTACTTTTTAATTTATTGTGTTCTGTTGAGAGGAACCCCCATCAATACTTATTCTTATTTTCCATTAAAGTTTCCTCTTGCCTACTAAATATAGATTCACAAGTACTGCATTTTTCTACCCAGTATGTGAAAGTGCTCTTGCCCAAGTTAAATGGAATCCCACAAGATGTGTTGTGCAAAATGTTAATCGGTCAGAGCATTCATATCATCACCATATTCATGGAACTGGTTCAGGCTTCTTTACCTCTTTATGGGAGAGGCTGGGGACTGTATATCCCTCCTTCCTAAAAGCTCTTCAACTGGTCTACAAACAATTCTCTTCCTGCTGCCTTTCACTTTGGTCACCATATTTCTCTCTCATGTAAATCCCTTTTCTCCCGTCCCTCTCGTCTAGCTTTCCATTGTTCACCATCCAGGTTCAGGTCCCAAGAAGGCAGACAATGGGAGCAGTAAACTTTATGAAACATTAGCCTGAATTAGAATTCATCCTTAAGGATGTTTATGCAGATTGATTTCTCTGTCTCTCAAGATGGGTGGTCCAGATCTTGTGTGATTTGCTGGAACGAATCATACGCCGTATAGAGGAATGGAGGAAGCAATATTCTAAACAACAGATTTGTGGCACCACAGGACACACACATATTCAGGCACAGACACAGTGAGAGGGAGAAGGAGAGGACCTGCAGGCTTGTGGTCTGAGATACAGAGGGATGTCTGCCTCGTATGCCAAGGTCTGTCACAAACTGCACATCATGGTGGGACTGCCAACTCTCAGAACAAGGGTTGAGGTCTCAGGGATTTCTATGCTTCTCTTGGTCTCCAAGTGCACACCCATTTTGAGGGTGCACAGAGTTAGATGGGGGAAATGGAATTTTTACTTGTGAGCCTTAAAGCCTGAGCATCCATCCCTACTCATTCCAATTGGTAGAGAATGAGAACATTCTTTTTACTGTACTTTTAAGTATTTGAAGAGTGCTATCTAACATTTGAAGTATCTTGCTTGTTTCCTCCTCCCAGTTGGAGAAAGTGCAACTGATAAGCACTGACTCAATATGATTCTGTAATGAATTGTGTATCCATCTGACAGTTGCTCTATCTAGCCCATGCCTAATTAGCTTGCTAATAGGAATATCAGAGGGCACTTTGTCAAAAGGAAAGGGATAGTGGTACAAAACGGAGGTACAAGTTAGCTGCATACTTAGTGAAAACAATTATTTAAAAAATGGAAAAGGACACGTTTGTTTGTCCAAAGTGTCTTCCACAGATAAAACACAGATCATCAGGATGGCAGGAAGCAGAACGTATGCCCGCCTTGGCCTGTATTGTCAGCTCTGAGTGGCAGCCAGTCTCCAGTTTCATAATCTGTCTGAGTACTATCTGGGGGAGAAACAGCCTGAGTCCAGGACCTTCTATCTTGCAAAGCAGGTGCTCTCTAGCACTGAGTTCAGGCCTCTCCTTCCAATGACTGTCAAGGCTAAAGATGCAGCAACTCCCAAAGTTATGAAACAGAAGGAGCAAGCAAAACATATCCCTGCCTTACATATATATTAATTTGGATTCTGAGCTGATTGACCTGGACAGGAATCCTTGATGGATTTAACTAATGTAGGATTCCCTTTTCTGGCAGTGATGCTGAGTTCAGTAATAGAGATGGGCATGAATTACAAAATGAATTGCAAAACTCATTCCAAAATTACTGATTCATCAATTTGTATTTGTTCAAATTTATACTCCCAATAAATCAACTCATTGAGCTATCAAATCACCCCTAAGGCACCTCAGGATGCCAAGTGTAATGGAAGCTTTCTCTACAATCCCTCCTAGTTTGGTGAAGATTGGGTTTCTCCAAGCCCATTGCTAAAGGACACTTTCCACTTTGTGTGCATGTAACTGAAGCCCAATCTGCACTAAACCTGGATGGATTCTAGAGGAGAGTCCTGGGTGGCTTCCCTGAATATTTGGTTTCTCTAGGAGCCTGGTTTTGATTTTTCTTGAAGGGCCTCTTTGTGGGTGGTGCATAACACAGACGCCCAGAACTCAAACTTCACCACATCTCCATGGCTTGTAGGGAAGAGTCGAGGAAAGATTATTTTCAAAATTCTCTTCAAATTGCAAGATGACTTGAAGGGCATTTTATAGGAGCTGTAATTTAAAACATGATCAGAAAAAATCATAAATTCATTTTTTGTGATTTGTTGACCTTGACAAATCATAAATAAATATAAATCCCATTTTTTTCTGATTTGTACCCGTCTCTGTCCAGTAACCTTCTTTATGTACTGGGCATTACTGATCAGTAAATATATGATTTAAAGCACAATGTGTGGCTCTTTTATTTGGAAGGAAGGGCTATTGCATTTTATGGGACTAAGGACTTGGCTAGATAGCTATATTGAAGTGTGTCAGGCTAAACAGGGTCACTTTAGGTTAGTTAAGTTTTCATAGAGGTGCATGGTATGTTCTTTGTATCTACATAAAAGGACTGAGAAGTTTCAGGTCAGGAAACCACACTCAAGCAACCCTGTTTAGTTCAATCAAGATCTTCTTTCCCTTTAAAGGAAAGATTACTGAAAATTTTTAGACTGGCTGATTTGGCCCTTGGAGAAGACTTTTAACTGAGAAATAGAAAAATGATGGTTGCTAACACAGCACACCAGTGATGCATAAAAAAATCTTCAAAAGCACTGCTGATACATTAGCAACAATTAAAAGGAAATGCAAAATTCCCTCTCCCCACTCCTCCAAAGGAGAACAGAGAGGAAGTTTTCCATTCCTCAATGTTGTTAAGAGGCAAGGTCATTGAGCTTATTGAAAGGCTTCTCAAGAAGGGAAGCCATCCAGCTGCTTTGGTTTGATCCCACTGATCAAACTTGGTGGAATCAAACCAAAATAGAAAAATCCTACCCATGCCTTAAAAACAGTAGCCCCTCACAGGGCGACAGAAAGGTGGAGGTAGAAACACCCTGGGGATTGGCTGGTTTGCACTGATAATTTTCACCTGATTTTCACCTACTTTTCACCAAAGGAGTGATCCAGCCTACCCCCAAGTCCAAGCCTTGGGACCAATGCCTTTGTTGTCAGGTTTTATGGGGAGCGTGCATAAGATTGCAGCCTTAGATCTAGCTCTCCTGTGGTCTCTTGAACTGAAATATCAAACAATTCGTTTCATGTGTGAATTGAATACAATGTCTGTGCAATTTCACACAACAGTTTACAGTGGCTCAGGTATATCGCTTGCTGTTAGTATGTGAGAAACAAGAGGGAGGTTTCAGAGCCCTGAAGAAAGCTCAGTGAAGCAAATGGTGACCCGTTGTGTGAGAAAGAATGCTAGACTGGATGGTCTGTGGCCTGTTCCAGCAAGGGTATTCTTATGTTTTCAGACGTTTTAAATCAGCTAACCAACCAACCAGTTAATTAGTCAACCAACCAACCAACCAACCAATCATAAAACCCTGTGTGCCCTGTTTCACAGTAGCCCAATAAGGAATAGCACTGAATGCTCAGAAAACTGAGCTACAGATAAGGGAAATAAAGCCAGAGTAGCAGAGTTGTGGTGTATGCTGGGGGGAGCCCTGTCTGCAACCTCAAACTGTTGTTAGATTGTAAGGAAACGGCTGCAGCACTTTGTTGCAGGTCTTACTTGTTCGTCTGACAGGAAAAAAGATAGATGGGTTTTATTCTACATCTTGGGGACTCAAATTGACTGATACAGAACTTTCATACAAAATATTCACATCCTAGACTTCTCCCATGCCCCTAGCACCTGTTGGCAGAAAGGCAATGCATCTTTTTCATCAATTACTTAGGCAGACAATACACAAAGAGGCTGTTATGGACATGTGCCATCTCCTTTCACATGTACCTCTGTGTGCCTTGATCACATATTCCATTTTGGAATGCAGTTCAATCAGGCATCGGTACAGCATTGAGGGGAAGAGGTTCTGGGGTACAAAATACATTGGGTTTAGATGAAACCTAACCACAGCTTTTCTGGAAGTTGAGTCATGGCAACTGGACTTCTTTTCAAGAAATTGATAAGTGGTCTATCTTCCGCTTATCAAGCTGTGATTTCAACAATACGCAGAGAAATCAAAAATACTTCACGCCTTCACCACCAAGGCCAAAGCTAACAATCCATACTTGATGGGTTTAGGCACCTTAGGCCATTGTTCACCTTAAGGCTATTGAGTCTGTTATCTACCAAATGAGCCTATTCAGGCCATTGTTCATGTTATGAGCCTATTTCAGACCAGGGTGACATGAGGTCAAAGTGAACTCCAAGATGAAGGACTCACAACTTTCTTCAGACCAACAAAGCTGTTTGGATGACCAGTGAGACTTTTCAATCTATCAAGAAAAAGAAATCCAGTTGCCATGACTCAACTTTCAGATAAACTCACCTGGAGGATGGAGGATCTTCACAGACTTACCACAGCTTTTATTTTGATTGCTGTGGGTTTTCATACATGTTGGTTGGACAGCACAGTGAGCTTAGTATCTGGCTGTTGAATTAGACATTGGGGGTTCATCACGGTACCTCCCAGAAGAAAAGCCAACCTATGTATCCCTGTGGCAAGCCCAGGCCACACTCAGGAGAAAAAAAAATGGCAAACCACTTCAGAGTCCCTAAAACAAGGTTGAACAGGGGTTTCTATAAGTGGCGGGTTCAGAATGTGGCGGCCAGGCTGGTGGTATTGTCTAGAATTTTCGCCTTGCCGGCGATTAGGGATGCCTTAGAATTTTTAGAATGTTTCTAGCTTTTTACTTGTTATGATGTTTTTTATATTGTCATTGTCATATTTGTTTTGTATATTATTATTGGTTGTTGGCGCTTGATCGCCTGTTGTTAGCCGCTTAGAGTTCTTTACAGAAGATAAGCGGGATATAAATATAATAAATAAATAAATAAATAAAATAAAATACACTTTACTCTCTATCTTTCTCTGGAACTCCCTACCACAGGAATTGGTGATGGCATCTGGCCTGGATGCCTTCAAAAGGAGTTTGGACAGATTCCTGGATGAAAGGTCCATCACAGGTTACAAGCCATGATGGTGATATGTAATATCCAGGCTTAAAACCGGGGTACTTCAAAGGCCAGATGCAGGGGAGTGGTATGAAGACAGATATCTAGTCTTGTGTGCTCCCAGAGGCATTTGGCGAGGCCACTGTGGGATACAGGAAACCGGACTAGATGGGCCCTTGGCCTGAGCCAGCATGGCTGCTCTTATGTTTTTGTCTATCTGGCAAATCCTCTTTCTATCTACCTTACCAGCAATCACATTCAAAGTCTCAGCACTTAGATAGATAGATAGATAGATAGATAGATAGATAGATAGATAGATAGATAGATAGATAGATAGATAGATAGATAGATAGATAGATAATTTAAAATACATCAATACAATCATACTGTATTAAAAAGCACAGTTTGTAAAATGCTTCTACAGCTTTCAGCTTGAAAATGATCCCACTGCACCGTCAAAATAGTTAGTCTGTGTTTCCCTGTGTATAAAATCAATATGTTTTTGTTCATTAAAGAGGCCAAAGAAGAAATTCCAGACTGATAGCTTCTGCCAGAAGATGGCACTCTAGATATTTGTGCGAGGTTAGTTGTTCCTTGACAACACATTTTCCCCATCAGAAAAGCTCCTGGGTGATATATCAGAGGCCTTAGAATGTACTTGTGTTAGCCACCCAAACTCGGTGTACCAACCACATCCAGATCAGTCTATGGAAGAAAATCCTGGTACCTGCTGTTATGTCAAAATGTAAAAGTCTCAGGTTGGAATAAATAACAGGGGTTGTTGTGAATTAATAATCAGCTCTGGTCCAAGGGTGTTTCAAAATAAATTAGATTCATAGTTTTCACTGACGCTGGTCCTAGGGTCTGGTGTGCAGACTGCAGGTTTCTATTGCAGCATCAATGCATTTTATATGGTGAGGTTCTAGCAGGAATCCGATCAGCTGCTCTTGCCACAATACCAGACGGGTCCCTAAAAATAGAAGCTCTATGGCAGGGCTGTCCAACTTTGAACAGGCCGAGGTCTACTTTTTCCAGCCTAAAGTGCCTGAGGGCTACTACACTAATACCTCTACTTACGAATTTTATCCATTCTGAGCACATGCTCATGGGACTTGAACTCCCCACTCAGCTAAGACAGTGGGCTGGCAGACCCAGAACTTTGCTGGGGCAGTAGTGATCCTTGGGATGGGGGAGGTAGAGGTGGAGAACTTATCCCCTCACATTTTTATTGATGCCTGGCAGGCTACTTTTGAACCCTTCATGGGCTACCAGTAGCCCGTGGTCTACCTGTTGGACAGCCCTACTCTATGGTAATCTGTCTGGATTACAGAATCCAGTGAGCACTTGGTGGTGACAAATCAGGAGAAAGTTCAGAGAAGAGGATCTCAAGACACCCATAGAATTGCATTTGAACCCAAGGCCATGAGCCACTTCTGTCCAGAACCAAGTACTTCATGGAAGAGTTCTTTGTTTCAAACAAACATGGAAGTTTCCCATATTACTTTACTAGCATTTTGGAAAACCCTCAACAAAAGCATTTTAAATAGTGATCTTTTGCATCTTCATTGTCCGACTGTAGGAATTCCATAAAGTTAGATTGGAAGACTGACCTTTTTTGGAATATAATTCCTAAATTATCCTGAGTCAGTATGACTGTGCAGGATAGAGGATTCTAGAAGCTGTAGTCCAAAAAAGTAACTTTTTCAAGTTCCAAGGTCTAGGTTTTTCAGCAACATAAATCATCTCATGGTGAAGCCAGAAGATCCATTAAATGGCCTCTGAGTGTAGGCAGCTTGTGATATGTAAAGGGGGGGACGGCACCCCATCCCAAAGTTTCAGGGGGCTAGTCATGAGCTGTTAGTGTCTCTGAGAGATATGAGCAGTTAATTTGCTTTGGGCAATAGGGAGACTCTGAAATTATGATATTTTGAAATACACATTCCTTCAGTTTGCAAATACCCCCAAAAAAATTCCTCTTTTTATCTTATAAAAATAGGGGACTCTGCTAACAGTCAGCCTGCCCCGTCCTTCTCATGATATGTTATACACCTTCAAGATACAGCCAGCAAGTGAGCAATTTAAGGTGTGTTTAAAATACTTCTGTTCTCTCAGTGAGATTCCATGGCTGAATGGGGATTCAAATCAAGACCTCCTGAGACCTAAATCATCATTCTCTTCACTATACCATGGTGAGTATCACATAGACTTCTCAAGGGAAACAAAACAGAACATCTTGGAAAAAGAGAAGAGTTCTAACACGTTGAAAAGTTTGCAATTCTTAAGTTGTTTTTAGAGGTGGGCATGAAACAGAAAACTGACGGTTCGGTTTATTGTTTCGGGCCCACCCTTGGTTTGGTTTGGTTTGGGTTCATACAGATTTTTTTAAAACAATTTGTACGAACCTGAACCAAACCGAACTGGTTCGACTCTGACTTACCGGTGGTGCTGGCGGTTTTATTTTTTATTTATTTTTTATTTTATGTTAGAGCGCCAACCATGCAGTCCTGGGGCTGGGTCGGTGCTCATTTTTTAAAATTATTTTTTAAAGAGAGCCGACTGCACTGCTCATGGGGCCAGGTCAGCACTCAGTTTTTTAAAATTTTATTTTATTTTAAAAAGCCCCCAGTTGGAGGCTTTTTAAGGTGCTGGCTTGGGGCCAGCAACTCTCAGCTGAGGGGTGCTGGCTCGGAGCCAACTTCTTGGGTTTTTGTTTGTTTGTTTGTTTGTGTTTGGTTGTGTTTTAGAGCATCGACTGCATGGCTCCTGGGGCCGGGTCAGCACTCATGTTATTTATTTATTTATTTATTTCAGAGTGCCCACCAGGCAGCCCATGGGGCCAGGTCGGCGGGGTTTTTTTTTTTTTTTTTTTGGTTTTCGATTATTATTTTTTTTTAGAGTGCCGACCGCGTGGCTCCTGAGGTCTGGTTGGCACTGTTGTTTTAATATCAATTTTATTTTAAAAAGCCCTCAGCCAGCGGCTTTTTGACGCACTAGCTTTGGGCCAGTGCCTCTACAGGCAGCAGCTTCCCCAGAGTTCCAGGACTAGGAGGACTTTCAGTGGTGGTGGCAACAAGGTAGGGGTAATGAAAAATGAAGCAAACGAAACGGAAATTTCCATTTTGTTTTGTTTCATTTTTCTTTGATGGGTTGGTTTGTTATTGAAATAACGAATAACAAAATGAATTATAAGTTCATTTAGTGCCTATCTCTCATTTTTTTAAAGAAATGAATTCTTCAAAGCTCTGCATATTGCTTCCTCTTCAAAAAATAGTCCTCCTACCTGTTGGATTGGCACCTTTGCACCCACTGGAGAGGATAGGTGGACAAAGCCTAAAGGGCAGGATATTTTGAGGGGGGGGGAGTGGGTGGAGGAATGAAGAGGTCTCCCATGTCTAACAAAGAGAATGGGAGGCCATTGGACAAGCAAGTATGATGGGACTGGACCATTCATCTCATCTGCCTTGCTTGTGCAGAATTTTGTCATTAGGGATGCCAAGTATGAACAAAGTTGCTGAATCCCTCCATATCCCACATTCTGGGTCATCTAACCTCAAATACTAGTCATGGAGAACACAAACACTTGTCTTGTTCATCACTTTGCAGTGACCCAATAAAGGTATTCTCCAGTGCAGAATTCTGAGTTGTTAATAAGGACAGGTTAAACTAGCATATGGAACTGAAGTTGCTGCTATTGCATTTGATTTTTAACATGGTCCAGATCGTAGAATGCTGCATTAAGATCAATAGCCTGTGTAAATCTTTGAAAGCATAGTTTCTCCTTTTCAATGTGATGCTCTTTTGAGGTTTAGTCTTTGTAGAACTAAAATTGTAGGACAAGTCTTTCACTCCCAAGTTGTTTTTTCCAGCATAATTCTGTCTGTTCCCCTCCCCCCCATCACATTATACTTCCGATGGTCACAAGAAGTGGTCAAATCACTAATGGGAGGAATGTATTTGGAATACTTCAGTGAATGATGAGTTGGCAGTGAGGATCTTCCTGTTGTGTTTTTGATTGAAAGATGGCTGATTGGAATGATTGTTTGAGCAATTTTATACTATGGGGAACCGCCTGGATCTTTATTATGAGAAGTCTCCCAGGTTTGTAAAAATTGCGATGATGAGCCACAGCTGAAGCTGTTTGTTATATGAGGGGATTTGCCTGTATCTAGGATTTGAACAGTGGGGTATTTCATTGCGTACACACACACACACACACACACACACACACACACACACACACACACACACACACACACACACACACACACACACACACACACACTTTATTATGATTTGGTGTGTACCATAGTACTAATAATTTCCTCTTTCTTAGTTTCTTCCATAGAGAACACGGCTGATTCCAGGATTATTCTTGTATGGCCATCAAACTGAGTGACGTGAGTCATGTACAGCCTCTGGGCAGGTCAAGCTTGACTTCTTCATAATCTAGAAAAAAACAAGTAAAACCATGAGAACCAAAAGGACCCCTATTAATGCAGACTTGATCTATGGCAGAGCTTTTGAACTACAACTCCCATAATTCCCAAATTATTGCTAAGTGCAAAGCCTGGACCATATATTTTAGACGAAAAACATCAGAATCTCCCATCTGCCCTAGTCAAGGGCAGACCTCAGAAACAAATTCTGTATTTGACAGCAACTCTCAAAATGTCCCAAATAGGATGGCCAAAGTTTTTATGGACTACACCTGCCAGAATCCCTGGACTAACCAGATACACCCACTCTCCCTGTGACCAGCCATTCTCCAGAGCTCCTCATCCCTTTCTTGCTTTCTCCCATTCTTGATTTGCAATCAGGGATGGATGAAAACAATAACCAGGTTTCTCCTGCTCCAGCCGCTGGCATCTCAGCAAATGAGCTGCGGCAGAGCAGAGAAATCTAGTTTTCCTGAGAACCACTGGTGTGCTGGAAGGGAGATTGAGATTTTCTTGGCTCATCCCAGACTTCCAGCTCATCCTTGCTGTTTCTCTGAACAAGCCAGGCACACTGTGCAAAAGGAATGAGAGTTCAGGAGTGAAGGAGATTTGGTGGGGAGCATGAAAGGGCTAGGATGTTCTTGAGTGGGCTTGGACAAAACTAATTTATTTGATAACAAGAACATTAATAATTTTTGAACTGCAGAGCTGGAAGAGAACTTATGGATCAAGGAGTGCACCCATTGTCAAAGAGAATAGTGGCGAACTGAACTCTTTACTACTGGGTCAGCAATCAGAGACGTAAGTCATGGAGCTATCCGACAGCTCAATAAGCCTAGAACTGCAGAGTTGGAAGGGACTCTTTGGGTCACTAAGTCCAACCTACATCAAAGATGCACTGCGAGGAATGGAATGTCCAACCTCTGATTCGGCAGCCAGCTTTGGGGGAGAAATCTGCATCAATCCTATTGGGATCTGAGAGATGCCATTCACAACTTTGGAGAATCAGCCCAGCCAAATATCATTGTGAAAGGGAAAGTGTAGAATGGGACACACTGGCAAGAAGTTGCAGGAGCAGAGGCTTTGGAGGAGCAGCAGGGCTATGACTCCATCTTGCATCTGTTTTCAGGTTGGAGTTTAGCACTGAAACACACAAAACAAAGAGAGAAGAAAGGGCCCTTGGACTTGAGAACCCAGTTTTCATTCTGATACCATCTGTGACCCATCATAGACCTGAATGTGCCCAGTGAAGATAGAGGAGGAAAAAGAACAGATAAGAACTCACCGGACATCCCTCCACTTCTGGGTTTAATTCCATGTTGTGGGGGCTTGGGGTTCAGGGAGAGGGCCCCATAACAACCTCCAACCCAATTACTGCCGCTCTGGAGGCTTCCAGAGAGGAAACAAAAACATTTCTAATTAAAAACAATGATACTTCACATCCATCTCGTCACTGTTCACGGTCCCTCTTGGGACAGGTATGAAGTAATCTTACCGCACGTCCATTGCAGGATGAGGGGAGTTCATCCCAAAACCATGCCCCCTGAACTACGATTTAAGCGGGATGAGAGATTCCCCTCCCTGGCCTCAGGAATCTGTTTGTCATGCTTCTCGTTCCGAGATGAGAGCATGTGAAGTCACGCTCGTCACGGAACGAGTGACGATAGGAGCAGAACCCATCTAGTGGCAGGAGCTTGAAGCGACATTCACCAGTAAATTCCCTGTGGAGTTCACAATGCAGTGAATAGCTTTTAAAAGACAAATGCATCAAAGTTTGCTCCGTACCGCATTGAAGGCGAGGCTTTGGAGAATCGAAACATTGAAAAACGGAAGGTCGGGCTGAAAAAAAAAAGGAGAACGAAGGCATGGAATTTCACATCTCATCATGAAACAAGGACGTGCATTAACAGTCATGCCGGTATCATCAATCATGCCCGTGCGTACACGGGAACAGGGACAGAACCGGAAGAAGACCACATGACCGCAACCGACATCAACACGCAATGAACTTCCTCCCAGGACAAGAATGGACATGAAGTAACCATCAAAGAGGGTTAGATAAGGAGTATTGCAGGGGCCTGTAGTGACCCAGGGGACTTGCAGAAACAGCTGTGGGGACCACATTTGTGCCTGAGCAATGCTTTGGCCACTATTTTACCAATGATTCTCTAATAAATGCAACCCAGAGACTTTTGTCTTCCTGATCAGAAAGGGTCATTGTGAGACAGATTGGAGCCTCAATATGATTCCCCCCCACAATTTAGAAATACTTCATGTATTGTGAAGTGCCAATTTAAGGAAATGGAAACAGTAACAAAAAGAATTCTCTCTCCCTGTGATGAAGAGACTTCAAGCTTGCAGAATTGACTTTATTTTCTAAAACCTCCAGCCCCACCCAACCGAGCCTCGTGCAAAAAGCATGTGCTTAGAATTAAAGCTTTCTGAACCCAAAGAGTTACTTTGACACTTGGAACTGCACAGAGCTTTTCATTGTTCATTTGTGAGCCTTGAAGTCCTTGACTGGTTGCTTCTCCAAAACGACAGAACTTTAGGCTGTAAAAGCTCTCCACAGTCCATTACTGACCCTTTTCTGGAAGAAGGGTCTTTGTGAAGCTTGTTATTTGACATATGGTTTCCCTTAATTTTGTTTTGTTTAGTAAAAGGCCTGACAATAATTTAAAGTGTTTGTATGCAAAAATCCTTGATAGAGCCCCCACCCCCAACCTCAATCTGGTAAGGATGAGAGGTAAGGAGGGGGAAAAGAGGTTTCAACTTGAAATAGCTTTTAAGAAATGTAAGAATGATGTGGAACGATGAAACATTTGATTGGCTATCCAAAGGCTGGCTAAGTAGCCTACTAGCCTTGACCATATCTCTCTCTGTGAATGTATTTGTGGGTGTAAATATGGCATATCCTCCTCAAACAACATTATTTCTTCTTCTTCTTCTTCTTCTTCTTCTTCTTCTTCTTCTTCTTCTTCTTCTTCTTCTTCTTCTTCTTCTTCTTCTTCTTCTTCTTCTTCTTCTTCTTCTTCTTCTTCTTCTTCCCTTTTTGTGTGCAGTAGAAATAAATATTCAGTTATGACCCCAGATGGACTGAGGTTAAGACTGAAAAATCCAGTTTTCAGACCCAGAACATGCCTAGATGGAAAACTTGTTACCAGGCTGAAACTGCCCAAGAAAGGGCATGATTTATGCCTACAGAGGATAAAATGGTCCAGAGCAAACATGTGACTCCCCTTAGAAATGTGTTGATGTGATGTCTGACTTAGGCCGTGGTCTTACCATAGTTTTCTGCATATATAAATTTCATGTGTTCTTTTTTTTGGCAGTCACATGGTTTTTAATGTGCAGTCAGTGTCCTCTCTTCTGTGTCATATTTTCCTATTCTGGTTCCGTCTTTGCCTGTCTACTTTGCATTTTTCTCTTCTTTCCGGCTCTACTTTCCAAGCCTCTGTGGTGTTTAACCTCAGGAAGCTGCCGAAAAAGGGGAACAACAGATTTTACTGGGTATTTTCGGGGTCCTGTCGTGGTTACAGAAGCAAATAAGTAAGCATTTCGAGCAAAGTTTCTAAATCCAGCCCCTGGGGGTGGTTTAGGAAATGTTGCTGAAACTGCTGTTCCAGGGGCGTGGTCGGCTGGGACCAGAATTTACTTCTCTTCGCAGTTAGCACACAATCTTTTTCTGCGCAGTTCGCCGCTGGGAAACTATGCAGAAAACGCTGGTAGGACCGTGGCCAAGGACTTCTTAGCCTCATCACTCCAACTCAGTGGCTCCATGGCATTGGAAGCACAGGTTTCTAAAGCCTTTCCTCCCTGAAAGCATGAGGCCAGGCTTCTGCACGGCCCTGAGGCACAGGAAACCCCCAGGAAAGGTTGAAGTGCAGGCTGATGTGTCCTCCATGCCCCTCATGCTCCTGAAACAAAGGGGACAAAGAATTCCTGCCTCTACCAATGAAATTGCCTAGTTAGAATCACATCCAACAGTTAATCCCAGCAAGAGTAAACCCACTGAATTTATGGGTCTTACTCAAGGGTTGACTGACCATGTCTCATTCTTCCAAGGGCTTTTATTTAGAACAGAATCATTGCTTGATTGTGTAGCTTGGATTTCACTGTTGCTGGAGTCCTGAAGGGTGTCTATGCACCATATTTAGGGGTTAAAGCAAAAGGGGTGGATCATGAAGGTCCCTAGATCGAAGAACAGTACACTCCTACCTGGGATGGTCACCCTCTTCCACCAAGCGTGCAGCTTCGGGAGGGATGCACATGGAGCAGTGAGGAAGGAAGGGGACGCCCGCTTAGCCAGCCAGATCAGCCGAATCAACCCTGGCAATCAATGGGGTGACAGATGTCGCAGTCAGAGTACCTGGAGGCATCCTCAAGGCAAAGGCACTCTCCTAGGGTCTGATTCTTAAGAAGGGAAGAAGAGCAGGCTCCTCTTTGGGGCTCATGTAGATTACACCCTTAGCATTCTGAGCACTTGGGCAGCTGAACAGCAAAAGGATAACTCTGAATCCTTAACAGGTTTTGAGGCTTTGTACCCTCAGGCCAGGTGAGGATCACTCTCAGGAACAAAGCTGGTTCCTGAATGGGGGTTGCCTTGAGCTATTAGGGTCTTTGGTGTCTTACACCCCACCCCACCCCACCCCACCCCACCCCACCACATATGGTCAGCTTTCTAGGTCCATCCAGAACATATATGGACTAGAGGTACCAATGTTTCATTCCTGGTGATTTAGGTTATCTTGACTTGATGAAACATGTTGACAAGGAATTTGAAATTGCTAAGAGACTCTTTGCCTCAGGGAGACAGTGGGGAAAGGAACAGTCTCCCCCATAACTCCCCTCCTCCTGAGGTCTCCTCAACTTGTGCAACTTGTGTCTATGATCCATTCCTTTCAAGATGCAAATCACCCACATACAGCAAGGACACAATGTCCAGCTAAGTGCTGAAAATGATGCTCTCCCCCCAAAAGACCTCTGATGTGTTAAAATCCAGCCAAGATCATTTTGTACTTAAGTTTTATTTGCATTAAAGTGTTATTTGTACACATTTTGATTAATTTTACACAAAAACCTTTCTGCTCATCCACCCTATTATGTACAATTAACTCAGCGGGCCAATATATTCCAGTAATATCGGGGTAAGGGGGGGACCAAACCTGTTCAATGTGGATTGTTATATAAGGGCTGTTTCAAAACTTCCATGTGATAGAGTGGGCCCTTCAGGGTCTTTTGGTTGAGCCAGGCCTGACATGTTTCTCATCCAGCAATTTCCATTCCATAACATGAATACAAAAAGTTCTGCTATGTCTAATTGGTTTATCATCACGGTTCTTGACCCTTTGCCAGGGAAGCCTTTTTTTAGAATACTTTTTTTCAGAAGAAAAGGCATTTCAGAGAGCACCACATTTCACAGTGATTTTTTATGGTTTTCCCCATGACTTGCTGTAGTTATCAGTTCACATGCAAAACCCACATAGCCTCAGAGCACTGCAAGTTTTCAGCTGGGGCCCAATATTTATTGCCAAGTGTGATGTCAGTTTTTCTGTAAGACAGTGAATTCTATTTATTTATATATATACATTTATATTTATATACCACACCAATTTCCCAGAGGGAACTCTGGGTGGTTCACATAAAAACACAAAACACAATTGCAAAAATAGGTTGTGTTTTGTGATGTCCACGCGGCTCACCCCCCTTTTTTGCTTTGATAAAAACACAGGAAATCACAAGATAATAATAGTGACTGAGAGACAGCAATAATAAAATAAAGGGGAAAAATACTCAGCAACAATAAAAAAAAATAATTGGAAAGAGAGGCATAGGACAACTAATGATAGGTACGAATCACAACCCCCCCCCACATAAAAAAAGTGATATAGACCCTAGCGATTGCCGAAGGCATCCCTAAACAGCCAGGTTTTAGCAGCTTTTTCAAAGGATGCCAAAGAAGGAGCCTGGCATATCTCACTCTGGCCCTGTTCTGATCTGTCTCAATAAGGATTAAATGAGAGTCTTAAACTAATGCCCTCCTCTTCACATTAATATTGTTCCTGTTATTTTTGTGGATTGTACCAGAGAAGACAACATCTAGCCAATGTACTGGACTGATCTTTAAGCAGTTGTCTTATTTTGGAGTCTCTCGTTTACCATAGCAATAGTTGTCCAGACTCTGCGGTGGTTGTTGTTATATGCCATCAAGTCATGACTTAGGGTGACCTTATGAATGAGTGAGATCCCAAATTTCCTGTCTTCAGTAGCCCTGCTTGGCTGTTGTAAAATTATGTCTGCAATTTCCGTTAATGGAGTCAATCCACTCTTTTTATGCTGGCTTCCACTTTTTCTAGAATTATTGTCTTTTTCCAGAGAATCTTGCCTTCCCATGACATGGAAGACAGCCGCAGTTTCATTATAGTTTACCTCCAGAGATATAATAGTTCAGACGAGATTTGTTCTTGGATCCACTTGATCATACTTTCTGGCAGAGAAACACATCCAAAAAGTTCTCCTCCACAACCATATTTCAGATGACTCATTTATTTTATTCTCAGCCTTCGTCTCTATCTAACTTTCCCACCAGGACATAGTGATTGGGAATATAATAGCATGGATGATCTTGGCCTTGGTGTCTAGTGACACACCCTTAATCTTGACGATCTTTTCTAATCCCTTGATTGACGACCTTCTGGTTTCTTGGCTGGCATCTCCATTTGGACTGATGACTGAATGAAGACATACAAAAATCTTTAACAATTTCAATTTCTTCATTCTTAACATTAAAGTTGTGCATTTCTTCTGTAGTCATGATTTTGGTCTTCTTAATGTTCCATTGCAGTTTTATGTTGGCACTTTCATCTTTCACTTTCAGCAGGAGTTGTTTTGTTAATCTTGCTTTGTACAACTAAAATGGTGTTGTTGTGAGTTTTTCGGGCTTTGGCCATGTTCTGTAAGTTTTTCTTCCTGGTGTTTTGGCAAACTCTGTGGCTGGTATCTTCAGATGGCAAGGAGCCTAGGGAAGGAGTTCTCTCTGTGCTCCGGGTTATAAAGTGAGTCAGTTTTTAAACTTGAGGAAACTTGTCCTATGCAGGAAGATAGGTGTTAGTCGTTGTATTGTGATGAAGGGATTAAGAAGTTTCAACACAATCAGGGGTAGCAACAATCTTAGATGGGTGTTGTTAACTGTTTGTTCCATTGTGTGAACTGATGTGGGGAATCATTGAGCTCTGACCTTTTGAACTCTGCAGCTTTTAGTACTGGAAGCCAGGCTTTGTTGATTTTTAGACTTTCTTCTTTTTTGTTGAAACTGTGCTTATGTTTCTGGATTTCAATTGCTTCCCTGTACAGTCTGACCTAGTGATTGGTAGTGTTGTCCAATACTTCTGTGTCCTGGAAGAGGATTTTATGTCCAGTTTGTTTCAGAAGATGCCAGCCACAGAGTGTGACAAAACGTCAGGAAGAAAAAAAAATCCAGAACACGACCAAACAGCCCAAAAAACTCACAACACCTATCGGATCCCGGCCACGAAAGCCTTCGAGGATACATTAAAATTGTGTTGTCTGTGTATCTTAAAATACTGATGTTTATTCCATGAATTTTCAGTTCTCCTTCATCTGAGTCTAATCCAACTTTCTGTATGACATGTTCTGCATAGAGGTTGAATGTAGAGGGAGATAAAATACACACTTGTCTGACACCTTTGCCTTTAGGAAAAGCCATATTTGGTCCTGACAGTAGCACACCCATGACTTACAAAACAACCCATAGCTTCTCATGATCCACACAGTCAAAGGTTTGCTGTAATCTATAAAGGATAAACTGATCTTCTTTTGAAATTATTTTGTGCTCTCTAATTACCACTAGATATTTGGAATATGATCTCAAGTGCCTTTCCTTTTTAGAATACAGCCTGCACATCTGAAATTTCTTGCTCCATGTGAGATAAAAGCCCCCCTTTTTGTTTGCAACATCTTAAGCCCAATTTTTACTTGAATGGGATGGTCCTATATTTGCTGCACTCTTTGGCATCATGGTGGTGTGACAGTGGTGGGGGTAGCATGATACTGCCCTTGGTGGTGTGATGGTGGCACAGGTGTGACAGAAACAGGCAGCCCCCACCCAGGCATAAACCAAACACCAAGCTCCAAACCAGTTCAGTTTCCTGGCTGGTTCCTGATGGTTCAGAGTAGAGGTGGGCACGAAATGAGCAATTTTTTGTTTTCATTTTATTTTTTCATTTCATTACGTAACAAAATGAAAAATGGATTTTGTCTCCAAAATGAAACGAAACGAACTGAAACAACAGAAATTTTGTCGTGTGTTTCGTTTTCATTGCGGCAAATACATTGAACTGTAATGAATGCTAACGAAACAGCAATTTTTTGTTTTTGTTTTTGTTTTTTCATTTTGTTACGCAACAAAACGAAAATGAAATTTTTTGCAAAAAATTCACAAAAAACAAAAACGAACTAAAACGGACCCCCTAAACAACAAACGACAAACAGAACACCATCTGCCCATCTCTAGTTCAGAGTTTACAATAGTTCTCTGGAGATGGCCCATTGCTAGAGCTTGGAAGGTTAGGGATGAAATTTTGTTGGTGTTAAATGACAGAATGATGTTAATATTTAAACGAAATTTTAAATTTGTGGAATTAACATTATTAATTCATTAATTAAATGTGTTTTTAAAGGTGAAGTTTACATAGAATGACATGTAGGTTATTATTATTGGCTCCTAAATAGCAAATTTAGGGCTCCCTCAAAGTGTCTCCCCAAACTTTGGAACAGTCTTCAACAATCTGTTATCCCCCCCCCAAGGCGACTGAAACTCCCATAATACAATATTAGGGATGATAATAATGATGATGGTTCTTTATTACGGCCAAAGACCAAAAATACCAAACAATCCACAATAATCACATACAATTCAAAATTTGAAATAAGTACAAAATAGTTCAGATTTCCATTAAAATATTAATAAATAAACCCTTACTTACAGATTCATAAATTACATACTCTACTAAGATGTCTATATCCTTAAAATAAGATAAAACCATGGCCAGGTTTATGGTATATATTTTCAACAGAAACACACACCAATACACCAGCTGGGAAATTGATGTTTTCACAGAGCATCCCACCTTTATACTTACAGACAAAGTGACACCCAATGTGAACCAGTAGCTGTATTAGTATACTGAATTATGGCACATCACAAACTAAGAGGATGTGTTCAGCTAGAACCAATTACAAATGAGGCAATAGGCTCATCTTTTCATATATAATTTCCCCAGAACTCAGGTGCTACATGGCCAGACCTTCAATGGCACTACCACCCATGTATGAGTTATAACGGTGGGTTGTACACATGGATGGATGTGGGGAGGGGAAACTCATTCTAAAATTTGGGGGACATATATTCCCTGATCTGGCCATGAGCCACCTGTGCATTTAAACCACAGATGAGTAAGAAGGTGTCTTCCAGAGGATGAGCCTAGCATCAGCTTTAGCCGGCACAGACAATGAATGACCATAGTCATACCAGCTGGGTTTCCTTTGTATTTAAATTTCCTGTGTATTTTTTTCGGGAGCGGTCACATGGTTTTTAATGAGCAGTTGGTGTCCTCTTCTCTGCGTTGTACCTTCCTATTCTGGTTCTGTCCTAACCCTTGTACTACGCATGTTGTCCTACTTTCTGGCTCCAGTTTCCAAGGCTCCATTTTTTAAGCTGGGTAGAAAGGGGAGAAACTGAATTTACTGCATATTTTCAGTGCCCTGTCATTGCAGCAGAAGCAAACAAGTAAGCATTTTCGAGAAAAGTTTCTAAAGCCAGCCCCTGGCGGTGGTTTAGGAAACTTTGCTGAAACTGTTGTTCCAGGGGCATGGTCGGCCAGGAGCAGAATTTGCTTCTCTGCCTGGTTAGCACACAATATTTTACTGCATAGTTCACCGATGGGAAACTATGCAGAAAACACAGGTATGACCACGGTCAATGTTGGCAGCTGCATTCCATGAGGAATGTCACAATTTCTTCTCACTGCATGCAAGACATAGTTTATATCCTTGTTGTTACCATTGTAGAGGAATGCATAGCATATTAAAGGTGAGTTCCTTCTGGATTGTCCTGTTCTATATTTTATTTCCCTGATATTTCTGAGAGCATAGTCTTGAATATTGGAAGTATTTGCAAAGTTCTCTACTAAAAAGTGGGTGGTGGTGGTTATTCCAGCCCTCACTCCTATTGTTCCACCATGGCAAATCAAACCTGTAAAGGACAAGAGTTGTATTTCTTTTTTGCTTTTTTTCTAATTTTCTTTTTTTCTTTTTGAATATCGACGCAGAGATTGCCACATCTTGGGCAGCGGCGGCGGCGGGACTGGGATTCTGGGAGTTTCAAGAAAAACAATGGCCAGGATTCTGTAGGTATTTGTGTAAGATTTGCCTGACTTGCAGGCAATCGACAAGATTCTGGAGTGCATATCAGTTGCTGCATTGGGTGTGTGATCAAGCATGGAACCAAGAAATGCCTCAGCACCTCATCAATTAACTACAGTTTGCCATGGCATGTTTTGCAACCCTTACGCAAGCACGGGTAGGCTTCTAGTCAATGTTTCCCATTTCTGCACTGGAGGCAAGGCAGGCTTTGTGATAGCTTATGCAAGTTGCTACCTTAACTGAATGGACATGCACTACCTATCTGGGAAGAACTGGAGGACATGTGGATGACTACAGATGGAGTATTAATATATAACACCTCTGTCCTTATGTAGATAAAGGCAAATTAACATACTCTTGATTGTTTAGATTTCAGAGAGGGTGTAGATGTGTGCCAATCCTGTAGTCTGTAGAGATTTGCTCTGCACATATATCTCCAAGAGGTCCCATTCTGGAGATCTCCCCCGGTCTGGAGATCTACCAAACACAACACAGACCACCCATCACATATTAAGAGCTGTGCAGTCCTTATCAACTCCAGAACAAACTGCACAAACAAGACACTTAGTACAAATGTGGCTGCTGCTAAGTCTATCTATGAAGATAATTCATCACAAGAGTTGCCAGTTTGGTCTACCTGTGACAAAGGACAACAGCCATGTGGAAGAGTTTGTAAAGCTGGAATGGTAAGAAAAACAATGAGCTCTATCTCACACCATCTAAATGCTGCTTTTTTCAGGCACCTCTTTTAAACGTGCCCTCATGGGCATCCGGCTTTTCTGAAAAAAGAAAAAAAAACCCTTCAGCCACGCCCCCTGGAATCGCAGCTTCCTAGAACCAGCTCTGGGGCTTCTCTCCCCCGATTAGGCTGGGGCTATTTTATACGAAGCAGGGAAGGTGGAAACTTGGAAAGCCACTTCTTATCTATGAACTGAGTCAGGGTGAGAGTAAACAATCAAACAAGAGGGAGGGAGAGAGAGGGAGGGAGGGAGAGAGAGAGCAAACGAGAGGGGGAGAGAGAAAAGAGAGCAAATGGGGAGAGCAAACAAAAAGGGGAGAGAGAAGGAGGGAGGGAAGAATGTGGGGTGTGTGTGGGTGTGTGTGTGTGTGTGTGTGTGTGTGAGAGAGAGAGAGAGAGAGAGAGAGAGAGAGAGAGAGAGAGACTGTGTGTGTGACAGAGAGAAGGGGGAGCCTGCGAGAGAGCAGCTGAAAGGGAGAGAAGAAAGGAGGAAGCAAGGGGATGGGGAAAAAAAGGAAAAGTAAGATGTTTTTCTCTGAGCTTGCCTCCCCTCCCAAACTTGCCTTCCCTTTTGCTGCCAGTGGACGTGAGAACTTCCGAAACGCTGTTTTGATCACGTGTTCACATGAGGGAGAAATGTGCTTTATTTTAAGAACTGCATCTTCCGGCTCATGAGATAGAGCTCAATGTGTTTAGAGGCAACACTAGTTCTGAATCGGATTTTTAATGGGTGTCCTTGCATTTTGGCACTGGCGTGATAAAGACACGATCCCTCTTTTCAAAGCTGTTCACTGATATCTTGTTCCTGCCCAGAAATGCCAAAACCACTTCTTGTTTTCCCTCTAAACAAGGACCAGGAAATACTACATGCTAATGACAATTTAATCTCCCAAGGGGCTGGATGGCTTCCCATTACCCAGACAAAAACAGATGATACCCTGCACTTGAAACTCCTTCTATTCAGCTTAACAGCTCCTCATCGAAGGATTGAGTTCCGCATTCAACAGGAAAGGTTGCTCAGGTTTCCCTCTGATAAAAAATCAACTCCAGATATACTTGACCAGCCAATAACCGCACTCCCCCCTTTCCCTCCCTGCTCCCCTCCCCTCCCCTCCCCAATATGATGGAGCTCTTCCAACAAAATGGAATAATTTAAATGGTGAATAGCTTGTTGGTGAGTGGGTTGCTTCTCCGTGGGTTTGCTTCCTGTACGCTTTCGCCTCCTGCGTCTCACAGTGGCTCCAGTATTGTCATTAAGATGTACAGTGGCAGAGACCCAGGCAGCCAATATGAAAACAGGTGGTTCTTCCCTCCCTCCTTCCTCTCCCCTCACCTTTGAAAAGTACAAGTTTGTTATGAAGAACTGTTTTGAGAGTCTTTGGAATAAAAGGTGGTCTTTTGTGTGTGCCATTTGTGTCTCTCTCTGTGTGTGTGTGTGTGTGTGCGTGCCAATCTTTTTGCAAATAGAACCTGGGTAACTAGTTTGACTTAGACAGCCACCATAAAGCATCCCCCTGGCAGATGGGGCAATCAGCTTCGCGAGAAATTGTTATTTCCTTGGTTGGGTTAAAAGGTCGCTGCCTTCTTTGAGCTGTTATTCGTTTCAACATTTTATCCCCTTGATTGGGGCGCTCTGAGGATTTGATTTGAGACAAGGAATATTGATTGTAATATTGTTTATTTGTGCTCTAAACATCTCTCTCTCTCTCTCTCTCTCTCTCTCCCTCTCCCTCCCTCCCCCTTTCTCCAGGGTCAGAATATGTGGATTTAAATTTGTTATCTCTAAGCCATTCTATGGTAACCCTTTAAGTTTAGGAGAAATAATTGCATGGCTTAATTAAGGAAGGCAAAGTAAAATTGCTTTTGAACCATTGAAACGAATGGATTGTAATGGAGATATCTTACATTTTAGCAGCAGTTGCAGCTAATTAAGGAGCCTCAGTTGTAGATGTTAATTGCTTAATTTGGAGGAAATGCAACATCAAGCCGCCTATATCAATATGCCTATAGTTCAGCCTTTCCTCGAGAACAGTGGCAAAGAAGGTCACAAGTGTTTTTCACACAATGTCAGGGAACTCTGTCATTGCACTGGATCTAACCATGGCACAGTGGCTGAAGAGGGTTCAGGAGAACACCAAGAAGATACTAGCTTGACAGTTTCCCAAAAAGAAACAGGATCGCAATATCCTTCCTTGTACTATTTCCATGAGATTTTAGAGCCAGAACCTGAGATCAGGAGTCAGCCCCTGGAGAAGAAACAGGAGGCAGACCACAAAGGCAATGGATCCCTGTTTATCATTTGAAACAAAGAACTGTGTGTGTGCATACGTCCATGAGAGATTGAGACAGACACATGGATTTCCTACAATGCCTCTGAAATAAACATTATGTGTGTTTGACAAACGTCCAAACTCCTTTGTGCTGCATGATAGAGTTCTGGGGAGAGCTGGTGTGGTGGTGGAGAGAGCGGCAGTCTGGTGTTTAAATCCCACCCAGTCATGGAATTTCTCTGGGAGGTGATTAAGGTGGTTCCACTCCTTAAATATCTTAGAAGCCTTGCAAAACCTACAAGGGTTGCCTATACATTGATGGGACTTGACAGTAAAACAAAATGGAACCCTGATACCAGCTTGATGTGGAGAGGCAATGGGCAGCAATGGGTGAAAGCCACCCTACACAATATAATCCCATCTTCTCCTGAGGTGTTTTGATTTGTCTTCCTCTCTGTGTTCCCTTAGAGCCGGCATGTCCAAACTTCAGCCCTCCTGATGTTTTGGACCACAACTCCCAGAATTCCAAGCCTGTATTTCCAGTGGCAAAGGACTGTGGGAGTTGTGGTCCAAAACATCTGGAGGGCCAAAGTTTGGACATGCCTGCCTTAGAGACTCCAGCTGGTGTTCTGAGACTGAGCAAATCACCTTGGAAGCCACCTTTGCTGTGCAACCTTTGTATTTGGGGCAGTGGCCTGAACAAGATCACCTCTTGAGTCCCTCTCTCTCCCCACCAAAGCACCAATAGCCATTTCTCAAGCCTTCGCTCTTTGAGTCTCTTCTGCACAGTTGACCCCCATGTGGAAAATAAGTTGGCCACAGCTCCTGCTCAAGGGGACAAATGCATATGCAGTGAGAACATGGAGATCAGGAAGTAGGGCTGGCCATACTGACTGGTGGATTATGGGAACTGTAGTCCAAGAAACTAATATTTCCCTTCTGTGAACCACTGAGCAAGAACCCATAAGTTGTCATCTTTAATTGTCAGTTCAAATAATGTGAACACAGTTCTGATCACTCTTAAGTAAGCCTTCATGTGGCGGAACATGAGAGCCATACACTTGAAACTTTGACATCCAGGGGTTAGGATCTCGAAATGTGTTGATCACCCCTGTGCTGTCTGTGAAGAGTCTTAGCCATCCAGGTGAGTTTATCTGGAAGTTGAGTCATAACAGAAATGTTGTGCTGCTCATTCAAACAGCTCCATCAATCTGAATACAGCTAGTTGTGAGTCCTCCATCTTATAGTCAGCTTTGACCTCTTGTCACCCTGGTCTGAAATAGGCTCTTATGATAAGCCTATTTCATCTTAAGAGCCTATCTCAGACCAGGGTGACAAGAGGTCAAACCTGACTATAAAATCGAGGACTCATACTAGCTGTATTCAGACTAGAGATGGGCACGGAACGAACATTTTTTCGTTTCCATTACCGTTTGTCATTTCCATTACGTAACGAAACGACAAACGAAAATTGTGATGAAAATGCAACGAAACGAACAGAACCACGAAAATTGTGGTCGTTATCACTGTGACCGAATCATTTCCAGTTATATCCTTGAGAGTTCCTTTTGCTTATGATGCTTACCTATGTGATGGAGAAGCTCAAAAAGCGGGGGCATCCAGCAGAGAAAGAATTGCACAAAGACACACATTCCTGAAGTTCCATATTCAGTGGGCTTTAATTGCCAAATATGGCAGTGCCCTGTTTTGTGCCCAACACAACAAGCAAGGAGGTGACATCCTCATCAGATCTACGCAGCCTTCTTAGCCTCGGAGTTGTGCCAGGCTTGGAAATGGGACAACCCTTTGAAGAATGTGCACGCGGAACGTTTCTGCACAGCCTGCCTTTATTGCTTCCATCACAACTTTATTTACAGTACAGGGGGACTTTTGAGTGAAGGAATGGCAAACAGTTAATAAAACATTTGATGGGTATTAATTACTTTCTACTTAATTACCTGCCATGTGGATCTTGTTGAGCTATTGATTACTGGCAAACATACATCCCACTGGGGATAGTGTGATTTAACTTTATCCAAGGAGTCAATTAGCCCTAGAAATGCTGGGAGAACTAGTGCTTTGCCTCACAAGCTGGGGGTGCTTGCCAAGAAGGATAGATAAGCCATTTATTTGTTCATTAAAACACAGTACTACTGTCAACAGGAGGCACTTCTGCTAGGTGTTATTGAGAGTGGTGAAATGTCACTTCATTTTGTCAAAGATTAGCTGCCTCTGTGAGCAGTGGAATCGGCCAAAGGTAAATTTCTCATTTGAAAATATAAATTACAGGGACAAGGTGGGTGTTAACCCTTACCTATTATGCAGCTTATCCTTTGAAAGAATGTTAGTGAAACAAATCGTTCGGTCTGAAATTCTGAAGTGTGTTGCTTTCAGTTCTCTCTGTGGCATTTAGTACCAGAATACTAGTGAACCCTAAAGGTAGGGTAGTCACAGGCCCAGCAGAAACAATTGATCCCTGCTAAATATAGAGGGGAAAAGTGACGCAGGGAAAGGAATATAATAGGTGCATGTTTGGCTCAAATTGAACCAAAACAGGCTGAGGGGGAGAATGCTCTGGGAATCTCCATCGGGTCAACTGAACTGCTCATGGAGTCAAGATCACATCTGATGGCCTCAATTTTAGTTCTGACCAAGGCTGAAACTGGTTTCTGGAAAGTGACCAGACAGAGGCTATTGCTGACCAGGGTTGGTGAGCTTGCAAACTATCTGGAAGAGCTTTACTGGTTGGTTTATGGCTTCACTTATTGCCTTGATGTTATATGCCTTTTTTGCTTATTTAAAGGCATTAAGCTATCTCCTGGTAAGCATCTTAACTGCAGACAGAATTAGGCCCAACTGATATTTCCTCAAACTGTTCTCTATCCACCAACTAGCTAATGTCATCCCCTGAAGCTCCACCATGAAACTAGGTGGAAGATCATGCTCTGAAGCGAAAAAAAATTTCAGGAAGTGATTGTGTCAGCTACCCATGTCACCTTGGAATTCCACCTGTCAACCTGGGTTTCAACAGGATCACCAACTGGATCTGTCAGATCTTCTCCCAAAAGGTCAACAAGCTTCTGAGAGTAGACAATTTGGTAAATTCTTATAAGAAACAAATTTAAATGAATGTTTAAACTTCCTCTGTTTTGGAGCATCTGCATTCAATGGTTTTATACACTGAATGAGAATTATTATAAACGGGTGGGCTGTGGGTCATATGCAGAACCTGAATGATCAAAATCCAGCCCCCAGCATACTATTCCTCCAATGACCAGGTAAATGTGTAATGGAAAATGTTTAAAAAGTCCCTTTGTGGCCTCTAGTGTAGGCAGGAGGGAATTTTGTCATGTTTGTAGAACCCCCAAACTTGTATTCCTATAAAAATATTTTCTCTCTCTAATGAGATATATATTTGGCCACTAGAGGACACAGTGGAGCTCCCCCCAAGTATTTTTTTTTAAAAAAATCTTCTTAACTAAGTGTGTGTGCTTTTTACAGATATGGAATTTATTTTGGGTGGGTGAATGGGTTTGTGTTTTTTTTTTTCCTGAGGGGATATACAAATTTTATATTTTATTCAGAGGAAATGTGCATTTTTAAAGTTTTTTTTTTTAAAAAGTTACTGCTCTAGAAGTTACAAGCTTTCAGCAACAACAAAAATCTGTTTGTGATGCTGAGATAGATAAATCAGCTGAGGTAAACAAAGTGACCATAAAAACCCCAGCTCAGCATGGAACCATCCAAGATACTGGGAGTCAGGAGTAATGTACTGGAGCACAGAACAGGATGTAACATGTAGCTCTCCTGGTCAGTACTTCTTAGGACCTTAGACCCAAGATGTGTCAAAGGACTATCTCGATCAGCTTTGATTGCCTTATGGATGCTTTAAAGTTCATCCTCTAGTCGCCTTCAGTAATGGAGGAGGCAGCCATCTTGCCCTTTATTCCAGGCAGCAAAATGACATAGGCAGGCATTCCATTTCCCTCATAGTCACACCACAACTGTCCTTGTGGGATGGTGGAACCTTGAGAACAGTGTTGGGGGACGGAGAACTGGAGTAGGAAGAGGAAGCCTGCTGGAGTCTGGCCACCTCACAATACACAAATGGAAACTCCTTTGGCTGAAACAGCTGAGATCTCTGATCTTGGTTTTCAACACTGCCAGTTTCCCGGGCTGTGTTCTTTGCAGAACTGGTATCGCGCAATGTCACCTCTCCAAATATTCTTCGGAAATGGTAAGCCCAATTGACATGTCATTCATTTTTCTTTGCAAATGCCTCCAGGATTACAACGGAAACCTCCCTATGGTAACTTATGAAGGTAAATCCTGTCACGGAAGCACTGGCAGAGCAAGTAACGAGCTGAGTCCTGGGGGTCGGGGCAGAGATTACTGACAGGCACCTCCACCTCTCCCTTTCTGTTTCATAATGTTGCATTAACATGCTCCAATGGAAGCAGCTGACCCATTTCAGCTATCAGTGGCACTTCTGTGCATGTTAGGGAGGAATTTTTAGCGCTGTACTGTGCTTTAATGTGGTTCTAATAGTTGTACAAAAGGCGAATAGGACCTTTTTTCCCTCATGCTCATGCTGTAAACAAGGTTTCAGGGGGAATCCTTTGAAGTAGAAAGATCTAAGCTGGCTGATTTTGAATTCCCCTGTGGAACTACAGAAAAACAGTAGGTATCAGATAATGTTTGCACTTGGAATAAATCTTTCTGGGCATCAAACACAGTGTTGACAAACAAGATAAGAAGTGGATTATTTAAAAGCAACTCTTATGATAAGTAGGACTATTTACATCAGGTGCGTCCCTGAACCTGACAACATTAGCTCTGAGGGAAATTGTATTCTTTGTTTCTCTGCAGCTCAAAGGCAGTGGCGTTCATCAGAGCTGGCCCTGTCTAGATGTACTTCCCCAGTTTCTCCCTCTTTATTTTGTATCTGAAGCTAACATACAAAATAAAGAAAGAATGTCATTTAAATTAATTATTTGTAAGGTGGTCTGACCCCACCGCGGTAATACGTGCCTCTATTATATCCCAGTTGGATTGCGATAACACATTTCATGTGGGGCTGCCTCTGGAAAGTGTCTGGAAACACCAACAAGTTAAAGATGTGGCAGTCACATTGTTAACTGTGGCTGGTTACCAGGACCACAAAACTCCCCTATGGCAGCAGCTCCTCTGGCTGCCAATCCGTTTTGGTGCACAATCTGAAGTGCTTGTTCTAACCTAGAAAGTCTTAAATGGCTTGGACCCAAGCTGTCTCAAGGACTTAGCTTGCTCAGCAGTTAAGATCATCAGGGGAGGCCTTCTCACAGTTCCAGCTCCTTCACATGCGCATTTGGTGGCTGCTGCCAGACTTTGGAACTCCCTCTTGCAGGAGGCTAGACTGGCTCCATCTATGCTGTCCTTCTGCAAGCAGGCAAATACTTTTATCTTCAGGCATGCTTTCTCTTAGTTACTGACTGCATGACTGGGGTTTTTTAAGGGACTGCTGTGCATTTTGTGCTTTGAATGTGTTTCAGTATTGCTTTTGTTGGCTGCTTTGAGTGTGGTATTTGTTTGATCAAAGCTACAAGAAGATGTCAATTTCTGAACAGAGCTCAGGTTACATTTTAAAAGTAGTTAAACTGCAATACTCATTCATTCCTGGCAACCAGTTTGCCACAATACATATCATTGTTCTGACTGTGCAAGTAAGGCGGTTACTGCACGTCCTACCTTGTTCCACGATTACGTTTGTACCATGACAGCGTTGTTCACGGTGACGTGGTTTTGTCCCTGTTCAGTCCCTGTTTCCATTTACTCACGGGCGTGATTACTGGTCACGTGTCAACTGTTACTTCACAATCTTGTTCCATGACAAATTCTGAATTTGTCTTGCTTTCTTAAACCCTTTTTAAATATTGTAAATAAAACTTTTTTGATATTTCAATTTACTGGTCTGGGATTTACACATCAATGCTACAGAATTTTCAGTACTTTCTTTAATAAACATTTGCACTGCATGGTGTTTTGCATAGGGAAACTAATGTTGAATGCCGCTTCAGCCACTGACCACTAGGTGGACACTGTTGCGTGACAGTTGTTACCACATGGTCCCTTGTCTCAGAACAGGATCCAGGAACGAACCGTGACAAGAGAATTCCCCAGCCCAGGGGCAGGTACGGCTTGTCACGCTCTGTTCCCAGTTCTGGGGGCATGGTCGAGACAACTTTTGGCTGTCACACTATGAAGTAAGGTTTTTTTGTACTGGTCCCAAGTGGGACAGCAAGGAGGAATGAACGGGATATGAAGTAACCACCTAAGTTGGATCATCCAATTTTATAATATTGCATTGTCATGACTAACAGCCCCCCCCAACTCCCAAAAGCAGGAAGATAGTTGTTAGTTACTGCTTATGATGAATTCTAATATTGTAACTTGGAAATAATTCACACTTGTTGAAAAACAGCCCTGACAAGTGCTTATGGTTGGGTGAGAAGTGGTGAACTAATGAAAAAAGGAGTCAGCTTCTAGGATTTTCACTTGTGTGGTATTACTCTGTGAATGATAGTAAGTAGAAGATGGCAACTTGTAGACTGTCTTGACTGCTGCCGTTGGTGCTGTCAACATTCAAGATGCCCTTTGCTATGGAAAGCCTTGTACAGTATTCCTTTTTCTGATGGCAATGAGGGCACATTATTGTGCAGCAATATTGGGCCATTCCTCGGCTTTTTGAATCATGGGTATAGAAGCACAATATCGCATCTTCACAAACTGGAGGTTTTTTGTTTTTCTTTGGAAGAATTGAATTTAAAATTAAATATGTGCAATTGGGAATATTTGTCCACCTCTGGGCTGATCAGAAGTGAAATAAGGAAGCCTGAAGCACTGTTCAAATTGAATCTGGGCTCTCCAAAATGGCAGATTTTGCATAGGCGCTTTAGGGACTGAAAATGCTGAAGTGAAAAATGGGCTGGAAAAAAATGTCACCAGCAAGTTTAAATGAGAAAATAAGTGAATGCAGAACCAGAACCAGATAGCAACAGTAGATAGCTCAAATACCAATAAAATGTCCTCCAGGAAGCTCCAGTCACAGACACCTTGGAAACCCTGTCTCTGATTGGCAGTAGTTTCTCCTCTTGGCAGGGTTAAAGAAGGGTGTTATTAGTTTTTTTTAGAAATAAAATCACATTTATTTTCAGGGGTGGGGGCTTGCATTGGAGAATTCTTCCTGCTTTTATGAAGCTAAGGAGCCAATTTAAGGAACTGTAGCCAAAACTCTGCTCACAACCCATGTTAAATTCCAGATAGCCATCTTGAGGTTCACTCAGCCTTCTGTCCTTCTGAGGTCAGTAAACTGAATGCTGAGGGGGGGGCAATTATAGCTTGTATAATTAAGTTAAACACTGCCTAGAGAGTGATTTAAGTGCTATGGGGCAGTACATAAGGCAGCATACTTTACTTTTTGCTTCATTACAGATCTTAATATGGTTGATTGCCTGTGTGTGTGAAAGTGTCATGGTTGTCTTCCTGAGTCTGTTGTGGGGGATTTGAGTGCACAGATTTAGGAACAACCTTGGGTTTTGCAACCTGGTTGCCATGTCGGCAGGGACTCTTATTTCAGTAGTGTCTGACTGTGGGAGGTATGCTAGGAGCTGAGTGATTAGTCGGGTAAGAAGAACTCGGGTCAGGCAACTGGTGCCTGTCCCCCGTTCTGATCCCACCGCTCACCACCACATTTCAGGTAGCCACTCTATCAGCACCTCTGACCTGTCCTGTCTTCTGGTTAATGCCAGGTTGGTCCACAATAAAATCCCCATCCTTTACGATGCCATTGTGGATGCGTGGGCTGACTTGGCATGCATCACTGAGACCTGGGTGGGAGCAGAGGGAGGAGCCTCTTTCTTCCAGCTGTGCCCCCCGGGTTTCAGGTCCAGTACGTGGGCAGGCCAGAGAGTTGGGGGTCGGGGGGCATCATTTACAGAAGGGGTGCCCAAACTTTTTGTAAGGAGGGCCAGATTTGGTGGCTGAGAATGTGTCAGGGGCCGGTTGCTCCCCGACCCTGCCATCCCACTGCAAGCCCCACCCACTGACCATGCATGCACCCAACCTCACAATGTTCCCGGCTATGCCGGTGGTGGCAGCCCGCCTGCGCGCCGCCCTGTGCACACGCACACGCCCTGTGCACATGCACTTCACAAGGTTCCCGGTGATGCCAATGGCGGTGACCCGCCCACGCGCCACCCCTGTGTGCATGCCCAGCCCCACAAGCTTCCCAGCGGTGCTGCTGGTGGTGGCCTGCCCCCTTGCCTGCTCACCCCACAAGCTTCTGCTCACCGGCCGGCTGGCCCAACCCCTCAAGCTTCCCGGCGATGTCAGTGTTTGCGGAAGATGTTTTTTTCCATGGGGCGAAGGAGGGGGAGGGAGGGGTGGGCGGGCCAGCCAGCCGTGGGCCACTCAGAATGGCCTGACGGGCTGGATTTGCCCCCCCCGGCCCGGAATTTGGGCAGGCCTGATTTACAGGGAATCTCTTTTTATCAGAAGATCTGCGGCTTTGGTGTGCCCTGGGTTAGAATGCCTTCATCTATTGATGGGTCAGCAAGACAGGTTTGGCATTGTGCTGGGGTACCGTGCTCCCTGCAACCCTGCACAATCCCTTCCAGAACTCACTGAGTTCATCTCGGCAGCTCTGTTGAGGTCCCCCCCACCTATTGGTGGTTGGAGATTTCAACGTGCATGCTGAGGGCGGACTTTCAGGAGCAGCTCTGGATTTCATGGAGTCCATGGCCTCCATGAATCTGTCTCAGCAGGTTGTTTGTCCCAGCCATAGAGCAGGTCATAACCTGGACCTGGTGTTTTCCTCCATGTCATCAGATTTTAGTCTGAGGGTTGGGAACATTGTTCCCCAGCCTGTGTCATGGTCAGATCACCATCTCCTGTCTTTTCCCCTGTCAATTGCTGCCCTGCCCCATGGGGAGCATCAGCCCCTTGTTTGGCCCCGCCCCCAAAGGCTTCTGGACCCTGATCGGTTCATGGAGGCCTATGGGGAGCTTCCTGACGGACTGGCTGATGACCTGGTGGAAGCCCTGGTGGAAAGGTGACATGAGGGTGCTACCAAGGCTGTTGACCGGATCGCCCCAAGTGCTTCTTCGCTGTGGAGCTTGCTCCTCACCATGGTATACAGCTGAGCTGAGAGCAATGAAGCAAGAATGAAGAAGGCTTGAGAGCAGATGGAGGAATGATTGGTTGGCAGTTAATCAGGCTGTTGTTTGTGTGCTGTCCAGGTGCTATGCTTATGCACACTAAAACAGCTTATGCCTCCCTGAGAATTGCTGCAGCCTCGAACAGCCAGGTGGAGCTGTTCTGGGTGGTTCAAGAGCTCACCAATCCTTGTCAGCCTAGGCAAGTCATTTGCAGCCTTTTTTAGATACAAAGTTGAGGCCATCCATACCGATCTGGACTCCGGTTGCTCTAGCCTCTCCTCCAATATCCCGAGCGCCACACCCCCTCGGACTCCCTGTCTGGTTGAGTTTGGGCCTGTTCTTCTAGCAGATGCCTCCAGGGCTTTGGCTTGTTGCTACCCCCCCATTTCGACCCTTGCCCTTCTTGGCTCATCAAATCTGTTGGAGGGAACGTGCCAGAGTGGGCTTCAGTTATCTCCACCACCTCCTTCAGGGAAGGGATTTTTTCCTTCTCGCCTGAAGGAGACGGTGGTGAAGCCCATATTAAAGAAATCTGGCCTGGCATCGGATAATTTGGCCAACTATCATCCGATTGCCATTGTTCCCTTCATGGGTAAGGTGATTAAGAGGGTGGCTGCTGCCTGTCTTCAGACATTCCTGCAGGGACCAAGACCACCCTGGTCACTCTGCAAGATGACCTCCTCAGGGAGGCTGACAGGGGTTGCTCTACCCTGTTGGTCCTCCTTGACCTGTCAGAGGCCTTTGATACCATCGACCACGGTATCCTGCTGGATCAGCTTGCTGAGGTGGGGATCAGAGGCTCTGCATTTAGCTGGCTTCGGTCCTTTGTTGGCAACCAGTACAGCGTGTACAGCTGGGGGAAGAGTTGCCGCCTCCTTGGATGCTCCCTTGTGGGGTGCCCCAGGGATCGGTAATCTCCCCCATGCTGTTCAACATCTATATGAGCCCCCTGTCTGAGGTCATTAGGGGATTTAGAGTCTGCTGTCACCAATATGCTGATGACACATAGCTCTATCTCTCCTTTTTCACCTCTGCAGAGGAGGCGGTATGCCTCGTCTGCACTGGTTGCCTGTTGTGCTCCGGATAAGGTTCAAGCTACTGGTTCTTGTTTACAAAACCCTCCACGGCTTGGGATCTGAATACCTGTCAGAGCATATCTTCCAAATATCAACTGAGGCCCGGCCGACTAGAATGTCACAGGTGCTCTCACTCCGAGTGGCCATGCCCAGGGAGGCACGGAAATTGGTAACCCATAACCGTGCCTTCTCGGTGGCTGGTCCCTCGCTCTGGAACCATCTTCCAAGTGAGTTGCGCCTTGCACAGTCCCTGCCCACCTTTTAAGAAGCACTCAAAACCTTGCTGTTTAGAGAGGCATTTGGCGACCTTTAACTTTTTAGCTTTTTTTTTTCTTCCTTTCTTCCATCAGAGATGTCATCTTGGTGATTATTCTTTCTTTCTTTTTTTTTTTTTAGTGTGTGTGCATGTGTGTCTTGACTGTTGTACTGATTTTATCTTGACTGTTTTACCCTTCTTTGTTAACCGCCTGGAGTTCCTTTGGGAAGATGGGCAGTATAAAAATAAATAAATAAATAAATAAATAAATAAATAAATAAATAAATAAATCTGTTTCTTCTGTTAAACTGTATCACAAATAACACATTGTGTAGCCCACAAGTCTTCTAAAAATAGGTTTATGAGCAATATTTGGGAGACCACTTCAAACAAACAAACAAACTAAATCCAGATATTTTACATCAAGTGTTTGAAGGACAACATGTTTATGTGTGAGGAATCTATCAGGTTATTTTTTTAAGCTGCCAGGCCTCTGAGCTGATGGTTTCTGATGATTATGGGAAATCTGTTCAGAGACCACAAATAAGTGAAGTTCTGTTTCCTAACTGAGTAATGTTGAATGGCAGATAAAGATGGCTATGATTATGAAAATCTCAGTACTACAAAATGATTCTCACCCCCATTACATGTGGCTGCAGTGGTCAAAATTCATTCCAGCAAGCTGGCCCTGAAGTTTTCATTCAGCAATGTAATCAAAGCACATGATATCCATAAAGTACATAATGAATGGCAAATTGCTGACTTCAAAGAGGACTTCAAAAGTTAAGAAAAGAGACAGGAAGCAATGGAATTGCCTAATAGAACTTCTCTGAAGCTTTCGCTGAGTTCTCTCTTTGCCCTCCCAGCCTGGAAATCAAGAGGCAAGACACATTTGTGGGATTAAAATTGCGCCCCAAATTAATGGTATGAAATTTACTCAATTCAACTGTTAGTGCAAGTGGATCAGTTAATGATTCCTAATATTATTAGAAGGGTGCTGCCCATCTGTTCAGCGCCCTCACAAAACCTGCAGTCTGGGCAGCCCTCATTTCTAATCTTTGAACCTATTTATACCTAACATCTAATGTTCCTAATTTCCTAATTCATTTCCTAATTCATATTGAGGGCTACCAGCTCACTAGAAAATATTATTTAATACATTTCATCTGACTTAGATTTTCTGCTTGTACTACCTGCCAATTGTGACTAGTTATAAACCTCCCCTTTGCCATAAAGAGAATGGAATGGGCAAAAACACACTTCCACTCCAGTCCAGTTGAGCAGCAGCCAAAAATTCCCATCCAGCCCTTACGTGACCAGCTACTCTCATTCTCTCAATTGGGAGGGAGGAAAGATGGCTAGATCACAAAAGAGGTCCCTCACCATGTGGTGAGGCCTTATGAAGATTCTGGCCCCTGCTGGGCAACTCCTAGCCTGCACAAACATGATGCTAGCCAGACAGGGGGCAAAGTGGCCCTGCCCAGCACTATGGATGTTCAGAGCTTCCATTGCTCTCCCAGCCCGGAAATAAAGAGGCAAGACACATTACAAATGTGGGATTAAAAATGGGCCACAATTTATTGGTATGAAATTCACTCAATTCAACTGTTAAACATCCCTTAAACTAGGGGGTCTGAATGTAGTGCAAGTGGATCAGTTAACAATTCCTAATATTATTAGAAGGGTGCTGCCCATCTGTTCAGCACTCTCCCCAAAACTGTAGTCTGGGCAGCCCTCATTCCTAATCTTTGTACCTATTTACACCTAACACCTAATGTTCCTAATTTTCTAATTCATTTTCTAATTCATATCGAGAGCTACCAGCTCACTAGGAAATATTATTCAATACATTTCACCTGACTTAAATTTTCCGCTTGCACTATCCACCACATAAAGGGGGCTAGATAGTATGCTCCCTTTTCCCACTGAGCCCCTAGCTCAGATCAAAGGCCCCCTTCAGATCAGAATGTTTTTTTAAATTAAATCTTAACTTAAACCTTGATTAATAGTTGCACATTTCCCTAATTACACTTTTTGGGGCCTTGATTTTTTATAATAATAATAATAATAATAATAATAATAATAATAATAATAATAATAATAATAATAATAATAATAATAATAATAATAATAATTATTATTATTATTATTATTAAACATGGGGTTCCATGCCTATAACTAAATGAAATGTTGCATGATATTGGACCATGAACAAACTTGTCTCTAACTCTTCAGGTCAGCTTTTAACCTGGAGAATCTGCCACTTGCCCAACCGTTGGGTCAAGTCATCTCCACCACTGTTGATCAACACAATGACAAAGTCACATCCGGATCACAGTGGAATGTGGCATACTTGAACCCATCCCAGCACATGCCTTCCGGTCTCCTCCAATTCAACATGGCCCTCCTGGGCCCAGCCACCATGTGACTCAACACCATGACAAAAAACTTGTGGAGCTTTTTAAAATGTCACATGTCCCTGGACAATACTTTCTTCAATTAGCTCAGGGTATATGAGATGCGGTCTGCCACCCATGACCAGTCAGCCTCCTGCAAAGGAGGTCCTGACCAATCAGCTTTGGATTCCACCATTTTCTCAGTCACGTTAATAACTACATAAAGCACAATCGAATTGGCTGCTCTGAACAACTATATTTCAAAGCTATTAGTACTATTTTTTTCCATATTCCATATAGTTGTTTTTTCCAAATTCCATATAGAATTCTGTGATGTAATTTACTGACAATGAATGGGCCCCAATTTCAAATCCTAAGTTTCATTTGATCTCTAATTAAATGGAGAGCATCCATATGAATGGACACAAATACATGCTGCATCATCTCATAGGAGAAAATGTCCTGTCATCATTCCCATTGGGCAGATCTCAGAATATTTTCTCATGTCCTCCATTCAAAAAAGGGGCTGATGGGCTGGGCCAAGCCAATGAGACATCCAACTTCAATGACAGAGGGCAACTGATGATGAATGGACCTGACATTATAATTTGGGATCCCGACATTACTCAAGGGTAGGAATGTAAATGCCAAAATCACCGTCCAGTTAAATAGGACACATCGCGATGTGGAAAGCCCTCTACATAAATTCTAGTGTAAGCCTGAATTAGCAGGCTCACTCCAAACTTTTCAAATGCACCACTCAGATCATCCCAACATTTGTTAGTCGGGCCGGTTCCGTTTCTGGTCGTTTCCGCTTTTCGTGAAAATTCGCAAAAATTAGTCGGTTCGTTTTTTCATTTTTTCATTTTTGTTAGTACTGGTTTTTTTTGCGGGGGGGGGAGCGGGCTCCTGGAGGCACCTCTGTGGGGTGGGTGCCTCCTCTGGCCCGCTATAAAGGGAAAGCGGGCTCCTGGAAGCACCCGTGGGTGCCTCCTATCCTCACCCACTAGGAAGGGGAAGCAGGCTCCAAGAGACCCCTCAACATGGGGGTCTCCCCTCCTCACCTGCTGCTGCAAAATGCATGCATAGCCATATGGATATGCATACCAGTTGCAGACAGTGAGACTAGTGATGGCAGTGAACCCAGAGCCATAGGGTGATGCCTAAGGCTCTCGCACCACCATGTCTCACAAAGAAGGGAATTGTACTTGCGTGTACTGCAATGCAAGTAGATCTGGCTTAGGGTTAAGGTGGGTTAGTGCAAGGGCTAGGGTTAGGCTAGTGACGGGTAAGGTTACGGTGGGCTAGTGGGTTGGGCCTCTGGGTGCCTCTCTGACCCACTAAGAAGACAGTCTGTGACGTATGGGTAAGTAAGGAGTCAAGGATTAGGGTTAGGGTTAGGGGGCTAGGGCAGGTTTTAGGGGGCTTTTTGGCACATCCCAGAAGTCTCCATGGCCAAGTGGCCATGCGATTGGTGGGATGGCTCCAAAAATTTGCATGGTCGTCCACTCCCACATGGCTGGCCACTCGGCCAGCCCATCATTGCGCAGGTGTAAAAAAAATAAAATAAAATAAAATCAATGGAGGACAAGAAAAAACCCACTGCTACTGTGCTAATGTTGCAAGAAAAAACCCACTGCTACTGTGGAAAATCTGGCAGTTTATAAATTTTCACGTGTTTCTGTTGTGCTTGTGTGTTTTTGGACCATGATTTCAAAAACAATATTGTCTTCGCCGCCCCATTTTGGATCCCCCGCCCGCACTGCATGGCATGGCGAGTCCGGCTGCCCAGGACGGGGGGAGGCGGGACCCCCCTCCAGAAACCACCCCTCTGGTAGGTGCCCTGCGCCCTTAGTCAAGCAGGCATTTTTCCGCCTGCTTTTTTGGCCCGGGAATGGGTGGGGGGAGAGTTTAAAAGTTTTTTCCTGTGCCGTCCGTGCCGCTTGCTTGCGCTTTAATTGCGGCGGCTGGTGGCGAGACTGGGCTTTTTGCTGGCTGTGAGCCTGCGGCGAGTCCCACCAGAACAGCCCAGGACGGGGGATGGGGGGGAGGCCGGGGACCTCCAGAAACAACCCCTCTGATAGGTGCCCTGAGGCACGGCAGGCATTTTTCCGCCTGCTTTTTGGCCGGGAACCGGGTTTTTTTAACTTTTAAAAACTTTTTTTCTGTGCCGCGTGGCATCGCGCGATCGCGCGATGCAAGGAACGAGCACGACAAATCAGACCAAAATTGTTCATTCGTCGGTTCGAGCTCGAAGTCTGGCGGAGTAATTCCCATTACCGTTTCTGTAGAGTAACGGATACGAGTAATGGAAACGGAAACGGGAATACCGCTAAGTCGTGCCCATCTCTAGCACAGACTATTTACAGTGCCTATTCAATACCCCAGGCTTTCAAGGTCTTGCTACTAATTGGGACATATTAGCACAGAGGAAAACAGAACTGAAACAGGAAAGAAATAATGACAATACTGGAAAATCCCTTTCTGTTCTTTCAAAGGGGAGTTTTGGGTTAAGGTCAGTAGTTTAAATGGTCACTCCACTGCAAATGTGTTTAAAATTTGAATCAAACGCTAAAGGTTGCACTCTGCTGTCTCCTCAGGTAGTTTATTTATTTATTCTGACTCTCTCCTATTTTCATTTAAAACAATACAGACAGCTAAACACTCTCTTCTCTCTCTCTCTCTCTCTCTCTCTCTCTCTCTCCCTCCTTTTAATTATTATTATTTTAAATATCACCTGGGCTGGCAGAAGCAGAAGCCCATTCTGCAGCAATGTCCTCAGCCGTCCTTCTCTCGGGGAGCCAGCCCATGCAGGCAAGGGAAAACAAAGCAGCTCTTCCAGCGAAAGTAGTAAGTAGAGATGGGCACGAAATGAGCAATTTTTTGTTTTCATTTTCATTTTTTCATTTCGTTACATAACGAAATGAAAAATGAATTTTGTCTCCAAAATGAAACGAAATGAAACGAAACAACAGAAATTTTGGCGTGCATTTCGTTTTCGTTGCGGCAAATACATTGAACTGTAATGAATGCAAACAAAACAACATTTTTTCATTTTTGTTTTTGTTTTTTGTTTCATTACATAATGAAACGAAAATGATTTTTTTTGCAAAACATTCACGAAAAATGAAAATGAACCAAAACGGACCCCCTAAATGACAAACGACAAACGAAACACCATTTTTTTTGAGTCGTGCCCATCTCTAGTAGTAAGTGGAGGCCCATGACGGGGAGGCAGGGAGCTAAGGCCAAATGCGTTCTTGAAGATGGCTATAGGCTTGATCACAAAAGAGGCCTCTCACCACATGGTGAGGCCTTATGAAGATTCTGACCACTGCTGGGCAACCGCTAGGCTGCACAAATGTGACACAGGCAGGGGGCAAAGTGGCCCCCGCCCAGCCCTATGGCTGTTCGGAGCTACCATTTTTCAGTTAAATTAAGTAGTGAATTTCAAGCTCTTGAAGTAGCTGAAAAGTTTTGGGTGATGGAAATGATGCTTACAGAGAGAGTTCATTCCTTTCATGTAGCATAGATAGAGAACCCATGCTTTAGCACCCTGAACTACGAGATCTAGACCTTCACAACTGGACTACCCTCCTGGCCTAAGAACAGCATTCAGACTGGTTTCAATAACGTCCATTAGAATCACACTTAATGCAAAAAGGTTCAGGTTGAAGACTTAAACCGGATGTTAACTGTGAAGCTCACTCGCACCCATGTGCTTTCTCAAAGGCCTCTGTTTACCCATTATCTTGTTTGGGATTGGGCTGTTAACAACCATGGAAGATCACTGGTTTTGTTCTTTGCAATCTATGGCAAATGTTTCAGGAGTTTCCCTATATTGCCCACTGTATATATTACATATTAGGAACAGCCAGAAATGGTTGCTGTCAGAATTTTTGTACAATGATAAAAATTCAGAAGGAAAAACTGCTGACAATCATTCACTCCAGGTTAAAGAAGACTTGATTCAAGGAACATTTGAAAAGGAAGTGACAAAGCATAGACAGTGTGTTCCGTATTATCCCAGATGATTTCTAATGCATTTTCCTCCCAAATAGCACCGATCTAGGTTTTTCTTCTTCTTCTGTTTCTCTGTCTCTTTCCCTGTGAGGAACAGAGATATACATCTCTGATCAACTCTGGGAGATGCTGACCATAAATTCATTGGACCGTGGCTAGGGATGCCGAGAGAAATAGCCCAACACACCTGGGAGAAGGCTACATCTACTTTTGCAGTTATTTATTTATATATACAGCTTTATACAGTTATGGAGGCTTATGGGTCTGGAGGTGGTAAATGACATGCACAGGATGTATCACTTATCTTGACCAGCCTGTTTTAAAAACCTTATAATTATCTTGCTAAAGCTATGCCAGCATACTCTCTCCAGCATACTTGCTCCAGTTACCTGTTTTGGCAAGCTCACTGGCATCACATGGCATGAAAGCCGTGACCGAGGGTCTGGGTTGCTTCCTGAGGACTCTTTGATACTGCTTTGTCATTACTTTTTCTGGGCCTTAGAAAAGATACTTTTGGGATTACAAATCACATAATGCTGGCATGCTGATGGAAAGAATTTGACAGCTGTAAAAAACCAAAACAAAACCCTCTAAGCTCTGGGTAAGGTAAAGGCAAAGGTAAAGGTTCCCCCCTCCCACACACATGTGTGCTAGCCGTTTCTGACTCTAGGGGTGGCACTCATATCCATTTCTAAGCCAAAAAGCCAGTGTTTTGAAAGTCTGTGGCCATGTGGCCGGCATGGCTGAATGCATTTCTGTGCAGTGAACACCGTTTACCTTACCACTTTTTATGGCAGTACCTACTGTATTTATCTACTTGTATTTGCATGCTTTTGGACTGCTAGATTGGCAGGAGCTGGGGTTAACAGTGGGAGCTCACTTCACTGCGTGGCACCCGGGATTTGAACTGCAGAACTGCTGACTTTGCAGCTGACAGTTTCAGCACTCTAGCCCACTGAGCCACCACAGCCATTCCAAGCTCTTGGCAGGCTTCATTAAATTTGTATAACAGACCTGCAAACATTTTAAATTGTTAGCACATGTTGTAAGAGCCTTGTGGCGCAGTGGTTAAATGCCTGTATTGCAGGTAAAACTGTGCTCATAACCTGGGGTTCAATCCCAGGTAGCAGGCTTATAGTTGACTCAGCCTTCCATCCTTCTGAGGTTGGTAAAATGAGTACCCAGCTTGCTGGGGGAGGGGCAATGTGTAACCTGCAAACTGTAATTAAAAACTGTAAACCACCCAGAGACTAGTTGAAGCGGTATAGGGCAGTATATAAGCAGACCACTTTGCTTTTGCTTTGCTTTGCTTTGCTGTGTGTGTGTGTGCGTGTGTGCATGTGTGTTTGGATTTAGGGTTTAGTATGTGTGTACTATGGATTTAGTATGACTTTAGTATGAATTTCGCAGTATACTTTTGGCCACTCTCCTATCACCATTCTAGCTATTTAACTGGGATCTATCTCCGCAACATATAGAAAATAATAATAACAGATGTCCAGATATAATATATCTCATATAAGATATAATAATATATCAGGTATGTGTGACGGAAATGGGAAGAGTTAGGCAAGCACAATTTGCCATTCTACCAGGAGGCCTAACAGTCAGAATCAGCTTTGGAAGAGCAACATGGAGTTGACAGTAGTACACTTTGCATTTTCTGTAGAGTGGGTCAACATTAAAAAAACCCCAACAACAGTAGCAGCACAATGTACACAATTCCCCCCTTGTCAATACAAACAGTGTGGGGCCTCTAACAAACTTTGTTAGCATACAGATGTGTGATACCTTTTAAACTCCCCGCAGTGTTTTCCTACCTGCTGTGCTTAATTTCAGACAGTAGTGCAGCCATTAAGAAAAACCTGCTTGCTCCTTTATCTGTGCCCTACTTTGCATCCGCTTCCCTCTGATTTTTCCCCCTGGGACTTATCCCCTCCAACCCTATTGAAATATGTGTGCTGTTTTTTTAAAAACATGCCTGTCCATTGCTCTATTTTATGCGAAACAATATTCTTGCATTTAAGTATACACCTACTTTCTAAAGCACACACACAAAGAGAGAAACATACATCATGTATATTGTATGAGAAAATATTTCCTATATAGTATAGCATTTGCACTGTATTTTAGTAAAACAAGCAGTTTTTTTCTCTCATGAAAACGAGATGCTCTAAGCCTAATTCTCATTTTGATTTATTTGACTTTGGTTGTATCACTATTAAATTAGCAAAGACAAGCAATGAACAAAACCCTGGAGATGAATTAGCCATTGCATCTGGTCCATTAATCTCTTCAATTCTAAAGAATTGTGGCTCACCCAGACCCTAAGATCAAATAAAATGCCTAATTGGGAAAATCCTAAACAAGAGTATCCTGGAGTGCTTGAATTTATTTGTCAACTCTTCAAACAATGATGTTGTTTATATGTCTTTAAACCCCTGATAGAGTGGCAGAAAACCTTTTTCCTGAAGTCTTTAAACACAGGAGGGTGATTGAGAATTGTTTTCAATTAACCAAAAGAAAGAGGGAAACTTATGCAAAACCCAGATAGGTATGCCAGGAGTGCTCTGTGAAAGAGAATGGGTGTTTCACTTCTTCTAAAAAAAAATCTCATGTATAATTATGGAATGTTTCTGACCTGCAAAAGAATGGATTGCACCCAGTGGTGGATTTGCATTAGAGGCACAGTGGGAAATGCATGGTCCTCTCCATGGTGGTTCTTGGTAGCTCCAGTGTCAGTGGGGTGCTGAATCCACTCCAGTTTTAGTCATGAATCATGATTTTAAAGCAACTATAGGAGGCACTGAATGTCTTTGATGATGAGGAGGAAGAAAAGTTCAGCACCTCGGAGAGCTCCTGTAAAGTTAGGAGGACTCTGAGAGTGAGATTACTTCCTCACTGGCATCAGAATTACCACATTAAAGATGGGCACAAAATGTATTTTAATTTTTATTTAATTAATTTAATTTTTATTTATTTATAAATAAATCGGGTCGGCATGTGGTTTCTTTAATCCCCCACCCGATCGTGCTCGATTGGGTGGGGGAAAGGGCAGGCTTGTAAAACTTTTTCCCTCCCAAAGCCCCACACTACAGCTGATCAGTGGTGGCTTCGGTGTGGGGAAAAGCCTACGGTTTCCCCAGCATTGGAGGGGGAGACCTCCAGCTTTTCCCTGTAGGAATGCATTGCTTCAATGCATTCCTATGGGGAAACGAAAAACAAAGCAAACGAAATGGAAATTTCCATTTTGTTTCATTTAATTTTCTTTGATGGAGCTGTTCGTTATTCATTCCATTCCATAATGAAATGAATAATGAATAACAAAAAGAATTAAAAATTCATGTCGTGCCCATCTCTACCACTCATATCAACCCTAAGCATGGGATGACATTGTCTTTGAAACTGTTGCACAAGGTTTTTACTCCTTAAATCAGATAAGATTCCAGCATTGTATACTATGGGAGCGGGAGATTGTGGAAAAAGAATGATATCCTTCCTTACTATGGGATGGTGGACTACCATTGAGCAGGGAAGAATGAATGAGCCTCGCGGTGCTGTGGTCACACTGCTGTCCTGCAGCCATAACTGTACTCATAATCTGGAGTTCAATTTCAGGTAGCCGGCTCAAGGTTCATTCAACCTTTGGTCCTTCTGGGGTTGGGCTATCCAGCTTGTGGTGGTGGGGAGATGTGAGGCCTGCATAATTAAATTGTAAACCTCCCAGAGAGTGCTTTGACTGCTATGTGGTGGTGTATAAGCAGAACACTTTGCTTTGCTTTGCTTTGCTTTGAATGTTCCTCCTACATTCAACTTTTCATATCTAGGCCTTGTCATCCCATTTTTGAAGAAAATGACACTTATTTTGTTTCTCATTAAGAATCATGGCCAGTGAAGTTCTAATTGGCTTCCCATGGCCAAGTCCAGTAGGCACTGCTATTCTCAGTATGGGAATGACTGTCCTGCACTTGGCTGCTATTTAAATATCAAGGCAAAGGAACTCCACATGTGAGGAAGACAAAAAGGGCAACCTCAGTGCAGCATCCTTAACATAGCTGAAGGCACGTAGATTTAAAGCCAGACTTTGAAGAGTTCAGCTCAGCTCTCCCACATTCCACATTGTATCCATTTAATTGCAATCATATTCAAGTATTGGCAAGCTCTTTTTTAAAAACCACAAGCCAGGCAACTTTACTGGGCCTGCCGTATAGCTTGGAGTTTTAGGTCTCTGGCTGCAGAACCTGAGGTTGGGAGTTCGATCCTCCACTGTGCCTCCTTGGCAGAGCCTAGACCTGAGGATCCATAGGGTCTCTTCCAGGTCTAAGAAGATCCACAGTGGTGATCAGAATTACCCATCTCTACAAGGGGGCCAATATGCTTCTCTCTCACACACAGTAGACTGGAACTAGCAACAAAGGATGTAGAAGCACTTTACTTCAGTACCTCACTGATGGACTGTTTTGTACTTAGCCCTGCTGTAAAAGCACCACAGTTCCCTCAGTAGATAGAGGAAGAGGTGTTTGTTTAGTTAGATACATCCATTTCTGAATAGTCTTCTCAGCAGTAGGCATGCCTTACAATGGAAAACATATATTGTTATGATACTGTGGTGCCCATCTTCTTGTTTTCATATTAAAATATTTCTCCCAGAGTTTAGAAAAGCTACTTTTATGGATCCTGATATTGTAGTTTTCAAGTTCAGATTCTCCTTAAATTATGTCCAACTTGACTAGAACAATGTATACCAAATATTAGAAAGCCTTTGCATTGATGTACGGTATATTGTCCACGTGCCCGGGGGTGGCGCTAGGCTTTTTTACACCCTAGGTGAGGGGTGGGGTGGTGGGGCGGGCTGGGGTGACAGCAGGCGGGCGGGCGGGCGGGCGGTGGTGGTGGGGGGGAGGGGGCAGCGGGGCGGGCGGTGGTGGCCAGCGCCCCCTGTCCATTTTGGTGCCCTAGGCAACTACCTAGTTCGCCTTAATGGACGCGCTGGCCCTGCACGTGCCCACAACCTGGGATAAAACTATTGTAAAGCATCTAATAAGCTGTTGAGGGGAATAAGGATGAGGGAGATGAGTTATGTCAGGTGTTTTTTTTTCCAACTGGAAAAAGAAACCAAACCACTGGAAGAATTCATCTGGCTAAATATTTACATTGTCTCATTTTCTTCTCAGCAGTATCATGCTTCTTTTCATTGGGCTTGGCCATCTGCATTGCTGATGCTACACTGACTGAACCATGGTGGTCCACATGATTTTGTGTACATGCCTCCAAGAGGTCACTGTACCACTTGTAGTATCTTGATCACCAACTGGAGAACCTTTAAAACAGATTAAAGTTATGTAGTCCTTAACAGAAGAAATAAATACATTTCAGTATCAAGCTATAGAAATAATACACAGGAGAGCAGGGGGTACTGATATATAGTCATTCTCAAGCTGGTGGTTATTAGCTGTTCTTGAAAACATCTCCCATGTGTCCGTCACCACTATCAATGTTCCGGATGACTGGCACTGCATGGATGCCTCTTCTGCCACCACCCTCGATGTTCTGGGTGGGTGACATAGGCACCTCTTCTGCTACCACCCCAATGTTCTGGGTGAGCGCTGCAGCAAGGGTGCCTCTTCAGCCGCCACCACTACCACTGCTGAGGAGGTAAGGGCAGGGGTGGACAGGAGTTGTGGGTTGGGAGGAGGGAAGGCTTATTTTTTTTACCTCCTCCCTGGTCACCACTGCCCCCTCTCCACTTCCCCTCCTAATCACCACTGCCACCCCATATAAGAGTGTTATCTGTTATCTGTGGATTTCTGTTTCCGCGCGGGTGTGAGTGTGTGTCCTGAAACTGGTCCCCCATGGGTACGGGGGTCCTTCTGTATTGATATTTGGCAAAGAAAATACCAAGATGAACCAATATTATCTGAGTTCAGAACTGAAGCAGGATTGGGCTTGCTTATTACTTGCATTGGAGGCTATTAGAGAATTCCTTATATCTTCATGCAGGATTAGGGGAGAATCCTACCTGAAATGCTGGATTGCTGCTGCAAGTCAGAGTTGCCAATATCAATATTATATGGTCTTACAATAAGACAGTTTCCTATGTAAATGGGACATTTACTGTATAAAATGCTGCCATATGTTCATCACACAACATGTTGGCTCCCAATACATATGACAATTGCTGTTCCCAATCGAAAGACACACACACACACACACACACACACACACACACACACACACACACACACACACACACACACACACACACACACACACACACACACACACACACACAAAGTTCATGTTTGTAACAATTGGAGACACTCCCACAAGCTACTTGGAAAGCAGTAGTAGCCTCAGCCATTTCTGTCCATACTAATAATGTGGATAATTAGACCCAATCATTGAGAAAGAAGCACTTTCAGCCTGGGCTCTTTTTATGATCATTACATTTGCATTAAATATGTTCATCTTGCTGACAAAACCTGGCACGAGCAGCCTGTGTTGAGTAATTAACACAGATAACTGAACACCAGTCCAAAACATGGCGCATAATTAATTGATCTAGTTACCTGTCAGAAGCAGGTAATTTCCCATTACCCTTGGGAGGCACTTGCTAGTGAGCCTTTCAAATCTTGGCTGACTTGGAACATAATAAAGTGCAGCAGCTGGGAACAAAATGGAAGACAGCCATTCTGTGAATCAAAACATATATCTGGTGTGGCTGCCATACAAATCTACATGCACACGTTACCTGGTGACAGCATGGTGACAAAAGATCTGAGCATAGTACCAGAAGAAAATGAGTACAGTATAGACTAAGGCCAATAAATACCTGGTCTACAGGCTTGATTTCCCCATCAGTGTTCCCCATTCAGCCCATGAACATCTGCTATAAGCTTCAACATGTCTTCCTCCAGTAACTGGCAGGCAACTTCCTCTCTTATCTTCTGTGAATGATCACAGCTAACAGATAGGACTTTGTCACTGAAATAAGTTTTGTGTTTCTTCAACACAATGTGGTCAACTCCCACTCTGGCACATTCTGTGTCAAGTACACAGGGTGCAATAAGACTGAGTGGTTGCTAGTGGGATGGGGGTGGGATGGGGGTGGGGGTGGGGGTGGGAAAGGGAGACTCAGCCAATTTCATTGTGCACATGTTGTACATTGACAATAAAGGTATTATTATTATTATTATTATTATTATTATTATTATTATTATTATTATTATTATTATTATTATTATTATTATTATTATTATTATTATTATTATTATTGATCATCAATGAAAGATAATAGATAAAAAGGAATTCAATGATGTTCAGATGTAAAATATGATTTTTTTAAAAAAATATCCTCATCTTGGCTCTTTTTCTTCCATGGTAAATTAATTTTTTTTTAAAAGAACCAGACTTACAATTTATTAGAAAATAATTTTAGGACACTTCTTAGGGAGGATATTGATTATCAGATTCCTCATAGATTTCATTTACTGGCTTAGCAAACCTGTAATTTGACATTAGCAGCTCATTACACCTTTGTTCAGGCTGATTAGCTCCTACAAGGCATGCTCTCACAACTCAATAATCTAGGCTGGCTAATGTCTGTGGACAACTTCCTCCCTCCCATCCCCTTGATGCACATGCTAAACAGTATGATAGCTGGTGGGGTGGGAGAAAAGAATAGTTTTTTAGGGTGGAGGATTAGATTTATTTTAGTTTATTTTTTATTAATTGATGGTGTTTTTACTTTTGTATGCACAACGGGACCATTCCAGAATATTGAAACCAAAGGAAAAGGTTATGGGAAAGTTTATAAAATTAGCAACGTTGAATGTGAAAGGTCTGGGGTCATTTTCGAAGAGAAATAGAATCGAAGCGATGATCAAAAGGCACAAAATAGATATTGCCTTTTTGCAAGAGACTCATCAAATAAGAGATGGTATTAATGAATTAAAAATTCCAAATGTTGATATTTATGAAAAAAGCTTTGGCACATCTAAAGCAAGAGGGGTTGCCATTATAATCTCAAGGAATTGTGAATGTGTTGTTGAAAATGTGGTAAAAGATTCAGAAGGTAGATATATAATATTGCAAGTTCTAATGGGGAAAGATCATTATACTTTGGTTAATCTGTATGCACCAAATGTTAACCAAGGCCGCTTTTACAATCTCCTTTGGGATCAGATTGAATTGGTTAAAAAGGGGTATTTAATAATGGCAGGGGATTTCAATATGGTCTTAGATAAAATTAAAGATAAATCGGTATGTAAAAAGGAAGAGTGGAGGACAAGACATACAACTCTAGCAAAGTTTATAAATACAACAGGATTGAAGGATGTCTGGAGAGAACTGAAAGGAGATGAAATAAAATACACCTTCTACTCACCAGTGCACAAAACCTATTCTAGGATAGATTTTGTGTTTGTTTCACAAAGCCTAATACCCAAGATAAATAATACTGAAATTGAGATCATAAAAACATCTGATCATGCTTTAATGTCGATTGATTTAGCAACAAATAAAAATTATAGAGAAGCTAAAAGGTGGAGAATGAATTTAAAAATATTTCAATATCCAGAAGTGCTGGAAAAGGTCAAAAAGATTGGTTGGAAACTTGGGATATAAACGAAAAGGCAGGTAGCCAAACGCCAATCATATGGGACACCCTGAAAGCGGTAGCTAGAGGCCTTATCATAAAAGAAAATATTAAAACTAAAAACAGGAAGAACTCAATAAAAGAAAATTAGAAAAACTAATAGCAGATTTAGAATCCCAATTTTTTTCTTACTAAGGATAATAAGATGTTGAGGTTGATTGAAGCAAGGAAAAAGAGTTAGAAGATCTAGATTTACAACAAACACAAAGGAATCTTCTGTACCTAAAAAGAAATTTTTTTGAATACAGCAACAAGAACTCAAAACTTTTAGCCAGATTAGCACAGAAAAGACAAGACAAGAATACAATAGGGATTATAAAAGACTCCTCAGGTAAGACATGCACACAAATGAAGGAAAAGTTGTCAGCTATACAAGAGTTTTATCAGTTGTTATATACTACAAAAAATAAACCTAAGGAGGATATAGAAAGGTATATCACTAAGAATTTAAAGAGGGTCTTGGAACAGGAAGATATGCTGGAAATGGAAAAGCCTATTACAGATCAAGAGATAAGCAAGGTAATAGACAAATTAAAGAATAATAAAACGCCCGGAGTGGACGCTCTGGGACCTGAATTTTACAAACTTTTTAAAGCAGTATTAATACCTAAATTAAAGAAGCTATATAATGAAATTTTGAATGGAGAACAAATTCCGAGATCTTGGACCCATTCTTTAACTATTTTAATTCCAAAACCTAATAAAAATTTAATGGATATTGGGTCATACAGACCAATATCCTTATTAAATCAAGATGCTAAGATTTTCACAGCAATTTTGGCTAAAAGAATGAATAAATTTATAGCTAAATATATTAAAGAGGATCAATGTGGTTTTATCAAAGGTAGACAAATGGCAAATATTATTAGAAGGAATTTGAATGTTCTTTATGAAATGAGTAAGAGTACTACTAAAGCTGGGATGTTATCTCTAGATCTTTATAAAGCTTTTGATTGTGTTCAATGGCCCACATTAAAAATATTGTTAAAAAAATGGGATTTGGGAAATCCTTTTTGGGAGTAATAAATCAACTATATTCAACGGGCACTTCCTCAATAATAGTTAATGATGGATTGACTGAACAAATCACCCTAGGCCGAGGAACTAGACAAGGATGTCCTCTTTCTCCAGTCCTTTTTGTATTGTTATAGAGCTCCTGGCAAATGCCATAAGGGACGACAAATTTATTAAAGGTATAGGGAAAGATGGGGCAACTAAAATTAGTTTATTCATGACGATGCTCTTTTGACTATTGTAAACCCAATAGAGAATATTCAAAGAGTAAAAACTCATTTAGAAGAATTTGGAGAAATAACAGGATTATGTGTAAACTGGCAAAAATCAGAGAGTTTATTCTTCAATTATGGAAAACATGACTTAAAGATGATTGAAAAATCTGGACTTAAACCGGGAAAAAGCATTAAATATCTAGGATTAGAACTCCATAAAGAATTTACTAAAACTAAAGAAAGAAATATTTCGAAATTAGAAGAGGAGATGAAAAACAAATTATTATCCTACTCTAAACTAAAATTATCGTGGTTTGGCAGAATTGCATTGATAAAAATGAAAATACTTCCAAAAATTAACTTTATTTTTAAAATGTTACCGGTTCAGTTTTTAGAAAAGGAAATTAAAACTCTCCAAGACATGATAAATAGGTATTGTAATGCAGGAAAAAATCAAGAATAAATAAAAGTCTATGGTATAGATCGGAAAGAAGGAGGAATAGGTATACCCAATATAAAAATTATTATATAGCCAATCAACTTAGTTCTTTGGGGAAATTCTTTTAAACCACAGAAGTTAATATGGTGGGAGCAAGAGTCTTTGGATATAAAGGGGGAAATAAACACATTTTTATTCACGGAAGTTAAAAACAAAGTAAAGATTGACAACCCCCTATTGAATAGTTTAATTGCTACATGGAGAACATATAGGAAAATCTTGTCTCCGAAGGGATCCCCACTGGCTTTAGTTACTGACTTGGAAAGCTTTCCAGACAACTTGAAGCATTATTTGGAGTTATTTAAAATTAAGAAAATAGCTAGACTAAAGGATTGGATGCTCAAGATTAAAACAATTCAGGATATAAAAATATTTTGCAACCCAGTGATTTAACATGGTTAAATTATATTCAACTAGGAAAATGGATAAAGGACTGGGGAAAGAGAAATAATCAAATCAGAGAATGCACAAAATTTGAACATTTCCTACTATCGCTTGAGTCTGAACAGGAAAATTCAGAGAAAGGAATAACACGTAAAATATATAAAATACTAGGGAATTATCAGAAATGAAGGAGTTAAACACCTTGAGAGAAGTTTGGAACCAAGACCTTAATGTACAGATAGAGAAAGAAGACTGGAAAAAAATTTGGAATATGAGAATTTTGAGATCATTGTCAGTCAGGATAAAAGAAAATTACTTCAAATTGGTTTCCAGATGGTATTTAACCCCAGTAAGACTAAATAGAATGAATCCTGCTTACTCTAAGATATGTTGGAAATGTGAAAAAGAGCTTGGTACTTACTTGCATCTTTGGTGGGAATGTGAAATAGTCCAAAGGTTCTGGAAAAAGTGTTTTTAGAGCTAAGTAATATGATTAAGATGGATATAGATTGTAATCCAGAGATAGCATTATTATCATTGTTAACAAGTAAAGATTATGTTGTTACAACAAAGGAACTAATAGCAAATTTTATGACAGCTGCTAGATTAATTATAGCAAAAAATTGGAAGTCAAAACTAGAATTCAAGATGGAAGACTGGTATAATGAACTTTGGGATATAGCTATAAACGATAAACTCTCCTGCAGTTTAAAGGTTAAACGAGGAGAAATGAAAAAAGACATTTTCTACGATATCTGGGGTAAATTTTTAGATTATATACTAGTCGAAGGAAAAGGGAAAGAGTCCACGAATATCTCACAACAATTCTGGAGAAGAGAACTTTAAGAAGACTACTAGAAGAATAGAAGATGGAGCAACGAATAAGAATGTATGGATGGCCCCGTGGGATGGGGGTGCACTTATATTGTTTGTTGTAGTTTTTTTTTACTTTCATTTTTATGTCGTTGTATGTAGTTTAAAATTTAATAAAAAAACATTTAAAAAAACAACAACTCAATAATCTTATTTTTGATACCATATACATAGAATAAAGATAGCCCATATACATTGGTTGGGTGTGGCTGTCTTCACATCTCTCTCTCTCTCTCTCTCTCTCTCTCTCTCTCTGTAGAAATAGAGGATCGCAGAATTGCATGATATTTATTTGCTTATTTATATTGCAGGATTGCTTATTTATATTGCATGTATGTTCTTTTCCAGAAATATTGAAAAAGTATACTGAAACTCAAACATTTCTTCATAAATAGGAAGGAAAAACTTAAGACCAAGAGCCAAAGTGCTTATTGGGGAATATTTTTTTGTCCAGAAGTACTCCCTCAAGTGGTGAAAAAAGAGTGATTGTAAAGACACATTGAAAGGAGAAATACAAATGCCATTGGGATCACTTCTGGAATGTAAGTGATGGCTTTCTTTGCTTGTTCAATTCTGGTGCCACACACAAGAAAACAGACCACATTGTTGAGGAAAAGGCTCAGAGAAAGAAAAATGTATTATTCTAAACACGTGCTTTGAACTGGAGGAAAAATGTAAATAAAAGTACATTCCTACATGAGTGAATGAGATATCGTCTCCATTTTACATATGAAAAACATTATTAGATGCATTTTTCATGTATATTTGCAGTAGCTGTCCCTCCAAAAATCTATCTTCAGGAATTACCCTTCTTTAAAGCTAAATTAGCAGAGCTTTTATTTCTTTAAATAACAGTACAGTGACTTAAGAGCAGCTCAACTTAAGAGCAATTGGACTTAAGAGCGGAAAAGTGTTGGCGTTTGAACTGCCACCTTACAAATTTTAGATATGGTCTGCTCGACTTACAAATATTTTTTTCATTTTTAAAAATTTTTAACTTATATTTTCAATTTTTTAGATAGGTACCCTGACTTAAGAGTAGTTCGACTTAAGAGCATGCATTTGGAACGGATTAAATTTGTAAGATGAAGTACCACTGCATTATAACCTTCTTGTGCTGAGTGTGGCATTTCACATCCCAGTTGAAATAAATGCAGAGAATTATTCCAATATTAGTATCAAATATTAGTACCAGTAGTTGCCATTCCATTTGCTGTCTATCATCTGATGTTTTCAAATTACCACAGCCAGTGATTAAAAGGGTCTCCTGAACAGTATCATGACTGAGTATTGCTATTCTTGGTTACTGAGGAAGGCTGAGAAAATGTTTACCTTCTGTTTATTAAACTCACATAAGTTGTCCATATGAAAAATAAACTGAAAATGATTAATAGTTTAGAAAGAAGCAATCCAATGTATCTAAAAGGAAGGGTGAAAACCAGATAGCATTTGACCCTCCTTCAAAAAGGTGTGGAATCAACACTTTCTGTGTTAGACAGGCAGGTGCAAGAAGTAATTGATTGATGTGCCCAAGGCGTGTGCTTGAACTATGGCTGCTTTCACACAACAACTACAATCCACTGCAAAGTGCTCGCAGATGCGGAACATAAAATCGTTTTCTCATGAGCAGCAGACTTTTTTTTAAAATGTGTGACCACATCCACTGTTAATGAAAGGAGGGGGAAATGTGAAATGGGTTCTTTTTTGGATTTAGTTTTTGTTGATCCTCCCCCCCAAAGCCTCTTAAACACAAATGTTAAACAAAAAGAGGGGCAACAAAATGCCACCCCCTTTCCCTCTTTGGTTTAACTCATCTTTCACCCCATCTGTCAAATTGCTTGGGATTTTGTGTTTAACCAATTGTGTCAACAGCCAATCAGAACATTTGTTTCACTTTTTCTTTATGGTCATGCAAGTTGTCTTGGTGCCTACCATCTTGTATTGCCTTGCTGTCTAGCTAGTACCCAACTACCTATGTTTCTTGGATTCTTCCTTTTTTACTTGATGTTTGAAAAATGAAGGATGCCAGCAACCCTCTTCAGGATTATAATTTTTATATTTGATCTGTAACTCCAAACCTCCTCCCCTGTTTTCCTGAGAGAGAAAACAAGTCAAGCCTATCTGAATCTAGGGAGGAAAATCCATGTTGTCCTCATTTACTACTCTAGTTATTATTGTTGTTGCTACATGATTCCTGAAACTCCCTGTTATATGTATTGCTGGTGGAATGATAAAATCTGTTGCAAGCACGTATCTCCTGTCTCCTTATATTTATATGTTAATTACTTGATAATTCACTGGTAGAAAGGACTTTCGGTTTTGACTTGGTGAGTTCTGACAAGCTGGTTGAAAGAACTTTCAGTTTTTGAGCTGGTGAGAGCTGACAAAAGGTGATTTTTTTCAAAGTCATCTGTCGTGTGGCACAGAGAGCAGCATTCCTAAGTGGAATAATTTGGTTGTTGAACCAACTGCAAGTCAAGGTATCACTGTATACTCCGGCCCTCAACAGTTTCTGAGGGACAGTGAACCGGCCCCCTGTTTAAAAAGTTTGAGGACCCCTGGTTTAGATGAAATAAATAAGAAAGTAATCTATTTAGAAGACAGCTCCAGATGCTCCAATATCAAGATTATGAATTTTGCAATAAATAAAGAGGAGGAAAAAGAGGTTATTTCTTTGATAAATAAAATTATGACTTCACAGTTTGTGAGAGAGGAAGATGTTGAGAGAATCCATTTTTTGGGCAGCCCCAAAATTCAATGCAGAACCAATACTATTGAAATTTTTTAACTATGCAAAAAAGAATTTTTGAGGGTGATAAAATCTAAGCCAGATCTTCTTTCTTATAATGGCACCTTGGTTGAAATTTATCAAGACCTTTCTAGTACGACAGTTCAGTGGAGAAAAAAATGTGGCCCATGACTGCAGTTCTTATAAAAAACAATCTGAAATATAATTGGGGCCATCCAGTATTCATTAAGTTTTGGAAGGATGGGATCCTTCACAAAATTTATTCTCCAGAAAAAGGAAGACATTTGCTAGATTCATGGGGCTTGTGGCAAGAAGATCTGGGAGCAGGAGCACTGAATGGTTAAGTGAAGAAACCACATAGAAAGTGGATTATTTTATCTATTTTTACCTATTTCTCCTTTTTGTCTTTTTGTCTTTTTCCTTTTTTTCTCCTTTTGTTTTTTATTTTTTTCTTTTTCCTTTTTTCCTTTTTGCCCCCTCTTTTTTCCTCTTTCCCCTTTTTATTTTTTCCTCCCCCTTTTTTTGACTGGAGGGGAAATAAATGTTCAAGGGAAAAAACAAGAATGTAAATTAGTTAAGATTGTGCTGATGTGGGGAACCTGGCTGTGACTCTTAGATCTGCATTGGATTATAGTGCAGCTTGGGCAAGTGAGGGTTAATTGTAGGGTGGTTGGGTATGATTAGAAATGGATTTGGGTTAGTGACTTGGTCTGGACAATTGATTGTTTCATCAAATGGAATGAAATGGCTTTTTGTTGTTGTTTTTCAAACCAATTAGTTTGTTTGTAAAATGGCTCCCTGGGTCTTGTGTTGTAAAGCAAAAAAAAGCAAAGTGTTCTGCTTATATATCACCCCATACCACTACAAGTCGTCTCTGGGTGGTTTTACAATTTTTAATTACAGTGTGCAGGCTACACATTGCCCCCCGCCAAAGAGCTGGGTACTCATAAAATTATGACTTCACAGTTTGTGAGAGAGGAAGATGTTGAGAGAATCCATTTTTTGGGCAGCCCCAAAATTCAATGCAAAATTGTGTGTGTTGTGTCGTTACAGTTGTGACCGACTCTTCGTGACCCCATGTCCATGGAGTTTTCTTGGCAGGAATACTGGAGTTCCTACTCCAGGCGCCTACAGCACCTGGTATTCCCTGGTGGTCTCCCATCCAAGTACTAACCAGGGCCAACCCTGCTTAGCTTCTGAAATCAGGTGAGATCAGATGTGGTTAGGGCATCTAGGCAGCTCCCCCTGGGTCTTAGAGACACCAAATTCGGTGTGAACCTTCCTTGGACACTCCTTTTCTGGACACTTTAATTTACTAGCTATGTGGCAGAGATATAGCAAAATCAGAAGCGGTGTTTGTCAATAGCCCGTGAAATGACCAGGGGCAACCATGTTAGCATGTGAAATCTTGTTGCACAGCTAATGGCTCTGGAAAAGTGATAATGTTCAAGGAAATGAAATTCTATCCCACAGTTTTTCTATCTCCTTTCAATGTGTGGAAGCTGTGGGAGCCAGGACCAAAGTAAGAAGTTTTACTACCAAAAATCAAGCCTCCCCCACCAATCACATCCTTGCCTTTCCAGAGGCATAAGTTACACATTAGGATTTTAGCCAGCAGCTTCTAAAATATAATATGTGCTGGAGTAAGTAATACTCTCTTAGAGTTTCTTCTCACTGAATTTAATTACTACATTGCTCACTTTTCCCTTTCTATTTTGGGTACAAGATTGTGGGGAAAACTGTGTCCCAAATTATTCAGTAGGATCAGTGGGGATTCACAAAAAGGAAGACAAGAAAGAAGTGATCCATATTAAAAATGTATTAGGAAAAATGACAATAGAAAAATTATTCATTTTCTGCATGTGAAACAAGCTAAATCATTCTTGTAATTAATTAGTGCTGAAAAAAAGCATATGAAACGGTTGGGTGGTTGTATTTATTGAAACAAATACATCATTTGGTACTGGACAATAATTTTTCAATTGAAATAGATTGATTTACATCCCTTCCGAGAAACACAATATTCTTTCTTTTCAGATTATCTAGGATAGAGGAGAATGTTCCTTCCCTCCTTGCAAATGTAATGTACATTTCAAGACTTCAGCTATTACTTATAAAGAATATCCAAAAGTAAATTGATTTGTTAGTTATAAAAAAACCCTAAAACGAGTATTTTTTGCAGATGACATTGCTTAAGTTGAAATCAATTAAAATATAAGCAGTAGTTTTAAAACCTGTAGAAGAATTTTCTAGAAGAACATGGTGAAAGTTTAATAGAAATAAAAGAGAATTTTGACTTTTGTTTCCTATTGTTAGAAATAGTACTACACCAAACTGTTAGAAATATTTGGTGATTACAAATGAGCTACTATACTATGTGGAAAAGTTTTCTTTTGGAAACTTCTTTGGTAAATTGGAATTATTTATGGATTCAAGTTAAGGAGTATATGAATCCATTCTCATTACAGGAAAATCTCTTTAAACTGTATTGCCAGTGGTAACAAACTCGATCTGTATCATCAGAACTGAATAGATATACTTGCGATCTTTTAGAAACATTAGAATTGGAGGTAAGGATGTAATTGTTACTGTTTGTTATGTTTATGCCAAGAAATATGGGAGAAAGATGTGACATCCACTAGTTATAATGAAGAAGAAACATTGACATTAAAACTCAAGATTAATGTTGCTGAATGAAAATTCGTTGCTTGTACATTATTGTTGAGGAAAGTTTGTGTGGCTTTACATAGGAGGCAGAGATAACCAGGACCAATGTTGCTGCAACAGGTATGTCAACAGAATCAAGGCCCAAGGAAACAGGAAAATCTGATGGAACATTTAGCAGACAATCCACACTCAGCAACTTGGCCCTGTCCCCACAGAAATGAGTTTAGGTTAAACCAAGTCCAAATGCCAGCAAATGGTGATCTGTCCACAACAGCTAGCATTGTGTAACTGTTTTGTGCAAACCTCAAGCCAAATCAGATCCAATTAGATAGATGTAGTTTAGATCCTTGTTAGATCAGACCAGCATGAGGCAGTCCAAATCTGATAATATGAAGACTAATAAATCTACGCTGCATCTTCAAAGTGTTGTACAACAGAAACACCACAAAGGGAAAATGCCAGGTTGGAGAGAGGTGCAGGATGCAGAGAGCAAGTGGGCCTTGGTAATTGATGGCTTTACCTTACAGTGCTTAAAATTGCGTTCTTCAACTTTATGGCTGATGATGCCATGAACTATTGTTGCGTAAGATTGAGCAACAGGATTTCAGCCAATGTGTGGTAGGAGTCACCATACCACTTTGTAGCTTAGAGGGAAAAAATAGTGAATAGTATTATTTTGATTGTTTGCTAATTCTCTGCTAGCAAGATGAAAGTTGTCAACAGAGATTTCTCTGAGCTTGGTACTACATTTGTGGAAGGTATAATTAGAGGAATTCTCTAATACAGCCTAATGGGCAGTGAAAATGCAGTTCCCACAAAGACCTAGGACTCCCAGAAAACACAACAGCAATTTTTTTTTTGTATAGAAGGCCTATGTAAGCCTGAGATGGTCCAGCACATGTGTATCTGTGAGACTTACCACAGTTCTGCATGGTGAATTCTTGGAGAATTCTGGAAGTTGGAGTCCCTCCCCCCTCCAAATTAAACATAGCAAAAGAACCATTGGGGGAGCTTTTCAACACAAATCTGTGAATCCTTCTGGGGCTCTTCAAGGCACACAATCCTAACATGCATTTTCCATGTACACAACAATATACCAACATTACAAATCACACATACACACAGTGGTACCTCGAGATACGAAATTAATTCATTCCTCAGGATGCATCATATTGTAAAAATTTAGTATCTTGAAGTGCAGCTTCCAGTGGGAATGCATTGAAAACCAATTAATCCATTCTGGAGGCCAGAAAAAAGTTTAAAAAAGGGGGGACACAGATTACAGTAATTGGTTTTCAATGCATTCCCATGGGAAACCGCACTTCGGGATACAAAAATTTTCACCCAGTCAGTGCTTGCCTTTGCCCATTCCAGAAAAGGAGGCGGATGGCACAGAGCTGAAGGCACCAGAGTGGGGACAAGCCTCCCCCTGCTGTGGTGCCTTCAGCTTCTTTCGTAACTTTAGTTTTTGCTAATATGAGGCAATCATATCTCAAGGTACCACTTCTATATAAAAACTGCACTTATGTAGGAACCACCACAAGCACCATCCTTTCATGGTTTGAGTGCTTGCAGAAAAGAAACTCTTACCATAGTCATTTCATTATTTCAATGTAAATTAACAGAAAGTGTCAAAAATTTTCTTGATCTCCATCTCTAGCATTGGGATCTACATAGATTGCCATTGCCCTTCCCAACACAGAAAACAAACTAGATACTGTAGGCCTAGACACTAACTAGGACAGATGTATTGTTGCCATGGAGGATCCTGAGGTCCTGAGCCATTCCCTAGATCAGGCCTAACCAAAGTCCAGGCCAGGGGCCAAATCCGGCCCGTCAGGCCATTCTGAGTGGCCCGCAGCTGGCTGGCCCACCCCTCCCTCCCCCTCCTTCACCCACACATTCCCCTGTGGTGGCCACGGTTCCCTGTGCTTCCTTTGGTCCCCACCTTTCTTCTTTCCTCCCTCCCTTGGTCCCCACCTCCCTCCCTTCCTTGTTCCCCACCCTCCTTCCTTCCTCTCTTGGTTTCCACCTCCCTCCCTCCCTCCCTTGGTCCCTGCCTTCCTTCCTGCAGGTGGGGTTGCAAGGGGTCAGTGGGTGGGGCTTATGGGTCAGTGGGTGGTGCTTGCAGTGGGGTGGCAGGGTTGGGGAGCACCTGGACCCTAACACAATCTCAGCCACCAAATCTGGTCCTCCTTACAAAAAGTTTGGGCACCCCTGCCCTAGATAGTCTCAGCATGGGGATTGAAGCTCCTTTGCATTAGTTGAGCGGATGCCAACACTGTCACCCCAATACCACCCTGGTTATCTCATGAAGGAGAGGTCTAGTTTTCTGTGATGCAAGCCAGTAGACAAAATGAGTCAGGACCAACTCTTAGTTTACCATTGCTTTTCTATTCACCCACCTAGCATTTAACAGTAGTATTTTTGATGTGGGTCTCTCTCACCAAGGCCATACCAGCTTTTTGATAGCTCATAAAAGAGGTTTTGTTGTGTAAAGGCCCTGAGATTGTGTGGTACATCTCTACACAAAATACCTTGATGCTTATTTATGCATTGAAGTAGGCAGGCAAACATAGTGAACCTCAGAGGTCTGACTAATAATAAATGGGAAAATACAAGTGCACGAACTGCCTATTATGGAAGAACTATTCAATTTCCTAGATGTGATAATTACTGATATGTCAAGTGAGAATTACTACAAGGCAGCTGGTGTTTCCTTAACAATGCTTGAAGTTGCAAACGCTGTATAAGACCCTTGGAATTTTGCCTTGAAATGTTCAGTAAAAATATGTTCTTGCTACTGAAACTGCACCACTCATCTTTCCAAATAAATGCATGTGTTTGTTTATTTGTTTATTGAAAAATACATGCTAAGCGCTATAGAATATGAGACTATTAATTACTGTGCTGCTTCAAGGGTTGCTTTCAGTTAGGTCTGCTACATAAGGCACTTCAGGCAAAAATCAAAGAAAAATAAAACAAAACAAAAGACACAAACATGTGGCACCTTAAAGACTAACTTTGATATTTTAATGTAATGTTTCGTGGACTACACGTCCACTTCTTCAGACATATAGCAGTAGAATGAGGTGTGCAATATAATATGGGATGGGATATACATTTCATATTAGATATTCATTGGCTGTAGTATATAGAGTTGGGAGGTGTATAGGGGAGGGGGTAGAGGAGGAAGGGGAAGAAGAGGAGAGAGAGTTGATTAGTAGAAATGGTGAGATTAGGGTCTATAGAGCTGTATAGTTTTATGGCTCTGAGTCTAGGATCTGTTTATATGTTGAAGGGTGGTATTATGGCCCGGAGGTAGATTCATCAAGAGACAGAAACCAGATCAGATTAGAGAGGGTGAGTGTCTGTGTGGAAGGGGGGGGGGAGAAAATGGGAATTAATACTATATATGTACTGTCTAGATGCCCTAAGTACATCTGATCTCGCCTGATTTCGGAAGCTAAGCAGGGTCGGCCCTGGTTAGTACTTGGATGGGAGGCCACCAGGGAATACCAGGTGCTGTAGGCGCCTGGAGTAGGAACTGGCAAACCACTCCAGTATTCCTGCCAAGAAAACTCCATGGACATGGAGTCATAAAGAGTCAGTCACAACTGTAATGACACAAAACACATACAGTATAATAATGCACTACATTAATATTTCATTTGGGAATATGTGATAATTTAATAGGTAAAGTGAGAATTGGGTTGGATAAGACTTCAAAGGCTGATACCATGAAAGCAGATGGAAAAGATGGCAAAGGTTGGGTGCCTTTGAGCAATGACACTTGCTTAATTCTTACAGAGCTGGCTAGTGCAGGTGAGAAAATGAATAGTAATTAGACTTTAAACCAACAACAACCCTTTGTGGTCTTTTGTTATAAAAGCCCATTGAGAGAAAGAGAGAGAGAGAGAGAGAGAGAGAGAGAGTTCCAGATGAATCATTTTGGTTAAATCTTATCCTCAAAGGGACAGGAAACTCTGTAGAAAGAATAGCGCATTGCACAAATGAAAAATTAATATCACAGCAATTTTAATCTGTAATTTTTATCTGTATGTACGGTAACTGTTTCAATATCTGTAAGAAGAAGGGGGATCTCAGCTTACTGAGCTATTTCTAATTTTGATATACCTATATTTAATCAAGAGCTGCCTAGATGCCCTAAGCACATCCGATCTCGCCTGATTTCGGAAGCTAAGCAGGGTCGGCCCTGGTTAGTACTTGGATGGGAGGCCACCAGGGAATACCAGGTGCTGTAGGCGCCTGGAGTAGGAACTGGCAAACCACTCCAGTATTCCAGCCAAGAAAACTCCATGGACATGGAGTCACGAAGGGTCGGTCATGACTGTAATGACACAACACACACACACACACACACACACACACACACACACACACACACACACACACACACACACACACACACACACACACACGTACTGTATAGGTGGCCTCAAATAGAATATACTGTGGGAGAAAACATGGTACTGAGAGATATGTAACATTGGCTTTGCATGGTAAAAGACTGTTTCCAGACACTGAAAAAAATTACACCTGATATTATGAGATGTGTAACAAACGAAGACTATAGATCACATAGTCAGGATCAGGAAGAAAATCTTCCAGAACACGGCCGAACAGCCTGAAAAACTTACAACAGCTATCAGATCCTGGTCGTTAAATCCTTTGAAAATACATTATTATTTTACTTATTTATTTTAGAGTATTTTTACCCCACCTTTCTCCTTGGAAAAGGACCCAAGGCGGCTTACAGTAGTAAGGAATAACATACAGTCCAGTACAATTAAGACATGATCAAGTATCGAGAACAGGGAATTGATGGACATCTTACAGCATTAAAAGATTACATTAAAGCTGCAAGAGAATGCAAGCAGTTAAAAAGAGAGAGAAATTCCATGTAAAGGTTGTGAGTAGAGATGGGCTAACAAAATGAATAACAATCCAACCCATCAAAGGAAAATGAAAGGAAATGAAACAGAAATTTCCATTTTGTTTAATTTCGTTTTTCATACACCCCATCTCCTAGCTTGTCACTGCCTCCTCGCTTGGAATGCCAGCCACCGCAGGCTGGGGGGGGGGAAGTCCCCCATAGGGACTTTAAAAAGAATTTTAAACAAAATAAAAAAATAAAAAAAATAAAACCCAGGTGCAGGGAAGCCACTTCAGGAAACTCAGGTGCTTTTTTGCCCTGTGCGATGCCTAATTGAACAATGGTATATTTTTAGAAAATAACTTTCTTGTATTCCTTTGGGATTGTTATACTCCCCCCTTCCTCCCCCCTCTCTTCTATGGGTCAAACACATTTTGAAAAAAATAGCTCATTATTTAAGGTGTTACTAAGATATAATAAACAGTAAATGTAGAATTAGCCATAAGAACTATCCTGATTGTAAATGGTATTCCCCAACTTTTCCCTAACATTCTTGAGGAATTTTGTTTAATGGTGTCTAATACACAACTTTCCTCTCAATATAAAATGTATACTACAGATTTCTTTGTGGAGTACTTAGACTGGAAAAGCCTTACAGCATTTCCCCATAATAATACAGTAGAGCCTACTTAATTGGTCCCCTGATAAATATCAAGCTGACTTAATGGGGACTATTGGCAGGAAAAAGATTCAGTGCAATGTATTGCAGTGTCTCTAAACAATGGTTAAATGGCTCAACTAATCTGTTTAAATGGCTCACCTGTTGGTGTCTAAAAGCCCTTTACAGTAGTTTGCAAGTGTGAAATGTTATTCTCTGAAAAAAGCTTCCCTCCATGTAGTCTTTTACACACTCTGCTCTGCTTACCAGGTCTGTTTTAATGGGTAAATTAGACCTTGCTTTAATATAGATTTTCTGTATATTGTTATTTTTAAAATTGTGTTTCGGTGCATTTTCTACCATGGGTCTTGGATAATCACAACAACATTAATGGACACATTTCGGGTTATGGGCACTCTGTGTGCCAATTAAAAAGATTAAGTAACGAACTTCTATGAGCACCAACAAGTAGGCCAAGTGGACATACTTAGAAACAGAGAGACGTTATCAGATCCTTGAATTACCTGCCTGGAAGCTGATCTTACCCAGCTCTCTTGCTTCCCCTGCCAGAGTTAAACTGTTCCTTCACCAGATCCCCCACAAATCACCTCATACAATCCATAATCCTTACTGTGCCACAGGTTTAGGATCAATATAGTGGCCAGGATGCTATCTGGAGCATATGATCACCTTGTCAAAACAGCATTATTCAGTTCTTTGATTAAATTGGGATCCAGTGTTCTCTTGCTTTGACAAGGGAGACAAAAGTGCAATTCAAAGTATTAGTGACAGCCTTTTAAAACTTATCAAGTTTCAGACCATGAAGTTTAATTGATTTCCATTTTGTATATGAAGTTCCTTGCATAGTGATACTCTTTTTCCTAATGTATATCTGAGATACTTATGATTGGGACCAGAATGAAGGACTTGGACACTATCCAAATTGGCTCCTCCTTGTTACCTCTTTCATGATCTGTCACTATAAAAGTTTCCATTTCAAGAAGAATTTAGGATAGATACCATTGCTACACATAGGTTGACTTACCTCACTGAGTTCTAGAATTGTGATTTTAGGAATGGTTGCAGGACAGTAGGACACCCTCCCGTCAGGGGAATCGGTATCTGCTGACTCATCTGTTTGCTGCCTGAAATATTAAACTATAAATGTGTATTTATATGCATTTCCATGGTATATTTACCAGAACTAAAGGGAGCCAGAAACCATAATATGTTACTTGAATTCTGTGTGGTCAAGTCAGAACCAACTTACAGTGACACTTATAGGACTTTCAAGGTAAGTGAAATACAGTTTTGAAGGAGTGGTTTTACCAGTTCCTCTGTCCATGTGAGTTTCCATGGCCAAACAAGTATTTGCACCCTCTTCTCTAGAGTCCCAGGCTATCACTCTATCCACTACACCACCCTGGGAACCTATTGGGAGCCTGTAGTGAGTGCTCACTATTTCTGCATTTTGGAGCATCTGCAAAAGGGCTTGGAACTGATCCTCTCTATAAATGGATGGTTCACACTTGTCTTGGGAAGGAAAGAGATTTAAAACAACCAACCAACCAGAATGAACATGCTGGAAGAATATGAATCTGCCAATTTTAGATTCGTTTGGTTACTCATTTCTGCAAATGGAAACAGTTTAACATTGTGTTGATTTTTTCTTTTGCAAATTCAAGAAAAATGCTAGTCAATATTTTGCAAGTATACTTGCATAAAATTCATTTGCATTATTCTGATCATTTAGGGGAAAAAACACCCACTATGCTCCACATATGTATTTTGTGTCCAGTTCTCAGGGTAAACTATTTTCTGCCTATTTTCTCTTTAAAATACACTTTTCTTTGTATTTTTCAATTAGTACTAACTACTGTACATATAATTCTGAAAAGTGAACATACTAGCAAGGTGCAAATGGTGTAAGTTCATTTCCAAATTAGGTTCTTTTTATGGGGAAAGGTGGGATAAATTTTTTTAAATAAAAAAAAGATCAGACTGAACAAATTTCTCATCCTCTTTGATCATCAGCTCCTCATGACTGGGACCTAGGCAAGGCTTTTATCTAAGACAAAATATCTTTTCAGTTATTTACCCAGATTACCAATTTGTATTAAATAAAATGAGTTACAGAGCAAAAACATGGGGTACATTGGCATGGACTGATAATGATTTTTAAACTCTCCTGTGGTTAGCATGGACAATGGCAAAGGATGATGGGTCTTGTAATTCAAGACATTTTGAGAGTATCATGTTAAATACTCCTGATGACAACTACTAAGAAAAAAGGGTCTGTGTGAGCAAAAGCAGAAGAAAAATAAAAAATAAAGATGATAAACATGTGGTGGCACTTTAAAGACTAACTGGTATATTTTAATGTGAGCTTTCATGGACACCACTTTTTCAGACAAACTACTAAGACAATACTGTTTTTGTTTGTTTGTTTTAATGGACTTCTGAAAGAGTTTTTGAAGTAAACTTGACAGGGATTTGTCTATATTTAATAGACTGATGTGCTTGTGTCTATTACTGATTGTACTATTCTGTGCCATTGCAGGCACTAAGAGTCATTGTGCTTCTTAACTCTTTATGTATCCCTGCCTGCCTTAACCTTTGATTCTGTCTGGTGACACTCAGTCTTCTAAAGCATGCACAGATCTGGTCAGATAGAGGTTACCATACAGTCCTGTGCATATTTACTTAGAAATGCAAACCACTCTATTTAACTCACTTTCTGTTATGCTTGTGAATGTGAATGTCATTCCTGGTCTGGATGAAGACTCTTCAGAAGCAGTGGAAGAGGACAATCCATACCCTTTGGAGGAGAAAGGAGCAGACTTGCAGCCGCATGAGGACAGTAAGAGGACAGGAAATAATTTAGACCACCCTGTCCCCCAAATAAGTGTTTACTTAAGGTTTTGAAGCAAAAATGCCAAATTAGGAGGCATCATCCAGGCAAGCAAGTCCAACATCTGCACCTGTAGATGCAGCTGAAGTAGAGAGGGGAGTCAGGGCTCCTTTGCTGGAAACAAGGTTTGTGTCTTGTGTTTGTTACCAGTTTTGGACCTTTACTTCACAGAATCATAGAATCATAAGAGTTGGAAGAGACCTCAAAGACCCTCCAGTTCAACCCACTGCCATGCAGGAACCCCCATCACCTTACTCTCAACAGATGGCCATCTAGCCTCTGCTTAAAACCTCCAAAGAAAGAGAATCCACCACCTCCCATGACAGCATATCCCCTCTCAATCTTCTTTTTGTAAAGCTAAACATTTCCAGCTCCCTAAGCCTGAGACATTTCTTCCAGACCTTTAATCATCTTGGTGGCCCTTGGGAATCCTTGGATCTTGACCATATTGAGCTTGTCTCTGCATACAGGCTGTTCTGCCCCTCCAACCCTAACTAATTTTGGGCTTATTGAAAGTGTGACTACTGTGCTCCTTCTCCATGGACTGTTTCTCCCTCAGCCTGGGTAGCTGTCTGCTGCAAAACATAAAAGTGACCTTGAGAAGAACTTCCTGGAAGAACTTCCTGGCAGAACATTATATTCAGAGTTTAGTTTAAAAAATCACTAGGCTGAGGATTCAAGGATAACCACACAGTTAGTTCAGTGTGCCATGTCTGTTTTGGTACTTGATGAGAGTCTGTGTGCTAACCTTCTCACTGGGTGTCTCTCCATACTTCTCAAATCAATGCCTTAATGTAATGTCTCAGGGCTCACTGCCACACCTCCACAAGAGAGGAGAAGCTTAAACACAAGTTCATTCTCCAGAGCCCCCGGCAACATCCTGTTCAACTGCAACACATTCTGCTTCTATGGGACTGCCCCAAATACATTTATTGACTGAGGTAGGAGATCCACAAAACAGAGGAAAGCAGCTTCATGCATACATATATTTGAAACCCTAAAATTAGTTTTAACTGTGTTATTATTATGTTTTTTTCTTGTAAATTGTTCAGTTGATGTTGTTTCCTGTAAACTGCCCACAGTGACCTTGCTGTTGGATGGGTGGTATCAAAAATAAATAAATAAATAAATAAATAAATAAATAAATAAATAAATAAATAAATAAATAAATAAAATACTGATAGATAGATAGATAGAATAGGTATAAACCCTTCCAGTGCCCCCCTCTGCACAAACACATTGAAATTCCACTATCTAATTCAAGGTGGCAAGGGTGTTATTCTCCAGAAGAATAGCAGCCCCTCCTTCTCCTGTTCTTCCAATCTTTCTCAACTGACATCTTGGATCACAAGCCATTCCCAAGAGTTCTCCACCCACTGGGCTGAACCAAATAGTCCACAAGGGCACAACCATAGGTCTTGTTTGGTAACTGCCCATCAAGTATCTAGGACTGTTCCCCAAAGACCAAACACTTTGATACCATAAACTGCAAACTCTATGCTTTTCTGATCTTTGCCTACTTGTAAGTTTCTGACCAAAACGTCAGAGGTTGGGGAGTTTGACTGCTCCATGAATGAATCTGGAAAAATTACTTCTTGAGCATCAGTTGCCAGAATTCCCACTCAGTAGGATCAAATTAACTTTTCTTGGCTTTTCCCCAAGTGCATTCTCCTGAAAGGTACCTGGTGGCAGAAAGGGGGCCATTTTGGCTCCCTGTTCTGTTGAGTCTGCAGCAGGCTATTCCTGCTGTATGCTGCTAGGCCTCAGAATTATTCCCAATAAAGAGTCCAGCAGGGGAGAGATCCAAGAAAAATACTGCTTTTATTGAGCTCAATAAAGGAGACAGTAGGCAAACACCCCTCCAGGACAGAGTGGGAATGTTCGGCCCCGAAGACAATGGTGCAACACATTTTATTCCCCCCTTCCTTCCCTCCCAAGGTGGTGCCTCCCTGGGGTGGGCAGGGGCAGTCTTCGGGGATTGTCCAATGGATGCAATCCGGAGGCTGGTCCAGGGGTGGTCCTAAGGCGTTCCTGGTGATGCGGGGCTGAGCATCTGCCCAGTTGTGCCTGGCCTAATCTGTCCCTTAATGGGCCATCAGGAGTGTGACAATGATAAGAGGGAGCAGGGTATTTGTTTTGGGGTCTTGGCAAACAGAGAAAATCAGTAAATCAATGGGAGGGGGAGCAGTGAGTCAACAAGCAACATGAACAACTCAATGGGAAACCAAGGTATCAATAAAATAAGCCTGGAAGCTGCTAGACAGAGTTCCTGGTGGATGTGGAAACAACAATAGACTGCCTCAGGCTGGGGTTAATCCTTGTTGCCTACATGCCAGTGATGTCTTGGAGAAATGGATTCCATCTGGAGATTTGGCTCTTTTGACCTGTGGCTTCTGGAAGATGCAGCCATGCTAAAGAGTCACAATTTTCCTCATTTTCTCCCCATGGTTCTTGCCCAAGATGGTGGTCCCAAGCATAGAGAACGGGTGGGTGGGTGGTGGTACCCAGGAAAACAGGGTGGGGTGAGAGGTTAAGAGGGGAGCAGGGGGATGACCTTCTAGCTCAAGGTGGTGGGGAGGGGAAGGCAAAAGAAAGAGAGGGGGAGAAATATAGTGGAGGGGGAGAAGGAGAATCCAGGTGTGTATGGAGTTCTGTCAGTAGCTTAGGCTCTTCAGGGTCTATGGTGAATGATGTTCCAGGCTTAAAACCAGGGTACTTCAAGGGCCAGATGCAGGGGAGTGGTATCAGGAGACAGATATCTAGTCTCATGCCCTTCCAAAAGCATCTGGTGGGGCCACTGTGAGATACAGGAAGCTGGACTAGATGGGCCTTTGGCCTGATCCAGCATGGCTCTTCTTATGTTCTTATAATTAATCAAAGCCTCCTGGTTCAGCAACAGTGCCACTCAGGCTGGGAAAAGACTGGAGAGCAGCTCGCCTGTTATTTCTATGGGAAAGTTCCAATTTGTTTGGGGTTTTTCATGTGGTGCTTGTGCATGGTATGGGGCGTGGTTTTGGGGTGTTGGGAACCCCAAAAGCATCTTGTAAAATATTTCATTATGCCCAATTATGACTTAACAGTTCCTCTGCAACTCCATGAGCATTTTTCAGGCTGCTTCTGGAGGCCATCCTTAACCCTCCAGAGATTTTTCAGGAGTCAGGAGGTTCTTCATGGGAAAGGGGTACCTGATCAAATTTGTCTTCTACCCTTCTGTTAGCAGAAGCATTACAAGAACAGAGTTCTACTCATGGGATTGCTGAATTCCAAACTCTGCGTATTAACGATCCATGTACATCAATATTAGGATTACTTCTCCAGATAATATTTTTGTTAGTTCTGATTTCTTACTTTGGTGAGGATCCTATCTTTTAGCCTGTTTGTTCTTCTTTTCATTGCTCTGTTTTTCTTGGGGCCTTTTTACACGACCCCTAAGATCTGCTGGCCCCTTAAATTTGGACCAGAGATCTTAGGGGTTTGTTGCTCTTCGTGCATCTCCACCCCTCCGTACTTCCTGGCTGCCGGCTGCGTGAGGGGAGGGAGGGAAAAAAAGGGACAGAAGAATAAAGCCTTACTTCCCGGTGTTGGTGGACGCTGCCGGGGGAGCCCCGGTCACTTCCTGGTTCCTCTTAAAAGGGCGGGAGGCAAAAAACAAAAACAAAAAGAAGCGAGGAGAGCCCAGCACATCCGCATCAAATATTTTTCACCTCCCAAGAGCAGGTACAAGAAAAGTGCGCTGGGTCGCGCTTAGGTGGGCAGGGTCGCATTTAATTGTCTGCAAACTCCGGAGCTGGTGGGGAAACATTTTTAAGCTCCGGAGCTTGCAGCCATTTGCAGCGGAGCTTAGAGGTCATGTATAAATGCCCTTGCTCAAAGGCAACAGGACAAACAGACTATGCCCGGGAAGAGATTAATCCTGTAGAAGATTATTTGCCTTTTTAAGGCAACAGGAACTGTATAGTTCTTCCAGAGATGGGAGAGGGTGACCGATGATCTTCTGGGCTGTGGTTATGACCCTCTGGAGTGCTTTCCTATCCATGGCTGTGCAGCTGGAGAACCAAGCACAGACACGATATGTGAGAATGCTCTCTACGGAGCATCAGTAGAAGCACACTGACAGTCTCTCGCTCAGATATTTTCCTTTAAGAGTCTGAGAAGGTTTATTCTCTGCTGGGCCTTCTTTACCAAGACAGTGGTGTTATGCTCGATGGTAACACCCAGGAACTTGAATACAGCCACCCTCTCCACAGTCCTCTCCAATAAACAGGGTTGTGTGCCCACATTTTTCCTCCTGTAATCCACCACCAGTTCCTTGGTCTTGGGACTGTTAAAGACCAGATTATTGTCTCCACACCAGACACAGAACTGCTCCACATCTTCCCAATAGGCGGACTTGCCCTCTCTGAAAATGAGCTCCACCACATTGGTGTCATCAGCATACTTGATGATTTTGTTGCTGGGATAGATAGAGGTGCAATCATGCATATAGAGGGTGTAGAGCAGGGGGCTCAACACACAACCCTGTGGAGAGCCGGTATTGAGGCTAAGGACTGTGGACATGTGGGACCCTACTCTAACCCTCCGAGAACAGTCTGACAAGAAATCCAAAACCCAGAGACAAATGGAATTAGGAACTCCAAGCACCTCTAGTTTGGACATCAGTCTGTGGGGGAGGATAGTATTAAAAGCACAGCTGAAATCCACAAATAGGAGCCTCACATAGCTCCAGATGGGACAGAGCAGTGTGGAGAGTGGTAGTGATGGCATCCTCTGTGGATCTATTTGCCCTGTATGCAAACTGGTAGTTGTCAAATGTCGATGGAAGACAGGAAATGATGCGACTACACATCCGTTTCTCAAAACACTTCATAATGATCAGCATTAGGGCAACCGGTCTGTAGTCATTAAGGTTGCTGATTGTTGATTTTTTGGGCAGAGGGGCAATAGTCGAGGACTTCCGGCAGGGTGGAATGATAGACTGGTGTAAGGACTGGTTAAAGATCTTGGTGAAGACCCCTGCCAGCTGGTCTGCACAGTCATTCAACATCCACCCAGTGACGCAATCAGATCTAGCAGCCTTCATTGAATTCACTGCCCTCAGTATGTGCCTCTCCTCATGCTCCTCCACAGTGAGTGAAGGGCCACTGTGGGCTGGTGGCTGCAATGTAACTGTCTTCGGTGGCTCCACTTCAAAGCAGGTAAAGAACAAGTTAAGCTCTTCTGGCAGTGAAGGGTCCCCATCAACAGCAGCAAGTTTTGGTCTTTGGTTGGTAATACGATGGATCCCCTGCCGCACCTGCCTCGTGTTGTTACCACTGAAGTTGTCCTCAATCCTCTGCCTAGAATCCAGCTTGGACCATTGAATGCCTCTCTTTAACTTGGCTTTTGCAGCGCTGTATAGCAGTGTTCCCCAACCCCCGGTCCGCGGACCGGTGCCGGTCCGTGGATGAATCGGCACCGGGCCGCCGCAGCGCCACCCCCCGCAATCGCCCCCTGCCACCGCCGCCATCGCCCTCGTCCCGCCGCCGCCACCGCGACCCCTCCGCAATTGCCCCCGCTGCTGCTGCTGCTGTTCCTTCTGCAGCGCTGCTGCTGGCGCCCGCTCGCTTTCCCGGCGGAGGAGGTCCATCCGAGACATCTGGCCCAACCCGCCCGGCCGCGCCGGGAAGCCCTCGCAGCACCGATGAGCCACCGCCGCCGCCTCCTGCTCTGGTTCCTCCTCCTCCTCCTCCCGCCGCCGCCGCCGGAGCAGCAGCAGCAGCCGAGGCCCGCTCGCTTTCCCCAGCAGAGGAGGAGGAGGAGGCGGGGGCCCGCCTCCCCAGGAGCCCGGGTTCCCCACCCCGCCCGTGTGTGTGGGGGGAGTGGCACGGCCGACGCCCCCAGCCGGTGAGTGCCGCCGCCGCCGCTCTCGTGCCTCCCCCTCCTCCTTCCCTCCCATCCTTTGCTTTCACACACCCCCTTTTGTGGCCCCGTTCCCCACCCCCACCCCCAGCTTCGGGCCAGATGCGGGGATAAAAAGGTTGGGGAGCACTGCTGTATAGTTCCACATCTCCAAGGCTGAAAGCCCTGTTTCTGTCTCACAGCAATATAAATATCTAATTGTATTTTGCATAGTGCTGTAAGCTGCCCAAAGTGGCCAGATGGCCAGATGGGTGGGGTATTAAACAAACAAACAAACAAACAATCAATCAAATGGGAAAAGGTTCCGTTCCACAGATCGGCTTGCTCCAGCAGGTGGGGTGGCTTTGCCTCCCTTTCCAGAAGTAAGGGAACTCCATGAAGTTTTGTATAGGAGAGGGGAGAGGAGTGGGATATATAAGCCCACCTTTCCCAGATTACGGCCTCTTTCGATGCGAGGATCCCACCCACCCATCCAATAACAATAACCAATGTGAGTTTGACTGGATGCTGATTGGGGCTGAATAGCATTTTTTTTTACCCTTATCACCGGAATTGGCAAGAAGGTGATGGAGGTTTTTCACCTATCCCATACTGTTTGGGGGACATGGGGCAGTTAAATAGGTTAAAAGTTATTTAGAGTGCAGTTAGAAGGTTGCATACCTTGTTCACACTGGTGGGTAGTGCAGAGGCCAAAAGTCAGTGAGTCCATTTTAAAATGCCATCCTAGTCCATCCAACTTCAGGATGCTGCAGATCTTGAAGTTATAGTGTTGTGGGAAGGATGCGCTTGGAATACTCTTGGGCCAAGGATTACGAATTAATGGAGTTTGGACGCCTGTGTTTTTTAAAGCCATATGGCCACCCCCATGCTCAGTTTTGTAGACTGCACTAATGGGGGATCTTCGACTCACCCAGGTAAGGTCACATGGTGGTTGGGGAGGACAGATGTGACCTTGGTGGCCCAACCATTGCTCCACACTACCTCAGCCCCCCTTGTGTTGGTTTAAAGTTAATAACAGTTCAATAAAGCGTGGCCTGATTTCACCCCATCACTTGTGTCTCACGTCTCATTCTGGCATGGGAGGGCAAGGTCTATCAGCAATAGCTGTTAACATTAGACATGGGCACGGCCAGAAAAAATGACGTTTTGAGTTTTCATTTGTCGGAATGGGTCCGTTTTGGGTCCTTTCCGTTAGTCGCGAAATTTTTCAAAAAATTGTCGTTTCCATTTGTCGTTTTGTCGTTTCCACCACGATTTAGCGCGATTTGACTTCCCAGAGCATAGGGGCGTCCCGCAATCAGGGCCGGCGCTAGGTGTTTTTGTGCCCTAGGCAGCAGGCGGGGGGGCAGGCAAGAGGGCGGGCGGTGGCCATGGGCGGGCGAGTGGGCAGGCGGCGTCGCAGGCCACAGGCAGGTGGCGGTGCGGGCGGATGGGCGAGTGGGCAGTTAGGATATCACTTAGGATAGAGGTTCTGTTCTTGGCTTGCACCCCAAATGTCTGTGTGTGCAAGCAAATTGAAGTTGGGAAAATAGAAAATAAATGGTAGTATATAATATATTTTCAAAATATATCCACACCTCCCACTCCCAGTCGAACCTCCCCCTTTATCCAATATCAGAAAAAAATCCTCACAAACTGCCAGAGAAGAAATAAAGAATAAACTGCTTTTCCCTTCAGCAAACAAAGCTGCAGGGAATCAAAGAAATTATTTTCTAAATTCAATTCCCTCCCTGCCTGCCTAACTTAAATCCTAAAGCCTCCAGCCTCCCTCCTCAATCTCGATCGGATCACACCACCAGCACCAGCAGCCAGCCCTCCTCCCTCAACCACATCCATACACCGACTGCGATTTCTGGAAGGTGCCTCTGCTTTTTATGCCCTCCGAGACATCCAGAAGTGTCAGTCAAAAACCTGGCAATGCCATTAGTGGAATGGTTCAGACAATTTGCATGGTCCCATCCTATGCCCAGCCCAAATGTGCAGGTCTAAAAAAATTAAAAAATAAAATAAAATAAAATAAAATCAATACGACATTTTATTGCTATAAAAAAACCACTGCTGCTACTATTTAAATTCAGGCATTTAAAATAAATAAATTTCACATGTTTCAGTGGTGATTTGGTGTATTTTTTGACCACGATTTCAAAAGAAAAATTGCGGTTGCCATTTTGGATCCCCCCCACCGCATGGCATGGCGAGACAATGAGGATAACACCCCCCAGCCTGGTGCAAGCAGCCGAGGACAGGAGAAGAGGGGGGAAAGGCCGGGGACCCCCCCAGAAACCACCCCTCTGGTAGGTGGCAAAGCCTCAGGCAGGCATATTTTCACCTGCTTTTTTGGCCGGGAGTCGGTTTTTTTAAAAAAAAACTTTTAAAAACTTTTTCTGTCCTTCGCATTGCGTGATTGCCGTGATGCCACAAACGGAAACGAAAAACCCGACCAAATTTTTCTTTTTTCGGTTCGAGTCCGAGTAACGGAAACGATAACCGAAAACAGAAACGACAATTTCACCGAGTCGTGCCCATGTCTAGTTAACATGACAAGGACTCCTATTTCATATGATAATAATTGGTTTTTGGTTGATTTGTTTATTTACAAAAATGGGTGAAGAACTGTCAATCTGTCTATGTGAATTTTTAAGCTGGGCTCATACCAGGAGGCAAGGAAGTACTACCACAGATTTGGCTCTAATGTCATGTTTATTTCAGCTCTTCATCTGCTGAGTTGCACAAAACTTCTGTCTCTCAAAGCAGTGGCTAGAAGGAACAGCATCTTCCACCTTACCTTTTATTCTTTCACTCACCAGAAAACAAGAGTCAGCCATAGCAGAGAGAGAGAGTTCAGGATGAAAGATAATCCTTTATTCTGCATTTTTTTGGCTCGCACCAGTTTAATCTAGCCCTGTAATTGTATTTTAATATAGTTTTTAGTATATAATAAAAAACAAAGCTGCAGCAAATGATAACCTAAGTCTTTGGACATGTTCATTGTTGTAAGTAAAGCAGACATGCCAGATGTTCAGAGATTATTGATGTGAGAGAGAGAGAGAGAGAGAGAGAGAGAGAGAGAGAGAGAGAGAGAGAGAGATGGCAGGACAGTGCTCATGGGGGGGGGGAAGGTAGCTGATTGAATGTTGGGTGTTTGGCAGTGAGCATTATGAATGTCTTCCCCTCCTCTTCCCAGTTGAGAAAAAATAGTAACAGCTTGCATGGGCAAAACACTCAATGAAAAAAAAACCCTATTTTTTCATACAGCTCGCCTTGAATCATAAGAAACAGATGAACATCCTGCCAAGTGCAGTTTGCGTCATCAAAAATCATGCTTTTATGAGAGGTTTTGCTGCTTTTCAGCTTTACTTACAAAATGAGGTGCAACTGGACCGATCTGCTTTGGAAACCTCTCTCTCTCTCTCTCTCTCTCTCTCTCTCTCTCTCTCTCTCTCTCTCTTTTCTCCGTTGCAAAATAATTTCTGTGGCCATTTATTGCTCTTCAATCTTTGCTTTCGTACTGATGTGAAAGCTCCTGTGTTATCATCTGAATATTTAGGCTTGCACCTCATTCTGTCCTTCCATGTTGAAATTAGTCAGCCTTTGAACAGGTTTCATCCTGTGGAAGGCAGTTCCCCAAATTCGTTCTGCCAAGATGGTGAATTGTTTTTTTTTAAAAAATAATATTTTCAAACTTCAGAATGATGACATCTGAAGCAATAGCTCTGTGCAGCCTATCTGTTTAACTCTGTCTTTCACTGACCCTTTCCCTGATGATCTTTCTCTCCAAATGCTTATTGGCTTAATCAGTGGAGAGAGTAATTATGTTAAATGGTCAAAAGGTTTTGCAATTATAAAGACAAATAGAGAGAAATATGCCACATTGAATAAAGCCTGCACCAATGGGATTTTGTAAAAAATAAATGCAAATTTTGTGTTACAGTACAGAAATTCATCATCCAATAAAGGCAAATAAGATGATGATAATGGTAAGTGTAATTATAGTTATTGTATTGGTTTTGCTATTTCCACAGTCGGAGTTGTTCCTTAAAATTAGGTTGCCAATTTAAACAGTTGCCAATAACTGATAACTAGCTTCCTGATTTAAAAAAAAAAAACAGTGATTCTGAAAACACATCATGCCCCCCTCAAATTTTTAAGATTTGACTCCTGAGGTGGACAGATTGTATTTCCCATAAAAAAAAATAGAGGCTGTGGATTATTGCAAATATAGCAGGCTGCAGAGGAGGAAAAGAGGAGCCTAAATGATTATATTGGTACAAGTAGAGAAAAAATCTTACGATGGTAAAAATGGAGAATATTTCATAAAAAACAGAAACAAAGTCTCAAACTAAGAAACAGAAACAATTTGAAAATAAATTAAACAGTTTGAAAAAATAAACCAGTAGTATTTAAAAGGTTAAAAGTAAACACTTGGGAATAGACATGGGCACGACTTGGCGAAATCCTCATTTCCGTTTCCGTTCCTTGTTTCCGTTACGTAACGAAAAGAAGAACGACAATTACTCCGCTAGAACTTGAACTCGAACCGACTAAAGAAAAATTGGGTCTGATTTGTCGTGGTCGTTCCTGGTGGCATCGCAGTGATCGCACGATGCCAAGCGGCACAGGAAAAAAGTTTTAAAATAAAAACCCGATTCCCAGCCAAAAAAGCAGGCGAAAATATGCCTGCCTGAGGGCACCTACCAGAGGGGTGGTTTCTGGGGGGGGGGTCCCCAGCCTCCCCCCCTCTCCTGGGCTGCGCATCCTCATCGTCTCGTCGCCAACTCGCCAAGCGGCGCGGCACAGAAAAAAGTTTTAAAAATTAAAAAAGCCCGATTCCCGGGCCCGGCCAAAAAAGCAGGCAAAAATATGCCTGCCTGAGTGAGGGCACCTACCAGAGGGGTGGTTTCTGGGGTGGTGGTGGTCCCCAGCCTCCCCCCTCCTCTACTGGGCTGCGCAATGCGCATCCATTCCTCGTCAAGATCCTTTGAAATTTCTGGATCCAAAATGGTAGACATCTTGAATATAACACACCAGAAATAGTTGTAATAAAACAAAGAAATGTTTGGATCATTGTCATTGCAATTCTGGGTGGTGCAGCGTTGACAATAAAGAATAGGAAAAACTAACAAAATACAGAAATCTGGTAATTAAACCATCTTTTGGATAAAACACACTACAATGGTCCTCATATTCACTGGGGCTTTGGAAACAATTTCAAGAAATTTCATACAGTATCATAAACATTTGTGAATCTCATTAATAACTATTAGAACTATGAAAAAGAGCAGTACAGTAGAACCCCAACCTACGCCATTAATCCGTTCCGAGGGCACACTCGTAACTCGACCAGCTTGTGAATTGGGGAGCAATTTCCCATAGGAATGCATTGAGAATCAATTAATCCATTCTGGAGGAACAGATTTCAATGCATTCCTATGGGAAGCCACTTTAGTGCTTGGCTCGGTTGTTTAAGGAAATTTTTTTAAAACTGCCACTTCTTCCTCCCAACCATCAGGTGCATAGAGGGAGAAACGGTGGTATCTTCAATTTTTTTCTCTTCTGATGCAAGCGCTAATGGCTGCCATCAGCGCTTGCATTGGAATAGGAAAAAAATTTAAAAACCTCCGCTTCTCCCTCTACGCTCACGATGGTGTGTGGGGGGGGGTGAGAAGAGGAGGTTTTTCCATTTTTCTCTCTATTCTGATGCAAGCTCTGATGAGGGCTTGTACTGGAAGAGATAAGAAAATGAAAAAAAAAAAAAAACCTCCGCTTCTCCCTCTATGAGCCCAGTGGTGGGGGAGGTGAGAAGTGGAGTTTTTTTTTTTTTCATTTTTTTCCTCTCTTCTGATGCAAGCCCTCATGATGATGATGATGATGATGATGATGATGATGATGATGATGATGATGATGATGATGATGATGATGATGATAATAATAATGCATTCAAGTCATTTTCAATTTATGATAACCAACTCATACTCAGAAGTGATTTCCCATTCTTGGGTTGTTGGTTTTTATTTTGCTGCACCCATGCTTACTTTACTAGTACACAGACATCTTTGACTTGGTCCCCATTTATACATTGATGGACATTTAAATGTACATCTCTAGTTAAAATGTTTATTTTGCATAAGGGATTCTTCATAAAGCTTGAGGAGTTTTCAATTGAATGTTGAGGAGCTGTATAGCCATCACAACAACCAAATACAAATGTGGAACAGGTGATACCTTTAGGCTAATTGAAAATTAACAAAAATGAAACCCTCTTCCTCAGAGCAGTACCAACAGGTTATAACATGGCAAAAGATGGATTTGCCAGAAGTTATTTCTTAGATGTAACGTCCTTGGCAAGATGGAAAAAAGCCAGGCAGTTTCTTAGTTGAGGCTCAAGCTTGGATGTTCTTAGGATACACCTGAAATGGAGTGAGGGAGGTGTTTTTATTGTCTCAGTCCTTCCAAAGACATGTCATGGCTCACATACACACATTCACACCTCTCCTCAATGTGGTTCATGGAGACCAGTGGCCCCTGCTTTGTCAGTAAAGGGGGAGGCCCATGCATTTCATTTGGGGATTGGGTTAAAACTTGGAAAAGTCACTGGGTGTAGCCAATTGGATCAAATAAAAGGGAAAGAGATTACCCTGTGTTGCAGTCTTGTAATGTCTCTGTTGACCATCCATTTGCCTCTTCCTTGGCACGTATGGGAGGGGGGCTCATTCCTGGTATCTCAGTATTTCCAATTGAAGCAAAAGAAGTTGAGGAGCCGTATAACCATGACAAAAACCAAATACAAAAGAGGAACTGGTGATACCTTTAGACTACTAGAAAGCCCTCTTCCTCAGAGCAGTACCAATAAGTTATAACGTGGCAAAAGATGGATTTGCCAGGAGTCATTTCTTAGATGTAAGGTCCTTGGCAAGATGGAAAAAAGCCAGGCAGTTTCTTAGTTGAGGCTCAGAGCTTGGATGTTCTTACACTGCATCCAAAATGAAGGGAGGGAGGAATGTGAAACATAGATAGATTCATCCAAAGAGAGAGATATATTATGGGTATACAGAAAAAATCCCAGAAAAACAAATAATATCTTACACCTGCATAAACGTCCCTTAAACCCATGTTAAATATAAGACGGAACCCCAGAAATCTTAATGATTCTTCATCTGCTTTTCCAAGTAGTAATTTAAAGGTTTAAAAAACCAACATGTGGTTTCTGACACATAAATTTCAATTTCATCAAGAAAGGACCACTCAGGCTGGTCATTTTTATTACTTTGGTCTATGTGATTTGTGTAGTATATGGCACATTTAGCTAAGTGTCAGTAAACAAAAATTATTATGGGGCTTGATAGTGCCTGACAGCAGCAGTTAGCAAACTTGAACTATGAGCTGATCTTTCAAATAATCTGTCAGGAAATTATATTTATGGCAACCTTTTCACCAAGACTGGCAACATTCAGAGTTGTTTCTTTACAAACAGAAAACAGTGTTGATTATTCTGGAAAGGAAAAGAAGAAAGAAAGGGTTGATTTATTCCATAGCTTGGTAGGAGGAACAAGCTCCTTTGCCGTTGTTTTGCAGAAAATCAAGTTCTGCACTTATGCTTTGTGTAGTTGGGTGTTATTTTGTGGTTCAATAGTTTCCAGTATTCTGGCTTTCCTTTCAGAATGTTGAAATAAATAAGTTCACTACCAAAAGTACATTCTTGGAAGGCCTGATTTTCTGCAGCAGCAGTTTTTTTCAGGTTCTGATTAGACCTTGAGCTATTATGACTATTCTCTTTTTTAATTTAAGGAGATACATGCATTGAAAGCACAGAGAGGTGTGCTTAACATTAAGTATGAAAGATCATCTATGGAAGACATCCAGAGTGTGGTTGGTTGGATTTTATTTCTCAACTGGGATAAAGGCAGGGATGATGGATCATAACTGACAGTATGGGTTGTGGGTACAGATGGGCATGAGTTTTTATTCGTTTCATTATTTGTTATTCATTTCATTAGCTAATGAAACGAATAATAAACCAACCCATCAAAGAAAAACAAAACGAAATGAAATGGAAATTTCCATTTTGTTCGCTTCATTTTTCGTTACCCCCTCCTACCTTGTCGCCGCCACCACTGAAAGTCCTCCTGGTCCTGGAACTCTGGGGAAGCTACCGCCTGTAGAGTTGCTGGGGCTGGGGGCTTTTTAAAATAAAATTGAAATTAAAAATAATAATTAACAGCTAGACATGCTCTAAAACAAACAAACAAGCAAGCAAGCAAGCAAGCAAGCAAATAATAAATAAATAAATAAATAAATAAATAAATAAATAAATAAAATGAGTGCCGACCCAGCCCTAGGAGACGTGCACTCAGTGCTCTAAAACAAACAAATGAACAAACAAACAAACGAACAAACAACAACAACAACAACAACAACAACAACAACAACAACAACAACAACAACAACAACAACAACAACAACAACAACAACAACAACAAGAGTGCTGACCCTGCCCTAGGGGCTGCATGGTTGGCACTTTAAAAGAAAAAAAAAAAAAAGAAAAAAGAAAAAAATCCAAAAAAGAAAACGAGTGCTGACCCAGCCCAGGAGCCACGCGGCTGGCACTCTAAAACAAAAACAATTAAAAATTAAAAAGGGGCTGCATGGTCAGCATTCTAAAATAAAATAAAAAATAAAAAAATAAAGCGAGTGCCGACCCAGCTCCAGGAGCCATGCGGTCAGTGCTCTTAAAACAAACAAGCAAACAAACAAAAATGCCACTGCTTTTTGGTCGGACTCGAGTTCAGCTCGGTTCAGTTTTTATGATTTTTTTTAAAAATTCATGCGAACCTGAACCGAACTGAACCAAGGGTGGGCCCGGAACAAAATGAACCCAACCATCAGTTTTCTGTTTCGTGCCCAGCTCTAGTTGTGGGTTGTCCTCAACTTTAAAGCATGGCAGCATTTTGTTTCTGAGTTTGGAAGAGTAATATTTTAGACCCCGTAAATGTCTGGCTTCGATAACTCTGTATTATTTCTCTCTATGTTTCTGTGAAGATTCTCAGTCATCTGCTTGGGAATACCCTGAAGCAAATGGTGAGCCACTGTGTGAGACAGAATGCTGGGCTGGGTGGGCTGTGGCCTGTTCCAGCAAGGCTGTTCTTATGTTCTTATGTTCTTAAGATTCTCAGTCATCCAGGTGAGGTTATGTGGAAGATGAGTCATGGCAACTGGACTTCTTTTCTTGTAGGATCAAAACATTTCACTAGACATCCTGATAAAGCTACTTGGATGAGTAGTGAAAAGTTTTGGTCTCACAAGAGGTCCAGTTGCCATGACGTAACTCCTGAACATCTAAGTGCTGGAAATATTTAAAGTGCAGGTGGTGAAAAGGTCCAGTACCCTTCTTTTGAGTACCTGTTCTCCCCAATTACCTCTCCCAAAATAGTATTTCAAATCAATGCTGTTATTGTGCATGATTGTGTTTTAAGGGGTTACCCATACTTGCCTGTAACAAGCAATTTTGCCTTAAAACTGGTGTCTATATATCTTTGTCTTCTCCCTGAGGTTTTATAGGGAAAACTTTGAATGTCTGAATCACAGACATTGGTCACTGGTCATATTCTTGTTTCATTATATTCAGGATGTAATGGAGTTAAGGGAAAGTTGCCATCTTGTGAGACTTCATGCAACTCCGGTGAGATCCTGACCAGGCATTTTTGGGGGGGATACACTAAAAATGGAAATATGGGAAATGGCAACTTATTATTTCCCTTCCCCCAATTAAATTTGATGGAATTAATGACACTTTTGACAAAGTATTGACTTCTGTTAATGAATCTGTGGCAAATACATCAGGAACTTCTGCAGACTGCAGCAAACGGAATCTTTTTTTTCATTTTTTAGGGAAAAATTTCTTTCTCTATGCTTAAGCCTTCTCTGAGGGTGTATGGTTATCATAACTTAATCATACCCTTTGGGGATTAAAAACACTTATCTCTGGATCATGACTTGTAACACCCTGGGGGATGATTATCTTGGGAAACTCACCATTCTCTGTCATGCCTAATTGCTTAATTATTATAGCTCCAAGTTCACGTTGCTATACGAGGGCTGAAGTTATGGCAGCACCTCTGCTAAGAATATGAGTTTTGAGTAGTTTTAAAAATGTGATAAAATCTGCTGTTGGCTGATGCACCAGGCGGAACAACATACGTGGAAGTCAATCTTGTGATTTAATTTCTGAATTTTATCCTGCCTATGTTCTTCTGCTGGGATACAGAGTTAGTAAGGGTAATCCCCAACCCCACATATTGATATTGTTGTTAGTGACTGGACAGTGGGAATTAGGGTAAACATAACAAATTAAAATTAAAATATCATTGACTAGAGTGAGTCACATAGACTGTATGGAAAATTCTCAAAGCAAAGGAATTCTTAGGTACCACCTTTTTTAAAAAAAAAATTCAGTCCAAATCAGAATGCATTCAGAAACTTTAAGTCCGTGCCCAAGACTTTAAAAAGATTTAAACATTTAAACTTAAACACTTTCATTTTAATTTTCACTTTGCATCAGGTTGATTTGTACAGAAAACCAATATATGCTTGTACAAATTCACAGTGAGATAGGCAAGAACAGATTTGTCAATTACCAAATAATAAATATGAGTACTGGTGGTGAAATGATTAGACCAAGTACAGGAAAGGAATGCTAGTATTTTAATGGGTGCCTATATTTGCTGTACATCTACCTGGAATACCAAAGAAAAGGCTGAAAGTAATATGAGCCCTATGACGCTAAAGGTGATCTTCAGTCTGAATAAATCACCTAATAAGGAAGGACACATTTCAACTTATACTTCAAGGGGGAAGTAGCACAAGTTACCTTCAAGGTAGGTCAACTAGTTGGAGGTTGTCAAAATAATGTTTCACAGGGCAATAGATTGAACACTGCTTCTGTAGAATAAAGAAAGGAATAAGCAACACTGCTTTCACTCTGTACAGTAACCCCATGTCTGGCTGTTAAAATAATTCCCCATTTACAGGATCATTTCGACTTATTTTGGAAAACAAATATTTTGGTAATCATAGTGGCCAGAATCTTATTGTCAGTTTACACTTCATATAAGTCTTGGTGACAGACTGAGGCCTGCACAACCAGCACCTTGTTCATGGAGTAGGAATTGGCAAGCCACTCCAGTATTCCTGCCAAGAAAACTCCATGGACATGGAGTCACGAAGAGTCGGTCACGACTGTAAGGACACAACACACACACACACCAACCTAATCAAGAATGCTCCAACTACCATACAATTGCACTCATTTCACACCCTTGCAAGGTTATGCTCAACATTCTACAAGGGAGGCTGAAGCAGTATGTGGACAGAGAACTCCCATAAGTGGAATCTGGATTTTGAAGGGGCAGAGGAACTAGAGATCAAATTGCCAACATGCACTGGATTATAGAGAAAGCTAAAGAGTAGAGATGGGCACAAAACAACTTTTGGTTCATTTTGTTATTCGTTATTTGTTCTGTTACCTAACGAAATGAATAATGAACTGCCCCCTCTAAGAAAAATGAAACAAAATGGAAATTTCTGTTTTGGTTCGTTTCATTTCTTGTACCCCGGTGTCTCCTACCTGGTGGTGGAGTCATGGTCCGGTCCTCCTTGCTGGACTTTGAGTACAGAATAAATAAATAAATAAATAAATAAATAAAAGCCCGACTGGCCTACGCTGCAGCTGCTAGGCGGGCCACGTGGTTGGCAGTGAAAAAAATAAAAATAAAAATAAAAATAAAAATAAAAATAAAAATAAAAATAAAAATAAATAAAAAAACAATATGGCATGCAGGCCCCAGTACTGCCCCACAAGTACGAGACCTGACCTGCGGGTCACTGAACTGGCTTGAGGGCCATGGAACCAGCCGATGGACCAAAAGTTAAAAAAAAAAGATCCACTCGTGAGCCCGGTACCGGCCCCTGAGCACTGGACCTGGCCTGTGGGTCACTGAACCGGCCCGTGGTCTGCAGGACCAGCCCATGGGCTGACAAAAGTGGTTGGCAATAAAAAAATAAAATAAAATAAAATAAAATAAAATAAAATATAATATAATAATAATAATAATAATAATAATAATAATAATAATAATAATAATAATAATAATAATAATAATAATAATAATAATAATAATAATAATAAAAAGGAGCACTGACCCAGCCCCAGGGGTGGCCAGGTCAGTGCTCTAAAATGAAAAAATGAAAAAATAAAAAATAAAACAAACACCGACCCGGCCCCAGGGGCCCCGTGGTCAGCACTTGAAAAACAAAAAAATTAAATAAAAATAAAAATAAAAAGGAGTGCTGACCTGACCCCAGGGGTGGCTGGGTCGGTGACCTAAAATAAATAAAACAAATTAAAAATAAAACAAACACCGGCCCGGCACCAGGGGGCACATGGTCGGCAGTTTAAAAACAAACAAACAAACAAATATTAAAATAAAAATAAAAAAGGAGTGCCGACCCGGCCCCAGTGGTGGCCAGGTCAGTGCTCTAAAATAAAGAAAAATAAATGATAAAAAAACCAAGCACCAACTTGGCCCAAAGGGCTGCATGGTTGGCGCTTTGGGGGAAAAACAAAACAAAACAAGGTGCTGGATCCAACCCAGCACCTCAAAAAGACCCTGCTGCAGGTGCCAGGATCAGCCCCCACCTCCGCTGCTGCCACTGAGCTGCCGCCACTGCTGCCGCCGCCTATCAAGGACCCAAACCAGTTCAGATCAGTTCGGGTGCGTACGATTTTTTTAAAAAATTGTATGAACCCGAACCTGAACTGAAGCAAGGGTGGGCCTGAAACAGACGAACCTGAACCATGGGTGTTCTCTTTCTTGCCCACCTCTACTAGAGAGTTCCAGAAAAACATTTACTTCTGCTTTATTGACTATGCAAAAACCTTTGACTGTGTGGACCACAGTAAACTATGGCAAGTTCCTAAAGGAATGGGAGTGCCTGACCACCTTATCTGTCCCTTGAGAAATCTATATGTGAGAAAAGCAACAGCAGTCAGAACTGGATATGGAACAACTGACTGGTTCGAAATTGGGAAAGGAGGGTGACAAGGTTGTATACTGTAACCCTGCCTGTTTAACTTATATGCAGAGCAGATCATGTGAAAGGCAGGTCTGGCTGAATTACAAAACAGAATTAAGATTGCTGGAAGAAATATCAACAATATGAGATATGCAGACAATGTTACTCTGATGGCAGAAAGTGTCAACTAGAAGGAGAAGAAATGGAGGCAGTGACAGAATTTACTTTCTTGGGCTCCATAATCACTATAAATGGTGACTGCAGCAATGAAATCAAAAGATGCTTGCTTCTTGGGAGGAAAGTGAAGACAAACCTAGACAGCATCTTAAAAAGCAGAAACATCACCTCGCCATCATCTTACCATCACTTTCAGATAGTCAAGACAATGGTTTTTCCGGTAGCAATTTATGGAAGTGAGAGCTGGACCATAAAGAAGGCTGAACACTGTAGAATTGATGCCTTTGAGCTATAGTGCTGGAGGAGACTCCTGGGAGTCCCCTGGATTGCAAGGAGATCAAACCTATCTGTTCTGGAAGAAATCAACCCTGAATGTTCACTGGAAGGAGAGATTTTGAAGCTGAAGTGTCAATACTTTGTCCACCTCATGAGGAGAAAGGACCCCTTGCAAAATTCCTTGATGTTGGGAAAGACTGAAGGCAAAAGGAGAAAGGGACGGCCTAAAATGAGATGGTTGGACGGTGTCATCCATGCATCTAACATGAACTTGACCAGACTCCAGGAGATAGTGGAAGACACGAGGACCTGGCGTGATCTGTTCCATGGAGTCACAAAGAGTTGGACATGACTTAAAAACTAAATAACAACAACCAACCCTTGAGTGATTTCCGTCAGGCAGTGTAAATAGAATTCTGGCTGATACATGAAGTCTATAATACATGTTTATAGAGATGCATGATTAGAGTATGTTGGCTCTATAGTGTCATGGCTCTGTAGTGAGGTCACGTCTAAAGTAAAATACAATAACATATCAAAACTAGAGATGGGGATGAATAAAAATGGTGATTGCAAGAAATGGATGAATTGCCAGTGAGAAAATGATGAATCAATGAATTGATCCATCTACCCCTTAAAATGCTATAAAAAGACTCCCCTAGCATCTAGAGGCACCAGTTTTGCTTCCTCTGCCTCTCCTTTACAATCCCTGCAACTTTGGTTAAGAGTGAGGTCCAAACTATGTACTCCTCAAAAGGTGTCCCCAGGAAAGTGCTCCCCAGGCACCTAGAGATGCCAAACTTGCAGAGAGGATTCTCCAAACTCTCATCTACAGTCCTTCTAGGTCTGGTGATAATCGGGTTACTCACATCTGAGTTATATGCCCACAAAGTGCCCCCCCCCAGGAAATTGTCATTTTGCAACTAAGTTGGGGAAACCCAGAACACATAGGATACTACACTTGTCTATAATGTCACATATACTCAGATATATTTTATGAATTCCTATTCCTTATATTTATACCACACTTCCCTCCCCACCTGTATTCATAATATACTTGGGTTAGAAACCTTTAAATCTAACTCTTTGCAGTTACCCAGACAATTGTGGAAAGATTTTGTCAACAAATAAAAAATTAAAATTAAAATTAAAAAAATAAATTTAACAAAAGAAGGAAAATATAAGATAAGAAACCAAACAAAAGACCCATCACCCATATTTAGAAACATTTTCACCATCACACATTTACTGACAGGTCCTGAAGGCTCATTAATACAGTGTCTAACAAAGCAACATAAACTAAAATATGATTTAAGACTTGTCAAAATCTCTTAATTTCTCTTTCTTTCTTTTCAAAAGGCACTTTAGAAGTTGCTTAAGTGGGGAGAAAAACTGTTATTTCAAGTAAGAAATGTGAATCTCATCTATCACATTACTTGCCATCACCAGGAAAGGGGCTCAATCCCCCATGGATGGTTTTGTGTATGCGTGGGTTGGAGCCCCGGGAGTACTACAAGACCATGTGGGCTGCGTGAATACCAAGCTTTATGGGATATTGTTGGAGCAGCTTTCTGCCAAGGTGCTATATTAATGATCAAAGTTGACATTGACAGCTATGGGAAAGAGATAAAGTTCTTATACATCTTGCAGAAAAAAAGATGAGAAGAAAGGAACCTCCCCCCCCCCGCCGCCCATTGTTTTTTCTGCTGAGGGCACTTCTAGTCTTTTTCCCCTGTTGTTGTACTGCATGGAAAAGTAGATTCTCAATCTAAGCCACTATCCTCTTCTCCCCTCCTCCTTCCCAAAGTAAAAGATCATTTCATTCTGCCTGCATCTTTCTGTTCATCAGCAGCGGAAGCTGACATGAAAAGCAGCCACCGCTCTAATCCATGATCAGGTGTAGTAGCTCTCACAGGATTTTACCCGGTTAGGATATTAGCTGCAGTTGAAAGTGGAATGCTCGACTCAAGGAAATCACTTGCACAAATACCAGCCGACTTCTCACTGACTTTGTTATTTTTTTAATCTCTCTTTAATTGTTGTACATACAGTAGAGCAAAAGCAGTGACAAAGGGGTCTGAGGATCTTGGAATATTTACAGCAGTGATATTCAAAAAGCATCCTTGTGTGTGTGTGTGTGTGGGTGGGGGATTTTCCCTATCTTCTAGTATTTGTGTACACATTCTTCAAGATCATGGGCGGACAACTTACAGAGGTCTAGTGTCCAGCCACAACCCCACCCTACCCCCAAGCCTCAGAAGGATGTTTTTCAATCCAGGAAAAGTAGGGATTAGAGATGGGGATGAACCACCAAAATAGATGTTTGTCCCGATTCATGGTTTGTCAACTCTGACAAACCATGAATTCCCCTTTACACCAATGGATGAACCATGAATTCATTTGTCGGTTTGTTAGGGCTTAAAACAAACAAGCAAACAAACAATTGAAATAATTGAAAGTTACCTTTTCAGTTGAAACATTAATTCTATTGAGTAGAGATGGGCACCTTATGAAAAAGACACTGTTTCAACATTTTGTAAGCTTACTAAACCTTACAAAATGATACAGGACAGCAAACAGCGTGTCAAGAAATGAAACAAAGCACCATTTTTTGTTTCAGAAATGAAACAATTTGTCCTAGCATCTTGATCCAGCTGTCTTGAGAATAGGAGGTTTATTTTTAAACTGATTGATTTGTTTTCCTTTCTTCCCACACCTCAGCTGTTGAGATAGCTTATCTCTGACCTTGATCTGCCTGAGGATAGCCAGCTCAGGAGCTGAGCTGTTCCCTTTGCTGGCTGTGTCTGCAAGTTGATTTAAACTGATTGTTTCCCTTTCCTTTTTAAGTAGGACTGTGGAGGTTATTTTTAAAAATATTTTCTTTCCTTCCCTTGAAGTGCCATGATCAGCTGTTGAGTTTATCCCCCAAATCTCTCTGTGCAACAGCTAGCTATTAGGTTTCTAACTTGTTTACAGAGGGTTCTTTGCTTGAAAGCAAATTGATTGGAAGGTTTGTGAGTCTTTGAATTAGGGTAGTGGGCTAAGAAAGTACCTCATTATAGCCTTACGAAGCATTTCATTTCATGATAAAAATTATTTTAAAAAATCTGTTATTAATGAAATGAAACAAAATGAGGACTGAAACGAAACGAAACAAAATGAAACACCCTATTTCCATTTTGTGCCCATCTCTAGTGTTGAACTATTTCAATTGATTGTGTTTGATCAGGTCATTGCAAACAGCTGAAAGTGTGCAAATGTTGACAATACACCTGATTTGTGGTGGAGGTTGCATAATTTTGGTCATGATTGTTATGTACTTAAAAAATCTAGCATTCTGCTCCAGGCATCTATTCAGAAAGGAAGAGAATCAAGAGCATTGTTAGGAACATTGATGGGAGAAGGAACAAAGCACACCATAAACATACACAACTTCTCTGTATGTTTGTGGTGGCAGAGAGAAAGCTGAGACAGAGTCTCAGGGCGCTATCACACGAGGGGGAAGATGCAGAGAATGGGAAGCTCTGGCTTTTGTCCTTACCTAATCACCTGATTGAAGATGTGGGTTCTGAGTTCCCACATCCCTTGGATTCTGCTCCACTTCTGTTATGTCCCCACAGTCGTAACCTGTTTCAAGCAGGCACAGAGGGATTTAAATAAATAAATAAATAAAACAAAATGGCCGTACAGCCCCAGGGCTGGCTGGTGGGGGCTAAGGAAAAAAAAAAAAAATAAAAAAGGCCAGCTGACTGGCACTGGGGGAAGGGAAAAAAAGAAAAATATATAATAAAAAACCTCCAAACAGGCCCAGGGCTGGCTGGTGGGGGCTAAGGAAAAATAATAAAAAAGTGCCCTGCCTGGCCCACAGGCCAGCTGACTGGCACTTGGGGGGAGGGAATAAAAATAAAAATATATAATTAAAAAAACCTCCAAACAGCCCCAGGGCTGACTGGTGGGGGCTAAGGAAAAATAATAATAAAAAAATGTCCTGCCTGGCCTGCCTAAAATAAAAATAATAAAATAAAATAAAATAAAAGCAACAACCAGCCCCAGGAACAGCCTGTTGGTGCTACGAAAAACAAAAAAGCACTGACAGCCCAAAGGCCAGCTGATCAGCACTGGGGAGGGGAGAATAAACATATTTTTTTTTAAAAAAGTGCCTGACCATCCCTAGAAAAAGCTGGTCAATGCTATGAAAAAAAACAAGCAAACAAGCAGATCATATACCCACTCCCATGGACTTCTGCATCCAAAAATGTGTTTTTTTAAGTGAGGCAAAAAATTCCCAGTAGGTATTGGAAAACTCTCCAGTTTTTTTAAAGCTCGGTGGCCATGGGGACAAGAGATTTGGACACAGTTTATCTTGAAAGTTAATATGGATTTAAAGGGACGTGTGATAGAGCCTTCAGACAGCACAAGGATATGCCACACTAAAAATGGAACCAGGTCTTTTGTTAACCCAACTTATATTTCCTGTTGCATGATAGTTACTTGGTGGTTCAGAAGAGTAGACTCAGGGCTCAGAGGACTAGAGTTGCAGGACCTTTTCGTTAGTAGGGATCAGAACAGTCTGTGCCATCCCCATCACGTTTCCTTACTTAGCCATGATTGTTGCAGTAGCTGGGTGAGTGGGAGGAATTTCCCCAGCTACAATGTATTGTTATGAGCTATCCTTTCTATAAGCTGAAATATTGGGGGTTAGTCCTGAAAGAGAGGATGTGATCAATTCACTTTGCAAAATACTTACCCTAGTAACAAAGAGAACCTCTCAAACTGAAACTGATATGAAACTACAAAGTTTCTTACATTTTGGATTTGCTTTGGGGCTGTAGCTGTGGGAACTGACATGTTATGTGCCTGAATTCCAACAGTAACTACTGGTTACAAAATGAGTTGTTTTATAAAGGTGTTCTTAGTTATTCATCTATGTATCCACTCTGCCTCTGATCCAGACCTTCCATCATTTTGCCTTGCACATGGGGTCATTGAATTATCATCAGTCTGGAGTTATGATCTACATATGCTTCTCAGCAATGCTAGGGGACAGGGTTATAAGGCACCGAAAGCCTGGAAAACAATGAGATTTCTCATTCAAGTGCAATATATTTGACAATGACAGCTTTAGGGAAGTATTGGCCACAGAAGCCAAAAACAGCAGGACCCTATGAGACTGTTTCATGTTTCTACGAGCCAGTGCATAAAATGTAGCATATTAATGGAGCACAGATCTTGAGATGATTTGTGGACTGACATTTAATGGATTAATTTATTGGTACAATATGATTAATAGATTAATTTATTGGAGCAATTAACATTATTGATTTGTATTAATCACTAGAGATGGACACAAAACGAACAATTTTTCATTTCTGTTTTTGTTTTTTTGTTTCATTACATAACGAAATGACAAATGAATTTTGTCTCTAAAATGAAACAAAACAAACAGAAACACCGGAATTTTTTGTCGTGTGTTTCATTTCTGTTACTGCAATATGAGTGAATTGCTTAAAATCCTAAAAAAATCACAAACATTGAAATAAATGGTAATGAAATGGTAACAAACGAATGAAAATGAAATTGAAGTTTTTGCAAAAATTCACGAAAAATGGAAACAAACCGAAATGGACCCTCCAAATGACAAACGACAAATGAAATGCCATTTTTCTGATTCGTGCCCATCTCTATTAATCACTATCAAAGTCAATTATTTTAGTTAAATAATTTTTAAATGCTGCCAGAAACCTGGCTACAGTGTCTTGTGAAGATATTAATAGAAACACATAGATTCTAATAGAGATGACCATTGGTTTGAGACAGAGTTGGAAAAGAAGTGATTTCCAATTGGATGGTTCTGTACATTTCTGAGATTAAGCAGGCTTCTCACTGAAACTAACAAAGATGGACACCACTTAAAGCTTCATTCACAATTCATAGATTAGAAAAGCAGAGTGTCAAGTGCCAGAAATAGAAACTCTTCCTTAGAACATTCCGGGTTGGAAGGGAACAGGAGTGGGGCTGACTGGTCCAGATTCTAATCCTATGGCAAGTTTTACGAGGGGCTTTACAATCACCATATTTTGAAGGAGGGACTTTGACTTTGTTGTTTTCAGATGTCATCATCACAATTCTAGTAGGATTTCAAATGAATTTCAAGCATCAACTCCTTGCACCTATCCTTTTGAGACATCAGCATTCTTTGTAAATTGTGCTGTTTTCATTGAATTTGTCTGCAAAACAAAAGGGGAGGACTGCAAATTGCAAAGACACACCATTAGACTTCCCTTCCTCAAGAAGTCCATACACACAATTCATCCTTTATTATACCTTTACAGGCCTGAGTAAAAATAGTACACTAAAAATAACTAATACAAAAGTGGAACAGGTGATACCTTTAGGCTACTATAAAAATAACAAAAGATTGCTAATATTTTGGGGGCAAAACCCTCTTCCTCAGAGCAGTACCAATAGGTAATAACATGGCAAAAGATGGATTTGCCAGGAATTATTTCTTAGGTGTAGAGTCCATGACAAGATGGAAAAAAAGCCAGGCAGTTTGAGGCACGGAGCTTGGATGTTCTTGGGCTGCCTCTGAAGTGAAGGGAGGGAGGTGTTTTTATTATCCCAGTCCTTCCAAAGACATATCACGGCCCTCACGTACACACATTCACACCTCTCCTCATTGTGACTTGCGGAGACCAAAAGTCCCTGATTTGTCAGCAACAAGAGGGGGATTGGTGTATTAAAAGATGCACACATTTAGAAAAAAAATTGGCTAGATTAATAAAGCTTTTTTATATAAATACCTTTTTTCTTTACTAAACATATGGAAAGGTCCTTTTTTATTCTTTGACCTTTCTGGGAAAGTTTTCTATTGCACAGACACACAGACACAGACACACACAGAGAGAGAGATACAGAGGTGTACCTTGTACCTGTACAATTGTTAACCATAATCTTTCCTTTAAAAAGACTGTGTAATGTGATGATTTTTAAAAAATATGACAGACAGATGAAAAGTCATGATGATTTTTGTCAAGCAAGGCATCAACCTTAGACTTTTTGGTTTGGGAGTCACATGTTGAATGAGGCTATTTCCGAACTGATACTAACAGAAGAAGCATTTTCTCCCCTAAGCCCTTAAGCAAGATACCAGATTTGAAGATCTACACATATAGAGATAAGCATAGAGATAATGTGAAAAATCACATTTCAGTGAGAAAGTGAAAACCACATATAACAGAAGTTAACACTCCTCAGAAAGAAAGGCAGCATTTACAATTTTGTTTATAAATGATCTGTGAATTTGGGATATAGAATATTCATTATTTCTCTCACACCTGACAGTCAAGATACTTCCCTTTGCAATTAAAAATAAAATGAAGCTGCTCAAATCCTGTTACTAGTTGGGATTGGGATACTACAGTAATCAGACCTACTTGAGCAGAAGATGAGTACTTTAAGTGAATACTTCCTTCATCTTCCCGTCACAATGAAATCCAGTCAGTTGGCTTATTCTTTGTTTTGATTAGTATTAATTTTATTCAAGTTTCTAACACAGTGTTAGGAGTCAAACTAAAACTTCTCTTAAATTATCTTGCTAGACTTTAATAAAGCATCTCTAAAGAGATGGACACAAAATGGAAATATAGCATTTGGTTTTGTTTCATTTCATTTCAGTCTTCATTTTGTTTCATTTCATTAATAACATTTTTGCCAAAACTTTTGAACTATTTCACATTCCCACCATAAATGAAAATAGGTACCTATCTTTTTTTCGCATTTCCAGCAGAGCTTGGAATATTTTGGATTCATTCTATTCATTCTGACTGGAGTCATATACCATCTTAAAACTAGTTTGAAGTAGTTTTCTTTTATTCTGACTGATAATGACCGTAAAATCCTCAAATTCCAAATTCTTTTCCATTCATCATTATTTATTTCTTTCTCTATGTCTTGTTTCCATAGCTCTCTTATTGTGTCCTGTTCCCTATTCTCAAATGAATCTTGAATTATTTTATATAATTTGCCAACTGTTCCTTTCCCTGTATTTCCTTTCTCTGATTCATATGTTGTCAGAAATTGCTCAAATTTTGTATATCCTCTAAGTTGTGTATTTCTCCTAATCCATTCTTTTCGTCCAGCTTTCTAACTGGGCGTAATTCAACCACGACAATTCCTGAGTTTGCAGAATACGTTTAATTTCTTGTTTTGATGTCATCTTTTTAATCCAATCTTTTAGTCTTGCCACTTTCCTTAATTTAAATAAGTCTCCCAATTTCTTCATGTTCGTGGGGAAATTTATCTGATCGATCACCGCACCAAGCGGGAACCTTCCTGTATCAATTTCTTTCCCTACTTTTTCCAAGTGAGCAATAGGGAACTTAGAAGAGGATTTTTAATTGGGTAACTTTTCCTTTTGGGAAACTAAACACATATTTATTTATGTCTTCATTTAGTTCCTCTGATTGAAGTTCCCACCATATTAGTTTTTGAGGTTTAAATAGTATTTCCCCCAGGGAGCTAAGCTGATTAGCTATGTAATACATTCTAAGATTAGGTATGCCTATACCTCCCTCTTTTTGAGATCTGTACCATAAGCTTTTATTTATTCTTGCTTTTTTTCCACCATTGCAGAATTTATTTAAGAGATCTTGATAAACTTTAATTTCAATTTCTGTGTATTGAATAGGTAACATTCTAAAAAGAAAATTTATTTTAGGAAGTATTTTCATTTTTACCATTGCTATTCTACCAAACCATGATAAGTTTAATTTGGAGTGATTTTGTAATTTATTTCTAATCTCTTCCTTTATTTTTGTGTAATTTCGTTCTTTCGTTTTACTAATGTCTTTATCTAAAAGTATCCCTAGGTATTTTATACATTTACAAACTTTCAGTTCATGATTGGAGATCTCTTCCATGTCTCGATTATCCTGATTGAAAAGCATGATTTCTGATTTCTGCCAGTTGACACATAATCCGGTTGTTTCACCAAATTCCTTTAGGTGTGCTTTTATTCTTAATATATTTTCTACCGGATTTTTATTGTTAACAAAGCGTCGTCCATAAAATAAACTAATTTTTATCTTGCCTTCCTTACCCATACCTTTAATAAGTTGGTCCTCCCTTATTGCATTAGCTAGTAACTCTATCACTATGCAAAACAGAACTGGCGATAAAGGACATCCCTGTCTTGTTCCTCGGCCTAGGGTAATTTTTTTCTGTCATCCCATCATTGACAATGATTGATGAGGTGCTATGAGAATAGAGTTGGTTTATTACATTTAGAAATTTTTAGCCAAATCCCCATTTCACTAATAAAAGTTTTAACGCAGGCCATTGGACACAATCAAAGGCTTTAAATAAATCTAGAGACAAAATGCATGCTTTGTCCTGTGATCTTCCCATCTCATAAAGAACATTCAAAACTCTTCTTACAGTGTCTGACATTTGTCTACCTTTGATAAAGCCCGTTTGGTCTTCTTTAATATATTTGTCTATAAATGTATACATTCTTTTGGCTAGAATTGCTGTAAAAATCTTGGCATCTTGATTTATAAGTGATATTGGTCTGTAAGATCCAACATCTATTGGATCTTTATTAGGCTTCAGAATTAAAATAGTTAAAGTATGTTTCCAGGAGGAAGGAACTTGCTCGCCCTCCAATATCTCATTATAAAGCTTCTTTAACTTAGGAATTAACATTGATTTGAATACCTTGTAAAATTCTGGTCCCAATCCGTCATCTCCTGGAGTTTTGGCATTCTTTAGCTTATTTATAACATCCTCTATCTCCTCCTCTTTAATAGCTTTTTCCATTTCAAGCCTGTCTTCTTCCGCTAGTCTTACTTTTAGGTTTTTGTCAATATATTGTTCCATAACTTCCTTACTACTTCTATTGGCTGTATATAAGTTTTGATAAAATTCTTGAATAGCTTTTAATTTTCTTTCATTTGAGTAGATATATTGCCGCTTAAATCCTTTATCCTTCCTATCATGCTTTTTTCTTTCCTTTTCTGTGCTAATTTTGCTAGCATCTTGGAGTTTTTATTACTGTATTCGAAAAAGTTTCTTTTCAAATATAGTAGATTTCTTTGGGTTTGTTGTAGATCTATATCTTCTAATTCCCTTTTCCTGGCCTCAACCTGAATTAAAATTTTTTTGTCTTTGGTTAAAAAAATTGAGATTCAAGGTCTGCTATAGTAGCCTCCAATTTTTTTATTTTGCTGATCTCGACTTTTTATAATAGCACTTTCTTTTATTATGTAACCTCTAGCCGCTGCCTTCAGAGTGTCCCAGATAACTCCTATTTGACCACCACCTTCTTCATTGATATTCCAGGTTTCTAGCCATTCTCTTTGTATTTTTTTGTACTGTATCTGGGGTTTGAAAAATTCTAGGGTTTATTGTCCACCTTCTAGCTTCCTTATAATTCTTCTTATTTTCTATTTCAACAGACATTAGAGCATGATCAGAAGTTTTTATCAATTCTATATTTGTATTTACAACTTTAGATAACAAACTTTGTGAGACAAATATAAAATCTATTCTCGAGTAAGCTTTGTGGGCTGATGAATAAAAAGTAAATTTTCTTTCATCGCCCTTTAATTCTCTCCAAACATCCTTTAATCCTGTATTTGCGATGAATTTTGTTAAGATTGTATGTCTAGCCCTCCAGTCTACCTTCCTAGTCATTGTTTTATCTTTTATTTTGTCCATAACCATGTTGAAATCTCCTGCCAAAATCACATGTCCTTTCTGTACCTTTTCTATCTGCTCCCATATCTCTTTGTAAAACAGGTTGTGATTAGCATTTGGTGCATAAACATTTATCAGTGTATATTGTTCTAGACCAATTGGCAAGAGATTATTGAGGAGATAAGAGAAATACTACAAACTGATATTAAATGTGTACCGGAAATTGCTTTGTTATCATTATCATTACCATCTATCAATGAATATGATGTGAAAACTAAAGAATTAATAGCAAATCTTATGACAGGAGCTAGACTGATTATTGCTAGGAACTGGAAACTGAAATCAGACCTTAAAATTGCTGAATGGTATAAGGAAGTGTGGGACATAGCACTAAATGATAAACTATCTTGTAATATAAAAGTTTTGAGAGGTGAAATAAAAAAAGATACTTTCTATGATGTTTGGGGGAAATTTATAGATCATGTACTATTAAAAGGGAAAGGGATACAACCAACTTATAACCCAACACAGTTCTGGCGTAAAGGACCTTAAGAAGCATTTTGGAAGAAAAAGAAAAAAAAAGATGAAGAGAAAGAGAAGATGCAAGAATACTGGACGGTTTCTTGGGGGTGGGGGGCACTTTGTACTGTTTATGATTGTCTATTACTGTTTTTTATATAATTGTTTATCATTGTTATTTTGTCTTTTTTATGTTCAATAAAAAAAATTAAAAAAAATTAATAACATTTTTTTTAAAAAATGTCACAAAACAAAATGAAATGAAATGATTCATAAGGCTATAAATAATGGGGAGCCCACTGCCTGAGTTTAAATAGCTTTAAATCAAAGACCCTTCTTAAATCTTCCAATCAATTTGCTTTCAAACAAAGAACCCTGTAAACAAGCAGGAAACCTAATGGCTAGCTGCTGCACCTCAGATCAAGATGGGAAAGATAAGCTCCATAGCTGATTGGTGCAGGGAGGGAAGGAAGGAAAACATTGAAAATAACCTCCAGTCCTACCTAATCAGGAAAGGAAAACAATAAGTTTAAATCAACTTGTAGGTACAGGCACAGTGAAGAGAAGGGAAATGTGATCCACTCAGCTTCATGGTCCTAAAACTGCCATGTCCTCAGTCCAGAGACAGGCAGCAGAGCTCAGCTCCTGGCTAGCTGCACACAGATCAAGATCAGAGATAAGCTAGCTATCAACAGCTGAGGTGCAGGGAGGGAAGGAAGGAAAATAATCAGTTTAAAAATAAACCTCCTGTTCTCAAGATGGCTGGATCAACAAAGAAGCCTCTCACCACTAGGACAAATTGTTTCATTTCCGAAATGCTGTTTGCCATTTCATTTTGTAGCATTAATAAGTTTATGAAACGATGAAACAGCATGTCATTTTTCGTAAGGTGCCGATCCCTAATCACTATGTATGATTCAGCTCATTTGCAGGCTAATTCCATTGGCTATTGGCAAGTGTTATTGGGATGATGTGACTCAATTAGTCCATCATCTTTGGTTTCCTTTGCAACTATTTCTGAGTCCAATTCAAAGTGCCCATAATTCTTTCTGAAGCCTTCATGACTGAGAATCAGGTGGCTGAATGACCATGCCTACCCAAATAAATGAGAATAGGAAGTAGTAGGAAGTGGCAGGAAGAAGGGCATTGAGGGAAATTTTTTTGAGGATGAAGGAATCTAGAGCCCACACTGATAGATTTTTTAGGTCAGCAGCACCCTATTCCCAGAAACCAGGAGAAAAGCCCTTATGATTTCATTGGGCCAGACCTTTGTCATGTCATACTGGTAGAGCGTGCAAGAGTTCATGGGGGTCATAAAGACTTCTGGGCAAGCTGGTAGTGGAAATGGGCATGAGATGAATTCAAGAAATTAGATTCTAGATTCTGGATTAATCAGGTAATATGGCAATCCAGCACCAGGGAGAAATGCATATTTAGTGCCACCACCCCCAGGGCCAAATGGAAATGCATAAAAGCATGTGCCAGACTTTAAAGCAATCTCACACCAGAAATGTGCATCTCACCACCTCCTAGTTTCAAAGATGAATTGAGATTAAAAACTACTTTTTCCCTGCAGTGATATTCCTCTGCGCAAGTCCCCCGAGACATCTTGCTGAATTTTTGGAAAATTCACAATATGTGACTTCTACTGCTCAATTTCTTGAAGAAATGCCTAGGTGTTGGATTATACCTGAAGCAAATGACATCCTTTGTGCAGAGGATTCACCTGCAAAAATGAAGATGAAACTACACAGAATGCTGTCTTTCTCTGTGCAGTATTCATTTCAAAAAGGTGTTAAGCGGCCACCAAATTTGGCCCTCTTCTGCACAGAAGAATGGGTAAAAACAGAAAAGAAACAAATGTAAGGACAAAATAATCTCTCTGATGCAGGGCAAGATCCTGGTGCAGGATACTGCCATTGGTGAGACTCAGAAACTCATATAGGAGGAGAAATTTTGCACGCTCTCATCACACACAAAAGTAAAGGAGACTCTTCCTTCAGAACAACTTGCCCTATGATTTGTCTTCTCGCCTGCAGACCTCCACAAGCGTCAACTGGAGATGCATGAGTTGTAGGGATCCCTTGAATGTCTATTTTGCAGCGGGGGGGGGAGTGAGACAGTGAATTTGAATAATAAATGAATAATAATACATAGCACTTTTTTGCTCTATGGAGAAACCTCACCTCTAACAAACTTTGGAAAATTCAAGTTATTAGATGAATTCATGGTCCGGAGCAGTGTTGGCGAACCTATGGCTCAGGTGTCAAAGGTGGCACTCTGAGCCCTTTCTGTGGGCACCCGACATCACCCCTTCACAGCCACCTGTATTCAGGTTAAATTGCTGTATTGGCACTTTGCGAAAAAATAGTGGGTTTTGAATCGCAGTTTGGGCACTTGGTCTCTAAAAGGTTCACCTTCACTGGTCTAGAGCCTAAATTGATATGGTGCCCATGTCATTAGCATCCAATTCCTTGAGATCTCAGTCTCAGAGGTCAGGGGAAAGCCCTCTTTCCATCCTCACTTCCTTTTACTCTTTAGGTAAGCATTGCTGAATCTGATTCACACTGGTTCCTATGTCACAGCTACCTCTATGGAAGTAAGCTAATTCTATGGACAGTGCTTCCGAGCAGGAGCTATAACAACCAAGAGTCACTTATGACATGGACTGTGCTAATCATGTGGAATGGTTCCACACCACTCTTGCACATTTCTGGCAGCAGCATAGAAACTTTCTCCATATGAGCAGCGCCATCACCCCAGCAGACAACTCGCACACTTTGTGGCCACCATGTGGAGCTACTGCTATGTGTATCATCTCCAGTGACTTTCCCGTGGTGGCCACAGCTACATCGAAATGAAGGGGACATGATATTTCCCCTAGATAGACAACAAGGATCTTTAAAATCTCCCAGGTGGAAAAGATGAAGATCAAAAGGAAGGACTTGTTCAGTTCTTTGAGAACAGAGGCCCAAGATAATAGTTAATCATATCTGTCTTATGCTATTGCCCTCTTTCAGGAACAAGTAGTTTGAAGGTAGGCGGGCCAAGTATTCTACACAGGGATCAGAAAACAAGATCCTTCCCTCCTTGTAGAACTGAGACTCACTGGCAAGGCCGCAGTCCATGTCTCTGCTATCCCCTGACTGCAATTGGAAATGACAGGATAACCTTGACAATGGTTCAGTCCAATTTGCGCGACAGCAATTTATTGTTTGCTGCTTTCTTTTTAACCCTTCTCTCTTTCTCTCTCCGCCCTTTCCCCAGAATAATTTGAAGCTAACAATTGTTGATGGATGAGAGCAGACTTCCTCTCCAACAGCCACATTCTTCATGCAGGAACAACACACTTTGTTCATGGAGGTTGGGGTGCAAACGAAGAAGTTTCCTTCCCACACAATACCAAGGCGGCAACTCTGAATTGTAATACTGAACTTCCTTTGGAGAAGCACAGGCAGAAATCCTTTTTTTAAAAAAATGTTGTTGTTTTTCAACAGAAAGTTTGCATCCATTAGCATCCAAGATTGCAATTAGTGTTTGGGCCAAACAAAGAGTCAATATGATGTCATGTCTAGACAACATGTAAATTAATATGAAAGCAACTGAGTTACAAATTCTATACTAATACAAATTAATCTGAATTAAGTTTAATCCACAGTTATTAACTGATTAAATGTGGCTGTTGGTAGCTACAGGGTGCTGACTTCCATCTGTGTTTATTAAGGGCACTGCTTAATCACGGATTCTGCATGGGGAAATATTTGAAGCACATGTCATCTCCCTCTGCCTTGGTTGATTTGGTAGAGGATCTCAAAATACCAATCTGAGCGACTCTTTTTTTAAAAGAGTCCTTCCTAGACCAATTAGTTTTGGTTTGAGGGTGCTTTGTCTTTTGTCATGTGTTGATTGTAGCTGGCTCATTATACACTTATTGACAATGCATACATTAAGGGAGGGGAAGCTAGCTGCTACTGCTAACAATGAGAAAATAGCCATGGAACACTGTGGGCGGCAGAGGGAGGGGGATCCCTTAAACTTCCAGGTTTGTTGTTGTCATCATTATGCAATGAATGGATAACCTGTTGCCAGGACTGAGGAGATATGTGTCTGACACTGACCTTGCTGGGTTGACGCTGTTTACATTTTAGAGCAGGTAACTCATTAATGCAAACATGAGGTGGACAGATTTGTCAAATAAAATTAAGAAAATGTCAGTAGAAGCTGTCAGAGGGAGGCTCTGAGTCAAATATATTCAGTGGGGGAAAACTTCTGTTTTAGAAATAGGGTTTGGGAATGACAATAATAACAGTGCTGCTAAAAATATCATGTGCTTGTGTCCAGGAAATTTATTATAAATCAATGTACATTATCTGTAAGGTCCATGATCTGTTAAGCCCCTCCCTGCATTTCAATCACCAGCGGAAATCCTATTGTAAGCAATCCTGCAGTAAATTCATCATTGTTTTTTTGCGTTGCTATGACTATCTTATTTACCAGTAAACCAAAGTTTTGCTGAAATTGTTATCCCAGCTTGGGAAATGGCTCTGACGATTATGTGAAATGTTTTCCTTGCTTTCTTTCTAATGGTGAACACAAAGCTGGCTCGTCTGGAAACCACCTCTCTCTCTCTCTCTCTCTCTCTCTCTCTCTCTCTCTCTCTCTCTCTCTCTCTAAGTTTTGACAAAGCCTTGAAATCTATTATGAATCTATCATATAGGACATATAGCTGGTAATTACAAACTATGTGATATCAAAACCAGGGTCATTGCATTGTATAGCCCTCTTTTATAGACATCCCACTCATCGTCTTAATAACTGAAGCTGTCACGACAGTGGTCTGTGCCTAGCGTGAAGCCCTAAACAATTCTGACAAGCTGCCGCTCATTAAGGGACAGTCATTTTGCTGAAATGTCTATCAGCTCTCAGGGATGTACCGAGATGAATAGGCCCAAAACAATAGCCCCATTTGTGAGAGCAGGAGCTTCTCTAATGCATGATGAGACAATCAAGCCAAGCCGTCTTCAGCACAAAGACATAATTAATCAAATGGACAAATGGTTCAAAAATGGCTCTACTATGTTCGGTAGTGGACAAGGTGTTTCCATGGAAACATTGGCGTTTGCATCATGGTTAATGACCACTCTGTACAATGAAGTTCCACAAGGAAAAAAAAAAGTCCCAACAAGTCAGGGGAGTGGAGGGAAACAGGAAAACACCACTCATGTTCTAAGGGGTGGGTGGAATAAACATGTTTTGAAAAAAAAAAAAGATAACTTTAGAGATGAGGAACTGCCACATTTCATGTCACCTGCAAAAGATGCATTCATTTAGAATAAGAATTTATTGGTATAGAACTGAATGAACCTTTTTCTATAAGCAGGTGTGAAAATGTGCCGTAGTCATGATTGTTCAAGTAAGTCTTTTGATCAGTGCCTTCTGAAAATGACTCAGTGAAGTGGGTTTTAACAGCCCTTCATTGCAGTGTATATAATATGTGCACTGCCTTTATGGATCTATGTTATGATTTGCAGTTCTTCATTTGAAGGACTATCATCCCTCATGTTATGAGAGAACATCTCTAGTCTCTGAAAACATGGGTTTCACCTACCATTTAGGACAAATGGTCCCATGTTTGGAATATCCTTTGTCTGCATCACGTGACCCAGGATGTGACATAATTGTTGTATCTGACAGTGGCCACATTTTTGGAGTTAGCATTAGGCAACACACCACCACCAACTCACTTACTTCTGCCATTGACTCTACTGGTGAAAACTGACCACAATTTTGGTGCTTCTGTGGTCCAAGGGGTGTTAGAATGGGGTTTTCAAGGTGGATTTATAAGCACAGTAATGATAAACAGATAAGTGTAGCTTCAAGTAGAATGTATCAACAATGTACCATATTTTTCCACGTATAAGACTATATTTTTGTCTAAAATTGTTAGACTAAAAATTGAGGGTTGTCTTAACATGGAAGTCAGCCAAGGAAAGAACAGAGTGGTTGCAAAACTGTAGTTTTGGGCTGGAAAAGTTGGGGTTGTCTTATACATGAGAATGTCTTATAGATTGACATGTAACATGTAGTTGCTCTTATCTTTCCTCTGGCTTTCCATCTTTTTATTGTTATCAAGGCAAGTGTACTGCAACTGCTAGCAGACCTCATCGTTGGCATATATTGGGTTAAGCTGCACATATTTCTTGCCATTCCTTTCCCTCGTCCCATGCTTTTGGTGGGCTGCTATTCTTCAAGGACAGCTAGCACACAAACACTCACATGCTGAGCCAGTGAGCCTGGGCACTAGCTAGAAATGGGTGGCCAGGAATTAAAGATAACCCATGCAGGAAAAACAAACTTTCCCCCTCTTTTTACAGTGCTGGGATTTGACTCCTACCTGGAGAACCAAAGAGCCACAACGATTCACTGAGACTTTCATTTTATCCTCCCATAGTCTCAGCAGTGGTGTCTTCCTCAGTCCCATACAGCATCTGAACCTTGGTGACATTTCTGCTTCTTTCTCCACAGTTACTGGAGGAACTCTGTTCTCCACTGCATATGCTTACTCCAGATCCACCTCACATGTAGGCTCTCTCTCTATTTATGGCTACTACCACACTTCCTTGAGCAGCGGATTTTATTTTGCATTGCCTTATCTCCTCCTGCAGTCATGTGGTCGCTACAGTGGTTCGGCAGTCCGCACTTCAGTGGTTGCTTAGCAATCGGCTTCCCCGTTTGCACTTGGCTGCTCCACTTTAAACTACAACAGGGGAATGGCAGAAAAAGACAGGAAACTGAAAAAAGGCAGCATAGTATGTCCGCAAATACAACCAAATCGCTTTAAAAGGGGGTGCAGGAACCGATCTAAAAAAACACCAACCCCAGTGGTTGTCCCATGAAATCTGACACAGCAGTCAAAAATGGGCGTGGCCAAGGGGGCTCTTCAGAAAAAGTTATTTGAAAAGCTGACAGTGATTTTTAAGGCGATTTGTATTTAAGGAAAAGGCATTTCAGATCTAAAGTGCAGTAGCGGTTTATAGCTATACATATGGAAAACTTTCCAGGAATGTTTCCTAAAGCTTGGAAACCCTGAAAAACTGAAATGTTACCCTTGCTTTGTCAAAGATGTCAACATTTTATACATTCCTTATTTTGATTGCTGTGTGAAAACGATTTCAATTTTTTATAGTTACTAGGATATTGTTGATGTTAATTGATTTTGTTATTTTAGGGGGCTAATTGGGGAGTTGGCCATTTTCCTGCTATCATTAGTAACTTTTATTATTTTTTAAAATGAAAACAAACACCTTGGTGACAATTAACATTAACCAATCAATGCTACAAGGTGCTCTAAAAGTATTCATGTTCAGCAACTAATCTCCCTTGATTAGTCAACGTAAAAATGTTAACAATGGTAAGAGAAATGGAGAAGCAGTTATCAGGGGGCCTTTGATCCTGTAGGAATCTTAACTGTTACCCAATCATGCCAAATCCTGATGGCAGCCCTTTTATTAACTATTGATATATATCAAATTCAAATCCTTCATCTACATTTTACTTGCTATTCTTTGCTTTCTCTTCGTTGCCAAATTCCTGTGTGTTCTACTTCACACATTTCCCAAGCACTCATCTCACTTGTCACTCTCTAAACAGGAATGTGAGAAAATTAAGGGTGGAGGTGTACTCATTGTCCTGTCCCACAACCTGCAGTGGGGACTTTGGATAGAAGATTTGCAATGGTGAGTGCTTTGCCTGCAGTTTAGAAATCCTGCATATTTGGAGTTCAAAATCAGACCAGGAGTCCAAATGACTACAGTAGGGTTCTGCTTGCAGAAATTTACCCCTACCCCATTGAGGGTTGTGGAACCTTGCTCCATTGAACATGTGAAAAGGGAAAAGGGGCAAGAACAGCACCCTCTTCACATGGTGCCAAAGCATGAAGTGAAATGCTCTAAGGGCTATTCTACAAAAGAGGGGCAGCATCTGTTCTCTTAATCATCTCAGAGTACAGGACACAATGGCCTCAGGTTAAGAGAACCAAGCTTTCAGCTAACTTCCTAACGTTTAGAGCAGTATAGCAATGGAACCAAATGCCTCAAGAGGTGTTGAGTGCTCCAACACTGTAGATATTAAACAGAAATTTAGACAATCACATGGCAGATATCCTTTGATTTGTATTCATGCATGGAGCAGGGGGTTGGACTTGATGGCCTTATAGACCCCTTCCAACTTCACTCTTCTATGATTCTATGACAAGAAGGCTGCAGAATAGCATTCTTTTGGAGGCAGATGCCTGGCCAGGTCTTGAACAGGTTGGGTGCACCATCTTGATTGCTGATCCAAGACTGGAATGAATAGTATGGTGCTCTCCCTTGTTCCATGCCCAACTTGACTGACAGTTTGAATCTTTCTTCAACACCTGTGACAGAGCAAGATCTTCCACTACATTTATTTATTTATTTATTTATTTATTTATTTATTTATTTATTTATTTATTTATTCATTCATTCATTTATTCACTTTCTTGCATTTTTATCCCACCCATCTGGTTGAAGGCCACTCTGGATGGCTAACAATCCATCAAGACCAAAAACAAAACAGATACAGCAAATACAAAAATAACTAAAAAACAAAAACACAATTTGTCCAGTTAACATCACACAGACCTTCCAAATACTTCAACATTACTAAAATAACAATAAAACATTAAGAAACCACACCTGAAGGCAGCTAGTATGTGGGCACAGACAGGATGCTTAATACACCACTCTCTTTTTCAGTCTTTTGCAGTTGCCTCCCCGCCTCTGCCACTTTTTGTCCTTGCTTCAATCTGTCTGCTAGTTGGGGTTGCCTTCCCAGGGGTAGATTTTGCACAGCCTATTAGCAGTTCTTCATTCAGCAAATTCATCATGTTTTGGGAATCAAGACTTCAGAGCCAACTATAAGTACAAGTGTTTACTTTTGAACCACCATGTTTGGAGGAAGGAACACAAAGCGAAGTAGCTAGAGATAGAAGTCGGGGGACTGGGTTTGACTCTTCAACAAAGAGATATAATAACTAGCCTGACACTACATCTGAAGAGGTAATTCCCAAGCAGAAGAGGAGAGGAAGAGTTGGGGAGTGTAACTGAGATGTGAAGCTTTGTTGCCTGATGAGATGGATTATCTTTGATCCAGCAAACCTACTCCTCAACTAATAACCATTGCTTGTGATTTCTGACCAGCAAATAAAGCCACAATGGTTGGCTGTTCTGTTGAAAATCTATTCTCTTAGCAGGGTTAAGAAGACTGAAGTATACAGCCAAGCCCTATTTGACCCCCAAATACAAACATACTAGGTTTTGGCCTGCTTAGTTACCCTTTGTGAGGAGAGAGACAGCATTTTTTGCCAACAGAGGCAACAATTTTGCTGATAAGCTTTTGTACCCTTTAAATTGAGGTTTATATCACTTCCCACCAGCCCAAACCAGCATAGCCAATGAGAGATGGTGACTGAGACATGCACTCTGGCAACATCTGGAGGCTACCTCTTGTCCTCTCCTCTTTTATCCCATGATTCACATAGCTTTGGCCCTCAAAGATTTTGGTTTCCAGATCCTAGACCCCTCAGCTAGGATAAGCTATGGCAAGGGATTATGGGGACTATAGTTCACCACCACCACCACCACCACCACAACAGGGGGCTATGTTTCACCACCACCACCACCACAAGCACAAGGGATTATGGGGGCTATATTTCACCACCACCACCACTCCACCACCAAGCACAAGGGATTATGGCGGCTATATTTCAACACAACAAGAACAAGCTCCATCACAAACTTTCTAGGTCTCAGCGAAAATGGAGATTTCAACCCATAGAGATGCTCCATCTAAAAATGGGTAGGCTTTTTCATTTCTACAGAATGGAGGAAGGACCAGCATACATTTGTGGCCAGTAACAACATGCTGAAAAGGTATTCCTTGAGTAGAAACACTTGTTTTGCAATGATAATTTTCTATTAAACTTCTGTGAATTGAGGGTAGGTTTGAAAAAGTGAAAAATGAAAAGAATTCCCATAATCATACCCACTGGGTTTAGAGCTTTTACAATTTTAACTGGTGGCAGAAGGATTTTTAAAAATGGAATATCAGAATCTGACCATTGTAGGGGTGCCAGATTTTATACAGCATGCCTACTTGTGCCCTGTTGAGCTCAGTGTTATCAGCACCGGTTCAATTTCTGAGGCATTGTCTGTCACCATACTTTAGTGAGAAAACAATCACATTTTTCTAAGCCTATTGCACTTTGTCCATAATCACATATATTTTCAGGAGGACAGTCAGGCCTCAGGTACTTAAAGAACGTCAATCTCACTTTTGGATTGTTTTGTTTTCTTTGTCTAGTAGTAGTTTGGATATTTTGCTCACCTTTCCTAACCTTTAAGGGAGATCTTACATCAAGCTTATTCACAAAGCAAACCAGGCATTTTAAAATTGGCAAATAAATTCTGTTTTGTGGCGGAAGGGTGGTATGGGGTTTGCAGGAGCAACTCCAGGAATTAAATAGGTCTTGGTGCCATACAAATGGATAATAACAACACTACATTATGCAGGGCTTATCTCCTCTTGGTTCATTATATTACATGCTAAAGGCATGAATAAGACAATTTCCTACAGATGTCCTTTGTGACTCTTTCCCTTAGAATTCTAGAGTCCCCTAAGAATCTCCTAACTTTAGCATTATACAGTATACAGCACAGGAAAAAAATATCTTGCAGTAGAGAGTCACGTGGATGGCTCCAGATGGGTCCAAAATAGCATCAGGAAATTGGGATGTGAATGCCTTTAAAGAAGGTGAAGATTCCTGTTATGTGGAACATTCTATTCCACCAGGCATATTTCTAAGCTAATTGTTTCATAAGCATCTGCTAATTCTGCATACCCAAAGTGAGGCATGGGGGAATTTCCCCCACCCACCTAAATCTTTCATGTGTACATATGTTCTACAGGAAGAGACCAGCATCTGGCCACATCTCTCTTCTTCCCAGCATTTGTTCCTTCATTTTATATGGAGTGCTTCAAAAGATACAGCGTGTCTTACCATATCAGGCCAAAAGAGTGTCCATACAGTTAAATTGATCTGTGGCCATCTTTAGAAGTATATTACTGTAAGTCTTTGGAAATATGGGAAGCTGAAGAGGGATGAGGAAGAATTCTGTTTGGTTTGCAAATTTCCTCAGACATTGGTTGGAAAGGATTTACAGCTATGTGAATGTCAGGAGGAAGAAAGCCAAACTGACAGATCTGCTCATCCAGCAGAGATCCAGCCATGCTCCTTGTACTGAAATTGCAGCCCCTGCCTCTTTTTCTGGCAGTCTGCTTATCTTTTAACAGCTATGCATCTAGCAAGGAGGGCATTGTTCTCTCCTTGCTGAGAACACCTATCCAAATGGATCTGGCTAGTCCAGAGGAGTGAGAATTTTGTTTGTCTTGGTTATTTGACGCCAGCCTATGACAGTCTATATTTTTTTTAAAAAAAGCAATTCAGTGAAGAGGACACATGGCTGTTTAAAAAGAGATGGCCAGATTTCTATTGTTTATTTGCTGCTTTTGGTCACTGCTTTTAGTCCTCAGTGTGCTCTAGGTCATGTGACTGGGGAGTGATGGGGGAAACACAAGCAACAACCTGTTCACCAGGAGAAAGTTGCTACTGGGATTAAAGAAGTACACGCATGCTGGTGTGTATAAACCCTATGATCTCCATCATATCCTGTCAAATGGTACTTGGACAGCTGTTGGCCTAATTGTCTTGCTAATTTCACCACCACCACCACCACCACCACCATTGCCTTAGAACTGCAGGGCTGGAAGGGACCATGTTCTTCATCATGTCCAGGTCCAATCAAGAAGGCTTAGTGGAGAATTCAACTCCCAACCTCTGACTCAACAACAAACTACCTAAACAGCTACTACAGTATTTGCTCACTAAGAACAATGGAAATGATGAGGAATCAGAAACAGTAAATGATTACTTGAGTGTTTCTTACTTTACAACTTCAAACTTTTCATGGATTCAGTTTAGAGCAGGCATGTCTCCGTTAGGTGAATATACTTGAAGGCACACAAATACAATTTCATCTATGATTTCATTAGACGTGCCTAAAATGGATCAATGCAGATCTTAAAAGGTGCCACTAATAGCAGAACTAATACGAGTTTTGTACAGCAGGGAAAAATAATCCATAATATGAAACCCAAGAGAGATGTCAGTCTGAGAATACATCATTAGTGTTCCTTGTATTGTGTTCATATTTTGGATAGTACTTCAGATCGGTAAGCTTGGTGCAGGATCCACAGGCATATATTGCACATTAACTCCTGATAACAAAAATCCGAGGTGACAATGCCATTAATTCAGGGGGTGAGCACCCAAGATGTTAACATTTTAGCAATCTTTGGATGCATTATCCACATACCAGTATGCTACATGGGTGTCATATTCCACAGATGTCTGAAGAAGACGTATTTGGAGGTGGACTCTCCTACATGGAGGTTGTGACTCACTGTTGTAAAAAAGGAGCTCATATTTTGGACATATTTTCCTTCCTGTTTTGAGTAGTTTTACTCTGCTGACTAATTCTGTCTAGGCTGTCTGTTATCTCAAGTGGTTTTACCCTTTTGATCAATGGACAATATGGATCATGCTGTTCTCTTGGAGTTCTATACAGTATATTTAGGTGTGTATTTCTTAGAATGGCATAATATTGTGTGTGCTTCATGCAGGAAAATGTAGGAAGTGGGCATAGATCCTTACAATGTCTCCCTATAAGTTCATGGAATAGAAGTAAAACATATTGTCTTTCCACTCAATGCTTTTTTTGGATCTTAGCCATTAATTCACCAAGAGCAGGTGACTTGACCTTGGGTCTGTCCAACTGCAACATAACTGCTTTTAGCACCAACACAGTTGAAATATATGTTGAACAACTCCAGTCATGGTCATCTATGTTTGAGCCAGCGTGTTTTCAATTAATCAAAACCCTTTAATGGCATAAATAAAACACATATACAAAATACATTCAGCAGCACCTAATTTAGGTTTTCTAGCATTTGAATTTCAGGACCTCCTGAGTGCAGCAAATAAGACTTGCTCACCCCTAAACCACTTAATTCCAATTAGACAATGCCAGAGTGCTAGATATCTTCATTTATTACAATCACCACAAAAATACAGAGCTTATTCACTGGCCAGATTTAATGTAATGCCTTCAGCACTATTAGCAGGTAGGTTCCAAAGTATTCCGTATAACAAGAGGAATTGCTCATGTGATTTGGGAGGATTTGGGTCTCTTGCACATATGTGTTTGTATTGCCCTCGCTACTCTGTACCCTGCATGCAATACCTGAGCCCAATATTGTCTAAGGTGAATAGATGGACAGATGTAGAAATAATGTGATTCATGTTAAATGACATAGTGGAAGACAGAGTGAAGCAAGTAGCGGGTTTTATGGCATACATAGTGAACCATGCTGAAGCACCACAGTCTGTATCAATACTCCCACTCTGAGGTATGTTTGACTGTCAGCCATTGCCAGTGTGTTTTGTGATAAGCAAAGCTCATTCAAGGTCTCCTCACCTTAGAGCGCCTCCCACTAGTAAGCCATGGAAGCTTCATTTGGTTAGCTTACCCTTCATCATTCTCATGCCGAAAACTGTTCACCAAATGTCTGTCATATGCCTATTTTTAACAAGTGTCAGTCACACTCACAACCTATTATTCACCTCAAAGTGGGCAGTTCAGAATAAATGGAAAATACCTGCCTTTCTGATGCTAGTTTTGTAATGGTGATAGTAACAGCATGCTTACTTAGCTGCCACAGAGGGTGGTGGAGTCTCCTTCTTTGTAGTTTTTTAAGCAGAAGCTGGATGGCCATCTGTTGGGGTTACTTTGGTGGGGGTTCCTGCGTGGCAGAAGGTTGGACTGGATGGTCTCTGAGAGGTGTCTTCCAACTCTATGATTCTATGATTTTATGGTTCTATGTACTGATTGACAGGCCCTACCATTTGACAAAGGGGGCAACAACGGGGGCCCTTTGTACACGACCCCTAAACTCCGCAGCAAATGGCTGCCAGCTCCAGAGCTTACAATTGTTTCCCCACCAGCTCTGGAGTTTGCAGGAAATTAAGTGTGACCACGCCCACCTAAGCGCGTCCCAGCGCACTTTTCTTGTACCTGCTCTAGAAGGGTGAAAATCCTCACGTCCGGATTTAATCTGGTGAGTGTGGGGCTCTCCTCGCTTCTGTTTTTTTGTTTTTTTTTTGCCTCGCCCCTTTAAGACAAGGGGCGGGAGGAAAAAAACAGAAGAGAAGGAATCAGGACGATGGGGCTTCGACCAGCTTCGGAGGTGAGCCTGCATTTTTTCCTCTCTTTCATCCTCCCTCCCCTCATGCAGACAGGATCAAGGAAGTGCAGAGGGGTGGGGATGCAGGAAGAGCAAAGAACCCCCAAGATCCCTGGTCCGAATTTAAGTGGCCAGCGGATCTTAGGGGTCGTGTGAAAAGGCCCTCAGACAGCAGATATTAGAAGTCATAGAAAGGTAGATAATAGTTAATACTTTGTTATTTTGCCCATGATGAATCAGTTGCCTATAGCTTTCTTGACTTTTGGTACAATGGGGTGGGGTGCCATTTGTTCCTTTGCTTCCCATCGGAATATAATTTGGACCACTCTTACCAGTAATCTGTCACTCTTAAGAGTGGGCAGATGGGTGTGCAACTGCTAGACCTAGGAGTTCTTCAGAGGAGAATGAGTGACTGGGTTGATCAAAGGTAACAGCACTTGTGTGAGAGAGAATGAAGATAGCTCAGCTTTCCCCTCATATGCCATAATATGGGGGGGGGGCAGAATCCCTCTCTCACTTCCCCAATAAAGAACATGAGAGGTGAACAAGCACTTATATGGCAGTGCAAGCTTTTTGACTGAATAATGAAAACAACACCTCTCAAAAGCCTTATTAAATACCATTGCTTACATTATGAGAAAGGAAAGAGTGGTAATAAAATCCATAAGCCACACTGTCTGAGCACCCTCAAATGTTGCTAAATTATGTCCCCCACTCTTGTGACATCACTAGATTCTTTCTCCTATCTAATGTAAGCACTGCTACTTACTACACAGCCAGATCCTCAAATGAAAAATTCTTGGTAAACTTTCTAGCAAATCTTAAATATTTTGCAGTGCGCTAACACTTATGATTTTTTCCCTTCCATCTTGTTGAACTCCCTATAAAATTTGTATAATGTCATCCTATGCAGGGCTGTTCTCTGAGTTCTTTATATAAAGGAAATGTCCTGGTGTCTTATTGAAAACATTGGCTTGGGGACTTAAGAGGGAGTCATTTCTGACTACTTCACTTGGAGTTACCTGTCACCTGGGCTCTGAAGAAACCTTCATTCCCTACCCACTAAACTTCAGGAGGTCCAAAATTCGGTGTCCAGAGCTTTCTAATACTTTAGGAAACATGACTTTGTCACCCTCAATCTTTATTCTCCAAGCAACATTTCTATTAGTTTCAGAAGCCAATTCAGATTTGTCCTTCTGCTTCAAATCTCTCTTGTGAACTTACTGCCCTTTCTTGTAGTTCTCTGACCCCACTCTCCCTAGCAGCCCTTTCAGTTCTTCTAATCTTGGCCTCCTATCTGTCTCTTTCCTCAGACTCCACATTTGAGTGTCCCCCTTTTACTTGTACTTCCGTTATCTATTTGGAATGATCTTTCTCTGAGTCACTCCCATTCTTCAGACCTCACCAGCAAACCCCTTCAGGCTAGCCCACTGGCTGTGTTGCTCTGATCATTTTCTGGAGACCGGCAAAAGGCAGAATTGAAAAACAGCTTCCTTCCCAACTACAGTGACTGCTTTGCCCTCTTGTATCTGCTGAGGAAGTGTAGTTTGTCCCATGTCACGGTGCTCTCCATAATGATTGTGCAGAAGGATGGTTATCTGTGTCAGGCAGAATTAATGAAAAACTGAGAGAAGTAAAGAGGGAAGAAGAAGAGGGGGGAACCCTTTGCCTTTCCTTCCTCTGAGAAGAACAGGAAACTGTTGGGGGGTGTTCCTGAGGCTCTGTGACCACACAATTTATTAAATAATGGTTTGTCAATGAGAATAATATGATGAATTCTCACTAGTCCATGACCAGTGGCCCAGTGTGCTCAGACAGAAGACTACATTCACCAAATGACCACATACCAGACTCACAATATTTGCTTAACTCCAGATGAGCTGAAATATCCATTAGAGATGGGGATGATTTTTTTTTTAAAAATGGTGGTTTGTCACAATTTGTTATTCACCAGGGCTGACAAAATGACAAATCAACGAATTTCCAGTGGCAAATTGATGAATCGATTCATCTCCCCTTTAAAATGATTTAAAAAAAAAGAACCACCTCCCTAGCACCTCCCTAGAGACCCCAAATTTTCAGGGATGTTTCCTCTGACTCCTCACTGATGATTGGGTTTCAGACACCTGAGTTATATACCCACAAAATGGAGCTCCCTAGATAAGGATCCTTTAGAAACTAGGTTGGGGAAACCTAATCTTCACCAAAATTGGAGGGAAAATTGGAGGGATTTAATATGAGTGTTGGGGAACCTTCTCTGCATGTTTGAAGTCTCTATGTGTCCAGAGATAACTTTTCTGGGGGAGGGGCTATTTGGGGATACATAACTCAGACATCAAAACTCCAATCCTCAACAAACCTGGAAGGATTGTAGAAGAGAAAGGAGGGATTGTAGAGGAGAAAATTTTGTGCTTATAGGTGCCTTGGGGGCATTTAACAGCCTGACAGAATTACAAATCAACCCTCACTAAATATTATTTAATTGGTATTTGTCAGGAGACTTTATTTATGACAAATAAGAATAGACAAATTTTGATGAATCAGCCATGATTCATTTTTCAATATGTTCTCATTTTGAATATTCTTATAGTTGTTTTGGTGGCCATGAATTTTGAGCAACAACAAGTGAAGGAATCACAGATCTCAAAGTCATAGAATCACAGTATCATAGTGTTGGAAGAGACTTCAAGGGCCATCTAGTCCAACCCCCTGCCATGCAGGAACCCCCATCATAGTGCTCCCAACATATGGCCATCCAGCCTCTGCTTAAAAACCTCCAAAGAAGGAGACTCCACCACCCTCTGTGGGAGCATATTCCATTGCTGAACAGTTCTAACTGTCATGAAGTTCTTCCTAATGTTTAAATTGAATCTCTTTTCCTGTAGTTTGAGACCATTGCACTGCGTCCTAGTCTCTGAAGCCATGGAAAACAAACCTGTTCCCTCTTCAATGTGACATCCTTTCAAATATTTAAGCATATCTATCATATCCCCTCTCAGCCTTCTTTTTGTAAGGCTAAACATTCCCAGCTCCTTTTAAGACATTTCTTCCAGATCCTCATTCATCTTGTTTGCCGTCCTCTGGACCCGTTCAAGGTTGTCAACATTCTTTTTAAATTGAGGTGCACAGAACTGGACACCGTACTCCAGGTAGGGTCTGACCAGAGCAGAATAAAGTGATACTATCACTTCCCTTGATCTAGACACTATGGTTCTATTGATGCAACCAAGAATTGCATTGGCTTTCTTGGCCACTGCATCAGACTGCTGAGTCATGTTCAATTTGTGGTCCACCAAGACTCCCAGATCCCTCTCACAGGTACTGTTTTCCAGCCAGGTGTCTCCCATCCTATATCTGTGCAATTCATTCTTTTTACCTAGATGCACCACCCGACATCTCTCTCTTTTCAACTCCATTCCATTTGCTTTGGCCCAGGATACTAATCTGTCAAGGACCTTTTGGATTTTCATCCAAATGTAGGATGAAAATCCCAAAGTCCCCATGTTCCAAAAGAGAGATGGACACAAACCAGTTTGTTTTAATTTAGAAGCTTGCAAACAGGGCCAGGTAAGTGGCTACCGCTGAGCCGGCAGGGAAGGGGAGCAGCAGAACCTGTGCTGCAGCCTTGATGAACTGAGACAACCCGGTTCATGCCCAACTCTAATTTCTCCTCCATTCTTTCAGTGAGGAAGTCATGCTGCTATTCAGCATGGTTGGTTGGCCCAGAAGCAGCACCCCACAATCTTATTGAAAGAACCCTGAGAACAGGAATACAGTAACCCCCTCATCTATCACTGGGGTTAGGGACCGACACAACCTGCGATCATTGAAAATCTGTGATATGCAGATGCAGGTCCTGTCGGGCTGGGGGGGGCTTGATGTTTAAAATGTCTTTCAGCAACAGATCCAAGAGCTTGGCTCCATTGCTGAAAGTCATTTTAAACATTATGCTCCACTCCTTGGCACCCCCCTGGGGTGGTGGGAAGCTGCACACAATGTTTAAAATGTTTAAAATGATTTGGTTCCATTGCTGAAAGCATTTTAAACATTGTACGTAGCTTCCCAGCACCACGGGGTGGTGGGGAGTAGCGGTGCACGTTGTCTCCATGAAGGCAAGCCCTGGACTCCAGGTGATTGGTGCTGGGGTGAGGGAGAAAAACCTTTTGTTTCCCCACCCAGCGCCAATCAAGTGCCCGGGACTTGGGGAAGGGGGAAGGTTTAAAACGCCCTGGCTTTTAAAACCTTCCCCCCTCCCTCAAAACCTTTTGGGGTATTGCTGTCCCATGGTATAGCAGGAATGCAGTATATGATCTGCAAAAGGGTGGGTGACCACTGTATATGTAAAAGATTTTGTATGGAAGATTAACAAATTCATTCATTAACATAGGGCCTTTTTACACGACCCCTAAGATCCGCTGGCCCCTTAAATTCGGACCAGAGATCTTAGGGGTTTGTCGCTCTTCATGCATCTCCACCCCTCCGTACTTCCTGGCTGCCGGCTGCGTGAGGGGAGGGAGGAAAAAAAGGGACAGAAGAATAAAGCCTTACCTCCCGGTGTTGGTGGATGCTGCCGGGGGAGCCCCAGTCACTTCCTGGTTCCTCTTAAAGGGGCGGGAGGCAAAAAACAAAAACAAAAAGAAGCGAGGAGAGCCCAGCACATCCGCATCAAATATTTTTCACCTCCCAAGAGCAGGTACAAGAAAAGTGCGCTGGGTCGCGCTTAGGTGGGCAGGGTCACACTTAATTGTCTGCAAACTCCGGAGCTGATGGGGAAACATTTTTAAGCTCTGGAGCTTGCAGCCATTTGCAGCGGAGCTTAGGGGTCGCGTATAAACGCCCATACAGACTACCAGCAGAAACATCTATGAATGATTGTAGGAAACCTTCACATTTTAATCCAATGAGTACCATTTTATGTCCCCATCATGGTTTTATCTTTTGTCTTGCTCTGGAGAAGATGCCATGTTGGTCTTTTTGACTTTGTCACGTAAGAGATCTCTACCAAACATCTTGCCAGAGGGACTCAGTCAAGTCTTATATTTCAGCCTAGTCAAGCTCTGTTTATGCCACAAGACCTCTGGGGAAAGAGTTCTTTCACTGCCATAACGTTCCACGCCAAATGGGTAAAACTATATAGGAGTGGGGGTGCTTAGAAAAGGGATGTTAGAGTTTTTCCATATTTCTGGATTGAGCCAAAGTGTCCACTTAGTTCAGCATCTGGCTTTAAAGAAGAACCTGCATGTTGCCTTAGAGTACTCACAGATGGCATGGCTATGATAGTTGTTTGCCTTGGGAGTTGATATTTACAGATATAAAGCTCCTGAACAGGGTGGCTTTGTTTGGTTCTAATGGTTTCTGGTTAGAAATATGCACTAATCCACCTACTTAAAAAACTTGTATTTCCCATAGCAATTATTCAAAGCGTGTCCTTTCCCATTTGACACATCAGATGGGAAAGGACACACCTTGAGTGATGATTTGAAAATTTGGCATCGGACTATGAAGCTTTCCAGCACTTCTTGCATTCTTCACTATAATGGAATCTAAAGATTTTTGCTCTTTGGAGGCAGGCATAAATTTTATTTTAAACTAAAAAAAAAAATAGTGATAAACTATTGTCAGACTTGCATCCAACTAGTTGTGTGAATCAATGTAGTGAACTCGAACAATTCAGCGCGGTTTGTCTGTAATAAAATGTCAATTGCTGTAGCTGGAATGTCAAGGCTGCAGTTCATTGAATTTACTAGTACAATGCATCTGGTGGGGAGGCAAGTGCCATCTTTATAGAGGAAGAATTGTTATGTCAGTCACTTCAGAACAACAGATAATCTGTTTGCGGTTTTAAATTATGTTAACCCTTTATGCAAGAGGGAAGAGAGATCCGCCATGTTCTTTTTGGAATAATTGGGAAAGAAAGGATTTTAGGGGAGACTGAGGTGGCGCTTTTAAACACCAAAGGCTGCAGATCTTGAAAAAGTTACTTTTCTTGTTTTGCAACTTCACATGCTGCTTCTCGTAGGTGTGTTTCTGAGGGACATTGGATAGAGTGGCTGTCAACCTATCTAGCTCTAATGACGATGTTCTCTGACTTGTCTGGAGGCTAGGCTACGTCAGATTAGGTTAGTACTTGGATAGGTCACCAGGGCCGTGGTCCTACCAGCATTTTCTGCGTAGTTTCCCAGCGTCGAACTGCGTAGTAAAAGATCTCATGCTAACCGGGAAAAGAAGTAAATTCTGGTCCCAGCTGAACACACCCCTGGAACAGCAGTTTCAGTGAAGTTTCCTAAACCACAGCCAGGGGCTGGATTTAGAAACTTCGCTCGAAAATGCTTACTTATTTGCTTCTGTAACCACTACAGGACCCTGAAAATATGCAGTAAAATCAGTTGTTCCCCTTTAACACCATGGAGGCTTGGAAACTAGAGCCAGAAAGAAGGACAAAATGCAAAGTAGACAGGTAAAGACTGAACCAGAATACAAAAATACAACGCAGAAGAGAGGACACTAACTGCACATTAAAAACCACGTGACCGCCGGAAAAAAATATACGCAGGAAATTTATATATGCAGAAAACTCTGGTAAGACCGCGGTCCAAGGAAAACTATGTCTCTCCAGAGAGTGCTTGGGAAGTATGAAGAACTTCTGCCTGTCAGGGTTGACAATACTGGGCAAGGTGGACCAATCATCTGTCTCTTTATAAGGCAGCATCTTATATCCCCAGTCTTTCAGCAGAATCAGTACCTTGAATATGGGAAGAGGGAAGTTGTAGTGCAATTTATTGGGTTTTTTTTTCTTTTAATGAATGCTAATTATTGCTCTTAATAATTGTATCCTGAGGCGGCAGCAATTGACCCCTGCATGACATGCCTGGGTTTGTATTAAAGCAGGGAATTATTGTTCCAATCTAAAATAAATTACTATGAAAAGTTGTGCCAAGGGTCACATATGGGCAAAGGAGGAACATGGGATACCAAACTCTGTCTGTGGACCGTTATCTCAGAAAGCCCGACAATGGCTGCAAGTCCTAATTTTTAGTAATATGTCTGATTTTTCTGTGGTTGGCATTTATCACTGACACCAGCTCCTCTTTTTATAGGGCATCCAGCACAAAGGGCACTGCAAACCATTTCATAGGCAGTAACAGTTAACAGCCAGAATCTATTTTTAAGCACAAAGGAAATGTCTAAGGGCAAGATTGTAAAACACTGAGATGGCAGATAGTGACAAAGTGTTCCAGAGTTAAGCAGCATGACAATAGAAGGGTACCACAACCTCTTTCTCCTTTAGCACAATGCTGAATCTTACACCTATATAGTTAAAAATCCATAGAATAGATCACATGAACAGTTCTATGTGTGTGAGTGCATACTTTTTATAACCTAGCCTAGGCATTTTGTTGGGAAACTGATATGCAATATCATCCTGGATGCTTTCAATCCTCATCGGGTAATTTTTTCATCCTTTGTTCTGTCATTTTTATATTAAATGTATTGCCCATTACCTACAAAACTTGTAATTATTGAATGGCTATGTATGTATGTGTATGTATGTATGTATGTATGTATGTATGTATGTATGTATGTATGTATGTATGTATGTATGTATGTATGTATGTAGAGCACAGTGGTGCAGAGGTTAAACTACAGTACTGCAGTGCAGCCTCTGCTCACTGTCAGGGTTTGACCCCAGTGAGTTCAGGTAGCTGGCTCAAGGCTGACAGCTTTCATCCTGAAATGGGTTAAATGAGTCCCTTGTAGAGATGGGCACGACTTAGCGGTATTCCCGTTTCCATTTCCGTTACTCGTATCCGTTACTCTACGGAAATGGTAACGGGAATTACTCCGCCAGACTTCGAGCTCGAACATACGAACGAACAATTTTGGTCTGATTTGTCGTGCTCGTTACTTGCATCGTGGCGATCGCGCAATGCCAAGCGGCACAGAAAAAAAGTTTTTAAAAGTTAAAAAAAAACCAATTCCTGGCCCTAAAAGTAGGCAAAAACTGTCTGAGGGCACCTACCAGGCCAGAAGGGTGTATTATTTGGGGGGGGGTTCCCCGCCCCCTCTCCTTGGCTATTGCTACTGCTGCGCTGCTGGTACCAGGCTGGGAGGGCGCATCCATTTGCCATGCAGTGCGGGGTGATCCAAAATGGTGACCGCAATATTTTTTTTTTAAATCGTTGCCCAAAACCCCACCAATGCACCACAGAAACATGCGAAAATTAGCTATTTTAAATGCTTGAATTTTTACAGTAGCAGCAGTGGGTTTTTCTTGCAAAAAAAGGTCTCCGTTGATTTTATTTTATTTTATTTTATTTTATTTTATTTTATTTTATTTTTTTTATTTTTTACACCTGCACATTCACAATGATGGGCTCACCCATGGGAGTGGACCATGCAAAGTTTTGGAGCCATTCCACCAATCGCATGGCCAGGTTTTGCTGACTGTACCAGGCTGGGAGGGTGCATCCATTTGCCATGCAGTGCGGGGGATCCAAAATGGCGACCGCAATATTTGTTTTGAAATCGTTGCCCAAAACCCCACCAAAGCACCACAGAAACATGCGAAAATTAGCTATTTTAAATGCTTGAATTTTTACAGTAGCAGCAGTGGGTTTTTCTTGGAAAAAAAAGTCTAAGTTGATTTTATTTTATTTTATTTTTTTTATTTTTTTACACCTGCACATTTGCAATGATGGGCTCGCCCATGGGAGTGGACCATGCAAATTTTCCACCAATCGCATGGCCACTTGGCCAGGTTGACCACAGAGACTTCTGGGATGTGCCAATCGGGCATAAACAGCCCACTAATCGTAGCCCAAACCCGAAGCCTAAGCCTAAGCCTAACCCATACGCCAGTACACTGGCCTTCTAAGTGGGTCAGAGAGGCACCCAGAGGTGCACCCCAATACTCACCCTAACCTCACCCGTAACTAGCCTAACCCTAGCCCTTGCGCTAACCCGTCTTAACCCTAAGCCAGATCTACTTGCATTGCACTACATGCAAGTACGTGAGACACAGCGGGTGCAAAGAGTCTGCCAGTCCGTCACTTGTGGCTCTGGCTGACTCCTGCAGCTCCCTCCAGGAGCCCGCTACCCCCCCAAACCAGTACTAATGACAATGAAAAAACAAAAAAAATGAACCGACTAATTTTTGTGAAATTTCGCAAAAAACGGAAATGAGCTGAAACGGACTGCCTCCAACACACAACAACTCGAAACTTCATTTTCCCTAGTCGTGCCCATCTCTAGTCCCTTGCTCAAGGCAGGTGTGGGGAGTTGGTGATTGCACAACTGTGTGGTAAACCTCCTAGAGAGTGCTTTAGCACTATCGGCCAGTATATAAATTGAAACTTCAGACAAATATATGACAGATGAGCATGATTTAAGATCCATGTAGATGACATATTTTGAAGTTTGCAAATATTTTGAAGCAGCATTCCCATAAGGCAGGGGTGAGGAATAGAGATGGTCACAAAATGAAAATATAGCATTTTGTTTCATTTCTTTAGTAGTTTTGTTTCATTTTATTACAAATGAATTTTCAAGTAGTTTCAGAACAAAATGAAATGATTCATTAACAGCTCCCCTGGGTCCTAGAAATACAAAAATCACAGGATGACTTCTTTGGATTCTTCCCTGTAAGCCTCTGAAATTTGGTGAGGTTAGGAGTTCAGGAGCTGAGTTATTAAACTCCAAATGGGGTTCCCCTAGAAGAAAATATTTCTAATTGAATTTGGAAGCTTCTAAATGCTCACCCACGGGTGGGTGAATGGCTATTGGCAGCTTCTGACTCAATTAGAAATTATTTTCCCTAGGGGGACCCCCTTTAGAGTTTAATAACTCAGCTCTCTGAACCCCAAACCTCTCCAAATTTCGGGGGTTTACAGGAAAGAGTCCAGAGAAGCTCTCTAGCAATTTTGGTTCCTCTAGGATGAATCACTTCATTCCTAGAGGGAAAAAGGTGTTTCATTACATTTTGTAACAAAAAGTGTGCTATCGTTTTGTTACATAATGAAATGACAGAACAGCATTTTGTTTTTTGTTTCCTGCCCTCCCTAGTGTTGAACCTTGGGTCCTCCAGGTGTTTTAAACTGCAAGTCCCAGAATTCAGAGCCTATATTGCCAACAATAAAAGATTCTGGTGGCTGTGGTCCAAAACATCTGGAGGGCTGAGGGTTGCCCATTCCTGTGTTGAGGGATGAAAGTCATCATGCTTGTGGCCGCAGAACCACTTGTTTGCCACCCCTGAATTAGTGCAGAGGTTTCAAACTCTGGGCCCCAGATGTTCTTGGATTAAAACTATCAGAAGCTTCCACCATTAATTGTGCTGGCCAGGATTGGGGGGGTGGGGTTTCAGTCCAAGAATATCTGGGGACCCAAGATGGGAAACCACTGATCACATGATATCATATCTTCTGGCTGACTATTAAGGCTGGCAGCAAATAGTAGTTATTTTTTAAAAAATGCCTTTTCATGAGTTGTCATTCATAAATTCACAATGGTCATTCACGAACGCCGTGAAGAAGATAGGGATCAAGGTTTGGAGACATGAACCTTCCGACTCATGGTGTATGCTGATTTTAAGTGGGTGAACAAAGGGAGCTTTGCAGAAGTGATGAGCACTAGTGGAACAAAACTAAAGCACACAACCTTGCTGGCTAAGGCACTGAAATAGATTTGCAGATCTGCACAAGTGGTGCTCTTTGTATCATATGCCCCACTTAATGCTCTCTGTGTGTATCGGTAAGAAAAACAATATTACAAAAATGTCACAGGTCTCTTCTGCTTTTGTACACATCCAAACAAAGCCAAACCTACTAGCCTTGCTGCTGCCTAGAACTTGTTACCATCCAGGCAACTGGAGGCCATGAAAAATCGATAGCAGGACATGTGTTGGCAGGTGTACTTCTATACAATAGGGCCGATTATATTTCAGAAGGTCAGTTTAAACATAGTCAGGGACTCCTGAAGTCCCACACATCCAAGAGTGATGGGATGGTTGTGACAAATCTGTAGGATATAATAAACTAGCTTGAGGCAAATGCTACCCATGCAAATGCTTGAGCGAATATTCTCCTGGGACTTTAGTGTTAGTAAATTCCATTCAATAATCCACCCAACACACAAACAGCAGCTCAGTATGGCTTCTCTATAGCTGCAGGAATCAGAAACACACCCTGGCTTCTTCACCAGCTGACACAATTGCTGATGCCAGAAAAGTTATACTTGAGGAAGTGGATCGGAAGCCATCAAATAGCTTGTCTATTGAACCACTGTTTTAAAATGTTTTTTTTAAATAAGCAATGAGGTTCTTTTCTCCTATCACTGTTTTAGAAGAGTCTTCTCTAGAAATGAACATCTCTATTAGTTATAAGGAATTTCATCTTTCATTCGTTAAGAGAACTAAAGTCTCAAATACACCAGTTACCCACTTAGAAAAATATATATTTTAAATTAAAGAAAAAAAGTAGGTGTCATCTGAAAAGGTACATTTCCCTCCTTTAAATTACTTTAGCAAGATGATTTTGAAAAATGAAATATTAACAGGCATTGCTGTAGTTTTTGTTCTTTTAATTCTTTTACTACAAAAACTTCTCCATTGAGCAGAAAGCCGCTCGGCGTTCATTATGAGCTCTCATTAGGGTCTAGCGGTGGAATGGTCCTCATTGTGGATTTCCTATCTAGTTAGGCTACATACACCTTTGCTACAGTATGTATTACTGTATAAAGTATATGATAGAATAAGCCCCCACATTGGAAAGAATTTTAAAAAAAGCCTTTTGCTTCATTTTCACTTTTATATTTTGACTTTACTTCAGAGTTGCTCATAATCAAGATCTGCAGCCCTTTTAAAAAAATTGATCAAGGGGAATCCATAGGCAGGATAAAGGTAAAGATAAAGGTTCCCCCTCCCCCCCCGCACATGTGTGCTAGTCGTGTCCAACTGTAGGGGCAGAGCTCATCTCCATTTCCAAGCCAAAGGGCCAGTGTTGTGCAAGTCTGTGGCCATGTGGCCAGCATGGCTGAACACATTTCTGTGCATGGAACACTGTTTACCTTCCCGCTTTTTACAGTGTGACCTATTTATCTACTTGTATTTTCATGCTTTCAAACTGCTAGGTTGGCAGGAGCTAGGGTTAACAGTGAGTGCTCACTCTGCTGCGTGGCACTTGGGATTCAAACCACTGAACTGCTGACTTTGCAGCTGACATTTCAGTGCACTAGCCCACTGAGTCCTCCACGCCCCTGCTAAGATGGTAAGGCACCCAGAGTGAATGTAGTGTATTGAGTGACTGATGAGGGTTTAGGATGCCTGGCAGGCTAGAGGCAGGATAGAGGACCACCAATCAGATGGCACCATTAGAGTTGAACAAATATTTCTGGGACTTCAAGTCTCCAAAAGGAAATGTTTCCCATTTCTAAAAGGCACTAATTCTTAGTTAGAAATCTGTGTATAGATTGTGTGAGCCTGCTTTGCAGCCCCTTTTTCAGAAGTGTCAGCAAACTAGCCTCAGAATCAGGTTGGGCTACAGCTATGTTCTGTGGAAATCATGGGGCCCAATTCAGTTTGTCTTGTTGGCACCTGCTAGAGCCACTAAATCAGTGCTCCCCAACCTTTTTATCACCGTGGACCGGTAAATGCTTGATAATTTTTCCCTGGCCCGCTTGTTTTGATTTAATAAGATAAAAAATGTAAATGCCCCCCCCCGCCGCTGACGCACATGCGTGCTAGTCGTTTCCCACTCTAGGGGGCGGTGCTCATCTCCATACTCAAGCCGAAGAGCCAGTGTTGTGCGATGAGTCCTTGGCATCGCTGCAAGGAAACACTGTTTTTACTTCCTTGCATCCCCCCGGGGGGCTACCCAGCCGCTGTGAGGTCTTAGGACCCTTTGCCCTTCCTTGACATGAGGCCTCCCTCCCTCCCTCCTTACTTCCTTTCTTTCTTTCCCTTTTCTTTCTCCCTCCCTCCCTCCCTTCTTTCTTTCTTTCTTTCTCTTTTCTTTCTCCCTCCCTCCCCCTCTCCCTTCTTTCTTTTCTTTCTCTCTCTCCCTTCCTCCCTCTTTCTTTCTTTCCTCCCACTCTCCTTCCTTCCTTCCTTCCTTTCTCTCCCTTCTTTCTTTCTCTCCCTCCCTCTCCCTTCTTTCTTTTTTCTTTATTTCTCTCCCTCTCCCTCTCTCTCTTTCCTTCCTTCCTTCCCTCCCACTCTACCTCCTTCCTTCCCTTCTTTCTTTCCTACCTTCCTCATTTTCTTTCTTTCTTTCTTTCTTTCTTTCTTTCTTTCTTTCTTTCTTTCTTTCTTTCTCTTCCTCCCTCCCTCCCTCCCTCCCTCCCTCCCTCCTTTTTCTTTCTTTCTTTCTGGCGGGGGATTGCGAGGAGTCGAGCGGCGGCAGCGATGGTGAGACAGGGGGGCGGTGCGGGGGCGATGGTGGGGGTCACGGCAGCGGGACGGGGCAATTGCGGGGGGGGTCGCGGTGGCGGCGGCGGGACGGGGCGGCGGTGGGGGGGCGGTGCGGCGGCGGCGGGGGTTGCGGCGGCGGCAGGACGGGGCGATTGCGGCGGGCGGGACGGGGCGGGGCGGCGGCGGGGGGCGGGGCAAAGGCGGCGGGGGGGGGGGGCGTAAGGCGGCGGCGGGAGGGTCGCGCGCGGCGGGGCAGGACGGGGCGATTGCGGCGGCGGGACGGGGCGATTGCGGCGGGCAGGGGCCGCGCGGCGGCGGGCGGCAGGACGGGGGGCGGTGCGGGCGGCGGCAGGACGGGGCGGTGCGGCGGCAGGACGGGGCGCGATTGGCGGCGGCGGGGGGTCACGGCGGCGGCGGCAGGACGGGGCGATGGCGGCGGCGGCAGCGGGACGGGGCGGTGCGGCGGGGGTCGCAGCAGCGGCGGCAGGACGAGGGCGATTGTGGCGGCGGCGGCGGGACGGGGGTAATTGCGGCGGTGGGGGGGTCGCGGCGGCGGCAGGATGGGGGTGATTGCGGCGGCGGCGGCAGGACGGGAGCGATTGCGGCGGCGGCGGCGGGGGTGGGGACGATTGCGGGGGGTCGCGGCAGCAGCGGCGGGGCGGGGTCGCTTGCGGGGGTCACGGCGGCGGGGGGGCAATTGCGGGGGGTGGCATGGCGGCAGCCCGGTGCCGATTCATCCACAGACCGGCACCGGTCCGCGGCCCGGGGGTTGGGGAACACTGCACTAAATCAATGAGACTCAGTAAGGCAATATTTATGTAAGTCTCATTGATTCAGTGACTCTTATTTAGTCCTGTGAATAACAACTAGATTTAGTCCATGGTGGGACTCAAAACCTAAAATGGCTACTTGTCTGGACTTTACTTCCCAGAATCTCCCAGTCATTCCCCAGCCTGGAATTATTTTGGGAACTGTGGCCCACATAAGAAAGCTTTGCACACTCTGGTTAGAATCAAGGAATAGACATAAGTCATAAACAATGACATGTTTACAACACAGAATTTATAGTTGTTATATGAGTGTGTGATATGGATCTGCCAGGTTTTTAATAACTGAATAATGAGGAGGAGTGTTAGATGCTTGGAGATCTCTAGATGAGAGGCTGTTGTTTGGCATTGTTTAAATAGAGTGCTGTTTCACTGATATTGTATACATTTACTCTTTCTCTGATAAATGATACTGTATTTTCCCTACTTAAATGTAAATATGGTCTCGATTAAGTCACTATGCTCTGGTTAGTTATGATGGTAATTATAATAACTGCATTCATAAACCTGCAAACATGTAACAAATACCTGTGCAATGCCATGAACAAAAATTCCTCTAGGCATAACATCTTTCCTCCCAACCCACAGATTGGCAGCCCCTGCTTTGTCATTGTACATGTTATTACCACAATTTGTAAACAACAGAGGCTTGTTCAAAATGTTACAATTTAGCACATTAATCAAGCAGGTGACAAAAATGCTTTTGAGAGCTTCATTATCATGCCTGAAGCTACTTGATGCTACTTCTAATTGTTGTTGCTGCTGTTGTCATAGTTTGCTTTTCTCAAATTGAAATGAAGAACAGCCATTTGTGATAGTAAAGGGTACAGATCAGAATTAGTGTGCAATAACTGAACTATATCCGAGAGTGTGATAGAACCAGGGTATGTACTTTTTCCATCCATGGATGAATACCAAGGTGAGCAGCATCTGCAAAGCTGGGCACCAATCTCTCTACTTGGCACACACCATGGGCCCACCCCGACTTTCAGTAGCAAACTTAACATAATGTGTTAAAACAAGCCACATAATTTTAAGAAGACTTTTGGTTTGCTTCCCCCTCTCCAACCATCTAGTAGCAAAATATTGTGTTTACACCAGCTCCGATATTAGGGATGTATACTGTATCCAGTGCAAAAATCAATGTGCAAAAATCAACCAAATCAGGGATACTTATGTACTTTCTGGAATAAGTACTGAGTAGAATAAAGAGTTGCTGGTCCCTCATGGGCGGAACAATGCCTTCATGGTCCCTCTAGCATTTATGCCATAGCAACATTTTAAAACAAGCATTTCCTGCTTGTTTTAAGGGTGAATATCTAGATATTTATCATGCCCCACAGTCACCCACACATCCCTGTTTCTTTGCCAAATTTAAAAAAGAAAGGGAATGCAGTTCTTGCAATTCTCTAAAAAAGGCAATTTGTGTTTTAAATAGGCAGCAGCTCCCCCTGTAGTGTTTGATGTCCCCATATACTGTACAGTGGTACCTCGACTTACGATTTTAATCTGTTCTGAATGCACATCCGTAGGTCTAATTTTTCATAAGTCGAACAGCGGTTTCCCATAGGAATGCATTGGGAATGGATTACTTCGTTCCAGAGGCTTGGAAAAAGAAACAGACACCAGTTTTTTGTGCAAGACTCTTTATAAGAACGGCACTTTAAAGACATGCCCACTGCACAGCAACATTACTTTCCCAGAATAAATATTTCCAACAACACATATCATTTTTTTAACATGACACAGAACAGTTCAGTGCACTTTAAAGGCAGGCAGGCACACTGACTATGGTTCACCCTCAGCCAACATTTTAAAACCTCACACATCACAATTTTTGGACATGATGCAGATCACTTCAGTGCACTTTAAAGGCAGGCAGGCAGGCAGGCAGGCAGGCACACTGACCATGCCTCACGGTTTTTAAAATTTCTCCTCTTTGGTTTTCAGGGTAGCCCTGAGGTTATGTTATGGGTTTCTGAGCAGGTTTAAAATTCTTTTCCCAATTTCTGCTCTTTGGATTGCAGGAACCTCATGTTGTTGTTGTTTTTCTTCTTCCGAGTTATTGTTGTGTCATGGCACCATGCCTTGCCCTGACCCAATATTTTAAAGCATCACACATCACAACCTGAAATTGGAGAAAGAAACCTAAACATGCTCAGAAACCCTAAACAGAACCACATGGCCACCCTGCAATCCAAAGAGGAGAAATTTAAAAAAAAACAAGCATGCACCACGAAAATCCAAAACCTTGTCACCACCCTGCAATCCAAAATATTCCCAACTTTTATGTACACTGAATCCCACACTATAAATTCAAATATCCAAGAGTGGGACCTCATGTGACCACGTTAGAACTACCCAAACATAAAATGGAGATATTAAGATTATTAGGGACCATGCCCCACAACTAAACCCTATTGAGAACTGGCATTGCCTGGTGGCTATGGGATGCAGGCAGTTGTTTTGGGTGGGTGGAGGAGGATAGAAAAGGTGGAAGAAGCAGAATATCCTGGAAGATAAGAGAATTTCAGTCACTGAACCTTGAGGAGGAACACTTAACTCTCCCCATTATTCATTTTAAGTAATAAATTGACTGAATTACAAAGAAGAAATAGTTGGCTGTTATTGTGATTATCTCTTTGCTGTCTGAAGTACTGCTGAATGTCTGGCCACATTATGAAACATAGCCGAATTATATTACAGTTGATAATGTTCAAATATCCTCCAACATATTGTTATGCTTAGATAAGTACTCTAGAAACTTGGTTCTAAATTGAATTTCTCAAGGTTACCACAGAAAAAGAGCACTTCCACTTGCTCAAAACCTCAGATAGGAGTCAGTCAGAAGTTATATATGTTATACAACACTCTTGTTGAGTGGAAATTTGGATGAACAATTTCACTGCGTCTCTCCTAAGTAAATCTGACAGTTGCACTAAGGAAGAATTTTCGTCTAATTTTAGTAGATTAAGGAAGAGTCCTGTACTTCCTGAAAATAACAATTTGAAGTGGTGGAGCCTCTTCTAAACCAGCACCTGCCTGCATGAGTCCAGTCAGAATAGCAAGAGATGTTGGGTTGATTCCAACCCATATGTCTCTCATTGCGGCACCTAAGAATTGTTCTACATTTATTGGAATAATTGAAAAACAACGGGTTGTATCCAAACTCAGACATAATGAAAACAGATGACTTGAACTCATGGTTAACTTACATACCACTGATTTTGGTGGATGCTCTTCAAGATTTGATCCAGCTTGCGAAGAAATGGTCCAGCCTTTCAAACTTTGGAGTTTTATAATGATGTATTATTTTAGGTATTGTATGTTAGGGTACACAATATAATAGATGGGTAAATGTTTCAAATAAAGGGAATATAGCTCTTATGTGTGAAGATGAAAACTATATGAAGAGCCCTCCTCATTTACTCCAACATGATCTTTCTGAAAATGACTCCAAGAAGGGCCTCTCTGAATGCAATGATTTGCCAACAGAGTTGTCTGATTCCAATGGATGAACAAAAGATGGCAACTCTTGAGTGACATGCACTGGAAAAAGTACCTATGGTTTGGAACAGCCAGTAAATATGTATTTACATTACTAAGGTTAAATTAGCATTCAGTGAAAGACGAGAGTGTTAGGCAGTGGGAATAGATCAGTACATTTACAAAAGTACTGGGGTTCCAGAACTATCTTCCAAAGTTAGCATGCTCCTGACTACGGCTTTCATCATCCCCAGCCAGAATCATATAAAGTTAAGGATGAATATTTAAGTACTTTTCTACATCAATCAGTTCTTGTTCTTGCCATACGACAACAATGAATGTGATCTCTATGTAAAAGTCTAGATGCAAAGTAGCAGAAGCAACTAGAGATGGGCACAAATGAATTTCTTTTGGTTTCATTTTTCATTTTTCATTTCATTTCAAAATGAAAAGAAAAACGAAATCATTTTTAAAGAAAAAATAAACAAAAACTGGAAATGTTCCGTTCATTCCATTTTGTTTTTTGTTAGGTTTCCCATAGGAATGGGATATCATTTTTATATCATGTTTATATCATTTAAGATTCTGCCCTTATAAAAGACATTTTCCCTGCCAAACCTGAAACAAGCAGGCCTTGTGTGTGTGTGTGTGTATCTATATCTATCTATCTATCTATCTATCTATCTATCTATCTATCTATCTATCTATCTATCTATCTATCTATCTATCTATCTATCTATCTAAAAGATAGATAGATATGGACTCAACCAATGTGTCCTCCACAGTTGTAGCAGTCTATAAAACACACCTCTTCCCTCCACTCCATGTTAAGCAATAGCACAAATTTTCTGGCTTGCTGTGGTCTAATTTATCAATTTCCCACCTTTACTATTAAAATGTGATGGAATAATCAAATAGACTTTCGAGCCATTGTCACCAAACATAGTGAACTATTGCTACATTTTATGCTGCCACTGGTCCCAGCATCAGATTCCCAGCTGACCATCAGAAGAGTTATATTCAAATAATTGTCTTCATCCCCAGGTCTGAATTCTATTTTCTTCATCTACTGGTCCCCAGTTATGGTGGTCCCACCACTCTCCTCAACTAATATCCAATCGTTTTCAGATCAACTAGAGACAGACATTCAGCAAAAACAATAATTTCCTTCTTGTACAACATTTAAACTGCACCACCACCACTCTTTTCATGATTAGCAATCAGACCATTTGTGTTGATACAATCTTCTAGTATTCTATGCTTCAGTTCTTTCTGTACTCCTCTCCATATCCCCCTCGATCACTCCATGGACATGAGGTCACCAAGAGTCAGTCATGACTGTAATGATGCAACACACACACACAGTCTGCCTAAGACTCCGGGATGACCTATCTTTTCTTCCAAACACTCTTAGCAAAACACACTTGCATTCTTTCTGACAATCAAGCAATTCATTTTTATTTTTAAAACCACTGCAATTAAATGGAGGGAGGTGAGGATTCTTAATCAGAAACAGTAGTACTTCCTGACATTCTGTTGTTTGTCTCTGTGGTGGAGATCAGAAATACAGAATTGCACACTGAAAGGAACCCAGGGAAACACCACATGGGTAGCTGGGAGAACTGACATCGAGTTGCAGTCAGACATCACGGAACATGAGGGAGCACTGCTTTATAGATATAGGGTTACACTAACACCTAGTTCTGGCTTATCTTATGTATTCACTTCCAAACTTCTGATTTTTAAAGTCTTATTTTTTTTGGTTCACACCCCGTGGCTAGGACCTCTGAGAAAAAACTACAGTGGTACCTTGTATAAAGGAATTAATTTGTTCCAAATGAAATTCTGTTAAGCAAATTTTCCTTTATACAAATTTCCAATAGGAATGCATTGAAAACAGAGTAATCCCTAATCGTAACCATTTTTATGTTGTACGGATTCACCCCATAGATGATTCTGTTAAGCAAATTTCCCCTATCTCTGGAATTTTTTATGTTGTACAGATTTTATGTTATACAAACTGTTTGTTACGCAAGGGTTCGCTGTATTCCAATTTGTTGACTGTCCCCTGAGTAATTCAAATGAAGGCAGTTTCTCTCCCTTGGTGACTTTCATACCATCACTTGAAAGCCTCCTTCCCATAGGTCACATCCATGGAAGACAGAACTCTCTCAGGGCTGATGCTGAGCAGCAGAATTAGACTTCGGTGGCATAAAACTGCTTTCAGACAGATGTGTAAAGACGGTCCACATTGTGGATATTTGTACACTTCTGCAGCGAGTACTGTACTGAGCAGAAGAGATTGTTTCTGGTGACTCATGGGGTGGAAGCAACACATCTACAGATCCTTCATGCTCCACCTTCATGCTCCATGAAAAGATGTTAACCAAAGGTGCCCAGGTTTGAATTGAGGAATTAAACTGAAAAGACTGAGTTTCTGGCACCATAAGGGAAAATGAGTTTCAGCTTAATCTCCCAATAAAGCTCAAGGTCTTCCCTCAATACTACAAGCACTGAGACACTAGAGAGGGTTCATACTGAGTTGAACACATCTCCTTTCAGCTACTCTGTAGGACAGTGATGGCGAACCTTTTAGAGACCGAGTGCCCAAACTGCAATTCAAACCCCCCTTTTTTGCAAAGTGCCAATACAGTAATTGAACCTGTATAAAGGTGGCTATGAAGGGGCGATGTCGAGTGCCCACAGAAAGGGCTCCGAATGCCACCTTTGGCACCCGTGCCATAGGTTCGCCATCACTGCTATAGGACATTTCCCATAGGTATAGGGTAGAGTGAAATACTTAAATCATGGCTGTCTATGTTCTAAAATTATCTCCTTCTACCTTATTGAGATGAGAATGAAAGCTAATTATTAGGCACACTGGATATCATCTGCCTGCTTCCTGACACACCTGACGCAAAATATGCACACCACACCAACACCCAACATTCTGTTAGGCAATTTAGAATTTGTTCTGTGATGTCTTGAAGTTTAAGGGTCTTTGCACTTTTAATGTGGCTTGAAAAGATATTTCCTCAGGGAGAAATTATTTTAGGACTGAAGTAAGGCTTGGTCACACTTCTTTTCAAGGAGGCAGAAAGACAAAAACATTAATAATCTCGACCACAGACAAATTAAACATACCTATGTTGCAACTACAGTAAGGGCCATAGTTCTACTGACTTGCAGACAAAATTACCACCATGAATACAAACCTACATTTATGACACCACAAAAAAGCAAAAACAAACAACCCCCCCCCCCCAGAAATATTGATGCCATGTGTGGCTCTGATACATGTGTTTGTGGTTGCAGGTCATCCTTGATAGCAAGATTTTATGGTGAGAATCCGCTAACATAGGAAGAAAATGTTCCCATTCTTTAAATGGTTAAAAATGTTCAGCCTACTTTTGAAATTGAAGGGAGGTCCATGTTGCTGAATAGCTTAGATCAGGTCTCTTCACATTGAGATGACAAAGGCTACATGCTTGCTTTGCACACAGAAAGGTCTCAGGATTTGTCCCTGGCATATCCATGGGCAGAGGAAAACTCTTGACTGGAAACCTGATGTGGCGTTGATTGATAGTACTGACTGAGCTTAGACAATAACATTGTGCGAGCTTAGATAGCTCTCTATAATTCGGCTTGTCGTGTTGCATCGGACTTACTCTGTTTAATATTGAATAGATGGGCTCCTCTTACGGTCAGAGGGAATAATTCTTTTTGTGAAAGATCTGTCTGCCAATCTATCTGCGTGTCTGCCCTCAAGTGATTATTGATTTGGCAACTTGCTAGTCATTACAGGAAGACAGTAGAAAATTCTCCTATGGAATCATCCAAAGCTGAACCACAAGGTCCTAAGAATCTGGTTCCCTCAAAACAAAGAAAAACAACAATATTTGTCAAGCCAAAGGGGTTAATGGGCAGACCTTTTTCGTATAACAGAAACTAATTTTTAATATTAGCAGCAAAGGTTAAAAAAGGACAAGTTTCTAGTACACAGTATAAAAAAATGTGTCAGCAATGCATTTGAATAAGAACAGACAGACCAGAGAGAGAGAGAGAGAGAGAGAGAGAGAGAGAGGATGAAACAAAATATAAGAGACAACAATTGAAAGCTAATTCCAAATAAATTCTTGAAGGAGGTTGCCATATCAAAAGTAGCATTTAGATAATAATGTAGAGAATGTACATTATATTGCCACTAAATGGACAGGCTGGAGAGACTCAGTGCGTAGAAGTTTCTTTAATCATGACAAAGATACAGGAAAGACTGAGAAAATTCAAGGGAGGCCCAGATCTACAGTATGTTTATAGAGTAATCTCTTTGACGATATGTTAAAGCTTTCAGTTTTCCAGGTGGTGAATGTGTATAGTGGTTGGGTCTGTGACCGTAAATAAAGATTGCATTGCATTGTATTGGATTGGATTTGTACAGCATTGTTATCTCCCTCCCTCCCTATTGTCATATGTGTGGAATATATGTGGATTTACTGGCATTCACACCCAAAATGGGGTTCCAAAGAAAATGGGGATTTGGGCAGTTCCTGAATCACTTAAAAAACAGTCAACTTTTGTTGCCTCTTTTTGTCAATTCAACAGGCAGCTGTGGGTGGTTTTACCATGCAACTTTGACATGCTGAATTGGAGAGGCAGCTAAGGGCCCCTGAGCTCCCTCAGTAGCCGCAGCCGGGGGCTGTGAGTTTTGCATCAGTTGCGGTTTCTAAGCATAATATGCATCCTTGGAATTATTTTTTGAATTTACCCTTAGATGTCCCCCTTTTGGTCCTTTTCTTTCTTGAATTCCTTTTGCTGCCAGGTGCCGGACTAAAAAAAGAACAGAAAGACATAAAGTGGAAGAGGGCCCCATATTTCAGTAGTTTTGGTTTGCAAGAGTTTAACTGCAATTTTTCCTTAACATAAGGTTTTAATTTTGCATTTTGGAGGGAACCTGTTTCTTTTTTCTTTTAGGTTTTCCCATATATCCCCTGCCCCCATGTTTCTGTGTTCCTTGCCAGTCAGATTTTTTTTAAAAAAAGTGTATATTTTTAATTTGCTATATTTTATTCAGTCAAATGTGTAAATTTGATAGTGCTGTTTTGTCTGGTGGTGCTGGTTTTACTGCTCTTTGCTTTTGAGTTAGATTGAATCTCTGTCATCTTGCCTCTGCTTTTCTTCAGTAGTTTTTACAGGTTCTTTTGGGCTTCATTTTTGGTCTAGAAGCAGAAAATACAAATGGGGAAGAGGAAAATGAAATGATCCAAAATATAACCTCAGTCCCATTCATGTTAAATGGAAAAAAATAACTGGTGCACAAAAAACCCACAAGGAGCAACCTTGAAAGAACCCAAAAACCAAACGAACAAAACAACAAAAGGTTTTCCCTATGCACTTCCCTAATAATGAATAAATTCATCCTCGTGGCGCAGTGGTTAAATGCCTGTACTGCAGGTAAAACTGTGCTCACGACCTGGGTTCAATCCCTGGTAGCAGGCTCAAGGTTCACTCAGCCTTCCATCCTTCCGAGGTCAGTAAAATGAGTACCCAGCTTGCTGGGGGGGCAATGTGTAGCCTGCACACTGTAATTAAAATAGTAAACCGCCCAGAGACTACCTGTAGTGGTATGGGGCGGTATATAAGCAGAACACTTTGCTTTTGCTTTGCTTTGCCACAATAATAATAATAATAATAATAATAATAATAATAATAATAATAATAATAATAATAATAATAATAATAATAATAATAATAATAATAATAATAAACTTTATTTTTATGCCGCCTTTCTCCCCGGAGGGACCCAAGGCAGCTATAAAGGACCCAATAAAGCATAAACAATCTAGCATTCCAATGGATTGGATTCCTTTATATGAAAATTGATTTATAAGCTATAAAAATGATTGAATCTCTTCTGTGCCAAACAAACAATGAGGAAGTAACGAAACTGAACAAAAATAAAACAACTGTATGGACCATTACATTTACTATACCCATGATATTGCCTTAATAAATAAAAAAATATAACATGGATATATGCAAAATCTATGGGAGAAGTTTCTCTAAGCCACTTATGTGACTTCTATAAAATAATTGATTAAAGTTGTGAAGTTTATTTCCTCATCCATCCATTTTCCTTATGCTTCCCTTCTTACATTAAGTCAGAGGCAGTACCTTATTCCATCTTCTCTCCTCCCTAATGTTGTTTACCTGCATTATTTAGATCTCTGAAGAATAAAGAAGATGCCCTCCAAACTAAACTTTTGTGAAATATGATTCCCAAATCCCAACATTATGGAATGAACTTCCAAGTGAGATCCGCCTTGCAGAGCCCCTGTCTGCCTTAAAGAAAGCAGTTGATAAACTGTTTTTTAGAGATGTATTTGGCGACCATTAATTATTATTTTTTGGGGGGGGGAGTAATATAAGGCTGCCTGACAGTTTTTGTTATTAATGTGTTTTTATTACTATGCTTATCACTGTTTTGAGTATCTATTATGGTGCTTTGATATTGTTGTATTTGGTTATTTTTACTGTATTATTGTAAACCTCCTGGAGTTCTGATTAGAAGATGGACAGTAAATAAATAAATAAATAAATAAATAAATAAATAAATAAATAAATAAATAAATAAATGATGTACGACCCTCATTCCAAGGAATAGGAGAAGTGAGCAGCAGTTTTCTTTGCCACATAAAAATCACATTGAGTCTCTTGATTTAAAATTTCTCTTGGGCTGCAAAGCTCTTTCTGAACACACAAAAGAACAGATTTATTAGTGGTTCTTAACGAGTGCTGCTTCTGTGCCTTGGTCCTAAAGCTGTGGATTTTAAAATCACACAGAGTTCATCTTTGCATGCAGCAAGTGATGACCTCACCTTGCAAACGTACATTAATATGATTTCTCATTCCATCATGATGGTTGAGATATCTAAACCCTTTCCCCAAACCACCAAAGAATGAATTTTATTTCTTTCCCTTTCTATCTCTGTTTTCTTAGTGAATGAAATATAATAATGATGATTAATAATAATTGATAATTATTATAATTATTATTTGGTGGATACTCTTCAAGATTTGATCCAGCTTGTGAAGAAATGGCCCAGCCTTTCAAACTTTGGAGTTTTGTAATGATGTATTATTTTAGGTATTGTATGTTGTGGTGCACAATAGAATAGAGGGTTAAATGTTTCAAATAAAGGGAATATAGCTCTTATGTGTGAAGATGAAAACTATATGAAGAGTCCTCCTCATTTACTCCAACATAATCTTTCTGAAAATGACTCCAAGAAGGGCCTCTCTGAATGCAATGATTTGCCAACAGAGTTGTCTGATTCCAATGGATGAACAAAAGATGGCAACTCTTGAGTGACATGCACTAAGAAAGGTACCTAGGATTTGGAACAGCCAGTAAATATGTATTTACATTACCAAGGTTAAATGAACATTCAGAGAAGGTTAAGAGTGTTAGGAAATGGGAACAGATCAGTACATTTACAAAAGTACCGGAGTTCCATAATTACTGTATATACTTGAGTATAAGCTGTCCAAAGGATAGGCCAAGGACCTAATTTTACTCCAAAAAACTGGGAAAATTTATTGACTCAAGTATAAGCTGAGGGCGTTTTTCTTTTAGTTATAATTGAGTAAATACAGTATACCAGCCAAGCTCTAAAGGGGCTGGGGGTAGTAATTGGCAATGTGTGCTGGGAGTGTGGAGGCAGTAAGGGAGTTAATACCATAGAGAGTAAACTCCTTGATTGCCTCCACCGTCCCTGCAGAGTTGCCAATATTACCCTTAGCCCCTTTAGAGCTTCATAACTAAGTCCCCTTGTGCCTAAATGTTTCCAAATTTCAGGAGGCTCTCTAAAATCACTTTCAGAAGGTACCCCTGCTACTTTGGAGTCCCAAGGTAAGTAAATTTTGATTGCATATTTTTAAAATAATATATGAGTGTGTATTTTTAAAAAATGTGCACTCAAAACTTAGTTACATTTGGGACACCAAAGTCACAGGGGAACCTTCAGAAAGTGATTTTAGGGAATCACCTGAAATTTGGAAGCATTTGGGGATAAGGGGGCTGAGTTATGAAGCTCCAAAAAGGGTGCCCCTAAACCTTCTAATTGGAATCATATGGGAAGCAGAGGCACCACTATTTTAAAATCACAGAGAGTTCATCTTTGCATGCAGCAAGCGATGACCTGACCTTGCAAAAGTACAGTAATACGATTTCTCCTTCCATTACGATGGCGGAGATATTTAAACCCGGCTTCCCCCCCACCAGCAAAGAATGAATTTTATTTCTTTCCCTTTCTGTCTATGTTTTCTTAGTGAATGAAATGTAATAATGATGATTAACAATAATTGATAATTAGACTGTACTGACACATTGGCAGAGTTTCCTATGGGACTTCGCAAGAAGGGAAAGAATTTGGAGCACTAATAGTGGTTTGTTGGTTTGTTTGTTGCTTTTATTTTATTTTTCTAAGGAACCAAGAAATTGGAGAACGTGAGGGAAGTGTTCTGGTGGATGCCTGAAGTAAACAATCCAGCCACCCTTAGCACTGCTTTGCTTCACCTTCTCTTTCAGTGCCATGAGTTAACTACACAGCCTTCCAATCTAGGAAAGAGAGAAGAATTTTCTTTCCACCATTACAACATTGCCCACATGTTTCATGCTAACACAGTCAGCATTTAAAATAGAAAAACTGTATCTAATGTAAACAGAGTCCCCTTTTAAAATTATTCTCAATTCTCTCCCTCACAAAAGTTGAATTCTCTCTCTCTCTCTCTCTCTCTCTCTCTCCCCCTCTCTCCTGTCTGTCCATCCATCCATCCCTCTATCCCTCCCTCCCTCCCTCCGTCCATCCATCCCACTCACCTGGCCAAGAGGCCACTCTAGATTCAACAATGACTCGCTACTCGTGAGTCCCCATCGCAGCTGACATTGAGAGTGGCATGCCAAAGAGGTGTCAATTCTGTGATCTGCAACAGCTGAGCTCTGGGCTTTGAACTCCTTGGTGGTGGGCAGTGTGGGAGCCTGGAACAACTCTGGAATTCCAGGCTTCAAGAATTCATGAAATAAGTAGATGGCAGATGAAATAAATTTATGCTTTATGTCACAGATAAGTGCCACAGGAAAACTATTTTACTACACACAAAGGTGTATCAAGAAAAAAATAATCACAAAAAATAAAATTGGAGACGGCGATGATATTTTGCTCTTATGTGCTCTGCCTCCCCTCATGTACCCTCTAATGATTTGGGTGTGTGTGCAGAGTATAATGGAACAGAGGTTTTTAAAATTTCATTTCACACTCTGCCCTGCGGCTTCATAAAGAAAAGACTGTGGACAAAGCTTTGTTCCTTGTTATCACAGTATGGGAACACTGTTACATGTGCGTTAAAAACCACACATGCTTTAAACACACACCGAGAGAAAGAGAGAGAGTTTCATTGACCCATATCTTACTGACTCTCTTTCTCTGTTTTCCTAGCAAATTAAAACATAATAATGATTACCATGATTGCTAATAATTACCCTCTTCTCAAACATTAAGCTACCAATTCTCCTTCTGCTCATCCCCAAATAAAGCTATTTCCCCTGGTTTTGAGGCAGCCATGGTTTCTTTCAAAAACACAAGCCTAATGAACAAACAAAAGCCTACACACAGAGACACAGACACAGACACACAGAGACACACAGACACACACAGACACACACACAAACAACTTTAAAAAAAAACTATTGGCTGGTTGCAATTTTCCCCTATTCATGCTGTCAGTACCAGGGCCAGCCCATTCACTCCTGAAATATTCCATATCAAACAATGTTAATAGGAATGCAGAACATTCCAAAGGCATCTGTGACCCCTTGGTCCTCTCTGATCCAGAATTCCAGTCCAAAAGCCAAGCCAAGCCAATCATGAAACAGAACAAAACAAAAGAGCAGTTTCACCTTTCACACCTTCATGGGTAATTCATGCATGCACCAATTTCTCACTGCAGTAACCTATTGAAACACTAAAGAAACAAGCTATTTGAAAGCCCCATTAGCAAACTGTGGATGGAAAATATATTCAAATTAGAGATGGGCACGAAACGCGAAAATGGCATTTTGTGGTCGTTATTCGGGCCCTGGGGTCCGCTTTGTTCCATTTCCGTTTTTTGGGCCCCAGGGCCCACTTCATTTCCATTTCTTCATTTTTGGGGGGCGGCAAGCTGTGGCCACAGGGAGCCTTCCCAGGGCCGGGCGCTACCGGAGCCGGCGGCACACACACATGCATTGCTTTCTCTTCATTCATTCAAGTGTATTTAAGCACCATGTTGGACACATCTGAAACATCCACAGAAGTCATCCGATATCCGGATTCCAAAGTTCAAACTGTGATCAGCCATTGTCAGATTCCTCCCACATCCCAGCCATTTGTAATCCGTGCTCTTATGTCATCTATTTATTTGTTATGCTAGCAGCCTGCTTTCTTTCAATAAACTCAAGGAGGCATATGGGTTTCTCCTCTGCCCCACTTTATTCTTACAGTCACCCTGTTCAGGACTGCAACTGAGGTGTGCGTGTGTGAGGGGGTTGGAGTGTGGCACATGGCCTGGGCATCACACTGAGGGGAGGGCGTTCCAAAAATAACAAAATAATATATATATTTAAGCGGGTCAGGCAGACAGATGGTGATGAGTCCAAATCCATTCTTGTGTCTGGGAAGAGATTTGAATCCCAGCCTTCTGAATCCTAACCCTATAACCACTACATCTCATCACCAGTGCAAGGGAAAGCAATAGGAGGTGTGTCTGAAAGTTGAGTCATGACAAGTCATCTCTCACAATAGGATTGCACCAAACACACACAATTTGAACATTCCAAGAACTAACCTATAATTTAAAGGAAGAAAAAAAGAAAAAGAAAAAAGGACCAAATTCCCCAAGAGCCAGAATTGCTTTTCTTTTTGGTGATCCATCAGTCTCCTAGGGAGGGGCAGGACACAGAACTTGAGTGTTCTTTTAGCAGCAGCCATTTTCACCTGCAGTCCCTCAAAGCAATATCTATGGCACATCTAGGGTGTCTAGGATAGTATGTCAGAATATTTTGGCAAATATCTTCAGGGAAGTGAAATTCTATTTTCCTGCAAAGTGAGGCTCACTATTAGAAGCAGCAGAAGCAGTAGTAGCAGCAAAGCTGTGTCTGCCTTTTCTTCTTCTCCTCCATGTTTTCATTTTCCTACTGTAACAAGCAAGACTCGCCACCTTTGCCCAGCTCCTTGCCTTTATCCTCTTCATTCTAAGTTCTTTGGACTTACATCTAGAAGCCCTTGAAATTCTGTGGCAGAATTCAGGGGTTGCTGGAGGTGTAGGTAAGATCAGATTTCTACTCTAATAGTATAATACAGTGGTACCTCTACTTATGAGCGGCTCTGAACTCTGACTTACGAGCAGGAAACCTTCCCTTTTTTAAACCGCCGCCTTACGAGTTTTAGAGACAGTTTGCTCTACTTACGAGGGCCCGCAGCACCAGAAAGCTGGGCAGTAGGTGGGGTGGGAAAGGTGGGATGGCCCTCCCTCACTGGCTCGCCCCCTCAGGTCTTCCCCAGCCTTGCCCTCGGTGCTCAGCTCAGTGTCGGCCAGCTGGACAGTGGGTGGGGTGGGAGAGGTGAATAGTGATACTGCCTCACTGGCTCCCCTCCTCCTCCTCCAGCTCTTCCCCAGCTTAAGCCTCACTTGCGGTGGCGAGCACACGAGTTTCAAAGGGCAAGAGATGAGCTGTCATGGCTCTAACCCTTTGAAACCCGCTCCCTCCAGCCCAGCTAGGGGGTCAATGGAGGCAGGGGAGCAGGTTTCAAAGGGCTAGAGACGAGCTGTCAGGGAACGGATTAATCTGGAATGGATTAAGTGATTTTCAATGCAGTCCTATGGGCAAACATTGCTGTACTTACGAATTTTTCTACTTACGAACATGCACTCAGTACAAATTAAATTTGTAAGCAGGGGAACCACTGTACTTATACTCTTATACAGCCTGCTACCCAAAGCAGGACAGTTGGCAGGGCCACTTGTGATATCAAATGCTACAGCAGTTGTAGATGTCACATGAATCAATAACATCTACCTGTGATAAAATTCAGCCCTGTTGAAACGTGTTGTGAAATCTGTACTGTATTGTCAAGGCAAGTTCTTCATTAAGCCTCCTGTGTGAATAGTTCCCTTTCAAGCAGACTTCGCAGGTGAATCAGTTCCATAGATACGTTGCCTCTCCATCAACAAAAGCATTAATGCTTTTCCTTGAGATTTTCATTCATGCCACTGCCTACTATTCATGCCATAGCACCTTCTTGTTCAGCTCCAGAAGACCTAATAGCTTGAAAGAACAAACAGGTTTGGGAGTAAAAACATGTGTCCTTTAAATACCATTGTGTTTAGTCAGTCTATCCAGCGAGAGGCTGCAATCCAAAGTTTTGAAAGTGTGATGGGCCCTTGTGCATAAATAAATTGTGTTGCTAACTCTTGTACCATAGTTGCTCTTCAGACCAGGATGTGATGCTGCACAAAGAAGCAGCCTGAAAGATGAAGAACACTTTGTTTAAACTGAATTGCATCTAGATACGAAAAACATTTTTTTATATGCCACTTTTCTATGAGAGGGCAGACTACAAATAAATCAACAGGTGTATAGATTTTGCAGATATAGTTCAAACTGTGGATTACAACACAGAAACATTTCTAAAAGATAATAAAAACTTTTCTTATTTTTCAAAAAAATAAATATAAATATTACCCAGGGAAAAAGGGAATGGAGATTTACATTGCTTTTGAAACCCAACAGCAAGCTGTGTGTTTCTGAGCCCATGTTGGTTTGAAATTGAAAAGGCATCTACGGTACATTAAAAAAAAAGTCCTCTATTTAGTTTCAGCTTTTACTACATTAAATAATTGGCAAAGAAAAACGTACTCATATTTCCCTTAATTTTGTTGGGCTATAGAAAGGTAAACTGAGGACTGCTAAGAAACTCCTAATATCTCTCAGAATAATTCAAAACTATTATGAGAACTGTAGAGGAATAAGATAGCACTTATCATGTCCTAAACAGGGAGGCATCCTGTACACTCCAACAGCCCCTGGTGTGCCTCTACAAAGACTGTTGAGTGGTGACCAACTGACAGGCTTCCCATTGGTGATACTGTAATGGAGAAATGCAAGTGTTTGATTGGGGTCTTGGGAGCAACCTTGGAAAGCCGAGACTCACCTCCTGTCCATAAGAGGCCCATGGCTTTGGCCCATTAACTCCACCTGCTTAGAATTAGCAGAGTCAATTAAGTAATAAGTATCATTGAGCAATCAAAAAACCAGTGCCTTTGCACTTCTAATTCAGGTGGTTCATCAGCTCTTTAATTCCCAATGGTAACTGCTGTATCATCATAGAATCATAGAAGACTGAAGTTGGAAGGGACCTACAAGCCCATCAAGATGTCCCCCCCCCCAAGGTGGACGCAGGAATACAGAAATATCCATCAGCATGTTCTTCCACTGATCATCACAATGAAAATACAATTGAATATTCATGGGTTCCACTCTCTCTGTTAAAACCAAGGCCTGCCAAGCAACCTTTGAAGATGCCATACGTGCATGTGAAAGTCTCCATACCAGGCAAGAATTGTGGAGTCCCCTCTTTCTTTGATCAGTGCCAACCAGCTTTAGCTGTTATGTTTGGAGAATGCAGATATATTTGCCCCACCTATTCGAGGCATTGGTCCAGAAATGAAGGTTGGGGAAGAAACTGAGAGACATTCAGAAACCGGGCCAAACTTTCTTTGTGATTTTAACAGAGGCACATTTGTGGGCAGTTGAGAACTATTTATAAGGTAGCCACAGAGCTGGGTTTGTTATCTCCCCCCACCCTCCTTGTATTAAACATAGAGCCATTCTTCTTCAGAAATGAAGATGCTAGTCTCCATCAGTATGACAACATGCAGTCATGTGGGGTTTTTACCAGGACATGGGAGATAATAAAGAATGGTTGATACCTAGATAGTTTAGAAGTTAAGTGCCAGACAAAGGGCTGCAGCTCTTGTTTTGCAAACAATAGATTCGAGGTGAAATTCCCAGGAGTTTCTCCTCTTTTTATTTCTGCACAGTGTCTCAGAAATGATACCGTTATCGTGTAGCATTGGTCATGGAGGCATGAGTATTCCCTAAACAATAGCAGCTGCATGGAGTAAAGGGGAGGGGGAGAAATCAGCCCATAGATTACCAAACAAAATAGCAAGAATCATAACCTCCCATTCCTAATTTCCTTTTCTTCTCCAACAGACAGCCTCCCCCTTCTCCTCATCTTTAGTGCCTCCTCTTCCTGCTGGACCCTGCAAATGCCTTCTCAATCGAAGGTTTGTGTTGTGTCATTACAGTCTTGACTGACTCTTCGTGACCCCATGTCTGTGGAATTTTCTTGGCAGAAATAATGGATTGGTTTGCCAGTTCCTACTCCAGGCGCCTGCAGCACCTGGTATTTCCTGGTGGTCACCCATCCAAGTACTAGCCAGGCCCGACCCTGCTTAGCTTCTGTAATCAGGCGAGATCGGATGTGCTCTGGGCATCTAGGCAGCTATCGAAAGTTTAGCATATCTCTGATTTGGCGCCTCATCGGTGAGTTGTGTTTCTGCCACAACACCTTTAAATTACTTCCGTATTTATACGGCACATTGTTTTTTATGCACTGTCTCAGTACCGCAATATATGCAAATGCCTACCATCATGCTGCAAGTAGGGAATTAAGGAGAACTTTTAAAACCTGTTTTAAGTGGCCACCATCATTTTCCTTTGCACTCCACTCTATTCAGCACCACAAATTGTCTTCATTTCGTGATGTCACACTGAGGTGTCAATTAAAGATGATATGTGCAAATCATTTGGGGTCATAAAGGGAGGGAAAGAAAAGGTTACCAAACATGAGGTCAGGACTTGGCAATTAAGAAGGCAATAAATGAAGACAATGCATGGAAGGAGATTAAGAGCATATAGAAAAGGAAGACACACAGATTTGTTCATACATTTAAAGTGGATTCTTCTTTAGATGCGGGTTGAAGTGTGGAAAGGCAGTTCCCTGGAGCTCAGCAAGTCACTTCAGCACCCACCACATCTGCACAGCAGGAAAAATCCTTTGCATGATGGGTAGACTTTACATGCGACGGCCAAATGTGCCTACTTCTTTAAGAGGAAGACGCTGGGACTTCTGATCAAGGAGAGGAAAATGAGAAAATAAGCTCTCTCTTGTTAATTCACCTGTTAGAGCCACTGGCACTGCAAGTTTAATAGGCCAAGACAGCAGCAAAGAACCAAGGGGATATTGCTCTTTTGTGCTGCGATGTATTGTTAATCAATGTTCCAGAGAGAATGACTGAAGGCCAAGGGTCCCACCACTCACATCACATGCTAATTAGAGCTGTCAGTTGATAACTTGGAACTGTGAGGCTGCTGGTGTAAAAATTCATTACAAGTTGGACATTTTCTCTCTCTTCTTATCCTGGAAGCCTTTCTCTGCTTGTAATTAACAAGGAAGTGTATTTTGAGCTGATGTGCCACCTGAGTGCGATCTGCATCCTGTCGGACCAGGCTGGCAAGCCTAGCAGCTACTCTTAGCAGTTGCTCAAGACGTCTTGTGACTTTTTGAGAAAAGTGCCCTACATTCCCGATTGTTGCATTTTAGTGCATCCCTTGCATCCCGATTAATGAGGGAAGAAGCTGTGGCTCTCCTGGTCCAATCTTCAACTCACCACCTTACGCTCCCATGACGTCTACCCGACAGTAATTGTCAGTTTAGTGACACTAGTTCCACTTGATCCACCTTTGTTATTGCAGAAAGGGGTTGCGGGTTTGTGTCCATGGCACAGAAGACCTTCATTGACTATAAGCTGAGGCACCAGCTGTGACTCTGCGTGAAGAGGGAGACCTTGGCCTCAAAAATTCATGGCCTGATTAATCTCCAGATGAGACTACTACAGAGCTTCATCCAGGAGGCAACCTTTGATGGCAGCATGGCCTTAATGCAAACAGCAGGTGTAAGCCAGGACTGCATTTTCTAAGTTGCCTTTGGACGAGTGCTTTGACAAGGAACTTTTTGGGCCTACGACTCCCAGAATTCTCCAGTCAGTATGGATTTTGGCAGTGTTGACTTTGGGATTCTAGGAGGTGTGGAGCAGAAAAGCCACTTCTGCAGGACTTTTGCAGAAAGAAAAAAAAATCAGGAGCAAGCACCCAGGGGGGCAGGTGAGCAAAAAATAAAAATAAATAAATAAATAAATAAATAAATAAATAAATAAATAAATAAATTCCCCTGAACACGCTGCCTCCGGCAGTGGGTTGGGAGGTGGTCATGGACTGGTGGGTGACTTCTGAGAGAACTGCAGGCTACCAGTCACCTGCAGTCGATAGATTGGTCAGGCCTGATCTAAACTACAGCAAGGGGACTACAGAGAGGAGGTCCTACTCAATGGTGGCATCTGACTAGGGCAGTGGTGGCTATGGCTAACCTTTGGCACTCCAGATGTTTTGGACCACAACTCCCAGAACTCCGAGCCTAGATTTCTAATGACAAAGGACTGTGGGAATTGTGGTCCAAAACATCTGGAGTGCCAAAGGTTTGCCACTAAACATGGGCATGACTAGGTGAAATTGTCGTTTCCGTTTTTGGTTCTCGTTCTCGTTACGTAACGGGTAATGGTAACGAGAATTACTCCGCTCCAGCTCGAACCCGAACCGAAAAAGAAAAATTGGGTCTGATTTTTCGTTGTCGTTCATGGCATCGTGGCGATCGCATCATGCCAAGCAGCACAGAAAAAAAGTTTAAAAAAACCCGATTCCCGGCCATAAAAGCAGGTGAAAATATGCCTGCCTCAGTGAGGGCACCTACCGAGGGGTGGTTTCTGGGGGGGTCCCTGGCCTTCCCCCCCTCCTGTCCTGGGCTGCTTGCACCAGGCTGGGGGGGTCATCCTCGTCGTCTCCATTTGCCATGCGGTGGGGGGGGATCCAAAATGGCGACCACAATTTTTCTTTTGAAATCATGGTCCAAAAACCCACCAAAGCACCACAGAAACATGTGAAAATTAGGTATTTTAAATGCCTGAATTTTTATAGTAGCAGCAGTGGGTTTTTTATAGCAATAAAACATATTGATTTTATTTTATTTTATTTTATTTTTATTTTTATTTTTTTACACCTGCACATGCGCAATGATGGGCTGGCCATGGGGTGGGACCATGCAAATTTTTGGAGCCATTCCACCAATCGCATGGCCAGGTTTTGCTGAGACTTCTGGATGTGCCAGAGAGGGCATAAAAAGCCCACCAACCCTAACCCTAACCCTAACCCTAACCTGAACCGTTACCCTAAGCCTAGCCCCTACCCTAACCCCAACCCTAACCCAGATTTGTACGCAAGTACACGTCCCTTCTTAGTGGGTCAGAGTGATGCACCCAGAGAGGTGCCTTCAACTTCAGAGACCCACTCCCTCCCTCCCTAAGCGTAACCTGTACGGCAGTATGCCAGTATGCTTTCCTTCTTAGTGAGTCAGAGAAGCGCCGACGAGGTTCCTCTGACACACTAACCCCCACCCTAACATAATGTTCTTAGTGAGACAGAGAAGTGCCGACGAGGTTTCCTGTCACACTAACAACCCCAACATAATGTATAACGGCGGCTACACATTACGCTCCCTAAACCACTGTACAAATGACAGACGACAAACGGAAACGACAAATTTTTGAAAAATTTCGCGACAAATGGAAACGACCCGAAACGGGCCCGTCCCGACAAATGACAACTCGAAACATAATATTTTCTGGTCGTGCCCATCTCTATTTGCCACCACTGGACTAGGGGATACTTTCCTTGGGGAGGCTCCTTTACTGTCCTTTCAGCACCAATGAAAGTCCTCCTCCTCCTCCTTCCAAGACTTCAGATCTTCATTACATTGCTTTTATGGTTGAGTTGATGTTATTTTTCTGAATGACTTCTTATACATTGTTCTTTTATATTATGGTGCTTAATAGCCTTGTTTTCATTTTTTAAAAATGTACTTCTTACTGTTTGCAATCCACTCAGCTAATCTGTGAAAATGCACACTATAACTTACATAAAATTGAGAAGTACCAAATCCACTTGTCTTTTTAAATTCATCACAAGTACTAAGATGGCTGTGAATCACAAAAACGGAAAGAAAGGATCGGAGTTTGCCCTACATTTAACCCTTCCTCTTTTACTGCTTTACTTAATTGCTTCTCTAATTTCAGTTGTCTCTTGCAACAGCAACAGAACTGTTGAGTATGATGCATGATGTAGAGTAAGGGCGTTTATACATGACCCCTAAACTCCGGGGCAAATGGCTCCCTGCTCCGGAGATTAAAAATGTTTACCCACCAGCTCCGGAGTTAAGAGGAAATTAAGTGCGACCCCGCCCACTTTAGCGCATCCCAGCGCAGCTTTCAGGTACCTGCTTTTTGGATGTGAAAAATATTTGATCCGGTGTAAGGATAGTGAGTGCGGGGCTCTCCTGGCTTCTGTTTATTCTTTTTTTGCGCCCCGCCCCTTTAAGAGATCTGAATGCTGCCGGGAACAAAATGGAAGTAAACCGGCATTCTTTTCTTTCTTTTTTCTCCCTCCCCTCAGGCAGCCAGCAACCAGGAAGTGCTGAGGGGAGTGGGGACAGAGGAAGAGCGAGGAACCCCTAAAAGATCTCTGGTCCGAATTTAAGTGGCCAGCGGATCTTAGGAGTCGTGTAAAAAGGCCCTAAGAAAAGAGGCACAAATGCTTCTCACGTTAGAAATAATAATATATGCCACATGGTGCAAGAAACAACATGCACGTTCAAGAACCAATCACTTTCACATTTCTTTTTACATGTGATTCTAAATCAGACAAACACAGAGCAATGCCGTGTATCTGCTTTAAAATACAGAGATGTTCATCTTGTTTTTACCAAAGGTGATCTTGATCTTTCCTTTAGTTTGTCCACAGCTCTGATAAGAATGTCAGCAGGAGTTTTACCTGTTTCTCGACTAATGGCAGGGGAAATAGAAATATTACAACGGCTACTCTGCATGGGGTAGTCGTTTTTGAAATGCTGCATTTTAGATTCCCACGTTGAGCTTTCATTGCAATTCCCACTGTATCAAATAATAAGAATATCCCCAAGGTTGTATTAAGTTTTCAGGGAAAAGGGAATTAGCAGCATCAGCTGAAGGAAGTGTGGATGAAATGACTTTGTTGTAGCCTTTTCTCTCTCTCGGAAATCTTTGAAATTGCCAGTCTTTCTATATTTCTAATATGCATTGTGTGTGTGTGTTCTCTCTCTCTCTCTCTCTCTCTCTCTCTCTCTCTCTCTCTCACACACACACACACACACACACACACACACACACACACACACACACACACACAAAGAGTGAATAAAAGTTATCACTTTGCTTACACATTTGAAATGTAAAAAGGCAAATCACATAAAATATCTATCTATCTATCTATCTATCTATCTATCTATCTATCTATCTATCTATCTATCTATCTATCTATCTATCTATCTATTACAAAAACAATGAGACCTGCATTCAAATATCCTACTTGGGGGTGAAGTTCATTGAGTTAACTTACCCTCAGAAAGGAAAGTAACTTTTGTGAGATCTAGCCTAGCCTGTAACAGAACAGAAGTAAAGATCAAAATGGGATAAAACTGTTTAATCCATTCTCAGCTTCATTGTAAAAGGTTAGGATACAAATAAATAACTTACCCTTAACCAAACATGTGCTTGACTACAACTCGCATTGGCTCAATAACCATGCAGGTTAGGGATGATGGAAACGAAATATTTACATGTCTTAATTGTGACCCGCTGAGAAATAATAAACTTGATTTTCTACAATACAAGCAAGGCTTGATGGTTAATTACATGTCACCTATTCATTACAATACATGCTGTTCAAATGTATTATATTTTACCATGCCTACCCAGTAAAAAGCTGGCTAGAAAGCTCTGGCTGAGGAGCCAAAGGCTGGGAGTTTAATTCTTCACTGTGCCTTCTATTTATTAATTTTTATTTATTTTAGAGTATTTTACCCCCTTTCTGTGGCCTTGGGCAAGCTGCACAGTCCCAGGGCACCCCCAAGAAGAAGGAAATGATGAACCACTTTGGAGTATTCTCTACTTGAAAAACTCTGGAAAGAGTCACATAAGACAGAATTCACAGCACATTCATCATCATCATCATCATCATCATCATCATCATCATCATCATCATCATCATCCAGTAAAAACAGTGCTGGTAGTGACTGTAATTAAAAACAAGCTGAATAATAAAATTAAAATCATCAAACTAATCAATAAACTTAAATCAATTTAATTCCATAGATTAATTAAAGACACAGTGCCTTCTACTCATGTCACTATGTGTAGCATTAAAGCAGGAATATTAACGAAGGTCTGCCTTCTATTTATGTTTGCACACGCAAACCCAAAAAAATCAATAGAGAAAAAGGCTGCTGCTAACTTTCAGGACTTATGTTGTTGTAGGTTTATTGTTAGATTGAACAACCTGGAGAATTGATCTGATGCATGAAACTACACAACACTGATGCATGCATTTTCAGATGAAACAAAGAGGAATGAATTAAGGGTGAATGGTAGTAATATGCACATACAATATCCATCTGGATAGCATATGTGAGATAGAGCACATAAATGTTGTGGTTCCATAAAATAATGCAGCAGGATATTATTGGCATTACAGCAAGGACAATTGTTATTGTGCCTGTTTTCTAAGCAGCTGAATATATTTGAATAAAACAGTTCTTAGAATGTGTGTCCACTGGCCGCTACATTTATTTTGGCAGGTGAATAGCACCGCAGATATTCAAGCTGCACAGGCAAGAAAAGAAACTGAATTTTCTGACAGCGGGGTTAAAAAAATTGGCATCCTTGCAGTGGTCAGTTGAATTACTTGCACACTTGGTTTTCAGCCAGGGAAGCCAGAGATTTCTCTTTGATTTTCATAGAATTAAGACTGATTCCTCCATGGACAGAATGCTAATTCAGGGGTCAGCTACCTTAGCTGGGAATGAGAAGGTTAAGCTGTTCTGCACGTTGCTTCCCTGCTCTATATGCTACCTTCTTTTTTTAAAGGTTTGGGATAGAAAAATGATGAAGTTCCAGGGAGAGCAGATGACGCCATGTATGCTATTTCTAAAGCAAAAATTTCCTTAATTGTGGAGAATTCTTCCTAATGTCACCTTGTTGCTAGATGGGTGGTAGAGAAATCCAATCAATCAATCAATCAATGAATAAATAAGAAGGACAAAAAGAGTTTGAGATTTGAAAAGCCAAATTGTAGGAGAAAGTAATTGTCAGATTTGCACCAAACAGAAAGAGACTTGAGTGAATTTTTTTCTCCTAAAAGTCTGGGTTTGAATTGCCCCGAATTTAACTAATTTTGTAGTGGTCAGTCTGAATTGCCTCCTTTAAAAAACACAAACAAAACTCCACTCTAATATTTAACAACTAGATGGTGGTAGATGCAAAACTACCCCTCTGGAACTACTGAATTTGACCAGTACATATGATTGATAATTTAACCTGATTCTTCCTTTTTAACCATTTCACCAAAATGTGCCAATGTGAAAATCTTACTAAAATTGGCAGAACTTCTGGATTTGTCCAAAAGAAAAGAGAACGGGAGATCTGACCAGCCCTGTGCTGGGAAGGGCACTTTTGTCAACCCGCCCGAAGGAGACATGCTGGCTTGGCCACTATCCAGGCTGGCCAATGGGGCTTTGCCAGCACACCTGGGAGGACTGGCCAACTGCTGACCACTGGGTCACCTGACCTTTCTGTAAAGCCGCATGTAAAGGCTAGCAATGAAGTCATCACCCTCTTTATTTTCCAGCCACTCACTGGACAATACCTCTACTGCTTAATGGCAGATCCAATACCATAGCAAACAGTGGTAAACAAAATACATTCAAACCATTAGGCGGCCCACAACTGTCCATTTAAAAGCCCCACTGGGAGAAAGGCCTCCTCAGATGACCTTCGCTCCTGAACTGGGCTCAGAGACTGCAAATCATTAGAAAATGCAATTCTTGGAGTGCTCAGAACATCTAATTGCTACACCTTCTGCAGCTCATCAAGTAGGTGTCTTTGTTTTGTGACTGGCTGTCAAGAGGTAATCACAAGGTTAATTTAAAGTACAACTGATCAGTCACCTACAAAGGACAGTTGGAAATACCTTACTGAAGCAATAACCTATACATTTTCTGATGCGGGAAGTAACTTGACCCTCTGTATATCACTTTCTGAAAACTTCAGGCCTTATCAGCTGTGGGTTGAGTATTTCGTACACACTGTACACATTTCTGCCTGCTCGCTGTTTGTACGCTGCAGAGGGTGAGATATTAGGGCAACACTTCCAAACAAATCAAAACTTTATGGCTTTGTTGTGCTTCAACATGCATCGGGTGATGCATTCACCACAGTGCTCCTTTAAGATTCCTTTCAACATTTAATGTTTGCATCCATAGTTTTATTATTTATGGAATACCTCCCAAGACAAACTCTTTCAATGAAAGTCATACTAAGCTGAATAATAATTTGTTCCAATTCTTCAATAAATAGTTTTCATTTTAGTCCCCTGGTGTCTAAGACTTAGTGTAGCTCTGTGAAGAGATGGGTAATTGTACAGCCACAATGATGCAGAGGAATGTTTTACAACAGAGATTTGAATAAAAGTCACTCATCTGTGCTTTCCCCAAACAACTTATTTGTGTAGGAGTGATTTAAAAGTGGTTTAAAAGAAAGGAAATGAGAATTTAAATGTAAACAATGGTAGGACTAATTTTGCCCATGGTGGCCATCTGGTAGTGTAGGGGACTTAGGTGCTGCCCTCACCACTCAAAGGATGAAGCCTCTTCTGTATAGCTATGAGGAATCCTCCTGACAGGACCTTGGATGGAAAGGTAAGGCAGAAAGAAGGTATCATGCCATTTGTATTTATAGTTGTACTTTATGGATTTGTATTTTATTTATAGTTGTATTTTATGGATTTTCTTGCTCTTAATCGCCCAGAGTTCCTTTGGAAAGTTGGTCAGTATATAAATATAAATAAATAAAATAAAATAAAATAAATTTTGGACCAGAAAACCACACCATACCTAAAGTGGCACTATTTCTCTCTCTCTCTCTCTCTCTCTCTCTCTCTCTCTGAAGGGAAAGAAAGAAAGAAAGAAAGAAAGAAAGAAAGAAAGAAAGAAAGAAAGAAAGTGGAGGGACATCCTTATTTATTTATTTATTTATTTATTTATTTATTTATTTATTTATTTATTTATTTATTTATTTTAGAGTATTCTTACCCTGCCTTTCTCCTTGCCCACAGAATGCTTCCAAAGGCACATTTTTTTGGAAGTGGGGGGTTGTGGGGATGGGGATAGAAATAGGTGGAGAGAGAGACAAGGCATTCTGGGAAGATCTCGAGGCCTGAAATTGTGGTCTCTGGAGTTGGGTCATTCCAACTTCAGATATATAGTAGATCTATTAGAGCCCTGTGGTGCAGTGGTTAAATGTCTGTATTGCAGCTAAAACTGTGTTCACGACCTGGGGTTCAATCCCAAGTAGCAGGCTCATGGATGACTCAGCCTTCCATCCTTCCGAGGTTGGTAAAATGAGTACCCAGCTTGCTGGTGAGGGGGGGGGCAATGTATAGCCTGCATAATTAAAAAACCTGTAAACCACTAAGAGACTACTTGAAGAAGTATAGGGTGGTATATAAGCAGAACACTTAGCTTTTTTGCTTTATTGTAATTCATGCTTAAGACCAGATTTGGTACTAGGATTTTCTTGGCTGAGCTTGCAGCCTTTGTTGGCAGAGAGATCTGTTCAGGCTCTGGGTGGGCCAGCTGTGAGAAGAGTTACAGAGCTTGCCACCACCTTCCATTGCCACCTTGCTGGACCTTGCTGGTGTAAAATGGTGGTTCAGAAAAGGGGAAACTTGTTGATCCATGAAGACACTAATGAAAGTCAGACTTTGATTTCCCCATGTTCTGGCTTGCAAGGAGATCCATTGGGGATCGACAAGTATCTCCTTTTCCAAAATGTTACTTCCCATCCTCTCAGCAAAGGGACAGGGCAGGGGACAAGGGATCATTCACTGTTGCTTTAGCCCACATGGGTGCTGAACATGCACACAGGGGTTTTGCTTGATTATTCTTGACCACTCTGTCACTTTCACACTTAGCACTCAATGGCTTGTTGTTGGGCCAGTTCTATGGAGTGAAGGCTGAAAGCACAGTAGTTCCAGTGCTATTTGCTGGCTCCACAACAGAAACTTCATCAGGTGCTACCCCTGGGACAACCAATGGGGCCAGGATGTGAATTGTATATACTGGGGAAACAATGATAGAAATCTAAGCTGCTTTGCACCCCAGTTTCCAAAATGAAAGCATGTGCTAGAATTTCACAGAAGATCTCTTGTAAAGGAGGAAATATTAGTGAAAACTGATGGTGGTATTTAAAGCATGTGCTTAATGTAATTCCAGCTAATGAACTCTTGGTTTGCATATTGCTCTTCAGAAAATGGACCATCTTCAAACAAGACACTTCTCAAAAGGTGAAGTTGATTTGCTCTTTTGATTTGGAACACTGAGCTGATTTGCTCTTTTGTCCCTGGTGAAACAGTTCTGGAAGGGACAAGAAAGGAGAGGAGAAGAATAGCTGACTGCAAAATTGTATTCGAGGCATCTACAGGCAGCTGATAAAACCAGAGATAAGCAAGAGTTCCTTTCACCCATGCAGAAACAAAGGCAGAGGGAAAAGAGATGGCAAAAAAAGAGAAAGGACACATTAGCTGTAAAGGAGAAGGAGGCCAGGAGAAAACCAGCATCAAGACAATCATGGGGTGCAGTGTTCATCTCGAAAATGCCTAAATGGTGTTGCAATGGGGTTCATTGTCCTTGCTTTATTTCTTTACATGCAGAAGATTGTCAGGATAATTGGGTGTCCATCTCCTTTAAACTAGAACGCTTCACTGGAGAACTGCCTTCAGACAATGACCTAAACATTTCCCTGGACCATGCTGGAAACAGGACAATACCTGGGTACCATCTTAAAAGAGAGCCTTTAAAGTGACCTTTCCATCCAGTCCCTGATTGCATCACACTGCTCCATAAAGCAAACAGTGCAGTGGTTAAACTACAGTACTGCAGTCAAGCAGTCATGACCTGAGTTCAATCTTGACAGGTACTCATAACCAACTCATTTTAAGGTGAGTAAGTTTTCCATCATTTTAAGGTGAGTAAGATAAGTACCCAGCTACCTGGAGAGTGGTGAGCCATAGTTTCCATAACTAAGCCACCCAAAGAATGCTCTAGGGTAGTATATATGTTGAAACGAAAGCAGCAGCAGCAGCAGCAGCAGCAACAACAACAACAACATTATCTGGTCACTGGTAAATTGACCCATGTTCCTGTGCCAGGAGAGTCCTCTACCAGCTGCCACTCTCACAAGTCCTGGGTGAAAGCCAGAAGGGCTGCTTCCAGCCTTCCTTGTGGTGAGTTTGGCCTCGGACCCCTGCAGACTTCCAGGACAAGGCCTTGCTCCTCTGCTGCCTGAGCTAGCCTAACTTGCACAAGAAGATGCTCATCCATGAGGATTTGGCTGGAGAACAGGAGGGTCTGGGGGTGGAAGTGGAGGGGCAACCAATAGAGATTATATCGGGCAGGGGAAGATTTGGTGGTGGGGGTAGAACATGCCTGCATAGGAGAAGGGAGGTTAGATACCTTACACCTATCCTCTCTTCTATCTCTATCCCAAGCCAATTGGTACCAGGTGACCATATCAGACAGACCCCAGGCCACATAGTGCTGTTGCTAAATGCCAGGTTGGCAAAAACTAAGACCACCCTCATCCATGATTTAATTTTGGATGAGGGTGCCAACCTGGTGTGCATTACTGAGACCTGGAGGGGAGAAGAAGGAGGAGTTCCCCTGTCTCAGATGTGCCCCCCTGGGTACATGGTCCAGAACCAGGGTCTCATGAGACAGACTGGGGATTCTGTTGGTGTACCACCCACTCCTTGCTGCTTACCGTCTCCTTGCCTGAGCTGATGGCGGTGGTCTCAGACCTGGTGTTGAGCACTCCCAGACTGTTGGTGCTGGGGGACCTCAACCTCCATGCTGAGGTCACCTTGGCAGAGGCAGCTCAGGACTTCTTGGCTGCCATGACAACCATGGGTCTGTCTCAATATGTGAACAGTCCAACTCATGAGAAAGGCCATATGCTCGACTTAGTATTCTCAACAGGATGGGGTGGTGGTGGTCTGGATGTGGAGGGATTAACCTTGACCCCTTTGTCCTGGTCAGACAATTTCCTGGTAAAGTTTAGACTCTCTGCCACTGCTGCCCTCTGCAGGGGTGGGAGATGAATTAAAATGATCCTTGATAAGGAAATAGACTTCGGAGAACTAGCAAATCTGGGGAAGAAATTATCTAATACATCAAATGTGACTGATGCTATTTATTACTATGGGGAAATGACTTCTACAGATATTAGAGCAACAGACATCAGCAGGTCTATCAGTAGGCAGAAACAAGAGACCTAAAAATAAAACCAACCCATGGTATGACAGGGAATGTTATCTTCTGAAAAATCAGCTCAATGCTTTGTACCAGTCTTATCGAAAGAAACAAATGAATGTACTTCCTAATGAATATTTTGAGCTAAAAAAGCAGTATAAGTTGACATTACAGCAATAAGAAACAGGAGTGGCAAAAGGGAAGGTGGGACCTATTGGCTAATGCTGTCCGATCAAATAACAGCAGACAATTCTTAGGTATCATGACAACTAATATAGGATTACCGGATTGTTCGATACCAGCCCAAATATGGGAGGAGTATTTCTCCAATATATTCTATGATCCAACTGTTCCTGTAAATGTTCTCACTGACTTAATAACAACTGACCTACCAACTTGGCCCCCAGTAATTGCAGAGGATATTAAAGCTTTAATTGGTAAACTGAAGCTTAATAAATCACCAGGTCTCGATGGACTTCTACCTGAAACTTTTAAAATATACTCAGACTGGTGGTCCCTGCCCTTATCAACCCTGTTTACTCTGATAGATAAAACTGGGAGGATCCCTGTAGCTTGGACAAAAGCAGTTGTAGTACCGATCCATAAAAAAGGAAGCTACACCTACCAGAAAATTATCGCCCAATCAGCCTGTTATCCATCACAGGAAAGCTGTATGCAAGCCATTTGGCAGATAAATTGACAAAATGGATGGATTCCCAAAAGATACTAGGGCCAGAACAAAATGGTTTCCTGCAAATAGGAACACATTAGATCACTGTCTAACCCTGGCCCACCTGGCTGAAAAATATAGAAGTGGAGGGGGAGTGGACTGTTCACTGCTTTTTTGACTTGAAGGGAGCCTTTGATTCAATTTCTAGAAAACTATTATGGGATAAATTGAAAAATATCAATAGATAGGAGATTGCTATTTCTTATTCAAAACTTATACTCCCATACCAGTTGCTATGAGCTACGGCCACCAAGGCGAACTGACAGAAGAGATTCAGAGTAATCGGGAGTCAGGCAAGGTTGTGTGCTGGCTCCTCATCTCTTTAATCTATACATTAATGATCTAGAAGCACACCTAAGGACGGTAGAAGGTCATTTCCCTAAACTTGGTAATCAGCAGATTCCACACGCAGACGATGCCGTAGTCTTATCCCAAACTCAACTGGGTTTAAAAGACTTTTGGCAGCCTTTGTAAATTATTGTGATAACAACAGTCTAAACGTAAATATACAAAAATCAAAAATTATGGTATTCTCCAAGGTCTGGAAAAAATTCTGCTGGTCAATTCAGAACAATTCCTTGGACCAGGTAAGAGAATTTAAATACCTAGGACTGAATTTCACATAACTGTACTTGGACTGAGGAGTATGCACAGAACAAGGCTACCAATAGTATGACAGCCATCACTGCTTTTTCTATATCAATGGAGGCCATCACATTCTCCCTGCTGCCCCAAAAACGAGGGCACAACTGCTTTATGGAATACCTGTTTGGATTAGTGCTCTTAACTCAGGGATAGAAAAGGTACAAACTACCTTTTTCGAATCCTAGGTGTTCCCAGCTGTGTAGGCCTGGCAGCTTTATATCTAGAAATAGGCTTTGAGCGTGTTGAGACGAGAGCGTGGATACAGACATTAAAATACTGGTTGAGAATCACTTTCAGGCAGAACAACTGGGATATATTTACTATTTGCTATCTGACTCATATATTAGTAAGTGGATGCGTATAATCCAAGGCAAAATTAAATCTATTGGAATGCCCCTTGATTCCATCTTACTACTAGGACAACAACAGGCCTTACACGCTCTTAGTATGACTTCATGATATAGAAAGACAAGAATTGTCCTCGATGGTGAATAGAACTTGTTCACCACAGGCATATGGCATTATCCCAGTGTATCAAACACCTCCATCATACTTATCCACACTCAGAACTCCCCAAGCTTGCAGAGCATTCAACCTCGCAAGATTTAATGTTCTCCCCTCTGCCTTACTTCAGGGCAGGTTCCAGGGAATCCCCCGACAAGAACGACTTTGTCCGTGTGGAGCTGGGGTCCCAGAGTTCCTGTCACACGTCCTCCTACACTGCAACTTCTATGAGAAAATCAGGAGGGATCTGATTTATCCCTTGATTCATAGACTGCAAGGGAACTCAGATAAGTGGTTGGTTGCATACTGCCTAGCGGACCATAATTCTCATACAACAACTCAGGTCGCTAAATTTTTCTTAGCTGCAATCCATAGAAGGGCCATGTTGATGGCAGAAGGCTGACTTATATGTACCTTTTGGGAGGTTGTAGTTTCTGTGCTGACATTTATGTTTTGTACTATTGCTGTTCCTGTTCTTTGTCCTGTTGTTTTACTGAATTGGGTCACATGACCGTAATAATAAATTAATAACTAATTTTAAGGTTCTTCCACTTAGACCAGGGTGGGAAACCTTCGGATGTTTTGGACCGCGGCTCCCACAGTCCTTTATAACTGGCAATATAGGCTTGGAATTCTGGGAGTTGCGGTCCAGAACATCTGGAGGGCTGAAGGTTCCTCACTCTTGACTTCGACGCACAGTGCTTGCCTAGGTGTTGTTTTATCAATGTTGTTTTATCTTTGCTGTTGTCTATTTTGTACTGCAGTTTTATTCTTATGCTTTATATTGTATTGCTTGCTGACTCGCTCAGCTATCTGGAAGCCGCCCAGAGTTCCTCTCCGGAAGATGGGCGGGGTAAAAAAAAAAAAAAATTCAATAAATAAAAAATTAAAATGATCCACCTCCAGAGACATATGGATCCTGAAGGAAAGGGACCTTGGTGTCCTGGTGGACAGCTATGAAGATGTCAACCCAGTGTGACACAGCAATGAAAAAAGCAAACTCAATGCTAGGGATCATTAGATCATTAGGAAGGGTATTGTGTACACTTCTGGTCACCATACCTCCAGAAGGATATTATGGAAATCGAAAAAGTGCAGAGGAGTGCAACCAGAATGATTAGGGGATTGGAACACCTTCCTTACCATCTAAGGCTGCAACAGCTGGTTCTATTCACTCTTGAACAATGGTGCCTAAGAGTTGACCTGATTGAAGTTTATAAAATCATACACAGTGTGGACAAAGTAGATAATGAAAAACTGTTTTCCCTATCACGATATACTAGAACTGGGGAGGCACTCCATGAAACTTTTGGGTGCTAGATCTCAAACAAATAAGAGAAGGTACTTTTTCACCCAGAGGGTCACTGATCTGTGGAACTCCCTGCCAGACGAAGTGGTGACAGCTGTCAGCCTTGACAGCTTTAAGAAAGGATTAGACAAGTTCATGGAGAACAAGGGTATCAATGGCTATCATTATGGATGCCTAAGGACAACCTCCGGGTTGGAGAGATAGGCAGGATATCTCTCAATGCCATTTGTAGGGAATTGTAAGCAGGTGAAAACATCTGCTTGGGAATACCCTGAAGCAAATGGTGAGCCACTGTGTGAAACAGAATGCTGGACTGGATGGGCTGAAGCAAGGTCCAGCAAGGCCGTTCTTATGTTCTTATGAAGGATTCCTGAATGCTCTGGGGAAATTTCGAGGTGATATGGTTAACGCACCTGTTGAAGCCCAGGTTGCCTTGTGGAACAAGGAAATGGCCAGGGTGGTTGACACAATTGCACCTAATGCCCTCTCCCAACCCGCAGAGCTATAAGGCTCCATTGTATACAGAGGAGCTTCAAGCAATGAAATGGGTGGGGAGACGGATTGAGTGCAGTTGGAGAAAATATCACTGGAATTCTGACCAAACACAGCTTACAGCCCATTATTGGGCCTATTCTGTGGCGATACGGTTGGCGAAACGCTAGTAGACATGGGCATGACTCGGTGAAATCCTCGTTTCCGTTTCCGTTCCTCATTTCCGTTACGTAACGAAATGAAGAACGACAATTACTCCGCCAGAACTCAAACTCAAACAGACTAAAGAAAAATTGGGTCTGATTTGTCGTGGTCGTTCCTGGCGGCATCACAGCGATCGCGCGATGCCAAGCGGCTCAGGAAAAAAGTTTTAAAAATAAAAAACCCCGATTCCCGGCCAAAAAAGCAGGCGAAAACATGCCTGCCTGAGGGCACCTACCAGAGGCATGGTTTCTGGGGGGGGTCCCTGGCCTCCCCCCCTCTCCTGGGCTGCGCATCCTCATCGTCTCGCCAACTCACCAAGCGGCGCGGCACAGAAAAAAAGTTCTAAAAATAAAAAAACCCGATTCCCGGCCAAAAAAGCAGGCGAAAATATGCCTGCCTGAGTGAGGGCACCAACCAGAGGGGTGGTTTCTGGAGGGGGGGTCCCTGGCCTCCCCCCCTCTCCTCTCCTGGGCTGCGCATCCTCGTCGTCTCGCCAACTCGCCAAGCGGCGTGGCACAGAAAAAAGTTTTAAAAAATAAAAATACCCGATTCCCGGCCAAAAAAGCAGGCGAAAATATGCCTGCCTGAGTGAGGGCACCTACCAGAGGGGTGGTTTCTGGGGGGGTCCCCGGCCTCCCCCCTCTCCTCTCCTGGGCTGCACATCCTCGTCGTCTCGCCACGCCAACTCGCCATGCCATGCGTTGCGGGCGGGGGATCCAAAATGGGGCGACCGCAAGCAATATTTATTTATTTTGAAATCATGGTGGTCCAAAAACACACCAAAGCACCACAGAAATATGCGAAAATACCTATTTTAAAACTGCCTGAATTTTTACAGTAGCAGCAGTGGGTTTTTCTTGCAACAAAACGTCTCCATTGATTTTATTTTATTTTATTTTTGTTTTTATTTTTTTACACATGCGCAATGATGGGCTGGCCATGGGAGTGGACCATGCAAATTTTTGGAGCCATTCCACCAATTGCATGGCCACTTGACCAGGTTTTGACCGAGACTTCTGGGATGTGCCAGTCGGGCCTAAAAAGCCCACTAACCGTAGCCCGAACCCGAACCTGAACCCTAACCCTAACCCATACGCCAGTACACTGTCCTTCTTAGTGGGTCAGAGAGGCACCCAGAGGTGCACCCCATGAACTCACCCTAACCTTACCCGTAACAACCCTAAGCCTAGCCCTTGTGCTAACCCCCCTAACCCTAAGCCAAATCTGTACTCGCATTGCACTACACACGCAAGTACAGTTCCCTTCTTGGTGAACCACAGAGCGCCGAGACTGAGGAGGAGCCTTCCCCCAGTGTGCGTACTGTGACACTGCAGTTAGCAGTGGGCCTGTGGTCAACAGAGAGAGGCACCCAAAAAAGAGGTGCCTCGAGTCTCAACTTGGTATGCATATCCAATTGGCTATGCATGCCATTTTGTAGCAGGCCAGAGGAGGCACCCACCCCAGAGAGGTGCCTCCAGGAGCCCGCTTTCCCTTCATAGCGGGCCAGAGGAGGCACCCACCCCAGAGAGGTGCCTCCAGGAGCCCACTCCCCCCAAAACCAGTACTAACGACAGACGAAAAAATGACAAACGAAATGACAAATTTTTGGAAAATTTCGCAAAAAATGGAAACGAGCCGAAACGGGCCGGCTCCGACACACGACAACTCGAAAACGTCATTTTCCCTGGTCGTGCCCATCTCTAAACGCTAGTATTTATCCAAACATACTGCTTCCTTGGAGTGCCACCCAGCAGAGCTATTTCAAGTGGCCTGGGATCTTCTTCAACCAAGTAATCCTGTGGAGGTCCCGGGCCACTCAGTGGTTCACTGTGATGAATTTGCCACTCACATTGAGGGAAAAATCGCTCAGATTTGCAGGGAGTTAGACTCCAGTGTTGATGTTCAGTCCATTTGTGTCCAGTGCTCTGGGCTTATGTGATACTTTATTGGATGAGTTTCAGTTGTTGTGACCCAATGATGTGGACAGGGTGCTTGGATCTGTCTGTGTCACCATTACACAACTTGATCCTTGCCCATTATGGTTAATAAAGGAATCTGCTGGGGGGGGGTCACACCTGGGTCCAGGAGGCCATCAACTTCTCATTAAGAGAGGGAGTGGTCCCTGCCCCATTAAAGGAGGCAGTGATTCAGCCACTCCTAAAAAAAAGCCTAACCTGGATCCAGGGCTGGTTAATTACTGACCAGTTCCAAACCTCCCTTATTTGGGCAAGGTGTTGGAGCATATGAGCAGCTCCAGACTCTCCTGGATGAAATGGATTATCTAGATACATTTCAATTGGGATTTAAGGCAGGTTTTGGAACAGAGACTACCTTGGTCTCCCTGTATGATGACCTCTGCCAGGAGAGAGACAGGGGGAGTGTATCCCTGTTGATCCTCCTGCACCTCTCAGTGGCTTTCAACACCAGCAACCATGGTGCCCTTCTGGACAGATTGGCTGGGATGGGAGTTGGAGGGAGTTCCACTCCTACTTAGCTGACTGGGTCCAGAAGGTCGTGCTGGGAGACAGGTGCTCTGGCTCATGGCGGTTATGTCATGGGGTTCCCCAGGACTCTATAATGGCCCCCATGCTATTTAATATATACATGAAACTGCTGGTGGAGGTCGTTAGGAAGTTTGGGCTGAGGAGTCAGCAATATTCTGATGACACTCAGCTCTACCTCTCATTCTCCACCAATCCAGGTGTGGCAGTCTCTGTTCTGAACTCCTGCTTGGACTTGATAATGGACTGGATGAGGGTCAATAAACTGAAGCTCAATCCAGACAAGTCAGAAGTGCTGTTGGTGGGTGTTCCACCTGATAGGTTAGAGGGCCATTCCCCTGTCCTGGATGGGGTTGCACTCCCCCTAAGGGACAGGGTTCACAGCTTGGGAGTACTTCTGTGCCCAGGTCTTACCCTGGAAGCCCAGGTGGACTCGGTGACCAGGGGTGCCTTCTTACAGCTGTGGAGAATATATCAACTTCACCCTTACCAGGATGAGCAGAGCCTGGCAACAGTCACACATGCACTGGTAACAACCAGACTGGGCTATTGTAATGCACTTTATGTGGGGCTGCCTTTGAAGATGGTGTAACGATTGCAACCGGTAGAGAACTGGGCCACGTGGCTAGTGAGTGATGTTGCTGCACAGACTCATATTATGCCAGATCTAAAAAGTTTACACTGACTGCCAGTTGATGCCTGGTCCCAATTTTGGTTCAGTTTGTTTTAGGGTTCAGGTTTTTTTTTTTCGTTTCATTTTAAATGAATTTTTTTAAAAATTCATTTCGTTGAGTCGTTGATTGGACCAGGTTTAAAGGGGTCCAGTGGTTGACAGCTTGGCAGGAGCCCTCAGAAAATGGGTGGGAAGGGTAGTGTGATCGCTGCTACTTCCCTCCTGACCCATTTTCTGAAGGCTCCTGGTGGGCTGTCAGTCGCTGGACCACTTTTAACTTGGCCCAATCGGTACTAGGGGGAGCTCCTGGTACCGACTGGACCAGGTTTAAAGGGGTCCAGCCATTGACAGCTAGGCAGGAGCCCTCAGAAAATGGTGGCGGAAAGGGAGGGCTTTTAAAATCCTTTTCCTGCCAAAGCCAGCGCTACAGCTGATCGGCGGCGCTGGCTTCTGGTGAGAAAAAGCCAGCGATTTCCCTCACACCAATTGCAAGGGAAACCTTTCCCATAGGAATGCATTGCTTAAATGCATTCCTATGGGAAAACGAAAAAGAAAACAAACGAAGCAGAAATTTCCATTTCGTTTCATTTTTCTTTGATGGGTCAGTTCGTTATTCGCTTCGTTAGGTAATGAAATGAATAACGAATAATGAAACAAATTAAAAATTCATTTCATGCCCATCTCTACTTTTGGTTTTTTGGCACCAGGCAAAGACCTTCCTGCTTGACCAGTATTTTATCATGTTCTTGGCTGGACTCATGAGCAGCAGGGATTTATAATTTGTATTGTATGTTGGTTCTTTTAAATTGTATTGTGTTTTATAGTTTTAACAATTTTATTGTTTTATAGTTTTAATAAATCGATGCACACTGCCCAGAAACCAATAGGTAGTGGGGCAGCTAATTTTTTTGTAAATAAATAAATAAAATAACAGAAAATGCAGAGAGAGAGAGAGAGAGAGAGAGAGAGAGAGAGAGAGAGAGATCCCACATGTAGAATGCTACATTAGGAGTTATCCTAGGGAAGTTAATATTCCAGCTTGCCAAAGGGTTTTTGAGACAAGACCCAATTGTCAATGTTCTCAGCAGGCTTGTGTTGTGGGATTCCTCTGAGGAAAAAAAATACCTGCAGTTGTGTCATCTAATGAAGAGGGCTATAAAATGTGGTCAATCTTGGCAAAAAATATAATTATAAATAAATATATATATAACAGACTTCTGCTTCTGTTCAGACTTGAGCACTGTTTTCTCCTAAACCAGGCTGATACTTCAGTTCATTATTTACAGCATTGGACTGGTGCTGCAAATCAGAAAATGATCACATTTGTACTAATGAGAGGCAGGGGAGTGGTTTAATTACCTCTGCAAAATACTTGATGCTCGAAACCCTTAAAAAAAAAGGTCAGAGGCAGAAAAGACAGGATAGAATGTAAATCAGTCCACTACTTTAGTTGTCACCCTTTTTGTATGAGTGGCTGTTATACGAAAAAAATATATTACCATAGGTCTTTTAAGCTGAGACCAGACATTTGAACTGTCAATTTCACCTCTGATTTCCATCAAGGTTCGCAAACCTTTTGATAGGCACTCGGTAATATATCCTGTATATCAAGATCCAAAAAAGACAGTGCTCTGTTCTATGGTGGAGAGAGGCAGAGCGCAGAACCCTTTGTAGTCCACAACTAGGGAGTTCAAAAGCACCAACAAAGGACTTTTATGCTGCCAAGGACTTTTTTCCCGATGACTTTTATTCTGAGCTAAATGTATTCAGCCAACAAAGAATGGGAAATCGCCTTTAAAACAATCTTCATGGCTGAAACCGGATTTTGCAAGGGTCTAATGAAGCACTGGGGGGAAAGGTCATCATCATCATCATCATCATCATCATCATCATCATCATCATCATCATCATCATCATCATCATCATCATCATCATCATCATCATTGTCGTCGCGTCGTCGTCAGTCTGAACATTTGTTGCTCAAGAACAACGCAATTGATTTGATTTATTTTGCTTTAGAAGTTATCCTCTTAAAACAGATTTTTCCGATTATATCAGTTCAGTCTTATAATGAACCATCAAACACTAAGTACTGTATTCCTCCTATCAATCAAACTTGGAAATTCTGTTTTATAGCTTTTGTTTCTGAATATTTTTCACCACAGGGCCTTATGACCAACCTTGCTGTAGTCAGATTCAAGTTCATACTTATTTAGTGGATCAAATATTTATATTGTGTGCCTATATGAAACAGTCATATGTGTGAGAGGCACGGGTGCTTCCTACTTAAAAACAATGTTTCCTGTGCTGTGAATATAAAGATCAAATCCTATGCAGAGAAGAAGCCAAAGACAAATAGTATTGCAGCCTGGGCACTCCTGATTGGCTAAAGAAAGGTGTAGCCTTCACTGGGGTTGGTTAGCACAAGAATTTATTTATTTATATTTATTTATTTATACACTTATATCCCACCCATCTTCTGGATCGGAACTCTGGGCAGCTAACAAAGCAATAAAAAACAACCACAAATTACAATAAAAAGGAGGGGAGGCTGTACCCTCCAGCGGGGATAACGCAGGCAGCACCAAAAATAAAAAATAAAAAATGAGTAGAAACTTAAGTAGGAAGGTCGCCAAAAGCCTCAATAAAAAGGTGAGTTTTCAAAGCCCTTTTAAAGGCAGGCAGGGACTCTGCAAGGCGCAGCTCACTGGGGAGATGGTTCCACAACATGGGGCCCACCACGGAGAAGGCGCGGGCACGTGTATGCGATTTCCGTGCCGAAATAAGAACTTGGAGTAGTTCCATCTTGGCTTACAATTCCAGGAATCTCAAAGAATCCAGACTGTTAGTTGAGGATTTCAATAAAAATAAAAAAATAAAATAAAATAAAATAAAATAAAATAAAATAAAATATTTTTTCTAAGTTTGGGGTTAGGTCCAATAATGGCCAGTTCATTCCTCATTCACATCTGTTAGAAATATCCATTACTGTTTTCCTAGTTGGCTATAAGTAAGTCTCCCCCTTTTCCCCCAGTGAATTGTATAAAGTTCAAATTCTTCCTGAAGATTTGGCCAGCTCATGATGAATTAGAGCTTGCCTTATACCCTTTCTCTGGCATTTTCAAATCTCCCCCCACCCTGGCGTTGAACATATGGCCCTAAACCGAGATATGGAATGTTTCATTCTTCCAACCACAACTTTTAAGAAAACTCAAGTCGGTGTAGACAAGGGAGTATTGTGAAGTATTCTAGGAATTTTAACCCAAATAAATAACTTTTCCCTTTGATAACACCAATTTTCCATATTTCAGTTGGTAGCAAAGCAATAGGACCTCAAAAGTGTTCCTATTCAAAGTGGAAATATGTGGTACTTTTGCATAAATGGCCAGTATCCTACTGTTGCTTGCAAAAGTTTTGTACCACATTCAGCTAATGGTTACTAACTGATAAGATGCCAAGGCACATCTTGGTTGCCAAACTGTGCAACCAAGATACATCCCCACACCTTGTTAATTAGTTGTGGAAACATTGTATGGAAACACGAATAGGATTCTGGTCCTTAAGTGCCATTCTTAAGTAGCTATGAGGAGCCTGCCAAATGTCCTGCCATTTTTCTAGTGCTTCAGTAACTGCAAGCTACAGTATTTGCAATTTTATTCCTTTTATTCCTTTTCTTTTAGACAGATAGTTGTTAAAGGAAAGCTTGCCTGAAGAGAAAGGTCATCATCTGCTAACAGAAGGTGAGCAAAGTTGTGTCCAACCTGACCTCTCATGGGAGGGAGTTCCAGAGCCTGGGAGCAGTGACAAAGAAGGCCTTCTATTATGGCCCCACCAGACACACTTGTGAAGGTGGCAGGACTGAGAGAAGGGCCTCTCCTGGTCATGCTAACATCCAGGCCAGGCTCATAAAGGGAGACACAGTGCTTGAGATAGCTTGGACCCAAGCCATTTAAGGCTTCATGGGTAAGAACCTGTGCTCTGAATTGTGCTTGGAAACAGATTGGCAGCCAGTGGAACTACTGTTAAAAGAGGTATTTTGTGACCCATGTAAGTTAGTTGTAACCAGCCCTAGTTAACAATCTAAGCTGCGGTCTCACCTGGTTTTGATCCTGATATTCTGAAGGTCCGGCTTTTCCTCTTCATCCCATCACGTGATTTATTATGTGGAACAGGAGGTCCCATGTCCAAAGCTGGTTATTTTTATTTTAAAGTGCAGTTCAGCCCCCTTGGCCAGCAGGTGGCGCTAGCATTTTAAAAAACGGACCACTTTCTTGGGGAAATTAAAACAAAGGACACCGGAAGGAGCTTCCTCTTACTCCGAAGTTGCCTTGAAATTTTAAAAACCAGCGCTGATCAGCCAATCGGTGCTCTGAGAAAAAATGAAAGAAAGAAACCCGGATCATCTGCGTGGTTCCACGACATCTGCCTCCTTAAAAGGTGGATTTTTAAGCGAGGCAGAAAATTCACTACTTCTCCGGTAAGTCAAAGAAACCTCGCTTAAAGGGGCATTACCGGGTTTTCTTTTCTTTTCTTTTTTTTTCAAAAAGCCCGGTGGCCGTGGGGATGGCATTCTTGGGCATGATTTATTTAGGAATTTAAACTGCTTTTAAAGGGACGTGGGACCAGGGCCCTAGTTGCAGGATACATACACTAGGCCAGTGGTGTCCAAACTTCGGCCCTCCAGAAATTTTTGGACCACAACTCCCCCAGTCCTTTGTCATTGGCAATACAGGCTTGGAATTCTGGGAGTTGTGGTCCAAAACATCTGGAGGGCTAAAGTTTGGACACCCCTGCACTAGGCTCATACTCCCCCTCACCCCCACTCCCATGTAGAATTTATTTGAAGGCTCCACAGGAAGAATGGCTCCAAAACAAGAGCTGTTTCCACACTAACTGAGCTTGGTTTATTAATATTATTAGAATAATAGTTCCTGTGATGCAGTTTGTGTGGAAAAGAAAAAAGAAAAGCAACGTCATCCAGATTTGACTATGCTGCTGCAAATAAAGTTAGAACAAAATCTAAACCTGGTTGGATGGGCAGCTACAAGGTCTAAGAATCCCATCTGTGGTTGTACCTATAGAATGTTCTCTCAATAAAAGACTCCTCAAGCCCCTGTACTGTTTTAAGTAATATAAATAATAGACATGGGCACGTTTCCGTTTCCGTTACTCGTTTCCGTTACGCAACGGAAACGGTAACGACAATTACTCCGACAGAACTCGAACTCGAACCAAAAAAAGAAAATTTGGGTCTGATTTGTCGTTGTCATTCCTGGCATCGCAGCGATCGCGCAATGCCAAGCGGCACAGAAAAAAAGTTTTAGAAATTAAAAAAAAACCCAATTCCCGGCCAGAAAAGCAGGCGAAAATATGCCTGCCTGAGGGCACCTACCAGAGGGGTGGTTTCTGGGGGGGTCCCCACTCCAGCCTTCCCCCCCTCCTGTCCTGGGCTGCTTGTACCGGGCTGGGAGGGGGCATCCTCGGCGTCTCCATTTGCCATGCGGTGCGGGGGGATCCAAAATGGTGACCGCAATATTTTTTTTGAAATCGTGGTCCAAAAACCCACCAAAGCACCACAGAAACATGCGAAAATTAGCTATTTTAAATGCTTGAATTTTTACAGTAGCAGCAGTGGGTTTTTCTTGCAACAAAACGTCTCCATTGATTTTATTTTATTTTATTTTATTTTTATTTTTTTACACCTGCGCATGCGCAATGATGGGCTGGCCATGGGATGGGACCATGCAAATTTTTGGAGCCATTCCACCAATCGCATGGCCAGGTTTTGCTGAGACTTGCTGGTACCAGGCTGGGAGGGGGCATCCTTGGCGTCTCCATTTGCCATGCGGTGCGGGGGGATCCAAAATGGCGACCGCAATATTTTTTTTGAAATCGTGGTCCAAAAACCCACCAAAGCACCACAGAAACATGCGAAAATTAGCTATTTTAAATGCTTGAATTTTTACAGTAGCAGCAGTGGGTTTTTCTTGCAATAAAACGTCTCCATTTATTTTATTTTATTTTATTTTATTTTTTTACACATGCGCACGCACAATGATGGGCTGGCCATGGGATGGGACCATGCAAATTTTTGGAGCCATCCCACCAATCGCATGGCCAGGTTTTGCTGAGATTTCTGGATGTGCCAGAGAGGGCATAAAAAGCCCACCAACCCTAATCCTAATCCTAACCCTAACCCTAACCCATACGCCAGTACACTGTGTTCTTAGTGGGCCAGAGGCACCCAGAGGTACAGCCCACTAACCCACCCTAACCTTAACCGTTACCCTAAGCCTAGCCCTTACCCCCTAACCCCATGCTCTGGGAAGTCAAGTCGCGCTAAATCGCGGCGGTAACGACAAACGACACGACGAAACGACAAATTTTTGAAAAATTTCGCAAAAAACGGAAACGACCCGAAACGGACCCGTCCCGAAAAATGACAACTCGAAAATTTTTTTTTCTGGTCGTGCCCATCTCTAATAAATAAACATCTTTCTTTCACAGGGTGTATGATTAAAAATTACAGTCTTACTCTTCAGCTACCACATCGTTATCAGCTGCTCTTTTAAAGCATTGCTATTTATTAATTTAACATACTGGTACTTTTTGAAGAGTGTATTTGTAATCTTTACTAAATGCCCCACACTTAGCTATATTGGCATGTGTCTTCATTTCTATTACCTCAACTGTTACATTCTCATTTAAACCTTTCTTTCCTTTCTGACATATTTTCCAAATATTCTTGACCAACAGCCTACTGATGTCCTTGCCCACAGACTCTCCTAGCTTTTAAGAGTTCATTGGGAAGATGATTTAACTTTTTTCGAAGGAATATACTGCTCAGAATGTTTCATTCTAGGTAGCTCAGACTTGATCTCTGTGAAGAGCCTTAAAAAACACAAAACCTTGAGGTTAGGATTGTAAAGCCATGTATGGGGTAGAATGGGAACATTTGTATTTCTGTTCTTCCCCTGCTGAGCCTATTTCTATGGGTAAATACTTTAAGGGAAAGACGGCCTCTCAGGCTATCAATGTGGTGCATTTCAGGGCCCTGCAACTTACACAAAACAGTTAAAGAAAAGGAGTGTACTGAACTGATTCGTTTGATTCCAAGAAATGCAGATTTCTTAAATTGTGTAATCTGCACTACTAAATAGAGCAGGGAACCAATTAAGAACAGTCCCTTATTTAGTTTAATTAGGCCAACTACAGGTAAGGGAGTAAGATGGTGAAAGAAAGACCATTAGGTAGAAAAATCTGACTTTTACCTCTTTTTAGCAACAGCCAAACTGTGTACTAGTTGATTTTTGCTTGTGTTCTTTTAAGGCTAAATGAATGGCAAACTTTACTGATTTTTTTATGCAACCATGTAAGTGAATACAATATTGTGCTCAGAATGATGTAATTAAAGCTCCAGTTTTAAATGTACAATTGCATTAGCAGAATCTTCCTCTGAATAAACTTTTTAAGGCTTGTATTGTGCAGCTGCAGGCTGACTGGTGGGAATAAGGCCTGTTAAAATTAATATTGTTGTTACGTGCAATCGAGACTGAACTGGCTTATAGCAAACCCAACATTGCTTTCCAGGTAAGCGAGATATTGAATGAGTGGTTTGACAAGTTCCGCAACCCAAGGGAGCTTCCATGGCTGAGCAGAGATTCGAACCCAGACATCCTGAGTCCTACTCTGTCAATCTATCTGCCATACCCTCTGGAGTATCCCACTGAAGTTGATTTGGCTTATATTTTAGTAGATATGTAAAGGATACTACTGCAAGTTAATAGTTTGCAGAAACAAACAGTTGTTTTGAGTAGGAAATTTTGAACTTGTTTATATGTGTTTAAGTCATTCAGACTTTTTCTCATCTCTTGACAAACCCGCACCAAACTCAGATTTCTACCCTCTGATCCGGGACAATTTCCCATGAAAGTGCTCTGATTGCAGCACCAGTTAAAGAGGTTTTACTTTCCTGGCAGATATGAGAGAAATGCCTCAGTCTCTCCCAAACAGCAGGAAACCAAAGAAAGGTGGGAACCTTACCTCGTGGAAGATTTTCCTTAACACCTGCATTTACTGCCCAGGTTGCTGCTGCCCCGTGGCTCCATTTTAAGGAAGGATAGCCCACGAGGTGTCCTCCGAAAGTTTTGTACCTCCAGCTCCAATGTTGTTACGTGACTGTCAGCCATGTTTTGTGAGGACAATGGACACTGTGGCCCCACAACTTCTGGTCCCCACCCTTGAAATAAAGCTGTTTGTTATTCCATTGTGCTACTGCTTCAAAATAATTGCATGGACATCAGCGAGACAGCTGCTGAGGTGTCCATGGGTGTGGACGAGGTTGGACATTCTCTTCCTCTCCCACAGTAACTACTCCAAGAGGAGAAATGGCCATACCATACATTCAGGTCTTCAAAAAGGACCCTGCTTCTGAAGACATTGACTGGCCATTCCACATAGATTTACATCCATTACTGGACAAGCTTCAAGGATTGGAAGCTGCAAATCAGAGTTATGTGCAAGAGATGGGTTCAACTCCCATTGACAAGTCTTAGGTAGACTTAATGGGATATGGGATTATAGGCAGCAGTTGCTATTGTTATTAGTATTAGTATGAAAGTGTGACTATGTTTTTATTTTTTTGAAGATTAAATACAATCTATCATCTTTTTTAAAAAATCCATAAATCAGCACGAAAGCTTCTGATTTCCTCTTCCTGCATTTTGACTGCCCCTTATCCTTGTCGCTTATTGCCAGTAACCGCTAAAGCTGTCATGGCCATTATGGGCATCAGCCTTTGAAAATAAAATTACACAGCATTTCCAAACCCATCATTTCTTGGGGTGTTTTGCTGTTATATAAAATTTGCATCAGTGTTCTGCACAGCAAGAAAACAATTATTCACAATAAATCCTTCCTGAACTGTTTGGGCAAAACTATTATTCACGCAGGGCTACAACTGAGTTAATTTTTGGAAAGAGTGGTTGGAAGAACCGTCTCAGGCTGAACTGTTTATGAACACGGCCTTTTCTCTGATTTCTAATTAGTGGGAAATGGTTCCAAAGAGGAACAGTGCGGTCAAAGCCTGTGCTTCACAAAGTCCTCCTTGTTAACAGACACAAGGAACAGTGTTGTGCTGCTGGATAAACAAGTGCGTCACAGTGCCTTTTCAAAAGCAGTACAATCCAATTTTACCAGCTATCATCTAAATGTTGAATGTTGCTGATCTGCATCTGCATATCTTATAGCCTGAGTCTGAAATATTTATTCATTTATTTATTTATTTTTACAATTAATATGCCACCCACTACCCAAAGGTCTCTGGGCGGCTTACAATCAAAAGAATTAAAACAGCTAAAACATAGAATATCAATACATAATTAAAACAATAATAAATACCTTCCACTAAAATCATTATCAAATATGAAACACATAGATGTACAGAATGTTTTTGAAAGTAGATCTCTCTAAGGCTGATACTTCACGTCCATCTCATCACTGTTCGCAGTCAGCTTGGGACCGGTACAAAGTAATCTACCTGCACGTCCATTGCGGGATGAGGGGAGTTTGTCCTGACCATGCCCCCTGAACTGTGATCTAAGTGGGATGAGAGATTCCCCTACCTGGCCTCAGGAATCTGCTCGTCATGCTTCTCATTCTGAGACGAGTGGCCGTGAGGTAAGGCTTGTCACACAACGTGCCATTCTCCATCTAATGGCAGGAGTGCAAAGTGCCATTCACCAGTACATTCCCTATGGAGTCAGCAACGCAGTGCAGAGAGATTAAAAGGCAAATGCCTCAAACATAGCTCCATAACGCATTGAAGGCAAGGCTTCGGAGAATCAAAACATCAAAAAATAGACGGTCGGGCCTGGGGGGGGGGGAACGGAAAACAAAGGCATGGAATTTCACATCTCATCACGGAATGAGGATGTGCAGTAAGAGTTATGCCAGTATCATCCATCACGCCCATGCGCACACGGGAACAGGGACAGAACCAAAAGAAGACCACGTGACCACAACTGACATCAATACACAATAAATTTCCTCCTGGGACGAGAATGGACATGAAGTAACCGTCTAAGATAGTGATGGTGTTCTGTTTGCCAGAGCACCATTCTGCATTTAGTTGGTCAGGCATGTCCAAATTTCAGCCATCCAGATGTTTTGGATCACAACTCCCACAGTCCTTTGCCATTGGAAATACAGGCTTAGAATTCTGGGAGTTGTGGTCCAAAACATCAGTAGGGCTGAAGTTTGGACATGCCTGTAGTAGATGACTTGAACTGCAGACATGGCATGGGGCGGAGGTACAATCTCATGATGGGACAATGTTATCATTGACCTCAATGAGAAGAAAAGTGCCCCCCCTCTACATGGGTCATCTTTATGCTTTAGTGAAAAGTACAAGAATTCCCCTCCTGCCTGATTTATCCTTGTGCTTTCCGCCAAGCCATATGCCACCTAGGAGGACATCTGATCGTATAAATGCATCCAGAGACAGAAGCAGAACTAATAAGAAGAATGATGGTGATTGTAAAAAAAGTGAAAACTTAGAGAGCCCTAGGCAATAATAGTTCTATGAAAGCTCATCTAATTATAAATCTACAATCTCTGTAAAACATGTATGAAATCAAACTCCAAATGCCTTTGACAAATTAACAAATAATTTAAAACTAAATAATGGAACTGTAATTAACATCAATAAAGCCAAAAAGATGAATTAAAATCTTACCTTAGCAGGACACTGCAAACAATAAATGTTCAACTAAACATGGCAACATCTTCCCTAGCCTGTTGAAAATAAGACAAGAGTGAGCTTGGCATGAGTTCTACTGAAAAATATCCTTCGCTAACACAGATGATAGATATTCTCTCAGCGTTATTAGTATTCAGTGGGTGTTTGAAATTTTTACATCATTATTTTGCCTATGAAGACTGGTTCTCTTTGCACTCAGTGGAAGAAGACCAGGTGGATCAATGTCTCTTTTATGATTTGCTTACTATGATATTTTAAATTAGATTTTTGAATCATAACCTTCTGTGAGCAGGTGCTTTGGATAGCGTGCAATAAAAACATTAAAGCACCATGTACCATTTAAGAACAGCAACAAAAGCCTTGCAATAAGAATGGCAATGGAAACTGAAACTAAAGAAAAACAAAACATGATCTGGGAGTTAAGTCAGACTGACTGAGCTGCTTGGATGAGTAGTGAAACGTTTCCACAAGAAAATAAGTCCGGTTGCCCTGACTCAACTCTCAGACAACCACACCTGGATGACTGAGAGTCTCCACAGACAACAAAACATGATGCAATGTCTAATATCTTATAGAGAAAATAAACTTTACTGGCATCCTAGGCAGAATAAGAAAGGAGTCAGTCTTGCTTCCTCTGGGAGGGACGTCTACAAAGGGCATACTCTTCTGCCCTACTTCCCCTCCTGGTTAACAGGTACTGGGGCAGTGTTCTCCGGGATTGGTTTTCCTTCAGAGAAGAGATTACTGTGAAATCATGCTGTCCGTATAGTTTGTTTATTTAGAAATACATACTTACTGTAAATAGGAGAACTGGGTCACTGCCTTATCTTTTTGAAGTTAGAGTCTTGTGGTGCAGTGGTTAAAATGCTGTGTACTAGAGATGGGCACGAATAAAAAAAAATGGTGTTTCATTTGTCATTTGTTGTTGGGAGGTCTGTTTCGTTTCGTTTCTGTTTTTCGCTAATTTTTTGGAAAAATTTCATTTTCATTTTTGGTTTTTTCATTTTTTGTTTCTACCCGCTCTTTGCGCATTTTTTTAAGCATTTCCGTGTGTGGGTGTCCCCCAACGCCCCAGACCAGAGGGAAAACACTAAAAAAATGATGCTGGCAGAGACACAGTATAGACTAGGTTCGCAGGAGGCTGCACAATGCAGTGGCGGGCGTTGCCCAGGGTGCAAGGCAGCCATAGAGTGACTGCACTGAGGGGCAGGGGAGGGTACTCACCAAGAGGTACGCATACATGCACACAGGGAGGCTGCAGGACTGAAGCTAGAGTTGCAGAGACAGCAATCCCACCCTAACTCCCACCAGAGACTGCAAGGAGGACAGGGATTGCCAGAGCTTTTTATGCCCTCTGTGGCTGCCTGACCTGCCCAGTCTGCCACCTGGGCATGCTATTGGTTGAAGTTGTCCAAGAATTTACATGATCCCATCACATGACTTGCCTCCATGTTGTGGCTGGAGTGGCGACATCCATTTTGTCATCCTTAAAGGGAAAAGAAAAATACATCGTGATGGGATAAGACAAAACCAAACGTTTTAAGGACCCCAACCCCCTGGTAGGTAATAATTTCAAATAATTGTCGCATTATTGCTGCATTTTTATGGATGTCCAGAGCATTTTAATACTCAAGAAATCAATATTAGGCATCTGGGAGCCATTTTGGGTCGATGTCCCCTAACTCCCCTTAAAGGAAAAAAATACAGTGATCTGAGAAAAGACATAAATGCACGTTTTAAGGACCCCAACCCCCTGGTAGGTATTATCAGACAGTATAAATAATTATCACTGTGTTTTTATGGATGTCCAGGGCATTTTTTAACATTTAAAACAGCTCATTTCATTGCACGCCACCAGTAACGAAAACGAAACGTAACAAATACAATTTTTGTGGTTCTGTTCATTTCATTTCATTTTCATCACACTTTTTGTTAGTCGTTTCATTACGTAACAGAAAGAATAACGAATAACGGAAATGAAAAAATGTTCGTTTCGTGCCCATCTCTACTGTGTACTGCAGCTATAACTGGGCTCATGACTTGGGGTTCAATTCCAGGTAGCAAGCTTAAGGTTCACTCAGCCTTCCATCCTTCTGAGATCAGGAAAATGAGTACCCAGCTTGCTTAGGGAGGGGGAGAATTATGTGTACCCTGCATAATTACTTGTAGACTGCCCAGAGAGTGTGTTAGGTGCTATGGGTCATATATAAGCAACATGCTTTGCTTTAGGCTCAGCCAGGCAACTCATGGCTGTCTGCTTATCGAAGGAGTGGTAGGTATCAGGGCCCCACCTGCATTCCACTCCTATGGAAGCCTGGGGATCATCATACAGGAGGGGAGGCAGACAGAACCCACAGCAGCAGGCAGTCCTCCTTAGCTCTACCTACCATTGATCACTGTATCATCTGTCCTACTAACTTCTGCCACCACTGCACTGCACTTGGGGGTTGAACAATGACACTAGCCTTGTTGGTAGGAAAATACCCATCCACCAAATTTATAGATCCCCCCCCCAGATTCCTAAAGATAAGACTTTGTACCTCCCGTTCTTCTGCCTCTGCCTCACACAAGGAAACCTTTATTAGATTTCTCTTAATATCACCTGCTACAGATTTTCCAAATACCATCCCAGGTCCAATGAACAGACTGACTTTCTATCCAGCTGTACAAATTTCCCACATCCTGTTTCATCATTTCTGTTCTGCTTTTTCTGTTTGGCATTAATAGTAAAGCCCCAAACTAAAAAATCATTAATTTTGAAACACAGTTTCAAGAATCTTTTCTGCCTCCCAAATGTTCATTCTTGTATGCATTGTATCCCAAATATATTTTATGATGGCATTTAATGAGGGGTGTGCATTTGGGTCCAGAAATATCCAGAATTCACCCAATGCTGCCATATCTGGTTAGAGTCCTGTTTACATATGTGGATTAGAAAGCAAAATACAGTGGTACCCCAATTTATGAATTTAATCTGTTCCAAATGCATGCTCTTAAGTCAAACTACTCTTAAGTGGGGGTACCTATCTAAAAAACTGAAAAAATAAGTTAAAAAAATAAAAAAATGAACAAAAATTGTAAGTCGAGCAGACCATATCTAAAATTTGTAATGCAGCAGTTAAAATGCCTACAGTTTTCCACTCTTAAGTCGAATTGCTCTGAAGTCGAGCTGCTCTTAAATTGGAGTACCACTTCACTAGGTTTCAGTTTGCCAGAAGATGAAGTCAAAGTGAAATCTATTTCCCAGGCATCCAGGAATGATTTCTTGAGAAATCAATCTTAAAGACACTCCGGGACCAAGGTTAGTAGAGGCATATTACTCAGTGTCTCCTGACTGGGGTTGTCATGAGCTTCCCAAGGGAATGTACTGGGACACAGGGGTAGACATTACAATAGATTTTTTTTTAATTGGTAAAAGGTGAACATAGGCGCTTACAAATCTCATGAGCGTTGGCTGTGATTATATGCTCTGGTGCAATGCTGTGCTGCAGCAGTGTCCTTTGTGCCTTTGTGAAACTCTCAACTTATGTTTACATTCTCTACATCTCTTTGTATATTGTTGATTTAATATAGTTAGGAATAAGATTTGGGATTCATAGATGCATAGAATAATGTTATACATCAACATGGAAATATTATATTACATTCTGGTCTCTTTGAGGTATACCAGGTATAAGACTAAGATTCTGTTGTATATCAATTGATATGTTGGGTTTTGTGTCTGTGTAATTTTCATTGGGAGGGTTTATGTTCTGCTGTGACTGGATGGGATACTGTTCCTCTTTGGGTAGAAGCAGAAGGCAGTATAAAAACCTGGGTGAGGTAGAAGCAGTGGGTATTTGGGGAAGCCTGCAGGGATGCTGCCTGCACCCACTCCATTATCTTCTACTGAGAGGAATGGGAGTGGGAGAAGAACAAGACAACCTACAAATGCTATTCTGAGCCCCCCCCCAGTGAAATCTATCACCCAGCTGCCTTCCCTCACTGGCACTAAGAAAGACCAGCAGTCAGCAGGAGAGGAAGGGCGAGTCCCTGCCAAGGAGGTGGCAGAGATGCCTTTAATTCCAGGAGAAACAGGTTATGAGTGAACCTTAGACATGCTCCAGTGACATCTTCATGAAATTCAGCTGGGACAGACCAAACACATATGGTGAAGAAGGGACTCCCCCCTCCCCCCCCAAAAAAAGAGCTGATGTGCCAGAGAAGGTCAAAGGTAGCATCAGCTTTGGCAGTTGGGAAAGAGATTTCTGACAAGCACCAGGCAACATTATCCACATCCATCCCATGCAGCTCCATCATTTTCAAAGAAAGTTTACCCCTATTCCCAGCGAATCACTCCTGTGCATTTCCATCTCAGCCTTTGGTTGGCAGGAACGCCCTTTCAAGGATGTGCACATCTGACAAGGGTGTGTGTGTGTGTGTGGGGGAAACTAAGGCGATTCAAGTGGGCAATATTTTAGAAGCATGTGACCCTAAAATCTTTCCTGCCCCTCGAGCTCCACTTGCCCCACCGGTTGCTGGAACATGGAGATGTGAAAAGTTACCAAATCCTGTTGAGAACATGCAATCAAAATCTGGATCTCCCCAGGACTGAATAATCTGGAAGTGTTTTCAACAGTGTGCCACAGGATGCTGGCATGGCTATGTGCAGGGTCGGCATGTCTATTAAGGTGAACTAGGCAGTTGCCTAGGGCGCCAAAATGGAGACAGGGTGCCGGCCAGCCTGCTGCCCCCCCTGCTGCCCCCCGCCACTGGCTACTGCTGTCCGTCCCCCTGCTGCCAGTCGCCATCCATCCCGCCCCCCGCCGCCCCAGCCGCCCATCCCACCGCCGCCCGCCTCCTGCCCCTGCCCTGCCCCTGCCTCCCCCTGCCCCGCCCCCCCCCCCACACCTCACCTAGGGCACAAAAATAACTAGTGCTGGCCCTGGCTATGTGCATGCACTGCAAGAAGACACTCCAGTGGGGGCAGAGCTTTGTCCACCTCTCCCATAATAACATGCTCAGCCACCTACAGTACAGTAAAGGCTAAGCACAAGGCATTGCTGCTGGTAAATGAAGTGGGTATTGAAGTGTAAGTGGATTCATTACAGAGGTTAAGCCACCATCCCAGGTAATAAGCTCTGCCCTGGAGGAGCTTGGAGAAATACAGGAAAAGGCCTTTGGCAAATGGAAAAATGGCATGAAAACTTATTGCTGAGGGGAACATAAGAACATAAGAACATAAGAAGAGCCATGCTGGATCAGGCCAAAGGCCCATGTAGTCCAGCTTCATGTATCTCACAGTGACCCTGCCAAATGTGTCTGAGAGAGCACAAGACTAAGATATCTGTCTCCTAATACAACACCCGTGCATCTGGGCCTTGAAGTACCCTGGTTTTAAGCCTGGAGATTACACATCTCCATCATGGTTTGTAACCTGTGATGGACTTTTCCTCCAGGAATCTGTCCAATCACCCTTTGAAGACATCCAGAGTTAATTGTCCATTGTCTAGCAACAGTAATGCAAAATATGTCAAATAAGCATCTAAACCTACAGTTTAGGATGCTGAGTGCATCCAAAATAATTTCTTTACCTCTAGACCAAAAGAAAAAGCTGTGCTTTCTGGATGATCTTGCTTTGAAATTTCAAAACTCAGTTCCCCATTACATGGACTATAATGTTACTCCTGAAAAAATTCAAAAGTCTGTTTTTGAAAGCTTAGTTTGAAGCCATGTTAATCCCCAGTTTCTAAACATATGCCAACATTTTTCAAGAGCTGACATTTGAAGGTATTTGTAGGCATCAATTGTTCTTGTCATTTCATGAAATTCTCTCTCTCTCTCTCTCTCTCTCTCTCTCTCTCTCTCTCTCTCTCTCTCTCTCTCTGTGTGTGTGTGTGTGTGTGTGTGTGTGTGTGTGTAAACTAATATGCACAAATAATAAATTTTCATGATAGCTTCCATTACAGTAGAGTATCTACAGATCTTTACAGAAGAACCAAGCCTTGACTGATATCAGACATTAGTTGAATAGTTCTCTTTTTTCACATCTACCAAAGACATTTGTCCAATCATTACAATAGGGAGAATTCAGATGAGGAATGGGAATGGAATGAAAAATACTGATTAGGATTAGTTTCTCATTTTTCTTCCTAAAGTTATCAAACATTCAAAATTTCTGAAGGCATGGACGCTCAATTGGTTAAGATCATTCCTGAACAATAGCTTCCTTTCATTGGCTTTTATCTGAATTGCTAATGAATAACCTCAGTAGATACAAGTTCATTTCAATGATTGAAAGAAGAATAAACAGACTTCTTAATACAGTTTTAAGAAGAACAGGAGGTTTGGGGTACTAAAAGAAAGCCATCTTTTCCCCCTCAGAATGAAAAAAAAAACTATGTGGTTAATAAAATTATCCATTAGATTTACATTTGTATTATATTTCAAGGGGGGGGAGAAGAACCACAGAATCAATTCAGCAGTGTCACTTTCAGAAAAGAATCCGAGAGCTATGGAGCTGCCAACAGAACAGGTCTATAACACGGCTGTGGAATCGCTTAATGAGAATGTCCCCATTAAAATAGTTTCTCTAGCCCTATTAATAAATGTCAAACAGCAGGTATAAATGCACCTGTACACTGGAGAAAAGGTACCTTCGAGAAGGACTGGAAGAAAGGCATAGATGATCTTCTATCATAATATTTAAATTGTGCTTAAATAAGGCTAAAACTTGTAGCAAACCCATGTTGAATGCTAACTCATAGTTCAACTTTTGCTGCTTCTTTTGTATTGTTAACACCGCCATTGTCTGCAATCCCTTCACAACGAAGGGTCTGCAAACTCTCTTTTTCCAGTCGACAGAATTCATTTCTGGTGGTAGAGAAAAACTGTTAGAATCAGATCTTCCATAACTCTGTAAAGTTACAGTGTCTCAGACATGTCTTAAGGTAGTAAACAGAGGTTTCCCCTTCAACCTGACCTTTCCAGATATGAAAGAAGCCTCATGGTGCAGTGGTTAAATGCCTGTACTGCAGCTAAAACTGTGCTCATCATGACCTGGGTTTCAGTCCAAGGTAGCCAGCTAATGGTTCACTCAGCCTTCCGTCCTTTCAAGGTCGGTAAAATGAGTACCCAGCTTGCTGGGGGAAGGGCAATGTGTGGCCTGCACTATGGGGTGGTATATAAGCAGAACAGTTTGCTTTGCTTTTTAATAACAAATATTTTAAAAAGAGAAAAGAAAAGAGAAGGACCAGCTATGAGGTGACCCTCTAGAAGATGCCACAGGTTTTAGTTTTTGTTGAGGACAGGGCATTTTGGAGATTGATCATTCGTAGTTTGTGTGTGCACATGTGCATGTACCTGTGTTTATATATACTGCTCTCTCACACCCATTAGTTGTTTTTTAAATATAAGGCCACCCAGAGTGTAGTAAACAAAAAAAACACAAATGAATAAATAAATAAACAAATGAAACAGCCAGACAGCCAGACAGCCAGATAGACAGACAGACAGCCAGACAGCCAGACAGCCAGCCAGACAGATAGATAGATAGATAGATAGATAGATAGATAGATAGATAGATAGATAGATAGATAGATAGATAGATAGATAGATAGATAGATAGATAGATAGATGCTACATTCTGTCAAATCAGCAAAAGTGAAATACCTGTGACTTTTGGATATGGGAAGATGTTCTGGAAAATACATGGAGTACCTTCTGGCATTTTCAGATATTATCAGGGGAAGAGCATCAAATGCCCTGAAGAAGTGGGAGCTGCTGTCTGTTTAGGACAGGTCACCTGTGTTGCATTTTTCTACATGTGCTTGATTTTGTAAGGTCCTAGTGCCCATCCCTGTCATATTCAGGGATGATAAACTGTGACTAGTGATGAGGATATTGCTATCTGTTTTACTTGACAGTAAGGGAAAGGAGACATGGATGGAAAGGGGAATGTGATGTGATCCCTGTTATGGAAGGATTCTGACAAGTGCATTAAGACATATTTTGCAAAATTACTGCTCACGCTTTATATGTTCTATACTCTTATGCTATGAAGCAGCTTTCTGTGTTACCTTTCTATATAAATGGCTTGAGAAATGTAGTTGTCTGAAACTTTAAGTGAGAAATCAATTGACAGAAAATCACAACAGAGGCATGACCAAAGGAAGGAAGGAAAGGAGGGAGGGAAAGGTTGGAATGAGCCCTACATTGCATCCAGCATGAAGGGAGAACTCCCAAATCAATCCTCAACCCGTATTTTGGCTTTTGTCTGTTCAAGGACAACTTTGGTACATAAGGGATTCTTCTGCCTTCACCTGTAAGCATCTATCTCTTCATCATCACTGATAAGGGACTGCATGCAAGCCACTGATGGCTGAAAAAAGAGAGGTGGAATGCTCTTATCTTTACTCAACAAAGGTGATTACTTCACATCCTTCCTCAAGCCGAGGTGAACTTGCCTCTGTGTTGAAATCGGTTTTCAACACAGATAGAGAAGCGGATTGAAAAGATTCCCGAGCTCCAGGATGGGAATTTCTCACCCCGCTTGGAGCGCAGTTCAGGTGAGGTTCCGTTCCTTCGAACTGGCCTCCAGCGGGGTCACAAACTGCAGCGAGAGGGACGTGAAGTATCAGCCAAAGAAGCCACACAGACAAATTCCTGGAAATGGGTAGCCCCTCATTTTCAAATCCGGGGGGTTGTGGGCTGCAGCAGGAAGAGTGGACCTTCTGATTTCTCCTCCTTCCTCTTGCCAAAGGAATAGCTTATTTACAACTCTTACTTACATAGCTCTGCTTTTATTTTTCGTGTGTGTGTGTGTGTGTGTGTGTGTGTGTGTGTCGCAACTACTTCAATACCAGCCTGCCTGTGCACTAAGCACATCTCCAGAGGCATTGGATATGCCAATGTCTAAGGAAAGGCAACCCGACTGAAGGAGTCTTTGGTAAGGCATGTGATGCTTTGTCCTGAGTTGCCCCAATCCAGCTCAAGATGCAAGGCCGTTTCTTTAAGGAGCTTTGCTAATTGTGGATGGGAAAGTTTAGTCACAAGCATCTCTGAAAGTACGTCACATGGTTAGAAATGTAGTGGGGACATACATTTGCAATCAGATGTGTGTGTTTTGATGTGCATTCAGCTTTTCACACAATCTGTTCAGCTTGCACTACTAATTTCCCCCACTGGCAACTGGGTAAAAACTAGATAGTAAAGTATTTTGAATAAATATGTTAAACAGTGATCATAAATGTATGAGTGTTTGCATATTTTCAATATTTGAATGACTGAATGAATAAATGCACAAATGAATTGATAAATATATGGATATTTGCGATATTTGTCTAAACCAGCAGAAGAGTATGCACACCAGACATCAAACATGAGGGACTGTCATAGCATTTCTCAGATCAGTAATGCTGCTTTGTGGAAAATCTCTGAGACAGCTACTTTTCCTGTCAATAGGTGGTTGTTCCTTAGCTTGATGAATCACATTTACCTGGCATTCCAGGCAAAGCAAAGCAAAAGCAAAGTGTTCTGCTTATATACCGCCCCATACCACTACAAGTAGTCTCTGGGCAGTTTACAATTTTTAATTACAGTGTGCAGGCTACACATTGCCCCCTCAGCAAGCTGGGTACTCATTTTACTGACCTCAGAAGGATGGAAGGCTGAGTGAACCTTGAGCCTGCTACCTGGGATTGAACCCAGGTCGTGAGCAGAGTTTTACCTGCAATACAGGCATTTAACCACTGCGCCACGAAGTCAATCTGAGTTATTCTGAAATACCATTTTAGAGGCTTGAACTGTAAGGGAATGTTCTGAATAAACAAACAAATAAAAATTAGAACAATTTGTTAGTGCAAGCCATGACAATATAATAAAATGTATTGAGGATCTATTTGGCAACAAGAATATTTACAACACGATAACTCAATTTTGGTTCAAAAGGAGACTTGTGGGAAATCATGCCTTTTGCCATTTGCTTGACTTTCTTCTTTCATGCCAGTTGGGGGAATATATTCTTTGGCAATTTTAGGCCATGGCTGCATTCTAATCTTTACCATTTGTTTCATTTTTGTTTCATTTATCTTTGTTTTGTTTTGTTTTGTTTGAAGTAATTTTTTAAAAATTGTTTCATTTTTCATTTTGTTTCCTTTTTCATTTTTATGTGTTTTATGTGTTTTATGTAACTACTGAGTGTGTGTTTATGTGTTTTTTTATATTTTAAACCTTTTGCTTTAAGGGGTTTGGGGGAAGTATGGTCTTTTAAAACTTTTTATTAGTCCCTGAAGCAAGTGCTGATCAGCTGGCACGTGGGGCTTGTTTTGATGAGTTAAAAAAGTTTTAAAAGCCCGCACTTTCCATCACCCAATCAGGTACAGGGGGCGGAAGCAGGGGCTTTAAAAACCTTTTGAGTCCCCTAAGCAAGCCCCATATGCCAGCTAATCAGCGCTTGCTTGGGAACTAAAAAAAAGTTTTAAAAGCCCACAATTTCCCCCACCCAATTGGGCGTGTTGGAGGCAATGGAGCAGGCTTTTAAAACTTTTTTCCACTGAAGTAAATGCTGATCAGCTGGCACGCAGGGCTTCAGTGGCAAAAAAATGTTTCAAAGCTCCATGCCATTCCCCCACCCAATAGGGTGCATTGGGGGACCAGCGTGGGGTTTTAAAACTGGTTTCCCATAGGAATGCATTGCTTCAAGAGAAAGAAATGGAACAAACTGAATTTTTTTGTTTCATTTCATTTAGTTTTTCTTTGAAGGGGCAGTTACTTTTTTTATTCTGCTAGGAAACAAAATGAAAAATGTAAAGCAAAATCAAAAAAATCATTTCATGTTCATCTCCATTTACCATGGATGAAAATTATCACACAGTATTTCAGGGAGGAGAAACTAGTCACCAAATCAAATTTCAGTGATAAAGATAGATATGCTTTCTATATTTTCTGCAGAGTAAGGTAGCCAGATGCAAAAGAGGTCTGGCTCCCTGTTCCTTTAATAATGATGAAGAAGAGTCCATCCCCTGTGGAAGTTTGTCCTGCAAAGAGATGCCTTCTGGAAATTTCCTCTTCTGCAAAACTAGAAAAGGAAATGGAGTCCAGTCCTGTTTTTCATCTTCCTGCCCCAAGTGCAATGGCGGGCACATGCTGAAAAGTCTGGTTCTGTCCTCCTCTCCTCTCTTGTTCTTGCCTCTAAAGCACTCCATTGCACAAAGAATTTGCAGCATTTTTAAAATATAGACTACTACTACTACTACTACTACTACTACTACTACTACTACTACTACTACTACTACTACTACTACTACTACTACTACTACTACTACTACTACTACTACTACTACTACTACTACACAAAAGTTTCCAAAATGCTATTGTTAAGCATCTATGTGGTTGATTACTGTTGTAGTGAATACTGCCAAGAGAGCAATTGCCGATTATTAAAATTTGTTTCTCTACCCTGTGCAAATGGAAGGCTAGGCATGGGGCTTTCTGCTTTCTCTCTCTCTCTCTCTTTTAATACCTCACTTGAGCAGGAGCCCACGTTATCACTGAAATGAATGGGCTTGTAATGGAGCATAATCTGTCAGGCGACGGCAGGAGGTGGAAGTACGAAGCTGATTCCCAGAATTAAAAACTGCCCAATCCTGCTTCAATAACAGAGTAATTAATCAGCTGGGCCTTACATTTAATCTGATTAAATCTTCCTTTTATGGAAGTACGTAGGGCAACCTTCAGAATGAAATTTAAATGTTGAACACAGCAAGGGGAGCCTTAACCCAGGAAGTGAGTCTCTGTCCATGGTAACGCTGAGTTCTGTCGCTCTGTTACTTACATTAGGACACAACGATGTGATATCACTTCAAAAGCATTGCTGTGAATAATCGCCGCAGGAATTAAAAGTAGATTTCAAGCAAAATCCATTTTGCTTATGCAACCCAGAGTGAAGGTGGCCTGGGAACAGTCCTTGATGGAAGTTCAGTCCCAAATGTCTACTCTATAGCACAGAAGCCTCTAGAGACTGTTCTCATTTTGCACAGAAAGAAATGCCATCCCAGTCTGAAGTATAGCTTCTCTAAAGATGGTTCCCCCACCTCCCATGTCAGAAGTAGCGTGAAACTGTTTCTGATTTTAACATCCTGAGTGAAAGGATTTCTCAGGCCAAGGTATTAAACTTCCTCTAACTTGCATGTGCACACACATCTGAGCACAGAGGTCCATCAGGGCTGCACACCAGCAGGGGATATTGATGCCCATTTAGTTTAAGATGAAAACCACTAAGCAAGACTCCCTTTGCAATGGGGCTGATGTAAGATGTCCCTCAATTCCTTGTTCTCAAATACTTCTTCCTCTCCTCCAACGGAGAAGACGAAGGGCCGGGAGCTCGGGGCTGGCTGTGCGGAAGCTGGCGGCGGCAGCGGCTTCGGCGATGCCAGCTTCGAGCACCCAAGTAAGTAGCTGAGGGGACAGGATCTTGGCCCCCACCTAAGGACACCCTCCTGAGCAGGCGCCGAGGCCAGGAAAGGGCACCCTGTTCGTCCTCTCCAGGGCCTTCTCCGCAGGAAGCACCAGTGCCTGGGATTCTTCTGCTCTGAGGCAACCGGCAGAGGGTGCCTTTTGTACAAGGCCCCAAGGCAAGCAGGGCCAGCCACACCAAGCAGCTGGGACCACACAACACTTTCCGGGAGCCGAGGAGGGCGTGAGGCGACTTGCCCAAGGTGGCTCTCCGGAGGGCGTCAGCACAGAGAGGAGGGCTGGGGAGGAGGCCAGGCTCAAGGGGCTGGGCGTCCTCACATGGGCCTCCCCTTACCTGCCTGCTCCCGGACCGATTCCTCCGGTGAGAAAGGAGTTCCTTGGCTCCATGCAGCTCCCTTTCCGTTGCTAAGGAAGTGACGGGCAGTGGCAGCGACTTGACCCCGATGCCTTCGCTCAAAATTCTGGTCCCTCCAATGAAGAAAAGGCAAGCGCAGATGCACACATGCATGTGGGCGGGGAGGAGGGGGGTGCAGTGTTTCAAGAGCGGCGAGAGTGGTGAGAAGCTTCTGCGGCCACCTTGGCCGAAGAAGGGCTCTTGTTCTGCTTGCTTGGAGGCTGCCCAGTTACCCTGCCCTCGCTCCTCCCTAGCTCTCTTGGCACCTGCACCATTTAGACAGGGGATGTGATTGATCTTGCTCTGCCAAACATTTTTTTTAAAAAATTAGCTCTCTTAAAAAGGGGTCAGTTGTGGGTTTCTTGTGTTGCTTTATTTTTTGCAGAGCCGTCAGCGATGGACTTGTCAGAATAGAAAAATGCTTCAGAAAAAAAAACAGCAAGCAAAATGTCCTGTTTATAAAAAGTAAAACACCAGTCCTGAGGTAAATACCTCAGTGTGGGGTGCTTTCGGAAAGTAGCCACCGCCAACCTGTGACCACGTTGGCTTCTGCAGGTTCTGGGAGTTACGGTCACCCACATGCCTTTCCCAGTCTCTGAGAACAACCTGGGCTGAGGATGGGGAGGGCGAGAGAGAGCAGAGAGAGATGTAGTTATGTGGCATGGAGGAGATTTCCACTTGGCGAGCAAAGTGTGTGTGTGTGTGTTGGGGGGACAGTCAAATTTGTGTTAAAATTGCTGTTTTTGTGGGTATTTTTCATCATCTGGAATGGATTAATCCACTTTCCCATTACTTTCTATGGGAAAAGTTTGTTTGACTTAAGTCTTGTTTTACTTATATCTAGACCTATGGAACGGATTAATGTCGTAAGTCAAGGTTCCACTGTACTCGCTCCTGAATGCCCCCTTCACGGCCGGGTCTGTGGAGCACCTTGGTTTAACCAAGACCTTTGGATGCTAAAGTGGAATAGAAGGCTAGAGAGCATTTGGAGGCAGGCCTGATGGTAGATAATTTAGCTGCCATCAAGATTGCATCGACTACTCAGCCAAGATTAGAACCTCAAGAAGATCTCACTTCACTATCCGGATAAGTGAAGCACAAAACCATCAGGCTGAGCTTTTTCATAGAGTCCGTGATCTATCTGGGGTTGTTTGCAGTGATAGACCTCCTCCTAGTATTTCCTGCAACCAATTTGCAACATTTTAAAAATCTAAAGTGGAGGCCATCTGCCAGGACCTAGACCTTCAATTGACAGCAGTAGATCGAGCAGAGATGTCCAGTGCTTTGCCTTGCCCAGCCATTCTGACCACCTTTCAACCTGTGGCATCATCTCAAGTGGACAGGGTCCTTGACTGTTGTTGTGCCACCATCTCCACATTTGATCCTTGCCTGGCCTGACTCATATAAGAGATCAGGCTGGTTACCACTGAATGGGCCACAGCAATACTCAATTGGTTCCACCTGCCCTCAAGGAGACACTCATTAGGCCCATTCTGAAGAAGCCTCAGCTAGCAGCGGACCAAATTGGCAATTATAGGCCCATCACCAATTTACCATTTATTAGCAAGGTTGTGGAGAGAGTGATGGCTGACCAACTTCACGAGCTCCTGGATGAAACTGATGCTCTTGATCCATTCCAGTTGTGGTTCAGGCAGTGTCATGGAAAAGAATCAGCATTGGTTGTCCTGCATGCCGACCTTTTGAAGGAGGCCGAGAAGGGCAAATTGTCCTTGCTGGTCCTCCTCAGTCTCTCAGTACCATTTGATACCATTGACCATGGTATCCTCCTGGGGAGGCTCTTTGAGTTGGGAGTTGGGGACCTAGCCTTGGTGTGGCTCATTTCCCTTGTTGAAGGACCATCCCCAGGGAGTGGAGTTTGGTGAGATGCAGTCCACCCTGTGGACCCTCAACTGTGGAGTATCATAGGAGTTGGTTAACCCTTCCATGCTTTTTAGCATCTATATGAAAACACTGGGGGATCTTGTCAGGAGGTATGGGGTCTTGTGTCATCAATATACTGATGAAACCCAGCTCTATATCTCATTTTCTCCATCTGCAATGAATGTCGTTTCATCCCTTGATGCCTGTTCAGACGCCCTACTGGAATGGATGAGGGTGAACAGACTGAGGCTGAACCCGGACAAGATGAAGGTCCTCTGGGTGGGGGCACCAGCGGTTGGCAGTTTGTGAGGGTCCCTCAGTTTTGGGGGTGACTCTCTCCATGCAGGATGAGGTGCATAGTCTGGGCGTAATATTGGACACTATGCTTTCCATGGAAGCCCAGGTGGCATCAGTGGTCCATGCCGCTCATTTTCATCTTAGGCAGATCGCTCAGCTGCGTGCCTTCCTGGACACTAGTGCTCTCACTACTCTGGTGCTGTCGCTGAAGGAGGCCCGTAAGTCTTTGACAAGAAATTGGGCTTTCTCAGTGGTGGTCCCTCATATCTGGAACCAACTTCTCCCTGAGATTTGTCTGGCATCTTTCCTCCCAGCCTTTAAGAAACATCTAAAGACGTGGCTATTTAAAAAGGCTTTCCATAGATATTAATCTATTCTTCTAATGATTCACTATTATGTATTTTTTATTTAGTTTTTGCCTGTAGCTCATCTTGCTTCTGTTTAATGTTTATATATATATATATATGGGCATTTCATCATGGAATTGTCGGTAGATGTATTAACACTAAACTTGGTAAACAGGTGAATAAAATTTAAAACAGCAAATACAAAGTGGAGGTTAAAATCAGTGCAAAAATTAATAAACAAGACCACTTGGTCAAAAGAGAGTTTATAAACAAGGAACTGCAAACAAAGAAGTAGAATAAGCTGCATTTGCCAGTACAGGTAGTTGTTACAAACACCTCTTGCCTCAATAGTTCCATTTGAGAGGTGGGAAGTATTAGGGGTGGGTTACATGCCGTTGCAGTAAAATGCGGCTGCGGGGGTGGGTGGTTCTTCAGTTTATAGGGTGTAGGGCTGGTATCAAGATGGGTGAGAACTTCTCAGTAGAGATGGGCATGACTTGAAAAAAATTTTCGAGTTGTCATTAGTCGGGACGGTTCCATTTCGGGTCATTTCCGTTTTTCGCGAGAATTTGCAAAAATTAGTTGGTTCGTTTTTTTGTTTTTTTGTTTTCGTTAGTACTGGTTTTTTTGGGGGTAGCGGGCTCCTGGAGGCACCTCTGTAGGGTGGGTGCCTCCTCTGGACCGCTATAAAGGGAAAGTGGGCTCCTGGAGGCACCCATAGGTGCCTCCTATCCTCATCCACTAGGAAGGGGAAGCAGGCTCCAAGAGACCCCTCAACATGGGGGTCTCCCCTCCTCACCTGCTGCTGCAAAATGGTATGCAATAGCCATATGGATATTGCATATACCAGTTGCAGACAGTGAGACTAGTGGTGATGGCAGTGAACCCAGAGCCATAGGTGATGCCTAGGCTCTCGCACCACCATGTCTCACACAGAAGGTAATTGTACTTGCTGCGTGTAGTGTAATGCAAGCAAGTAGATCTGGCTTAGGGTTAAGGTGGGTTAGTGCAAGGGCCAGGGTTAGGCTAGTGACGGGTAAGGTTACGGTGGGCTAGTGGGTTGCACCTCTGGGTGCCTCTCTGACCCACTAAGAAGACAGTCTGTGACGTATGGGTAAGGAGGAGTCAAGGATTAGGGTTAGGGTTAGGGGGCTAGGGCAGGTTTTAGGTGGCTTTTTGGCACATCCCAGAAGTCATGGCCAAGTGGCCATGCGATTGGTGGGATGGCTCCAAAAATTTGCATGCTCGTCCACTCCCACATGGCTGGCCACTCGGCCAGCCCATCATTGCGCAGGTGTAAATAAAATAAAATAAAATAAAATAAATGGGGGACAGAGGAGGAGAGGAGAGACATTTTGTTGCAAGAAAAAACCCACTGCTAATGTGAAAAATCTGGCAGTTTATAAATTTTCGCGTGTTTCTGTTGTGCTTGTGTGTTTTTGGACCACGATTTCAAAAACAATATTGCGTTCGCCTCCCCATTTTGGATCCCCCGCCCGCACCGCATGGCATGGCGACTCGGGTCCGGCTGCCCAGGATGGGGGGGAGGCGGGACCCCCCCTCCAGAAACCACCCCTCCGGTAGATGCCCTGTGCCCTTAGTCAAGCAGGCATTTTTCCGCCTGCTTTTTTGGCCCAGGAATGGGTGGGGGGAGAGTTTAAAAGTTTTTTCCTGTGCCGTCTGTGCCACTTGCTTGCGCTTTAATTGCGGCGGCCGGCGGTGAGACTGGGCTTTTTGCTGGCTGCGAGCCTGCGGCAAGTCCCACCAGAGCAGCCCAGGATGGGGGATGGGGGGGAGGCCGGGGACCTCCAGAAACAACCCCTCTGGTAGGTGCCCTGAGGCACGGCAGGCATTTTTCCGCCTGCTTTTCGGCCGGGAACCGGGTTTTTTTAACTTTTAAAAACTTTTTTTCTGTGCCGCGTGGCATCGCGCGATCGCGCGATGCAAGGAACGAGCACGACAAATCAGACCAAAATTGTTCGTTCGTCGGTTCAAGCTCGAATTCTGGCGGAGTAATTCCCGTTACCGTTTCCATAGAGTAATGGAACCGAGTAACGGAAAAGGAAACGGGAATACCGCTAAGTCGTGCCCATCTCTACTTCTCAGTCATAATGACATGTGCAGAGATCCGGTCTGTTTCAGGTACTTTTCCATTTCCATCTTGATTTAGGGAGGAAATGTGCCTAATGAGACCCTGTCCTTAGCTAGTTTAGTTATTCTTGAAAATTTCCATATTCATAACAATTGACTTGAAGGAGGTTGCTTCCTGAGTATTTAATATGGGGAACAAAATGGGCTTTGTGAAATCGGTTTTCAATTTTCATTGCTGTAGATTACCAAGAGGGCAAATGACAAGGAAGTATAGAGGACCCATTTAATAGCAATATCAAATGGAATGGGTCCCTGCCTTTTAAAATTTGCCAGGAATAGAGGTCAAAGATAAACTGTCATGAAATGCTACAGTCTCCCTGAGGTTTGGATGATGCCTGGATGGCTGTCATTTATGGAACATCCTGGTCCTTTTTAGAGGAAGGCAGACTTTCCCCAGAAAACCACTGCCCATTGGTGGATCCAAACAGTGAGAAACCCAGGTGTTCAGGGACTGCAACTCCCAGAAATCCCAGCCAGCAGAGCTGGTCGTGAAGACTTATGGGAACTGAAGTCCAAGATCACCTGGGTTATCCAAGGTTGAGAACCACTGTACTGGGGGACATCTTTGGCTCAAACAGATAAGCCAGTTACCCGGAAACTGTGATTAATTTTAACAGCTCTTCTCATCACTGGTCTCAATGTTGTTGTTATTTACAAGTTATTGATTCCATCAAGCTGTGACCTATTTAATTCTGATACAGTGTTCACCTCTTCCTTGCTCTTTACAGCATAATGAACCACACACATACACAACACACTTACACAATATATTGACAAGGACACTCCGCATATAGCACACAGCATATAAACAATGGCACAATAGCAAACCTTCCACATTGTCTCATGTGAACAATGGACTTACATACCAATATACTTTGTATGTATAGAATAAATCTATAAACACAACGTGTACAAACTGAAAAAAATATTACAAACGAAGCACATCCAGGCCAAGTCCTCAGCTAGGGAGGGAAAAGATAACTTTTAAAATTTGAATTTTGTTAAAGAAACACCTTATTTTCACTTAGAGATGGGCACAAAATGAAGCATGACAAAACAGCAGACAGTGTTTTGTTATGAAATTGAAACACCATTTTTTACTGTTGAAATTAAACAATTTGTTCTGCTTTGCTACCCCTGCCTCCCAGCTTGAATTTTTGACAGGTCGGGGCACTCCCCACAGCCCAACCTGTCAAAAAAAAAAAAAAAAGCCCACCTGGGTGGTGGCAGCTTCCTAATCATTTTGTTGCTCATTTTGCTTCATTGCAAAAATTCTATTAGAAATACATTTAGTAATGCAACAAATTGAAACGCAATGAGTAACAAAATGAAACACTACTTTTTCTGTTTCCTGCCCACCTCTATTTTCACTTCTTAACATTGTCAGCAACCTGTGTTTTGCCTCAAAATTTTTAAATTCATGAGGCTTATATTTGGAACCAAAAATGCTGACACAGCCATGCAGAGTTCTGAAAACAATGCGAGATCAAAATGTGTCCTGTTAAAAATGCACTCAGATAAGGTTTTAATTAATGCAAGAATCTGTTCCAACACATACATTGCTTTTTTTTTTAAAAAATAAATCAACTTCTTTGAAATATGTGCAAAGTCTAAGAGAAATGTGCATGGAAAATACACATATGTTTCCACCAAAGTGGGAGGAGAGCACCATTATTCAATTCAGAATGTTGGTTTAACCTGTAAAGCCCTAAATGACATGGGTGCAAGCTACCTCAATGGCTACATCTCCGCTGATGAGCCTGCTTGACTGTTAGGGTCATCAAAGGGCATTTATCTCAATCCAACCACCTTCAAAGTTGTGTTTGACAGCAATATGGGTGGGAGCCTTTTCTGTTGCTACAGTAATCCCCCACCTATCACTGGGGTTAGGAACCCAACCCGACCCGCAATAATTGAAAATCCGTGATATGGGGATGCTGAATCAGGTCAGGACTGGGGGGCGTTTCTGGGGCCTCCTACACTTACCTGAGGCCTAGTGCTGCCCTGAATGGGCCTCCAACAGTCTTCCCGGGCCCATTGGAGGCCCCAGAAGTAGTTTCTTGCAATCTGGAAGTCACTTCCGGTTTTTTGGAAGTCAGTTCTGCTTTGTGGGAAACCACCTCTGGGACCTTTGACAGGCCCAGGATTCCCATCAGAGGCCCATTTGGGGCAGCCTGACAGGCCTGGGTTAAGTGCAGTAGGCCTCAAACAGGCCCAAGCAGATTACCCCAGGGGCCCTTGCCTTTCATATACTGCGGTCCCGCAATATACCTGGACCGCAGTATATGAACAGCGAAATGGCGGGGGACCACTGTACTTAGTTACTGATTTATCTGTCTTTCAACCATATGGCATAGCACACCAATTAATCTTCACAATCATGCTTATTGATGTGAATCATTCACACTAAACATGGGCACGACTCGGCGAAATTGTCATTTCTGTTTTCGGTTATCATTTCTGTTACGTAACAGAAACGGTAATGATAATTAAGCCATCAGAACTTGAACTCGAACCGAAAAAAGAAAAATTTGGTCAGGTTTTTCGTTTCCTTTTGTGGCATCACGGCGATCGCACGATGCGAAGCACAGAATAAGTTTTTAAAAGATTTTTTTAAAAAAACCCGACTCCTGGCCAAAAAAGCAGGCAAAAATATGCCTGCCTGAAGCTTTGCCACCTACCAGAGGGGTGGTTTCTGGGGGGTCCCCGGCCTTTCCCCCCTCTTCTCCTGTGCTGGGCTGCTTTCACCAGGCTGGGGGGGGTCATCCTCGTCGTCTCGCCATGCCATGCAGTGGGGCGGATCCAAAATGGCAACCACGATTTTTCCTTTGAAATTGTGGTCAAAAAACACACCAAATCACCACAGAAACATGTGAAATTTATTTAGGATTTAAGTTAGGCAGGCCGGGAGGGAATTGAATTTAGAAAATAATTTATTTGATTCCCTGCAGCTTTGTCTGCTGAAGGGAATAGCAGTTTATTCTTTATTTCTTCTCTGGCAGTTTGAGGATTTTTTTCTGATATTGGATAAAGGGGGAGGTTCGACTGGGAGTGGGAGGTGTGGATTTATTTTAAAAATATATTATATATACTACCATTTATTTTCTATTTTCCCAACTTCAATTTGCTTGCACACACACACATTTGGGGTGCAAGCCAAGAACAGAACCTCTATCCTATGTGATATCCTAACTGCCCACTCGCCCGTCCGCCCGCTCTGCCACCCGCCTGCGGCCCGCGCCGCTGCCTGCCCACTCGCCCGCCCGCTGCCGCTGCCCGCCCATGGACCCCCGCCACCACCGCCTGCCCGCACCTCCCCCCGCCACCCGCCACCCGCCCCGCCCACCACCTAGGGCGCAAAAACACCTAGCGCCGGCCCTGATTGCGGGACACCCCTATGCTCTGGGAAGTCAAATCGCACTAAATCGCAGTGGAAATGACAAAAGACAAATGAAACGACAATTTTTTGAAAAATTTCGCGACTAATGGAAACGACCCGAAATGGACCCATTCAGACAAACGAAAACTCAAAACGTCTTTTTTTCTGGTCGTGCCCATGTCTAATTCACACTATTGTATATTTTGACATAATATAAACATCTGAAATAAACAGGAATTGGTGTAGTAAATTACACTTGAGTAAGCCCATTGAATCAATGGGGATTTGGTGGGACAACTCCTTTGTAAATTCTATTGATTCAAATAGGCCAATCAGTTTCTGAGCTGAATTCAAAATTTTGGTTCTATGAAGCTCTAAGCAGTATGAGTCCAAGTTATCTCAAGGAGCATGTATCCCTTTTTGAGCTTTCCTGGGTGTTAAAGTTATCAGGAGAGGCCCTTCTCTCAGTCCTATAACCTTCACAGATTCATTTGGTGGGGACATGGGGCTTCTCTGTCACTGCTCCCCAGACTCTGGAACTCCCTCCCACTGGAAGCCAGGCGGGCCCCATCTTTGCTATCCATCCTCAAGCTGGCAAAGACTTTTCAGGTAGACTTTCTCTTGATTGATGGGCTGCCTGAAGGAATTTTTAGATGGATGGTGGTGTTTTACTGCTTTGAATGTGTTTTTGGTGTTGCTTTTAGTTACCATTTGTCTACCCCATTTAATGTGACATTTGTTTCAGGAAAAAGATGGAGTAATAATAGTTTAAACAAGCAAGCAAACGAACAGGATAAAATAAACCCAATAAAAACAAAATTCAGATTTTCTCAGTCCTAGCCATGACTAACCAACAGGCAATAAATAAAAACCCACAACAAAAAAAAAGAATACTGTACAAACAGAGTAGAATTGGGCTGCACTCGATGGTGGCTCATTTTGTAACTTATGCCACCTACTCTGGGTTGTTGTATCCGAGCTGCAGCTGAATCCTGTTATTTAATTTCTAGATTTTTTTAAGGTTTGGAAATACTCCGAAACCTAGAACATTCTGAAGAGCAAAATTGCATGGCATTGCTACCTGGATTGTGTTCACTCCTTGGATGTGCTTTGAACTGGATACTAAACCAATAGTTTGTGAGCAGCTTAATGTTGTTCATAAAACCACTTTATATCTTTTAGTACAAAATAAATCAGACTCCAATTTAAACCTTTCATATTAGTGCCCTCTTGCCCTCGTTGGAGGAATTTGCTGAATACAGCAAAATGTGTGGACTTGCACAATGTGAACTTAATGACAGAATGAGTTGAGATTAGCTATTTCCATTAATGCTTAGTGTTGGGGAAAATCTCAGTCACTGAAGCCCAAGGTTTAATTCCACTCCATAATCATGGAGGGTTGTGGGTGTAGCAGCATTAGAATTAACAAGTATCACTGTCTGGGCAGATTTAAGAAGGCAAATAGTTTATTTCACTCTAAACATCAAAGTGTTTAGTAGGAAAACACATGATACATAGGTGTGGATCTAGTCCAAATGTTTCCAAGCTGGGGGTCATGACTCCCAAGAAGATTGCAAAGGATTTTCTCGGCAGGTCAGAGCAGGTGTTTTTAGCTGCAATTATTTTTATATGTATATTATATTAAATATGGTACATATAATGCTCTTTTGTTTTAATCCCCTTTGCCCATGAGTAGATAAACTTCACCTGATGAACAGGAAAGGTAGGCAACCCAGAGTTCTTAGTTATTTCTGTACCCCTTTCGGCAAACTTTCCTTTTATACATGTGCACCCGTCCTGCTTCCTCCAAAAGTACTTCTCTTGCTCATTTCTGTCTCCTCTTCCGCATCCATGTTTGGCATGTTCAACTCAAAGGAGACCTGAATGAAGCAAGGGTAAGGTGTAGGCCAGGAATTCAGGTGCCCAAGATGGCTGCAAGAGGGAAAACTTGTTGCCACCGTGGCAGTGGTGACTTTTGCTCTGCCTGAGTGTCACGCGCCTCAGTGTGGGAATGGTGACACACTGGACAGAGAGAAGACCTGGGAAATGAGATGGATGGAGGACAAAAAAGGTGAGGGAAAGAGAACCATGTGTGTGGGGGGGAGCTGGGGGTAGTTGTTCATTTCAGCTTGAGTTTTCTTGTGAAAGGTGTCAGACTTCAGCCATGTACCTGGACAAGGCTGCATTAGCCTGGATATTGTCACAGCCCTGGAGAGGTAAGCGACAAGTAGAAATGAGTTGCAGAGCCTGACTTCTTTTGCTCATCTGTACAAGTCTTCCCTAAAAGCCTTCCTGGACCTACGCATCCTCCTCCTTCTTGCTTTCCAGAACTTGGACTCCAGGGAGCTCCAGTGAAGTTAACTGGGCGGGCCCAAGTTGGCAAGCAGCACTCAAGGGACCAAATAATGTAAATCAGTTGTATGGGATCATTTTGGCCAAAGTGGTAAAACGTGGCCTAGATGATGCTACTATCAAGTGGATATGTAGTTGACTGCCAGTGGTGCCTCATCATGCTGGCCAGAACAGACTAGTAAATTCTGCTACATGATTCTGTCCTAAACCCAATGTTGTTCAATATGTTTTATAAACAACTTGAATTAGGGCCTGGAGGGGTTGCTCATTAAATTTACAAATGACTCTAAATAGAGAGGGGTGATGAATACTTCAGAAGAGTGATTCAGGACACAGGAAAATCTTAATAGATTGGAGAACTGGGTCAAAGCAAATAAAATGGGATACAGATATTAGAATGTCAAGTTCTACATTTAGGCAGGAAAAAAATCAAATGAACTAATAAAAGATGGGAGTCAAATGGCTTGGGAGTTGTAAATGCTTAAAAGGACCTAGAGGTCTTAGTAGACCAGAAACAAACAAGAGTCAACAGATTGATGCAGCCATGTTAAAAAAGCCAATGAGATACAGAGCTACATCAACAAAAGTATAGTGTCCAAATCAAGGGAATACTAGCACCATACTATTCTGCATTGGTCAGACCTCACTATTCCACATTTTGGACACCAAAGTTTAAGAAGGATTAAGTTTTCCTGCATATGTTAAAAACATTCCAAATCCCTAGGGGGAAGAATGAATGTGTACTCTGTCAGTATTAGCATGCTTTTGCTGATTGTAGATGAGTTTGAAGCATGGAGAGTGGGAAAAATCAGGATGTCCTTGCTATGGCCATCTGTATAATCTGAGCTGTGGATTTCCTGCTTTATAGGCTTGGAGCAACTATCCTATACCAAATACATAGATTCTTATGCATATATAGAGCATGTGTTGAGGAAAATATTGGTGAAATGCTGGTCGGTCAGGATGGAGGCATATTGAAGCAATGGGACAGACTGAAATTTTGTTCCTGTGTGAAGGGGCCAGTGTAAGGTTGCAACTTTGGGGCTGCAGACTATAACACCTTTGGTGATTTAGGTATCTCCTGTTTATAGCCTTGTCCAGTGGACCTTATAGCAACATAATTACTTGATAAAATTTTTGAAGATTCCTTGTTTAATTGTTTTGTGTGTGTTTTAAATAGCACTTATTTTTATTTTACATGTTTTTTATAATTATATATAATTCTACACACACACACACACACACACACACACACACACATTTCATGCAAATAATTACTTTGCATGTAATGGCGCTATGGCAATTTTGTGTTAAGCATTTCGAACCCTACTCCCTCCTTTTCTGCTTGCTTTCTGTGAAGCAGCAATGGTTGCTCCTGGACTGGCACTAGTACAGTAACCACTACATTGAAAATCATAATGCCAAAAGAGCCAATGTTACAAATGGCTTAGGAATTTCACCCATGCCTTATTAGTCCAGATGTTAAAATTAAAAAGGAATTTGACAATTCTAAGCAAGGCTCCTTGATGTTACTTTTTCAGATTATACTTTCTAAAATGGCCATGCCGGATGGGGAGGGGGTAGTGGCAGATAGAGCCGAAAGCAATAACTTGCCTGAACTTGCAAGGTTTGTGCCACGGTTTTAAGAAATTGGGTGGAATATCCAAATGACAGCTTAATGAGAAGTAACTTTAAAATCACCCTTCTAAAGCAGCTTGCATCTTTCCTAACTTCCTGGCAAAATCCATCTACCATGAGCTTCTGGGACTCTAAGTTCTTTGCACTTACTACAAGACACTGGCATAAACCTAATGAAGTGGGCCCCAACCCATGGAAGCTTGCAAATCCTAAGATTACTTTAATGGTTTGTGACAGTATTCCCTACTCCTGCCTCCTTTATATTTGCAGACTAAATTCATGTTCCCATGCTGTATTTTACTGTAATCAAGTAAATCATGATGAAGAGGGGGACACCAATCTCCCTTCAAAAATATGAACAAGCAACCAGTCGGTCAAATCTGTGCCTGATACAATCAGTGGTCCAATGCCAGACGGATTTCAGAAAGAGTGCAAATTCTGATTACAAAGAGTGCAAATTCTAGATTACTTTCACAACACAGAACATATGTTCATTATTATACATCAATAGATTAAACCAACGGCAGTCTGTCAACATCAATAAGAAGGGCAGTGCAATATTTTCTGCAGCTCCCCTACAACGACTGTGCAACACAGATCATTCATTGACAGACACATAAATATTCTAAAGACAGAGGATACACTGCATGGGTGCATACCACTGAACCTCTATAAGTAAGAATTCATATTATATCTATATATTCCTTCCAATGACACTGGAAAGGAAAGCTTTAATTCCCACCACATAATGGTCCATTTGCCTCCAGTGTTTCAGAATGGTTCAATAATCACTAGCCATGTGTGCAGTTTGTTGAATTATTTAAGCTTATTTCCAGGGGGGGAAAAGACAGGGAGGAAGGCAACTGATTCAATGCAAATGAAAAGCTTTTGAAGCTCCCTATGGTGAAGATGTGATTACAGTCAGACAGTTAATAACCTAGACTTAGAAAAATCTGAAGGTTTTAAAACTGTCTGGCCAGTCAGTAAATGAGGTTTTTCCACACTATCGACCAACTGCCATGTGTCGTAATGGCTTCAGATTTGTTTGGAGTGTTGGTGGACCTGCAAATGAAGAAAAGACCCCCTGCTTCATGATTAACAAAAGTGGTTGATAAACCCTCAGAGGTTTTCTTTTTGGTTTGGAACCAGGCCTTTAGTCTGTGCTACACTGTAACTTAAAATGGAGGCTTTAGATATTGTACGGAATCATCCTTTTGTAGAAAGAGGGGAGGGAGAGGAGAGAATGTGTTATTTTGCATTTATTTTTTTCTCATGCTCTGACAAATATCCCTCATTATCCCTCAAGACAAGCATCCCCTCATCCCCTCATCTTGGCACATCCACTTATTGTTGCCTAGATTAAAAAGATGCTGAGGAAAATCTGAGTTAGCAATTTGAATGGGCACTCTGTATATGCCAGGACTTCAAAGCTTCTAAACCTAAACAGATGACAACAGGGAGAGATGAGTCTTATTCCCACTTTGTTACACAGAGGGGTCACCACAATGGGTCTCCCTCAGCAGGTTCCATCTGAAAACAGTAGCTTCTTTTATTGGGGAAACCTACTGTGTTTTCCCCACTGCCTCCAACCCCACCCCCACCCCATCCAGACAGCTTCTGCTGACCATCCTGGATCGTGTGCAGCAGCATGGAAGGACGTATAGATGTGCCATCTGTGCAAAATGATAGCACGTAATACAGATGAGCGTTCTCCCTTGCACTTTCGTTCATTCAGCCATTTGTGTAACTTTGTATGAAACTGATGGCTTATAGAAGATGTTCTGAGTAATTAGGGTAAAGTGCTATACAAATTCTAAAACTATAGACCTATGCTCAATTATTTGGGAGTAAGCTATCCTGAAAACAGTGAGACCTACTTATAATAAATGTGCCTACGATTGCACAGCATTTTTGAGAATGTACTGTGACTTCATTTTGGATGAAAAGGACAAGTTCAAGAAATGCATTACAGTGGTACTTTGTATAAAGGAATTAATTCATTCCAAATGAAAATCTGTTAAGCAAATTTTCCTTTATACAAATCTCCCATAGGAATGCATTGAAAATGGAATAATCCCTAATCGCGACCATTTTTGTGTCGTACAGATTCACCCCATAGACAATTCTGTTAAGCAAATTTCCCCTATCTCTGAAATTTTTATGTTGTACAGATTTTATGTTATACAAACCATTTGTTATAGGAGGGTCCACTGTATTTTACATAACTTGTGGAATTTGCACTGAAAACTGAGCCACACCACCTATTGAAACAGCATATATATAGGAAAGTGTTGATGTTGCGCCTATTAAATTATGTTAAGGGTGACATCCTAGGATGGGTGTTTGACAAACAGGATATGAAGAACTGAGATGTCTCCCCCGCCCCCAGATGTCATAGAAGGAGTAAAATACAACTTAAGGAGAACCTCCACTGTAGAAGGTGAGCTACTTCCTCAGGTATTTGGGTTCCAAGTAGAGATGGGCAGTTCGTAATGGTTCTTTGAAAATAGTGGGACCCCAGCTTCCCTCCCCTACCTCCTCTGGAGTGTACCCATTTAGAGGAGGAGGTGGTGCAGGGAAGCTGAGCATCCGCAGAACACCTGTGTCAAAAGAATAGAACCATTTGAACCACTGAACCACTGAACCAGTAGTTCGTTATCATCTGCAGTTCCAAGCCCCAAACATAATTTCAAATTAAGTTTTTATTTTATTTTTATTTTATTTAGTGTCATTTGTAGGGCACCTTTCTTCTGATGAGGAGACACAAGTAAAAAGAAACAGAATGAAAAACATTAATTATGCATGAAAAGGAACTGAATTATCAGAATAATTAAAAACATATTAAATGATTTAAAACTTTTTAAATTTTAAAAGAAAGCTTAGCTAAAAAAAAAACAGCATGCAGGATTCTGTTATTGAAGGACTCTCTGAAAAGATGGGTCTGTCAGCAGAAAGATAAAAGGTAATGGACCAACCTAATCTCCTGAGGGAGAGCATTCTACAATCGGGATGCTGAGACAGAGAAGGCCCTCTCTTGTATTCCCATCAAGTGTCCCCACAGTGAGGGCAATGTGACCCAAGAGCAGGGCCTCCTCTGAGGATCTCAAGAGCTGAGGAGGCTCCTATGGGGAGATATGATTCTTCAACTAGTCTGGGCCCAAGCTATAAAAGGCTTTATAGGTAATGTCAGCACTATTGAATTGGGTGTAAAAATGGCCTGGCAGCCAGTGCAGTTGTTGCAACAGGGGTTTTATATGCTCCTATAACTGGCCCCAGTCAGCAGTCTAGCTGCTTCATTTTGAAACAGCAGAAGATCCTGACTTTTCTGCTGTTATTGATTGTTTGTTTCATTACATAACAAAATGAATAATGAACTGCCCCCTCTAAGAGAAATGAAATGAAATGAAGTGGAAATTTCCATTTCGTTTCATTTCATTTCATTTTCCGGTATCTACTACTTGGTGCTGGTCCTTCCTGGTCCGGTCCTCCTGGCTGCAAGGAGGGGGCGTCCAGAAAAAAAGCTGACCAACTGTGCGGACACATGGTTGGCAGTGGGAAAAAAAGAAAAAAGAAAAGAAAAATACAATAAAAATAAAAATAAAAATTTAAAACAATTACTTGATCCTGCCCGTGGGCCACCAAACGAGCCCGCGAGCACCGGACTTGACCCATGGGCCGCTGAACAAGCCCACAGGCTGGAAGGAGAAAAAAATTAAAAATAAATAATAATTTTAAAAACCCGATTGGGCCACGGGCTGCTGGACCAACCTGTGGGCCACCGAACTGGCCCATGGGCTGTCAGAACAAAAAAAAATAAATGCAAATAAAAAACAATCTGGGCCATGGGCCATGGTACCGGCCTGTGAGCACTGGAACCAACCTGCAGGGCTGGCAGGAGTAAAAAAAAAACACCCAATACCGATGGGCCCATGCTACAGGTGGCAGGCGGGCCCTGTGGTTGGTGGAAAAAATAAAAAAAATGAATTAAAATACAACACAATAAAATAAAATAAAATAAAAATAACCCGAACCAGCCTGTGGGCTGGCAGGATTAAAAATAAAATTTAAAAAAATGACCGGTGGGGTTCAAAAAAAGAAAAAAGAAAATAAAAAGAAAATGAACCCGAACTAAAGCGAATTACAAAATGAATTTTTAGAAAAAAATCATTTTGTAATTAATGAACCGAACTGACCCAGAAAACGAACTGAAAACGAATCACCATTTTTTCAGTTTGTGCCCATCTCTAATCCTGACCTGTTTTCAGAGCAACCCTGTGTAGTTTTGTTATTGAAATAGAGACTGTGACATACATTGGCATCATTGGAAAATAGTCTGGTTTTATTTTCTGTTCTGCTGTAGGAAAAAGGAGTATCATACAGAGGCCAAATATTCTCAGAGTGCAAATGTGAAGCCACCCTGTGGCCAAATTAGAATTCCTTGATATATCCAAAATGAAAGGTGGCTTTCAGACTCAAGCATTGGCTGAAGGGCCTACCCTTCATTTCCACTGAGTTCAGCATCTGTATTTGCTCACTTCTGGTCATCTAACATATATGGCACTACTGTGCTACACCTGCTGAAGCAACAAGTGTTTCTGCATAGTTCATGAGCAATCTCCATCTTTGGTTTCCTATCAAGTGGTATAACATCAGGGAATGCCACATCTGAAGATATGGCATTGTCACAGATGATCTTTGCATTTCCAGCATGTCATCAGGGAGGAAGAGACATAAATTTCAACTCTTCATGAACTAGGACAGGTAAACTATGCCTCCTTTAGACACTTCTACTTAACAAAGCTAAAACAGAAGATGTTGGGTGTAACATGTAGCTTAGCCCCCACTTCCTGCACATGGTCAGTCACCAACAGCTGAGGCTGATCATTACAGACATCATGTACTGCATCTGGGGACTTAGTTATCTCTGGAAATGAAAATAATAATTATCATTTTATTTTTTTAACAGGTGAAGTCCTAGAGTTTGAAAGCAAGAAATAGATCTCACTGTGATTCATTCCCCATGTAAATAATGATGCTGATGTATATTTAAATCCCCATTTTCCCCCTTAAGCTATTTGCTTGGCACTTGGCAGATTACTCAATGCCTTTTTCGATTTATCTTGTTTTACAAATTAAAGCACATAATTTAATACATGTAGTCCTGACTTCTTGTCATATGTAGTCAGGAAGACTACAAGAGCAGTGAAGACTCGGCTCAAGACCTGAGTTTGATCCTGGGCTCAGCTTAAGGTTGACTCAGTCTTCCATTTTTCTGGGGTCAGTAAATTGAGAAGAGTATGCAGCTTGCTTGGGAAGATGCTTAATCTTCATAGTTTCTTAAATTTCTAAACTGCCCAGAAAGTGTTTTAAGGACAATGAAATTTATTGTCTGCTGATAAATTTCTACGGAAATACCCATAGACTGCAACGGTATTGTATTATGGGCACTACAGGGTTTATTAATTTGTTTGTAATGCAGCTCAAGTCAAAATGGCTTTGTTGTCCAGCAACAAAGTTCAGAACTAAGTACAGTGCTAACTCAGTTTAAGAATGCTTCGGTTAACAAAAACAAATTGGTTTAAGAAAAGAAATTATTAGAAATGGGGATGCCTCGGTTTAAGAAATATTTTTCAGTGGAATGCCCTGGTTTACATTTCCCCCTGCAAGGCATTAAAAGTTAATGTGTCATGTTTGCATGATGAAAAGAATGGGGATGCCTCAGTTTAAGAAAAATTTAAATGTAATACTCCGGTTTGCCTTTTTTCTGACCTCTCGGATGGATTAATTGGTTTTCAGTGCATTCCTATGGTAAACTACATTTCGGTTTATGATTTTTTTACAATATGAAATGGACCAGATAACAAATTAATTACTTAAACCCAGGTACCATTGTACAGATACTGTAATCGACAAAATTATATAACCATGCTTGCTATCAGCTTATTGATACAACATATAATCAATAGCTATCTTGTAATGGTAAAAAGCTATCCTGTAATTGTAATTCTAAGAGAAGAAAGTGTGTTGTGCAGCAAGAGACACTGTGGTTTTCCTGTTGATGCCCAGGCACTGCCCAGGCAGAAGCTAAAAACAGAAACAGGTGTGGTAAGAGCGAGCTGAGGAGGGAGCTGAGCAAAAAAGCGGAAGTAACAAGAGCTTATGAAGGTTTGAGTATGAGGGTGGTCTTAGGGTGTGATTGTCCGATAATAACCGGACAAGGGTGTGGTTGACCGATAGTGACCAGACAAGGCTCTGAAATTGTATAAAAACCCCTGGAAAAGTGTGATCGAGGTCCCTTCTTGTCTGTGAGGGGGGGGGCTTTTGTGTCTTTCCGCAAAAGGTTCTTTGTTCTGCACTCTGCTTTTGCTCAATAACAACTCTTCATGAACTAGGACAGGTAAACTATGCCTCCTTTAGACACTTCTACTTAACAAAGCTAAAACAGAAGATGTTGGGTGTAACATGTAGCTTAGCCCCCACTTCCTGCACATGGTCAGTCACCTACAGCTGAGGCTGATCATTACAGACATCATGTACTGCATCTGGGGACTTAGTTATCTCTGGAAATGAAAATAATAATTATCATTTTATTTTTTTAACAGGTGAAGTCCTACAGTTTGAAAGCAAGAAATAGATCTCACTTTGATTCATTCCCCATGTAAATAATGATGCTGATGTATATTTAAATCCCCATTTCCCCCCTTAAGCTATTTGCTTGGCACTTGGCAGATTACTCAATGCCTTTTTCGATTTATCTTGTTTTACAAATTAAAGCACATAATTTAATACATGTAGTCCTGACTTCTTGTCATATGTAGTCAGGAAGACTACAAGAGCAGTGAAGACTCGGCTCAAGACCTGAGTTTGATCCTGGGCTCAGCTTAAGGTTGACTCAGTCTTCCATTTTTCTGGGGTCAGTAAATTGAGAAGAGTACGCAGCTTGCTTGGGAAGATGCTTACTCTTCATAGTTTCTTAAATTTCTAAACTGCCCAGAAAGTGTTTTAAGGACAATGAAATTTATTGTCTGCTGATAAATTTCTACGGAAATACCCATAGACTGCAACGGTATTGTATTATGGGCACTACAGGGTTTATTAATTTGTTTGTAATGCAGCTCAAGTCAAAATGGCTTTGTTGTCCAGCAACAATGTTCAGAACCAAGTACAGTGCTAACTCAGTTTAAGAATGCTTCGGTTAACAAAAACAAATTGGTTTAAGAAAAGAAATTATTAGAAATGGGGATGCCTCGGTTTAAGAAATATTTTTCAGTGGAATGCCCTGGTTTACATTTCCCCCTGCAAGGCATTAAAAGTTAATGTGTCATGTTTGCATGATGAAAAGAATGGGGATGCCTCAGTTTAAGAAAAATTTAAATGTAATACTCCGGTTTGCCTTTTTTCTGACCTCTCGGATGGATTAATTGGTTTTCAGTGCATTCCTATGGTAAACTACATTTCGGTTTATGATTTTTTTACAATACGAAATGGACCAGATAACAAATTAATTACTTAAACCCAGGTACCATTGTACAGATACTGTAATCGACAAAATTATATAACCATGCTTGCTATCAGCTTATTGATACAACATATAATCAATAGCTATCTTGTAATGGTAAAAAGCTATCCTGTAATTGTAATTCTAAGAGAAGAAAGTGTGTTGTGCAGCAAGAGACACTGTGGTTTTCCTGTTGATGCCCAGGCACTGCCCAGGCAGAAGCTAAAAACAGAAACAGGTGTGGTAAGAGCGAGCTGAGGAGGGAGCTGAGCAAAAAAGCGGAAGTAACAAGAGCTTATGAAGGTTTGAGTATGAGGGTGGTCTTAGGGTGTGATTGTCTGATAATAACCGGACAAGGGTGTGGTTGACCGATAGTGACCAGACAAGGCTCTGAAATTGTATAAAAACCCCTGAAAAAGTGTGATCGAGGTCCCTTCTTGTCTGTGAGGGGGGGCCTTTTGTGTCTTTCCGCAAAAGGTTCTTTGTTCTGCACTCTGCTTTTGCTCAATAAAACTCAGCGCTGAGAAGTTCTCCTGTCTGTCTGACTCAGTCTCATTCTTGGGAAATCTCATCTTTGACTTAGTCTCATCTATGAGCTTTTCTGACTTAGTCTATTTTTGAGCACTGAACCACAAGATTACAATACATTCTCAATAGTTGTGAAAGCCTTTCTTTATGCTGCTTAGAGATCTGGTCTATGAGATGCCCAGGCACCACAGTACTGTATATGAACCTATCTAGTTAATATTTGCATTGATATGAAATAGCTCATTTTATCTCTTTTCACTATTTCTGTCTACTTTAAGAACAATCCTATTCGTAGTTCCTTATCTTCAGGTTAATTTAAGAATTTGATGTGAGCTGATCTAATTTCGCACCAATTTATTGCAACATTGCCATCTACTAGATTTCACGCTTCCTAGATGAACACTTGCTTTTGATTTAATTATTAAATTAAATTATTATTTATTTATTATAAAATAAAGACTACCTCTTGGGAGAAAATATGACACATATCTAAATATATATGGGATTCTTCCCATGCCCCTGTGGGCTTTTGTCAAATTTGTAGATGGAGTAAAATGAACCTATGGTGGCCATCTGAAAGTGACATGGGCCAAATATGTATTTCCCTATTTAAAGTGACAACCTGCAGCCCTGAATATTTCTAAATAGACATGGGCACGACCAGAAAAAATGACGTTTCAAGTTTTCGTTTGTCGGAACGGATCCATTTTGGGTCGTTTCCGTTTGTCATGAAATTTTTCAAAAATTTGTCGTTTCCGTTTGTCATTTGTCATTTGTCGTTTCCACTGTGATTTAGCGTGATTTCACTTCCCAGAGCATAGGGGCGTCCCGCAATCAGGGCCAGCGCTAGGTGTTTTTGCGCCCTAGGCGGCGGCCGCGGGCAGGCGAGTGGGCGGGCGGTGGCGCGGGCCGCAGGCAGGTGGCGGCGCGGGTGGGTGGGCGAGTGGGCAGTTAGGATATCACTTAGAATAGAGGTTCTGTTCTTGGCTTGCACCCCAAATGTGTGTGTGTGTGTGGAAGCAAATTGAAGTTGGGAAAATAGAAAATAAATGGTAGTATATAATATATTTTTAAAATAAATCCACACCTCCCACTCCCAGTCGAACCTCCCCCTTTATCCAATATCAGAAAAAAATCCTCACAAACTGCCAGAGAAGAAATAAAGAATAAACTGCTATTCCCTTCAGCAGACAAAGCTGCAGGGAATCAAAGAAATTATTTTCTAAATTCAATTCCCTCCCTCCCTACCTAACTTAAATCCTAAAGCCTCCAGCCTCCCTCCTCAATCTCGATCGGATTACACCAGCACCAACAGCCAGCCCTCCTCCCTCAACCACATCCATACACCCGACTGCGATTTCTGGAAGATGCCTCAGCTTTTTATGCCCTCCGAGACATCCAGAAGTGTCAGTCAAAAACCTGGCGATGCCATTGGTGGAATGGTTCAAACAATTTGCATGGTCCCATCCCATGCCCAGCCCAAATGGGGAGGTCTAAAAAAATAAAAAATAAAATAAAATAAAATAAAATCAATATGACATTTTATTGCTATAAAAAAACCCACTGCTGCTACTATTAAAATTCAGGCATTTAAAATAAATAAATTTCACATGTTTCTGTGGTGATTTGGTGTGTTTTCTAAATCATGATTTCAAAAGAAAAATTGCGGTCGCCATTTTGGATCCCCCCCCCACCGGATGGCATGGCAGCCCAGGATGAGAAGAGGGGGGGAAAGGCCGGGGACCCCCCAGAAACCACCCTTCTGGTAGGTGGCAAAGCCTCAGGCAGGCATATTTTTGCCTGCTTTTTTGGCCAGGAGTCGGGCTTTTTTAAAAAAAACTTTTAAAAACTTTTTCTATGCTTCGCATTGCACGATCGCTGCGATGCCACAAACGGAAACGAAAAACCCGACCATTTTTTTCTTTTTTCGGTTCGAGTTCGAGTTCTGATGGCTTAATTATCGTTACCGTTTCTGTTACGTAACGGAAACGATAACCGAAAACGGAAATGACAATTTCGCAGAGTCATGCCCATGTCTACTTCTAAACAGTCTAGCTGTAGCCCCACTGTACACTGTGGCTTTTATCTCTAAGTACCGAATTACTCTATGAGACAATGCAGTGAAGTCATTTTGAATCAACACCTGTGCCATTTTGGCTTATGATTTAAGTTTTGATTTATGTTTGTTTCTTTACACTACACTTTGGTACATACTTCTGAAGTTTCTGTATATGCCCACACTTCCATATCTGAGAAGGTCACATGGGAGGAGCCATCTCATGACAGTTTTTCCATGGTACTTCAACTACAATACAAGGAACCCACCGAATGCTTCAGCCCACCAGTGACGTTGTAGTACAGTGAGAGTTGGACATTGTTTCATATATACATACCTCAGCATTTCATATCTTATGCTGAAGGGTCCTCTTTCTTGGAACACTGCTTTGAAATAACCATCTTTCCTATGGATGTGGGGGGTACCAAAATAGCAAAGATTTTAAACAAAAATGCACACAAAATCATTCGATTTTCCCACTAACAATAATAAAGGTCCCAATAAAAGGTAAAATCATGATTGGCAGTCTGATGGGATGGTTAGAAGGGCCTCAAAATTGACTAATTTGATTAAGGTAGAAGTTTTAATTGGACCTTTCACTGAAAAGGACTTATTTTGAGTAAAGTTTAGGATTTGGAGATAACTTGTCTAGAACATACATGTATAAGAGGGACAATTCAGTGGCCTTCAGAAGGTGGCTTTTGTTCGAATGCCCTGGCATGGTTGCGGTCTGCCAAGGGAAGAAGAAAACACAGAGACAACTAGAATTGAGGAATGCTGATGATGGGGTGGGTTTGTATCACAAGCTTCTTTCTTAGCTTCTCCAAGGACAGATGTCAGCCAGAGGGGGGGGGAGCTTCCCCATAAGAAATCTCTAACATCATTGAATGCAAAAAAAAAAAAAAAGGGAGAACGGGGGAGTTTACTTTAGCCCTAAGAGTAATCCAATTCACCTAAAAGGGACCTTGAACTTGCTGTTACAGAGAAGATTGACCTCACTGCTCTTTGTCCTACCTCCACCTTGGGGTGAAATTCTTACTGTGTTTTCAGAGTCCTTCTATCGTTTTGCACTGGATTTACCAAGTACCCTTATTTTTCCTCACCAGAGGAATATTCTTTTCATCCAAACCTTGACCTGTGTGATCTAGAGCCAATTCCCCCACCCACCCACCCACCCTCCAGTTATAGTTGTCCAAGATCACATTCCTGTGCTGTGCTGTGACTAAGTCTGCAGTCACAAGAACAGGCTTAGTCACAGGCTGTGTATCACAGACATGCTAATGGTGAAGCTGTAACAACCAAATAAAAGCCTGGATTTCCCACATATAAATGGGGATACCAAATGGATCTGAGCATGGTAATTATTTTGCTGATACTCTGTTGCTGATGCAGTGGCTCATTTATGACTTGTGATCCCCCCCCAAAAAAATAAAATAAAATAAACTCTTGGATTCCAACAGAGCCTAGCTCTACATCTTGGGGGTGGAGTGGTGTGAGCTTATAGTAGAATATAAGGGATCGGAGGATAAAGCCCTCCTCCAAAGCTACCTGTGCATCCAGGGCACCCATCTACAACCACTAGGGCAAATCAAAACCAGCTTCTGTCCTTGGCATTTCTGGCAACTGACCAGACTGACCCAATGAGCGAACAATTGAAAAAAACCAGCCAACAGGCATTTTCTGGTTGACTGGCACATCAGCAGCAGACACAGCCACAGCCAGCCTTCAGAGGCCAAGCCAGGGCTTGCTCTGCAGATGGCTAGGCTACTTGTCTAGCTGGCAGAGAATGTTGACTTCCATACTTGTCCAGTCAGTTTGGCCAGCACCCATACCAGCTGGGGGATGCTGGGAATGATGAGCTAAAGAAGCAACACTGAAAAGCTCTTAAAAGGGGGTGGGATTTCATCTGTTTTATCTGGAATAAATATTTATATAAATGTTTAGTGGGAAGGAAGAATCCTCCTTGAAATTCTTCTTGAGTCTTCAATCACTTCTTTAACAGACTTCTTTGCTGCTGTTCAGCACTCTCAAGGTGCACCTCAAAAATGCTCATTAATTTCATATCCAGTGCAGCATGTTAATGTGATTGTGTTATGCAGGAACACTTACTTAATGTGTGGCATTTTTAAAGCTACAGCTCTCCCTGTGGGTCATGTGGTCCCCCCCCCCACTCCTCTACCACAAATGGTAAGTGCATTACTAAGATATTTTAGATTAAGCCAAAGGTTAAGCTCCTGCTCTCTTGCAATGGTGGCAACAACAACAGCCACACAATATGTTTCCAGTATATACCGCAAAGGCAGCAAGAAATAGGCCAAGCAAGATTAGAAATATCAATGTATGAAAAGGATATCAAGGCTACAAACAGCAAATGTATGAAAGTGAAGGAGGTGACCAGATAAAATTTCCTCCTCCCACCCCAATCAAGCTTTCAAATCCTAAACCCGTACCTTGGATCAAAAGAAAGTTGCCACCACATGCAGAATTATTCTTGCAGACCATGTATTAAGAGTCCTAATCCTTTAAGCAGGATTGAATGTAAAGATTTTATTCTATTTTCAAATCAGAGAAGATTGGCTAAGTCTCTACATATACGTAAACATTTGGGGTGGGGAGTGCTTTGTGAAAGAGACAATAGCTATGTGAAGTACCCTGCCTGGTCCTAAACATCTCAAGAACAGGCCTAGGGAACCTAATATATTTTAAGGAACCAGCTCCTTCCTTAAGGGGGAAGAAAGGCAGGGCCAACATGGGATTCCATAAGAAGGGCATATTATTAGCTAGTAATTAAATAATAGTTCACATTGCCTTCTTTCACTGGGAATTACATCCTTTTCACCTCTTCTCTGCTAGAGCAGAGACATCCATTACGATGAGTAGCTACAACACTTGTCAGTTCCAATCAGCTCCAAATGGCTGAAGGCCAACTGACATGTACTCTCTTAAAGCATGGCTTCTCTTCCGCCCCCTCCAACCAAAGCCCACTGTCCTTTCACGTGCATGTAACAGTCAGAAGAGATCACATCACACGATGAAGAAAAACAGAAGCATATGGTATGAAGGGAGCCTCTGCAGGAGATGGCTGAAATGGGAAGGCTCACACATCATAAACAAAAATGTATTTCAAAATGCTGGTTTGTAACAGCCCATTGACAAAGCGGTGTGTGTGTGTTGGGGGGGAGGCAGAGCTTCATAAAGGTTGCAGTCATCTTCATTCAAGTGTTTGCTTAAGTGTCTTATTGCAATATCATTGCACAATGATACACAAGGACTTACTTGATGCGATAAATTATGCAAAAGCAGTTGCAAAGTTCTTTTTTTTTGCTGTTTAACTAGGGATGAGATGGTTTTCCTGTACTGCTTCTTTACTGTCCCCTGCATTGCCCTGCCCCTCATGTCACTCCTGATTTAGTTATCAGAATCTGTCTGTCTGTCTGTCTGTCTGTCTGTCTAAGAATTCAAACCAGTCTGGCTGGCCTCTGCTACCGTTTCCTTTGGTTGTTTGCACCTTTACATTGCCATCTTGATGGAATTATGGATGTGGTTGCAACCGGAGTATTTCTGTGTGGTGCTATACAGATGTGCAATATGCTGCACCTGAGTTACAACATCACGCAAAATGAGGAAGTTCATATTTAGCAGTAAGATAACTTCTCCGATTCTCAATCTACACAAGTACAGCGGTTCCACACAAACATGTTCTGTCTCATGTCACACATCAAGTTGCTGTCTTGCCATTATTTTATGCTGAGACTTCAGAGATAAAGAAGGGAGAGGTAAAGACAAAACTGGTATAAAGAATCTGAAAATTGTGAAGAACTGAGCATCCACAGTGCCTGTTCTGATTCAGAAACAAGACCACCTAATTTTGAGTGAAAAAAATCCCAGTGAGAAATTTGAAGTGTCCCCAAGTCTTCACAGCTTTTCCACTGTCATACGTTGGTGGGCATCCATATAGGGAGCATAGACATCTTTGCACAGATAGTTATGTCTGAAATCTTTGTTTAGCAATGCACGCAAGCAGCAGCCACTCAGAAGTATTTTTTTTAATTTTTTATATTGAACATAAAAAAAGACAAAATAACAATGATAAACAATTAAAAAAAACAGTAATAGACAATCATAAACAGTACAAAGTGCCCCCCACCCCCAAGAAACCGTCCAGTATTCTTGCATCTTCTCTTTCTTCTTCATCTTTTTTTTCTTTTTCTTCCAATAGGCTTCTTAAGGTCCTTTACGCCAGAACTGTGTTGGGTTATAAGTTGGTTGTATCCCTTTCCCTTTTAATAGTACATGATCTATAAATTTCCCCCAAACATGGTATATAAGATGGTATATGACTCCAGTCAGAATGAATAGAATGAATCCAAAATATTCTAAGCTCTGCTGGAAATGCGAAAAAAAGATAGGTACCTATTTTCATTTATGGTGGGAATGTGAAATAGTTCAAAAGTTTTGGCAAGAGATTATTGAGGAGATAAGAGAAATACTACAAACTGATATTAAATGTGTACCGGAAATTGCTTTGTTATCATTACCATCTATCAATGAATATGATGTGAAAACTAAAGAATTAATAGCAAATCTTATGACAGGAGCTAGACTGATTATTGCTAGGAACTGGAAACTGAAATCAGACCTTAAAATTGCTGAATGGTATAAGGAAGTGTGGGACATAGCACTAAATGATAAACTATCTTGTAATATAAAAGTTTTGAGAGGTGAAATAAAAAAAGATACTCAGAAGTATTTTGTAACCCCTCACATCCCACATGGTATTCAAGAGAGAACAAACTAACTAGAAAGCTGACACGGCTCCTAATTCAGTCATGACCATAACACAGCTTTTGAGTATCTTCTGAAGTTGGTGTATGAATCCTGGCTTGTTAGGGTAGTAATGAAACACAATTCTAATTTGCACGTAACTGAAAACATTCTGGTTAGTTTCCTTACTACAATGAAGCAAAGCAACAGCACTGTGTGTATTGCCACCCACGCTAGTGTAAGTCCTGGCATATATACACTCAAATCTTAGGCTTTGTGTTAAGTCCCCATGTGGTCTTGTACATATTATATACAAGTATACACAATTGTGACTACAGTCAGTCTGTAAGATCTGAATTCTGAAAGAACACACACTATGCCAACATATGTTTGCTAAACACGTAGATATCTGAATGCATCTTCTCTTCCTTGCATTTCCTTTTTCATTTCTGATAAAGACAAATTTCCAAGAAATTAAGAATTGGGGTTTTTGCATAGCTCTGTATGCTACAGTCATCATATTATGAAGTACTCCAACCAAACAAGTTGAAAAGCTGATAAAAAGGTCACAAACCAATAGGACTTTGCAGACAAAAATGTTGTTTTTGTTTATAATTTACAAATGGAACATGCTTAGGAAGTTGGGCATTTCTGTAGACCAGTTTCTGTAACACAGATGCTCTTTGATCCGTAAAACATAACTTAAAGCAATTTTCCTAGAAAGAGTACTTGAGTCTATTGCAAAATTTCTCCATGTGACCAATAACCACAGAGAAATTGGTAGCATACATTGAATGTCTATAAAACCACAATAGGTTCCTTCTGGATCGTTTTTAATGTTCTCAAAAATATGAATGGTTTTCAGGGAGGTATTTATTTTTTGTGAGACACACATGTCTGTGCGTGTGTTTGTGTGTTGTTAATTGAAAAATCTTTGTATTGACTGGGTTCTGCACTGTAATGAGCCAAATATTTCAAGTATCATGCCTTCCTCGTGATTGTTTGCAACCCAATTCACACTTGATTTATCTCTGAGCAGTAGTTAATCTTTTTTCTTACATGGGGTAATGTCTGTGCTTTTGTAACCATTTGTCACGATTTTAACAGAATACTTTTAATTTGAATGAAGGCAACCAAGTCACATATTGCAAAATGGGCTTGTATGGCATGTTTTTTATTCTGAAGGAGAGCTCCTTTTCTCCCCTCAAGATACACAGGAGCCAAACCCAAGCCAGATTTGCTATGCAGAAGAAGCTGTCACTGGGATATATCGGTTAAGAAAACAGCTGCTTAAAAGGGACGAGCTATTCCACAGACAATTAGCATGGCCAAGTAATCCCCCCACCCAAATGACCACATCATAGCCCTCTTATCAATTGGTTGGCTCCATGTTTCTAAAATATAAATTTAGATGCAGAGACACAAGAGCAATTTCACAAATAAGATATTAGTGCTTCTAAATATTAAGTGGTCATGCCCAGATTAATATCAAAGGGGAAAGTGACTTTTATCATAGCTAAAATGAAAACAGTGACACCAGAAATAATTTTACATTATGGCTAACATTCAGGAATCATCTTATTTCTAAGTGCTCTTTTCGATGTGATTAGGTACGGTCTTTGCCTGCTGCTATTCCTTTATCTGCTTTGGGCTACATTGATTTTATTTCAAATATTTGTAGACTGCTTAATTCTATAACTTCAAAGTGGTTACTAGCCAACAATTAGGTGATAACAAATGGTACTACCACCATTGCTACTGTTGCTGCCACTTATACCAACAACAATAGTTATGATGACTACCTAAGCAATGGCAGTGACTGCTGAAAATAAACCAGGTCTGCCATGGGATCTCTAGCACACACTGGGTGAGGAGCACCCTTGGTGCTTCATCACAATAGTTGCAAGTATCATTCCTCTAGTATCACTTCCTCACTACAATATCCCATAATATTTTTACCATTTATACTTCTTGACAGTGTGTTTCATAGTAAAGTCATTTATGGGAAATGTAGCAAAACCAAGACTAACCATTTTGAATTTATAGAGTGTTAAAATAATTAAAAGTGTGTGTGTGTGTGTGTGTGTGTGTGTGTGTGTGTGTGTGTGTGTGTGTGTGTGTTAGAAAATGTAGTCTGGAAAATATACACTGCATTTTAAAAATGAGGTTGGAACAGCAGTTTACTACAAATCATTGATAAACTCAGGAAGTGAGGTCACTGTAGAATAACATTACCTTACAAAAGAATCCCTTGACAATGACAAAACACCCAAACAAAGGAGAGGATTGAAAGGGCATTGAAAACATTGGTTAGAAGTATGTAAAATGTTGCAAAGTGTTGACCTGACCAGTGGGTGGTGTTTCCAAATCCTGTGAGCTGCTTTCTCTCTCTTTTAAAACCAATGAAGGGACATACATATACATGCATGAATTAAAGTTTCTGAGTTTGATTCCATTTTATCCAGGGAGCAGAACAGGTTGCATAATCACCCTGGGACAAAGTCAGTTTTTGTGTACTCTCCTCCCCCTCAACCCTGTCTCACCCACCCAGCAAGGGGGGGGGCAGATCCTGGAGGAACAGTGGGCAAGGGGAAGAAGAGTCTCTCCTTCTCATGCCCTTTTTGTGGGTCTCCTTTCCAGTTAAGTCTCTCCTGTGCAAACCACACAGTGTGCGGATAGTGCCAAGGAGACATTTTTTTAAGCATCATCCCCGTAGCATGCTTCCCCCTCCTCCTTTCCCCTAGCTAAGGCTTGGCGACCATTAGCCGGGAACAGAGGAGAGGGAAGCAGGTGATGGGATTCTTTTCCCAAACAGCAACTCCGTTGCACACTTCCCTCTCCTCCTTTCCCCAGGCTAATGAGTGCCAAGCCTTGAGGGGGTAGGGGGGAAGGAGGAGGGGGAGCAATTGATAGAGGTGCTGCTTGGAAAAAAACATTGTCTGCTTCCCTGTACTCCTTTCCCCTGAGTAAGGATCACCAACCCTTAGTGAGCTGAAAAAGGACTGCTGGTGGGATGGCACATGGCTTCCTCCTCCTGCTCCCCCCTGGCACCCCCAGATTGTTGCACACCCCAGAGCAAATGCACTCTCCTGCTCCTCCCTAGTTATGCCAGTGTGCATACTGTTACAGTGCAGAAGGCTCTGATTCCAGCATTTCAGACACTTTATTCCACTCACTACTCCTCTTGATTTCTTGTTTTTGAAGGATAAAACTATCTCCCCTTGTTATTGATCATTCCTTTCAATGGGCTCTCCCCACCCCATTTCAGCCCCTCTTCTAAAGTCTATACTTCTGCAAATTGTGAGATTTCTTTTTTGAATCCTGCTGATACTACACTCATATGTGAAGGCAGTACCATTTGGGTTATTATGCTATCAACCTGAACATCAGAAATAAATGGGACCTTATACACAGGGCCGGCGTGTCCATTAGGGCGAACTAGGCAGTTGCCTAGGGTGCCAAAATGGAGAGGGAGCGCTGGCCAACCTGCTGCCCTGCGCCGCCACCCCATGCCACTGACCACTGCTGCCCGTCCCCCTGTCACCCATCACCGTCCGCCCACCACCCGTTGCTGTCCACCCGCCGCCCCTCCCCATCTGCCACCCCCTTGCCACCCCACCCCACCACCCGCATCCGTCACCCTGCCACTGCCCCATCGCCGCTGCTGCCCCCCGCCCCCCGCCCCCGCTGCCCCCACCCGCTGCCCCTCCCCCCCACCCCGCCCCACCACCCTGCCCCTCACCTAGGGCACAAAAAACCTAGCACTGGCCCTGCTTGTACATATGAATATTTAGTCTATATTAGGACATTCACCTTGGGTATGTGATGCAGCTGGTGTTCAGAAGCCCGCACAGTACAGCCTGAACTGTTAGTTTAGGAATTCTAAATTCTTTGAGCATATATTCCCAACATAAAGATCAAATATTCCTATCTCCTGTCTGTAGAGAAGTGAAGGGTTTATCTCCCCTTCAAGCAAACTGTGAGTCTAGAATGGAATGACTCAGATACTATCTAAGTCTTTGCACATGGATGTCTGGGGGGGAGCCCAGTGGGCTCACAGGTGGTCGTATGTGCTCCATCCTTAGTCTAAGGCCATAGGTACACAAGCCAAATGTTGTCTTCCTGTTACCCCATTGAGTCCATATTGTAAATTTGTGGCCACATGATGCAAAGCACAAGCCACAAGTGAACATGCTTACTGTAATTCATTCTTCAGTCAGCTAGAGGCTGCTTTTGTCAGTGATCTTTTAAATTGTTTTTAATTCCCCCCTTCCCCCCCCCATGGCATTTTTGTCAATGTGTTGGTTAACTCCTGTCATGTAAAAGGTCTAGGTGCTTAATCAACTGAAAGGAAATGATGTGATAACCCCAAACCATATTGGGACGTGCATGCTGGAATAAATATCATGTGATCACAGAGCATGGCAGGAAAGTGATTAAGAGCTGTGTAACCACAGGGGGGACATTTCACTGGTGTGACCATGGCCTAACTCAAAGGTAGGTTTCTACAAAGCCCAATTTTTACAACTGAAATGAAGCTTTGTTGTTCTCAAAGCCTCAGGTGTATCTCAGAGGTTGGGAGGATGCATACAGAGACACAGGTAGATACTATCTCTTTGCAATGATTGCTTGTACTTCTGTTTAATCTTTCCACAAAAGGGAAAAGACAAGTATTAGAGTGGGGTGAAGGAAATAAAGTGGAATGTAGCCTTCTGACAGGCAGCTCTAGCTTCTGACCAGGGAAAACTTTACTAGATGTCTTTTGTAGTTTTCTGTACTGCTTTTGGAAGGGATACCATTGGTGAACTCAGCAGAAAACAAAAGGAAAAAACCTCAGGCTGATTTCCATTCTCAATGCTTCCCTAGCCTGTATTTATCTTGAATTTTTGCAGGACTAAGGGCACCTCTGTGATGTACACCATTTTCATATGAACTCCCCTAAACAAAGGAGAAACACACTAACAAGGGAAATATAGCCCATTCACACCAAGTTAAAGACCCCACCTCAACTCTCTGAAATGCACAGGCTTCATTCCCTCTGAATGGGTAACTATGCCTGTAAAAGCCATCTGATTGAGCTAAGCCTTTTCTTTCTTTCTTTCTTTCTTTCTTTCTTTCTTTCTTTCTTTCTTTCTTTCTTTCTTTCTTTCTTTCTTTCTTTTTCTTTCTTTCTTTCTTTCTTTCTTTCTTTCTTTCTTTCTTTCTTTGAAGTTGTAGAGATGGGATTGTTTTTCCAATATTAGTCAATTGACAGCTGTCTATTTCCAGTGTAAGATTCTTTTTCAGACTAGATGAAAAGTGGATTATATTCACAGTGATTCTAGGATAAACAACTTGGACTTCAAAGCCAGATGTGAAATTTTGTCTTCACCGCATATCCCTATAATAAAATTTCTGCTTTTGGAGAATAATTTCTTAGTACAGGCTATATTTTCTAATTGTATATCTTTTCTACATTATGTTACAAATTTTGTTATGAACTTATAACACAGTGAATAGTATGTTATTTTTAAGTTCATGTCCAAACAAGAGTTACAAGTTGGTTTATGTTATGATACTGTCTGAGTACATGCCTGTTTGAGTGTTATAAGGTTACTGCTTGGTCTCAATTCAAAATAAAGTTAAAATAATTATATCCAGATTAACATTATATATATGTAAGAATTCTGTCTCTGTGCATGTGCATCTTTAGCACTTTAGCAGTATGGGGCAGTATAAAAGTCAACATCACCACCACTACCATAACACTTTGTTATATGACAAACACTGTGCGGAGTAGCCCCCAGATGTTGACTTATATACCCAGAGTGGCCCCCAGATGTTGACTTATACACCCAGGCTAGATGGGAGGTATATGAATCAAATACATTATTTATTTATTTATTTATTTATTTATTTATTTATTTATTTATTTATTTATTTATTTATAAATTTATACACCGCCCATCTTCCGGAGGAACTCCGGGTGGTTTACAACATTAAAAAGCAAAAAATAGATAACAACAATGCAACAAAAATTAATAATAATAATACGAAAACAAAAGGTAAAAGACATGAAATAAAATAGCTATACTAATAAGAAGGCAAAGTGAAATAGAAGAGATATCTGGCAAGATGGCAGGAAAAAAATGCTATTCAAGGTCACCAAATGCCTCACAAAAAAGCCAGGTCTTCAACGCTTTTTTAAAGGCTGGCAGGGACTGTGCAAGGCGCAACTCACTTGGGAGATGGTTCCAAAGGAAATGGGCCAGCCACAGAGAAGGCTCGGTTCTGGGTTACCTGGGCATGGCCACCCGAAGTGAGAGCACCTGGTACATACATACATACATACATACATACATACATACATACATACATACATACATACATACATACGTAAGTAAGTAAGTAAGTAAGTAAGTAAGTAAGTAAGTAAGTAAGTAAGTAAAAGTAAGTATTCAAGATTTGTGGGGGAAAGATTTGGTAAATACAGAACAGTTTTAACATCTAAAAAGAACATAGCAGTAGTACAGGATGTAATACAAAAACGCATACAAGGCCCATTTCTGTATCTCTTTGACCTGGTACAAATTCAATTTAATTCACTGGAAATTATTCTCAGTTACATCTGTGAAGCCCCCTGAATGCAATGGCTAGAATTCTGTCCTTTTCTGTCCCTTATGCCCTTGAGTCACAAAGGTAGTTCTGTTAGCTACCCCCCACACACACCCCATTCCCTGCAGACCTTTATTCATGACACTGATCTTGCACTGGTAGTCAAATGAGTTGCACAAGCATCCACACACGGGGGAACACCCTTTCCAGTGGTCATTCCCCTCTTCTAGCTGGATTTTGGCCAGGGTGGCTTCCTTTTGCACAGCAGAGTGGGAATTCAAATAAGACTCAGAAATAAAGATGGGCATGAAACAAAAAACAAAACACTGTTTTGTCATTTTGTTAAGTAACAAATTACTCCGTTAGGTAAGAGAATGGTAGGACGCATTACATTTCATTTCATAATGAAACACCATTTCCCCCCTCTAGAACAAATTGATTCATCCTAGAGGAAATGGCAGGGGAGCTTCTTCAAGCTCTTCCCTGTAAGCCCCATGAAATTTGGAAAGGTTTGGGAGTCAGGCTGCTGAGTTATTAAGCTCCAAAGAGGGTGCCCCTAGGAAAAAAATCTAAGTGGAATCAGAACTTTTGGAAGCCAAGCTATGGGCGAGATTCCGATTCCAGTTAGAAAGCTTAAAGGGAACCTTGTCCCTGAGTGCAGAACACATAATAATGGGTTCAAGCTACAGTATGACAATGTAGACAATTATCTCAGGAGATTGAGGTTGGACTTGATGGCCTTATAGTCCCCTTCCAACTTTACTATTCTATTATTCAATAGAATAGTAGAATATTAGTGAGTGCTCCAGAACTGGAGGTATTCCAGCAAAAATTAAACAAACATCTGTCAAATCTGCTTTTATTTGGGTCCCTGTGTTGAGCAGGGGCTGGACATGATGGCCTTGCAGGCAACTTCCACCTCAATTGTTCTATGATTCTATGATTCAGGGAAGCCCCAGGCTTGGGTTTGCAAGAACTGAGTAGAGCAGTTGAGGACAGGACATTTTGGAGATTGCTCATTCATGGGGTTGCCATAAATCAGAGGTGACTAGATGACACACCACCACCTCCAACAAGAATAACAATTGTAAGGGACTAAGCCTTAAGACTTCACATTACACCCTGCCAGACCCTTTGCAAGCTGCTTTAAAGAATTTCGTGCTAATCCAGTGAACTAAGGGATCACCAGGCACCATGAAAGCTGGGTGCACACTCAGTTGATGTGCACTAAGGTTACTTGTAGACTTCAGAGGGCCTAGGTTTTGGCCCCCTAGTGAGATCAAGATTCACAGATGAAACAGCCTGATGTATAATTATAACATATCGTTGTATTTCCTAATAGTGATGAAATATTTAGCGACAGCATGCCTTTTATCAATAAAAAAATGAAATTAAGGGATCTAGTCTAATTAATTATGTACCTCTCTTGCTGTTTCTCCACCCCCCTGCTGCTCTCACTTGACAGGTAAATTGTTGAAGACAGAAGACTTATTATGGATTTTATACCCAGTCTATGAGGATTTGGACTGATTCCATTGAGCAGGTCCAGGTCAACTCAAGTCCCTGTCTTCAAAGCATCATGGGTGTCTCTGAGCATCACTGGAAGCTTGTTCTGGCAGAGAGCCAGGCTTCAAAAGCCTTTTCACTGTGCAGTCAGTGACTCACTAATGGGCAACTGCAGGCTTTCTGATTTCCTTCTCGTTTCATGTGTTCATTTGACATAAATTTAATTAAACCAAATCTGGTGTTAAAGCAAGGGGGATAAAAGTGATATGGCACAAATTAAAGAGCTGTGAAAGATACAGGGAACTCATTTTTTAGCCTTGTTTCTGTAAAATATTGTCAGTTTTAGTAAGCTTACTATTTTTGTTCTGCAAAAAAAAAAAAGTATGGCTATGCATTATTAAGAATAATGTACATCCAGGGTTAGATGAAGGTCTTGGCCCCTTATTCTCCATAGGAGACCCTTTCTGAAAAATCTGAGGTCTCCTTTCATAGCCACACTTCAGGTATTCACCTCTTCACAGGAGATGAGAAAAGTCTGCCCTCTTTCTCATTTGCCCTATCCATAGTTTGCTAACCATCTCAAAAGCATGCAACCACGGAAACATGAAAAGAACATACATTAAATCTCTCTTTTTTTAAATCAGCATTTTTGAAAGGGGCCCTTTTGTTGTAAAAAAAAAAACCCGGACAACTTGTAGCTATAAAGGTGATAGCAGAAACGGAGAGGGGGGGGATCGTGCTGTTTCTTTTAATTGCTTTGAATTTTGCAGTAGGGGAAAGACTCCACTTGTTCCTCCCCCGTCTTAAGCATTTAGTGTGTGTGCATCTGCATGCGTATTGCTGTCGCTGAAAGATAGCTTTGTCTTGCAATGTATAAATGTGAACTGAAAGAGTATTTGCAAAGGCTGCACAGAGATATTCTGAATCGATAATGCTGAAAGCCTTCCAGTGCTATCACTTCACAAGCACTATATTTAAGTTGCTAGTATTAAAGATTTAAAATATATTAAAGGAGGAAACCCCTGGAAGGACAGCCTTTAGTTTGTTCCCTTTCTTTTCTTGTTGCTTTCTTGCACTATTGGGATATTTTATTTCTATAACCAAGAACTTGTTTCACATGGAATCAGTTACAGAAGTGAATTGTGTGTTGGTGTTTGAACTCACAAGATGTGATGCTAATTTTTTTTCAGCTCAGAGGTAAATGGGGATGAAATGCTTTTCAGAAGATACTCTGGACATTTCAGTTCTTGCCTTCATTTATTGTAGTAGAGAAAATTATTACAAGTGACACAGACTGTCTTCTTATAGGTGCCCCTGTTGTCCATTTTCTACTTGGCGCCCTTTGTTCTTAAAGGTTGTCCAAGAAAAGTCCCTAGTAGTAAAAAATGGAGGAAAGGAGAGGAGAGAAATAAAGAAAAGGAAAAGGAAGGGGGGGGAAATAAAACAAAACCAGAGTTTGTGAATAAGGAAGTACAGTGATGCCTCTGATAACATGAACAACAGAAACTAGCAAGACTACCCCAGCCTATTCCTACCCAAGGTGCAATGGGGAAAATGCAAACAGACAAATATAAGCGACAAGAGAAATCCAGCCTGTTCTTGCCTGCAATGGAAAAGAATGTAAACATGGACAGAAGAAAGCAGCATGACTAACCCAGCATTTTCCAGCCAAAAATGCAAAGAAAAGCAGTGCAAAGATTAATAAAAGCTAGATCCCTATCTTTCCAAGTTTGAAAGGTCCAACTCCCTCAGCAAAACCCATCTAGAAAGGGCTCAAAAACTATGAAAAAACCAACTCTAACTTCCCCCACCCCTCCAGAAACTACAGGGGTTGCGATACATCCTGGGTACACTTTTTTTGAAAGGCAATATGAAACATTTGTTATCCGAGTCAGCCCTATACCCAGAAATTCCCATTTGTTATCCGAAAAATTTGTTATCAGAGGCATTCTTTATCCAAGGTATTACTATAACTTGTAAAGCCCCCCACGCCTTTCCCTCTGTGTCCTCCATAGTAGATTTAAAAAAACCACAGCAAAGCTACCTGACTTAACCAATGACAACCCAAAACTAAAACTATACAGCCAGGCAATACCTTTATTAGGATCTACTACAATTCTGTCCAGGTGTGCATGTTTTCATCTTCTCTAGAAGCCCTCCTTAGGCTAGATCAGCCATTCTCAAGAAGGGGCCATAGGGCCTCCCGGGGGGGGGGCTGGCACATTTGACGGGGGCACCAGACTGAAAAATGTGATTTTCTATTCATCTGTTTGTGTTGTGTCCTTCTTTGACTGAGGTTTCTGGAACCTGATAAGAGTTCCAAAAAAAAAAAAAAAAGGGTTGAGAACAGCTGAGCTAGATAATTTTTTTTCACCCTGTAACTGAATGGACAGCTCAAATCCCCATCTGCTTTTGTGAAATGGTAGTTTTAACCAAGATTTAAAAGTTGCAGGGGGGCACTTCCGCCCATGACGATGATGGTTGGGTGATCCGGCAGCTCTGCTTAATGAGAAGAATAAAACTTGAAATACTGTCTTTAAATGATACCAAAATCGTGAGTAAACGATCATAAATCTTTGGGGAGGACAGGTTGAAAACTGTGTATTTTCAAGGGGAGAGATAACAATGAATTACTGAAGCAGTGATTTACTTTCGCTTTCTGCCGAAGTCACGTCCCAGGCAGACGGACTGTGAGAGACTGTTTTCTTTGCTTTGAGGCTAGAAAGAAAAGAAAAAAAGCGTACTTACTTGGTTTCTCTGCATGCCACCCAAGAAAAAGGGTCCTACTGTGATAAAAAAGTGGGTACGCAAACCCTCAGACGCCCCGTATCAACGTGCTCGTCTTGAAAGAGCAGAAACTGTTGTCGAGAGTGACACAATGGCGTCTGATTCTGGCAAGTTGCCAGCACACCAGCCGGATTTTTCAAGGGAGTTCAAAAACTTGAAAGCAGAAGTCAGCTCCCTTATTAAATCAGCCCTAAAAGATGTAACCTCTACTATCGAAGACCGCTTCCAGTCCTTATCATCACAGAATAAAGACCTAAGGAAGGACCTGTTACAAGAAATATAGACCCTGCAGACACAGGTATCTAATAATGGCATTGAACTGAAAAAACTAGCAGGAGAAATCAATCAAGTTCAAACTCTAGCCTCTAAGAATGAAAGTGCTATCGCTGCGCATGAAGAAGAGATTGATGCCTTACAGCGGAAGCTTATCTATATGGAAGATTATTCTCGTAGGTCTAATCTGAAATTAATTAATTTTGAACTCCAGGATAAAAAAGAAATGAAGAAAGAAATCCTCGTTTGGCTTAATTCTATCCTCCCCCAACACCTTGCTGAGACCGACATTGAAAGGATACACTATATAGGTAGTGCTAAGACAGCTACTTCAAGACCAATCCTCATTAGATTTACTTCCTATGCCATGAAAGAACAACTGATGTCAACTCTTAGGGCAAAGCCTGACCTGCTGAAGCGTGAGGGAAGAGTTCTACAAGTTTACCAGGATATCTCCAGGGAGACTTTTGAATGGAGAAAGACTATGAGACCTGTGACAATTGCTCTGAGGAACAACAACTACAGATATAACTGGGGATTCCCGATCTTTCTTAAGGTGTGGAAGGGTCCAACTCTACACAAAATTTATTCTTTGGAAGAAGGTGAACAACTTCTCAAGGCATGGAACATTCAAATTGAAGAAGAATAGAGAACTCCAAATTCAGCGTCTGCAGTGAAGACAGTGTCACCCTTTAACTCTTTAAATCTTTCAATGAGCAAGCAAATGGAGACCGATTTGAAGAGCATTGCACTACAGAAGACAGCCCTCCTTTCTCTCTCCCCCTGTCTCTCCCTTCCCTTCCCTCCTTTTTTCCCCTTTTTTTTCTTAGCCCATTCTGTTTTATTTTGTTTATATTTTGACTTGCCTGTCCCATAATTCTCCACTCCCTTTCTGTTCCTTATCCCTTATCCCTTATTCTTTCTTAGCATATCTTTCCTTTTCCCCTCTATATTTTTTATATATATATATATATATATATTTTATATTTTTCTATTTTTTATTTTTTTATTTTTTATTTTTTTTATTATTTTTTATTTTTTATTTTTTATTATTTTTTTATATTATTTTTTTTTGTTTTTTTTGAGGGGGGACTGAGGGAGGAAAAGAGGAGGATAGAAGGATCTTAAGATTCACATTATCATGTTATTTTTTTATTACATTCTTTCTTTTCAACTTTTCACGTATATAACTGTAAGCAAGACTAGACAGTGCCAACGCTAATTTAGAGCTTCTGAATCATTATTAGCCATCAGGAAGTGTACGGGTGCCTTCCCCCTCCCTCCTATAAGGGCGCATACAGGTTGTGTATGAGAGCCAAGAGGATGGGAGAACAGAAAATAAATGTAGGTGGTAGGGTTTGGGTAATCATTGTTTTTTTCTTTATTATATGTAATGTTTGTTTGTATATATGCACAAAGAGACCGTTCCAGATCGATAATAGAATGAAAATATGGGTAGACTGTTGAAATTAGCTACATTGAATGCCAGGGGTCTAGGAACTGTCACGAAGAGAAACAGAATAGAGTCATTAATTAAGAAGAATAAACCGGACATCGTCTTTCTTCAAGAAACACACCAAGCGAAAGATGGCCAAAACGAACTGAAACTACCCAACATCAACATCTATGAGAAAAGTTTTGGTACATCTAAAGCAAGGGGGTAGCAATCTTAATATCAAAGCACTGTGATTGTATTGTTGAAAAAACTGTGAAAGATTTGGAAGGTAGATATATTATTCTTCAGGCCACAATTGGTCTAGAACAATATACACTGATAAATGTTTATGCACCAAATGCTAATCACAACCTGTTTTATAAAGAGATATGGGAGCAGATAGAAAAGGTACAGAAAGGACATGTGATTTTGGCAGGAGATTTCAACATGGTTATGGACAAAATAAAAGATAAAACAATGACTAGGAAGGTAGACTGGAGGGCTAGACATACAATCTTAACAAAATTCATCGCAAATACAGGATTAAAGGATGTTTGAGAGAATTAAAGGGCGATGAAAGAAAATTTACTTTTTATTCATCAGCCCACAAAGCTTACTCGAGAATAGATTTTATATTTGTCTCACAAAGTTTGTTATCTAAAGTTGTAAATACAAATATAGAATTGATAAAAACTTCTGATCATGCTCTAATGTCTGTTGAAATAGAAAATAAGAAGAATTATAAGGAAGCTAGAAGGTGGACAATAAACCCTAGAATTTTTCAAACCCCAGATACAGTACAAAAAATACAAAGAGAATGGCTAGAAACCTGGAATATCAATGAAGAAGGTGGTGGTCAAATAGGAGTTATCTGGGACACTCTGAAGGCAGCGGCTAGAGGTTACATAATAAAAGAAAGTGCTATTATAAAAAGTCGAGATCAGCAAAATAAAAAAATTGGAGGCTACTATAGCAGACCTTGAATCTCAATTTTTTTAACCAAAGACAAAAAAATTTTAATTCAGGTTGAGGCCAGGAAAAGGGAATTAGAAGATATAGATCTACAACAAACCCAAAGAAATCTACTATATTTGAAAAGAAACTTTTCGAATACAGTAATAAAAACTCCAAGATGCTAGCAAAATTAGCACAGAAAAAGAAAGAAAAAGCATGATAGGAAGGATAAAGGATTTAAGCGGCAATATATCTACTCAAATGAAAGGAAAATTAAAAGCTATTCAAGAATTTTATCAAAACTTATATACAGCCAATAAAAGTAGTAAGGAAGTTATGGAACAATATATTGACAAAAACCTAAAAGTAAGACTAGCGGAAGAAGACAGGCTTGAAATGGAAAAAGCTATTAAAGAGGAGGAGATAGAGGATGTTATAAATAAGCTAAAGAATGCCAAAACTCCAGGAGATGACGGATTGGGACCAGAATTTTACAAGGTATTCAAATCAATGTTAATTCCTAAGTTAAAGAAGCTTTATAATGAGATATTGGAGGGTGAGCAAGTTCCTTCCTCCTGAAACATACTTTAACTATTTTAATTCTCAAGCCTAATAAAGATCCAATAGATGTTGGATCTTACAGACCAATATCACTTATAAATCAAGATGCCAAGATTTTTACAGCAATTCTAGCCAAAAGAATGTATACATTTATAGACAAATATATTAAAGAAGACCAAACGGGCTTTATCAAAGGTAGACAAATGTCAGACACTGTAAGAAGAGTTTTGAATGTTCTTTATGAGATGGGAAGATCACAGGACAAAGCATGCATTTTGTCTCTAGATTTATTTAAAGCCTTTGATTGTGTCCAATGGCCTGCGTTAAAACTTTTATTAGTGAAATGGGGATTTGGCGAAAAATTTCTAAGTGTAATAAACCAACTCTATTCTCATAGCACCTCATCAATCATTGTTAATGATGGGATGACAGGAAAAATTACCCTAGGCCGAGGAACAAGACAGGGATGTCCTTTATCGCCAGTTCTGTTTTGCATAGTGATAGAGCTACTAGCTAATGCAATAAGGGAGGACCAACTTATTAAAGGTATGGGTAAGGAAGGCAAGATAAAAATTAGTTTATTTATGGACGACGCTTTGTTAACAATAAAAATCCGGTAGAAAATATATTAAGAATAAAAGCACACCTAAAGGAATTTGGTGAAACAACCGGATTATGTGTCAACTGGCAGAAATCAGAAATCATGCTTTTCAATCAGGATAATCGAGACATGGAAGAGATCTCCAATCATGAACTGAAAGTTTGTAAATGTATAAAATACCTAGGGATACTTTTAGATAAAGACATTACTAAAACGAAAGAACGAAATTACACAAAAATAAAGGAAGAGATTAGAAATAAATTACAAAATTACTCTAAATTAAACTTATCATGGTTTGGTAGAATAGCAATGGTAAAAATGAAAATACTTCCTAAAATAAATTTTCTTTTTAGAATGTTACCTATTCAATACACAGAAATTGAAATTAAAGTTTATCAAGATCTTTTAAATAAATTCTGCAATGGTGGAAAAAAAGCAAGAATAAATAAAAGCTTATGGTACAGATCTCAAAAAGAGGGAGGTATAGGCATACCTAATCTTAGAATGTATTACATAGCTAATCAGCTTAGCTCCCTGGGGAAATATTATTTAAACCTCAAAAACTAATATGGTGGGAACTTCAATCAGAGGAACTAAATGAAGACATAAATAAATATGTGTTTAGTTTCCCCAAAAAGGAAAAGTTACCCAATTAAAAATCCTCTTCTAAGTTCCCTATTGCTTACTTGGAAAAAGTATGGAAAGAAATTGATACAGGAAGGTTCCCGCTTGGTGCGGTGATCGATCAGATAAATTTCCCCACGAACATGAAGAAATTGGGAGACTTATTTAAATTAAGGAAAGTGGCAAGACTAAAAGATTGGATTAAAAAGATGACATCAAAACAAGAAATTAAACGTATTCTGCAAACTCAGGAATTGTCGTGGTTGAATTACGCCCAGTTAGAAAGCTGGACGAAAGAATGGATTAGGAGAAATACACAACTTAGAGGATATACAAAATTTGAGCAATTTCTGACAACATATGAATCAGAGAAAGGAAATACAGGGAAAGGAACAGTTGGCAAATTATATAAAATAATTCAAGATTCATTTGAGAATAGGGAACAGGACACAATAAGAGAGCTATGGAAACAAGACATAGAGAAATAAATAAATAATGATGAATGGAAAAGAATTTGGAATTTGAGGATTTTACGGTCATTATCAGTCAGAATAAAAGAAAACTACTTCAAACTAGTTTTAAGATGGTATATGACTCCAGTCAGAATGAATAGAATGAATCCAAAATATTCTAAGCTCTGCTGGAAATGCGAAAAAAGATAGGTACCTATTTTCATTTATGGTGGGAATGTGAAATAGTTCAAAAGTTTTGGCAAGAGATTATTGAGGAGATAAGAGAAATACTACAAACTGATATTAAATGTGTACGGAAATTGCTTTGTTATCATTACCATCTATCAATGAATATGATGTGAAAACTAAAGAATTAATAGCAAATCTTATGACAGGAGCTAGACTGATTATTGCTAGGAACTGGAAACTGAAATCAGACCTTAAAATTGCTGAATGGTATAAGGAAGTGTGGGACATAGCACTAAATGATAAACCATCTTGTAATATAAAAGTTTTGAGAGGTGAAATAAAAAAAGATACTTTCTATGATGTTTGGGGGAAATTTATAGATCATGTACTATTAAAAGGGAAAGGGATACAACCAACTTATAACCCAACACAGTTCTGGCGTAAAGGACCTTAAGAAGCCTTTTGGAAGAAAAAAAAAAGATGAAGAAGAAAGAGAAGATGCAAGAATACTGGACGGTTTCTTGGGGGTGGGGGGCACTTTGTACTGTTTATGATTGCCTATTACTGTTTTTTTTATATAATTGTTTATCATTGTTGTTTTGTCTTTTTTATGTTCAATTAAAAAAAATTAAAAAAAAATTAAAAAAAAACATGCTTTACTGGTTCTCAGGTAGGCTTTGGCTAGATGACTCAATTGAAGTGGTCTAGTCTTGAGATGGTGATGAATTTTAAAAAAATGAATGGGTTATATTCTGATTTGTTAAATATTTGTCTTGGGAAACATCCTGCTAAGCTTCAGTTATTCCTATTAAATCATATTTACCCTTCTGAACTAAAAAAAAAGTAAAAAAATAAAATAAAAAAAAAAGATTTAAAAGTTGCCCTATCTTTTGAAAATATTCTCCTGGAATAATTCTGTACCTCTTTTTTCCCCTGTGGAAATTAAGGTGCTAATACATTTAGTGAGAAGTAACCAGGTGCCGTAGATGCTTGGAGTAGGAACTGGCAAGCCACTCCAGCATTCCTGCCAAAACTCAATAGACATGGTGGGGTCATGGAGAGTTCGTTATGACTGTAATGACAAACAACAACAACAACAACAACAACAAAGGGCACTGTGGGACTTATGTCTGAGTCAACCCCCTAGAATTGTACTGTGCAACTAAAGGAATTAAGGTCTTTCCCCTGAAGGATGACTATCTCCCTTTAGAACAACCAGACAAGCAAATTTATTTATTTATTTATTGCCTACCTATCGTAAATCAGCAAATCTTAGCCCAATAAAGCCATCAAAAGCAGCTGAAGTACTTTAAAACACTTCAGTGCCATTTAACTAGATACAGTTATGGTGCATGCTACTATGAGATAGAGTTGTATCATCTTTATAACTATATAATTATCATGGCTTCTGCTAGTCCAGATTCCTGCCCCTGAAGGCAATAGTTTAATGTGCGTGCTGAGAATGCTACATAGTATTGAGAGAGAGGAATGAAAAGGAACAATTCTGAGACTACTGTGTACTATTGCTCTGTTGTTTTTTGTACTGAAATGGAAGGTCTTTTATCGGGAACCTTTTACAAATGATAGGTGGGATGGGAAGATGCTGGTTTAAAAGTTCATTCCTTTTGAGAGATCAGTGAGAGAAAGATGGGACTTTGAGCTTAATCACAGGCTTGTTGTGAACATCTACCAAAGCAACCAGCCTCCTTTTCAGGTCCAAACTAAATCCAGGATGGGAATTCATAACAATCTCGGTGGCCAGAAGTAGGAAGGGTTGGAGATGGATTCATCCCTGCTTATAATCACAGTAGGGACTGATATCCATTGATGAATGGTGTGTATTAGAGGAGGAAATCCAGAGCCTTCCATGCATCACCATTTAAATTTAAATCACTCAACCCAGAAAGCTTCCTAGAGCATTCTCATTTGCAGTCGGATATAGAGTGTGGAATGATGGTGCTTTCATTGGGCAAGATTATTATTCAGCAAATTAATAGCACTTGAAAAAAGCTATGTTTATATCTAGTTGTCCTAGTATGCAATGCCCTAAAATGTTGTTTTGAGGGTAAAAGTTGAAACAGTTTATGTCCAGAATGTGTGGCATCTCTATATATCTTCATCACCCTCTTTTTAGCTCGTGCGGTATTCATTTCCACAATAGACGGCAAGTCAGTAGCAACATTTTTTCCACAGTTCTAATTATCTGTTGAAGTCTATATCTGTCTTGTTTAGTTGCAGAACCGAACCAGACAGTTACAGAGGAACAGATGATAGATTCAATAATTCCTCTATAGAACTGAATCAACAATTCTTTATGCAGTTTAAACTTCCTAAGTTGGCAAACACAAAAACATTTATTTATTTAGATCATTTAGACATTCTCTAAATAAATAAATAAACCCTTATGTACAAAAGCAGCACAAAACATTTGTATTCTCACCAAGTGGGAAGAAACCTTTTCGTAATGTTTCATTCTTAGGAGTAAGAATTACATAAGTGGAGATATGCACCCTTCGTTCAAAATGCAGTTCAGAAGTGGTTTCTTAAAATGAAATGAAATAAAAAAACACAACCGAATGAATGCAAAAACACACTTGATCGTATGAGAGCTGTTAATGAAGCATGTGCATGCATCTTTCTGTGTGGGTAGCAGAAGGGAAGGCTGAAGTTTTCAGAAAGGGATATTTATTGCAAATCATTTCCCCAGATTAATGTGTCATCCTCAACAGTGCAATATTTTTGAGATCCTTTGAATCTGGTCTTGGGATGCACCCATCTGACAGATAAAGCGGCTGAACATGCTGATGAGCTCCGAAGAGAGCCAAACATCTGTCCTCATTTTGCTGCTGCCTGATCCCCACAGACATTTATGCATTAAGTCTGTTTATCAGACAACACTTTGCCTAAGCCAAGATAGAGTCGGCCATCATAATAGGATAGCTCCCTAATAGGGAGAATATATTTTCATAGCAGAACAAGAGCACCACATCCATTTGGGTTTATTGCCTATATATTGTCAGGTATTTTTCCTCTTTTTTAAAGAGAAGGCCCTTGCGAGAACAACGTATTTGATGGCAGGTAGTAGTACATAGGCTCATATTTATAGTTGAAAATGTGCATTCTTCTCTGCCAGTGTCAAGGATCTTCTCACATAAATGCCTTATGAAACATTTCAATGCACAGAAGACAGAGTGTGACAGAGAGAGAGAGAATGAGAGAGAGAGCAAAGTTCATCTCAAGAGTGCAAATCTTTCCCCTGTATTAGATCTGATGGATTGTTTTGACTGATTGATCTGATTTTTGATCCCTCTTTCCTCCCCCAGCAGGCACCCAAGGCAAGGTACAAAAATGTTGAATCAACAATTAATTAAAACACGCTGATTAAAAATTGAAATAATATTATGCATTTTTTAAAAAAAAACATTTGAAAAAATTATCTTTGAATGACCTTCCCATCTTACTTCAGTTTTTCTAAAATAAATCAAATTTATTTTGATGGCATGTACTTTCAAGTAATCATGCCTCATTTTAACTATTATTAATTGAGATGAGAAGTCTAGCAGTTGTGTGTGGAATACTTCTACTTACCAGCACCACCACACATTTGGTACACTATGAAAAGTGCCTTGGATTGTCTTATCCAGACTACTACCAGTGCCACAAATATTACCAAATGGGGCCAGCCAAAAGCAGCACAGGTGCTGCATTCCATGTATGGCAGCTCAGTGTCCTGGTTGTTGATTCTTACCTCACAACTGGCAATAGAATAGCATTCTCCACTATGCATAAGGGCAACATAATATGTGATGGAGGTTTATAAAGCAGGTAAGCAACTCAGGAGGATGGGTGCTAAACCGGGTGGCCGTATCACCTGCCTAAGGCAGCAGCTACCTCAATTTCCCTAACGGTTTGCTCTTCTACTCATCACTTTCACCACTTCTTCTTCTTCTTCTTCTTCTTCTTCTTCTTCTTCTTCTTCTTCTTCTTCTTCTTCTTCTTCACTGCATATGTGGTGGATTGATACTAGAAAAGTATGGTTGAGTGTTCAGCCACTTTAGTGGAGGGGATCAGGATTCATGAAAATTCAATACTTGGTTCTTTCCAAGTAGCAGGAGGTAGAACATCATCCACTGCTTCCCACCTAGGCTTCCCCACTCCCTGTGAATTTAGTAGTAATCCTCCCAACAGTTGGCAGAGAAATTAATTTTCCCAACAAGATAATGCTGCATATAATCCTTGTACTGCGAAGTGTTTGGGGCTAGTTTTGTCTTGAATGGGCCACTGAAAACTGTACCAATCACTAAAGAGCTACTTTGTTTGCAATGGCCTGCATTTTCATTTCCATGGACCATCATGATGAGCATCTCCATGTTCAAAGTTACAACACCACTGGATATGTCAATTGGACAGTAAAGGGGCACTTAAGATTTCTTGGAGTTAGGTTGTCTAGAGGGGACTGAAGTAAGGCAACAATGGGAACCAACTCCTGGCAGAGCTGTGCATGGCCCCCTCCCTGCCTGCATTTAAGAGGTACAGTAATGCCTCAGTTTATGAGTCCCCCAGTCTATGAGTGTTTTGCAAGATGAGCAAAAATTTTGGAACATTTTTCTTCTGGCTAATCAACAAGCTAAACAAGCACCAAAGTACCAAGCAGAGGTGAGGAGCTTGTGGCTGTGGCGGCTACCACAGATGCCGACAGGCTCCTTGGCCACTGGTCTGGCCCTCACTAAAGCCCTGGTGGAGACCTCTGGCCCTTGCCACAGCTCCTGCAGAGGCCCCACCCATGGAAGCCTCTAGCCTTCACCTCGGCCCCAGCTTCCAGCCCTCACCACATCACCTGTGGCGAGTCGGTGATGTTGAATAGGAATAGGAATAGGAATCTTTATTGTCATTGCCCCCTTGCAGGAACAACGAAATTTTGTGGTTGCTATATAAAACTCATTTAAAACATTTCACATAGATTTAAAAACAGGTACAACACATAATATGACATATAAAATGACTAAAATATGACATATAAAATAAGCTGACTTCAAAGTCCAGGATTTCCGTTTAAGGCCAATATTGCTCTAAAAAGAAGCTATTTTTGAGATGGTTTGTTCTTGCCCTAAGTACTCTATATCTCCGTCCCGATGGCAGCAACTCGAAGAGGCGATTACCAGGATGTGATGGATCTCTTAATATATCTAAAGCTTTACAGTGGCACCTGGTAGTATAAATTTGTTCTAGGGTGGGGAGTGAACAGCCCACAATACTCTCTGCAATTCTTATGATTCTGTGCAACACTGTCTTATCCCGGTGGGTACAACTTCCATACCACACACATAACCCGTAAGTAAGCACACTCTCAATTGCACAATGATAGAAGGCCAGCAGCAGCTTTTGTGGAAGATGGTTTTTCCTTAAGGTCCTCAAGAAAAATAGTCTCTGCTGAGCCTTCTTTGCAAGCCCCCTTGTGTTGACACTCCAGGACAGATCCTCCTGAAGACAGCGGCCCCAGAACAAATAATGTGAGTTTTCATTATTTCTCATGGGATTTTTTTTTACTTACAAGTATTTTGGTTTATGAGCATGTTTCCAGATTGAATTATGCTTGTAAACCAAGGTACTTTGTACTTAAAAACACTTATTTATAGAGAGGCCTTTTTTGACAAGCTGCCTGAGGTTTCCCTTGCTGCACATTATCCCCAGGTTTTATGTTGGATAGTTATTTATTTTGCCTCACATTCTGCATTTCACTTTTATAATTTATGCCTTTTGAAGTTTTGTATCACTTGTTTGTTATTTTAATATATGATTATTATACATTTTAATCTCTGTAAACCACCACATGCACTAATGATGTAGTATGTACATCAAATAAATAAATAAAAGATCCACACTGCTAGGTATGACCCCCCCCAGCTGTTATGGAGGAGGAGAGAATGGGAAGGGAATATTTTTGCATGTAAAAGTAAAGCGCTATCTGAGAGCTGAGAAAGTGAGGTGCATTCTGAGAATATTCTGCTGATGTGCAGATCCATTCTTCTCTAGTTTACATTTCCACAATATTTGGATGTGTGTCTTTAGGCCCCTTTAAGAGTGAGAATGGTTAACAATTAAAATATTTCCAATTTAGCTCTTTGTGTAGGGAACTGGTAAAAGTTTTAGCAGTAATCCAAAGAGTGAAACTAATATCTTGTATTTGAGAAGAATTATGGTATGTTTTCCACACAAAACATTTAAAAAAAATCATTCTCCTACCCAGGAGAAAATTCTGGAATTTAACAATACAAATCCTTGCCAAATAAAATCAAAGACTACTACTTTGCAGACTATTTAAAAGTCACTTGTGGAATGTATGAACCTTAAATAGTGTATTCTCCTTCCACCAACAAAAAGAAATCTCCCGCAGTTTACTGGATAGGCTTCAGTTTTTCTTTTCTTTTAAATCTTGTTTAATGAGGCATTCCTGTTCACAAAACTGGGCACTGAACTCAAATGAGAGAAATGTAATCAGGTTTGATACAAGCTGGGAAAAGGTGTGGGTTTTTTGGACTAAAACTTTCAGAATTCACCAGCCAGGATGGCCAGGATAAAGATAGTTGAAGGATTCTGGGAGTGTAGTTGAAAAACAACAATTTCCATTTCTGTATACAATGAAAAAATGCTAAAATCTGTCATATTAAACCTATTTTGTATCGGTTTAAATTTATTGTTCTACAGTTTTCAAACATGTATATGCAGCGTAAGTGCTGTACATTCGTGCTGTTCAGCACCAAAAAGACAACTGTATTGCAATCTTTTTAATATCAAAATTGCTGAAGGTGCAACAATAAAAGAATGGGCATACTAAATATTGTGTATTTATTGTGGAACCTCTTTAGACTAGCATGCAATTCTTGATACCTCATGACAAATAGTTGGACATGTTTCTTGGTGTTTAAATGTTGGTGTGCTGGGGAATAATTTCACCCTTTGGTTTCCTGAATTCTGGAGAATGACTAGCTTGAATTCTGCAAAGTGAATAACAGCTATTAGAGATGGGCATGAAACGAACAATTTTTCGTTTCTGTTTTTGTTTTTTCATTTCATTATGCAACGAAACGACAAACAAATTTTATCTCTAAAATGAAACGAAACGAACAGAAACACCAGAAATTTTGTCGTCCGTTTCGTTTTCGTTACGGCAATGCATTGAACTGCTTTAAAAGCTAAAAAAAATCACAAAAATTGAAATTAATGGCAATGAAACGGTAACAAAACAAACAAAAATGAAAACAATTTTTTTGCAAAAATTCACGAAAAACGGAAACAAACGGAAACAGACCCCCAAACGACAAACGGCAAACAAAACACCATTTTTTTGATTCGTGCCCATCTCTACTCACAAGTTTAACATCCATTTTATTGGAGGTTCTCACACCCCATCATGTGACGCAAGACCATCCTTTGCAAAACTTCCAGGTGTAAATGGGGGTTTGAATGGATGAGGGGTATGAGGTAGCATGTTCACAAAAAAATGAAATAAATGGTAACGAAATGGTAACGAAATGAACAAAAATGATTTTTTTGCAAAAATTCACAAAAAATGGAAATGAAATGAAACGACAAACGACAAACGAAACACCATTTTTTATTCGTGCACATCTCTAGCAGCTATTAATGCACCCCTTTGGTAGACACCTATGAAAACGTACAAGACTTAGTAAACATTTTACTTATTTATTTTATTTGTGGGAGTATAACAGCCCACTGTAATAAGATAATATTTGAAACACTCAATTCCCTATTTCTTTTCTAGAGACCATATCTCTGCCATGAAGAAACAGTGTACCTTATTCTAACCTCTTGGGTTAAAAATTCACAGCAATGCAGTATCCCAGCAAACTATAGTACAACATTAGGCTTTAGCCCCCTCCAGGGCAACCCAATGCATTTTTTTTTCAAAAACAAACTCTCTCAGATGGGCTTGTCGGGGAAACAGAAAGCACTTGGGCTTGGAATGTCAGCATTAAAAATACAGCAGTGGCTGGAAATGCTGTTGTGTGTCAACCTTTATTTGTCCTTTAAACCAAGAAAGAAAGAAAGAAAGGAAAAGAACAAAAATGTATGCCTGAAGGCGAAATAAAGTGAGATTTTTTAAAAACCCCCCCAACTCCTTCTATGCGATTTGTACAATGAATTGTAATGGAAGGTTCCAATGACAAAAATTACAGTGGTGTGGCCAAGGAAAAAATACCCATGGGCCTTTTAGCCTCCCTCATGCCAGCCTTGAACTATCAGATCAGCCTTCTGGACTCAAAAGCAGCACTGTCAATAGGAATATATCATCTTTTTGTGGTGTAGAAGAGCTGTCGGTTGTAATTCCCATTATTCCAAAGCCAGGATTTTCCATTAGCGTAGCCACCTGCTGGGTTTCTCTACTCAGGTTTAATGGAGTCTGAATTTGAATTTATCACCATCTGTGGGAAGACAGGAAATGAGGGGAGCATCACTAATTCTTTTCTTCATTTACTAAGCATATGCATAATCTTTATAAGGAGATGGGCAGAAGCAGCAGCAATGGGGGAGGCGCGCACGCACGCACATAAACACACACACACACACACACACACACACACACACACACACACACACACACACACACACACAGAGAGAGAGAGAGAGAGAGAGAGAGAGAGAGAGAGAGAGAGAGGATATTTTAACTGGTATTGACAGCCTTGTTCCAGACCAAGAAAAATGCTGTCTGTTCTTCTGCCAATTCCAACAACAAAAAGAATGTTTTAATTTCCTATGTATTGTTGGACTGAGCGTGTGGGGGAAGTCTTACTGCCATGCGCAGAGATATGGGATCTTATTTTCCCTTTTGCTTCCAGGAAGATTTGATAATTTATATTTGTTGAGGCAGAGTTCAGGAACGTCCATAGGGCTTGACATGAACTTATGGAAGACATGAACAAATATATCGTGGTGCAAGCCAGAGTGATTTAAATGTGTATCGTGCCTCTTCAGATGCATTCCCTCAGCCCAGCCCACCACTGTGCCACGTCAGTGGTAATGGACAGGGAACAGGGAGAGAACGTGTTGGCATCTTATTGCCGATGACTTCTAGATCTTTATGGAGATATTATTTGCTGGGCAGGAGTGCAGACTCCCCTCAAATTGGCCACAAAGTGGCACCCCGGGGGCCTAAAACCTTCCCAGATGGTTTTGCTTCTCTAGTTCTTCTCAGTATATTACTGACTATTAGTAATAGGACATGTTAGAAGGCCCAGGTCTTCAAAAAAAAAAAAAAACCTGGACAGGGCCTGAACAGTTTAGGGCAGAGAAACTAGAATGTGTGAGGTTTCTTAATGTTCCATGGCTAAAATGAGATAAGAAGGTTGAGCTGTTGTTGTTGTATCAGTGCTAGGGCCATGGTACTCTTTGTTTTCAGAGCTAAGGACAACTCAGCATCAATAAAGGCTGTTTACATGCCTGGAGCTTTAGGGCATGCAGAGAACAGATCTATCTTATCTTTCTGCCTTATTTCATCTTTCTCCAGTACAAAATGTCAGGTGATGACCAGGACATAATTCTGGTGGGCGGGCATCAACATCCAGGATCATGGAATAATCCACTCCTTTCCCCCTTAAGTGGCTACTCTTCTATAGTGGTAGCTTACCTGCAGAGCCAGCATGAAAAATAAATCCAATGTGTGGCTCATATCCCAAGGTCAAGCAGGGAAAATAGCAGATACCTGTGCTTTGAAGTCTATAGATGGCTAACAGGCCATGAAGAAATGGAGGTTACTCAAGAGACTGAGTGGGGAAAGCCAACATTTAGGTAAGTTAGCTTTGTAAGACAACAACTTCCAGAATCCTCCAGCCAGCATAGCCACAGTTAGAGATGGGCATGAAACAATGTTTTTGTTTCATTATTTGTTATTCATTTCATTACAGAATGAAATGAATAACAAAGGGACCCATCAAAGAAAAACAAAAAGAAATGAATTGTTCACCTTGTTTTTCAAACGTGCCCCACCGGGGAAACTGTGGGCTTTTTTTCCGCAGAAGCCACTGCGATCAGCTGGAGATATAGAGTACTTAGGACAAGAACAAACCGTCTCAAAAATAAGTTCTTTTTTAGAGCAATATTGGCCTTAAACGGAAATCCTGGACTTTGAAGTCAGCTTATTTTATATGTCATATTTTAGTCATTTTATATGTCATATGATGTGTTGTACCTTTTTTTAAATCTATGTGAAATGCTTTAAATGAGTTTTATATAGCAAGCACAAAATTTCGTTGTTCCTGCAAGGGGGCAATGACAATAAAGATTCCTATTCAGCAGGGAAAAAAAACTTTTAAAAGCCCGCCCCTTTCCCCACCCAATTGGGCACCATAGAGTGGAGGAAAAAATAAAAAACAAAAACACACCAACCCAGCCCACGGGCCAGCTGGTCGGTGCAAATATAACAACAACAACAACAACAACAACAACAACAACAACAACAACAACAACTGTGCCGACCCAGCCCATGGGCCAGCTGGTTGGCGCAAGTAAAAAAAATGAAAAATGAAATGACATGCCAAAAAAAAAGTTTAAGAATTGCTCCTTCTGGCATTTTGTGCCCATCTCTAATGGCATTTTGTGCCCATCTCTAGCCATCTCTGAGTTTAGGTTGGAGAAGGGGTAAACATTTCATTTCACAATCTGTGATAAGGATAAGAGAAAGTATGGCTCAAAACCTATCATCATCATCATCATCATCATCATCATCATCATCATCATCATCATCATCATCATCATCATCATCATGTTGCATCACATCAATTCTGACTTATGGCAATGCTTTCCAGGGTTTTCTAGGTAGAGAATACAGTAGTACAGTATCTTGGTTTATGAGCATAATCATTCCGGAAGCATGCTTGTAAACCAAAATATTTGTATATCAAAGCAATTTTCCCCATAGGAAATAATGGAAACTTGCCTAATTTGTTTTGGGGGCCAAAATTTCATAATTTCCTATGGAGAAATTTGCTTTGGACAGGACCTCTGCCAAAGCAGTGCTGAGCACAGGGCATGCTGTAGAGGCCATGGATAGGTGGTGCTGGGCCCACGGCAAGTTTTGAAGGTCACTTCTGGTCTGCCGGAAGTCACTTTTGATTAGCACTGGGCCCTGCATGGGCCCACCAGATGCACCGGACACCTGTTCAAGGCATCACTGAGCCTGTGCCAAGCCCCAGAGGCCACCTCCAGTCAAGAGGAGAGGGACGAAGAGGAGGAGGAGGTCAGCCAGGGGGTGAGTGCAAAACAACCACCTCTAGTACTTGTTTTGCAAGACGTTGATTGCAAAGCAAAGCAAAATTGTATTAAAACTTTGCTCATGTTGTGAAACACTCACAAACAAAGGTACTCATAAACCAAAGTACCACTGGACTCAGAACTGTTTTTCCATCCCCTTCTTCTTGGGACATCCTAGAAAGGTGCCACTTGCCCAAGGCCACAGGAGCTGGCTTTTCTCCTCGGAGGCACAGTGAGGAATCAAAGTCCCAACCACTGGCTCTGCAGCCAGATACCTCAACCACCGTGCTAGCCAGAGAGCTACATGTGTGCCTTTAGTTGCTTGCTTGGGTTTTTAAAAGAACAAATAATTGTTTGGGGTCCACAAATATCAAGGAATTTCCCCCCCTGTTAGTAATTATCCTTGAGATAAGAAAGAAGATGTGGGAAAGGGGGGAATGAACCTGTATTTCAAGCCTCCACATCTTCCCTCTACTTTTGCAGGAAAGTGGCAGAAGTTCAGTTCTTTCTCACGAATTCTCTCCTCTGTGTGTGCAATGCTTGGGTTTATAAAACAGGAACTGCCTACTGCTCTTTGGTACTGTGGGTCAGCTAAAGGCATTTGTATCACTAGGAAGCTCTCTGTTTATTGCAGAGAAGCTACCATCCCAAGGAGGAAGAAAAGCAAACAAAGTCATACCGAGGGATTTGACTCTAATAAGAGGAGCTTTACATACTTTATTGGGATAAAACAAAAAGTCTCTGGGGGATTTTTGTATCTATTCTATTTCATTTGATGTTTGCTTTATCAGAAAAGAAAGCAGTTTGGGTCGCCAGTATCCCAGCCCTATTTAAATATCCCAGCCCTATTTAAATGGGTGCCTTGTTTAAACAGGCTTGGCATTGGGGTTCCTGAAGCCTCTCTCTTACATTTCTGGAAGCTTATGAACTTTAGTCCTTGAGACTACATCTCCCAGAATATCTCACCTGGAGGCTTCTGGGAGTGAAAAAAAGAAAGAAAGAAAGAAAGAAAGAAAGAAAGAAAGAAAGAAAGAAAGAAAGAAAGAAAGAAAGAAAGAAAGAAAGAAAGAAAGAAAGGTTCCCTAGCTCTTGCTCAGTGAATTCACTTCCACTTATCAGAGGAAATACTACAATGAATTAAAATATAGATGGTGGTGGTGCCTAGAAAGTTCACTTCTTTCTTCCCAACATACAGAAAATATCAAGTTGAAGGATATTTTGATCAGGAAAAATAATTCAACCATAAGAGTTGAATACCCCATGTTACTCTGGCAATCAGTTGGACAACCCACATGTCTACACAATCAATCATTCCCCCCCCTCTCTCTCTCTCTCTCTCTCAATCTCTCTCTCAATCTCTCTCTCTCTCACATTTAAAGTGTGGTTCTACAGCACTCAAGGCCTTTGGTTTAGAGTCTTTTTCTTTGAGAATCACAGTTTACCGAAAATTCCCTTTACGAGACAGAAATTCTGAAGACCTAGCTTATTCTTAACAACAGATGGATTCAAAAGAGTTTGTGCTTGTTTTGGAATGTGTAAAATTGCCAAAACTGAATACATAGTGCTGTGAAATTAAATACTTTCCACAGTTCCCCTTCATGTTGTGCAGAGTGTGATTCTGTCAAAGGAAGAATTTCTGTCTCCCTATCTTTAAAGGAAGGGACTCCCACATCAGGCCTCACAGGTACCCTATGTGTTCTACATGTACCCCTGCTGGCCATGGGTTCACTCATCCTATCTGATGAGTACATCCACAACCGTAATCCATCTATCTGTCATCTGAAGGACTGGATGTTTTGGCTAGTTTGTAGAGCAGACAATCTGATGACACTTCTTGGCTTCAAAAGATCCATTTTTCTCTCTGAGCCTTTAGCACATTTCAAATATAGCAGCTAATTCCATCTGATGTAGAAAATGCTGCTTGAGGATCACTGAATACACTTTTATCATTGACTATACTTTTCTGCCATATCAAGTTCTTTCAAAGGCTCATGGGGCAAAGTCATCCTAAGTAGAGATGGGCACGAAATGAAGTTTTATTCATTTTGTTATTCGTTACTCATTTTGTCACCTAACGAAATGAATAACAAACCTCCCCTCAAAGGAAAATGAAACAAAATGAAATGAAAAGCACCCTTAGCTGCTGCACTATAGCTGATTGGCGCTTGGGGCTCAGCCAAATAAAATAAAATAAAATAAAAATCCTACCTTAGGTGGGGGAAAAGGCGGGATTTTTAATTTTTGCTTTTGGCTGAGCCCTAAGTGTGGTAGCTGGGCTTGGAGCTGGGGAAAAAGTTTAAAATCACACCTTTGCCCCTACCAATGGGGTGGGGGTGGGGGAAGGAGCAATTGTTAAACTTTTTTTTTGCCAGCCCCAAGCCCGAGCTACAGCTGCTTGGCGCTTGGGGCTCAGCAAAAAAAAAAAAAAAAAAAAAAAAAAATTCAAAATCCCTCCTTTTCTCTTTTCCTGCCCCACCAGCTGGGTTGACACTCTTTTATTTTTTATTTTTTGTAATTATTTTTTTCACGCACTGACCAGCTGGCCCGCAGTGGTGTAGCAAGATTTTGGGGTGCCTGGGAACAAAGTTGTTTTTTGAATCCCTCTGGCCCACCCAAACTCCATCCCATCCACCCAGTAATCCTGCGGACATGGGGCGGGTGTGGGGCGCACTTGCTCGCATGTGTGTGATGGGAAAAAATAGATTCATTTGAAAGGTGGTGCTGGAGCAGAGCTTTTGCAGATACAGTAGGACCCCGGTATCTGCTGGGGATGGGTTCCAAGCCTTCCCATGGATAATGAAAACCGTGGATAAGACAGAATGCAAAAATGTCCCCAAAACTGCTGTTTTGTGATAGTAGCTTGCTTTACAGCTGCTGTTTGTGACAGTACCTTGGTTTACGGCTGCTGTTTTATGACAGTAGCTTGCTTTACAGTTGCTCTTTGTAAGAGTAGCTTGCTTTGTGGCTGCTGAATTATTTATTTATTTTTCCTCTGCCAACCATGGATAACTGAATCAGTGGATAATGAATCAGTGGATACGGGGGTCCTACTGTACCTTCGACTGCCATAAAGACAAACAATTGGGTCCTAGATCAAAGCAAGCCCAAACTATCTCTGGAGGCAAACATGTTTAAACCAAGGTGGTCCTACTTTGGGCACATCCTGAGAAGGCAAGATTCTCTGGGAAAAGGCAGTACGTAATGCTAGGGAAGGTGGAAGGCAACAGGAAAAGAATAATGGAAATATGATATAGATTGACTAAAGGAACCCACAGTCTTCAGTTTACAAGACTTGTCAGCACACAATGGCAACATTCCACGGCATGTGATATGTGCATCTGACACTTTTTAGGTAAGAATAATTGACATGTAAGGAGGCTGTTGGGTAGAGGAGTGTAGATGGATTTCCCATTGAAGGATCATTGCAGAGCATGCAGAAAACACACTTGGTGCCAATAGCTGCTGGGGATGATGGACTGGGAGGGAAAAAAATGTTTCCACAATGTGTGACGAGAATCTCCCCCTACATGGGAGATAGACTAGTCTACAGCACATTGAACGTTCCTTGTGCAATTAAAAAAAATAAGAGCATTTTTACAGGATAAAGCAGGTATAAATGTGAGTTCATTAGGCTTTCCTTGCCGTCTGTGACACATATGGTTGTTCATACCAAGGGTGGCAAGTTTAGTGAGTCCAAAGAAATACAAGAAAATCTGTCAGTTCTGGTTAAAGAAATATGGTTATTACCTGAGGTCAAGCAGATGGAGGGCAAACTTCTCTGCTGGATTCTGCAGCTCTTTAATTAATGTCCACATTTGTTATGTCAACATGATGTATTGCATTTGGTTCAGTGTTTTGTCCTGCTCTCCTCTACAAATGACTACATAACTACATTCCGCAAGGTGGCTATCAGGTGGCTGGAGATAGGTTGGCTGCTGCTGATAACTTTGAAGCAGGGCAATTGACCCAAAGTGATGAGCGTACGTGGTAACCTGCACTTTTCATGAATGGAATAGTAGCCCTATGTCACTGCAGAATTCAGAATGAGTGGCATGCCGAGATAAAGTGTGTGTGTGAAAGAGAGAGTGGGGGGTTAAGTAGAGGCTGGATGGCCATTTGTCGGGGGTACTTTGATGGAGGTTCCTGCATGGCAGGGGGTTGGAATGGATGACCCTTGAGGTCTCTTCCAACTCTTTGATTCTATGATTCTATGATTCTATGTTTTCAAGCTGTTTGGCCATGTTCTGGAGGTTTTTCTTCTTCATAACATGTTGGTAGTTGCTACGGCCAGCATCTTCAGAGGGCAGGAGCACAGGGATCTAGAATTGTGACCATCTGAAGATAACGGCCACAGAGACTGGCAAAATGTTAGGAGGAAGAAAAACCTCCAGAACACAGCCAAACAGTCCGAAAACCCCACAACATCTTTTATGGCACTCTGAATTTTGTTCTTTTTCAGAAATTTATTGATTCTAGGTCTTGTTAGAACCCCAGTCTTCTTCATGGCAATTTCCGATCTTGCCATGCCAAGATTATTACCTAAGAATTCCTGAAGCTCCATTGAGACTTACTACAATCCCAATAAAATGGGAGCCCACCCTCTGGTTTTTCCTCTCTTTTGTGTGGGTGCTCATTTCTCACTTGCTCAGTTGCAAAAGAAACAGCCTGCTTCACTGGTGTGATGTCATTTTTCCTAATTGCTTTCAAAGTTACTTTTTTTGAAAGGGCAATCTTAGGCAATTTGATAGGAAAGTTGTGTTCTATTAGTTTATCTGCCCTAAAGTTAATCAAGAAAGAAACAGAAAAGTAACAAACATCATTAACATTTTTGTAATGATGAGTAATAATAAGGCCTGCTTTCTGAACCCTGTAATGACTAATTGAGATGAATAAAAAATGACTTTCTAAGCTCAAATTCAAAGATATAGAATTATATCAATATAATTCTACATGTGATCATCAAAGCATTTCTGAATATTTTCTAACTCTACTTTAGATAATGCATTTAGTCGTTATAATATATTTGCCTCCATTGGACAGAAAAATAATTGACTTTCTTCCAAAGATACAGCTGTTTTCTATTACTGCTTTATGGATCAGTTTGGTTATAGCTAAGGTGCAGAATCCAAATGTATATATTTCCCCAAATAATGTGTATATTGTCAGCTTTCCATAACTGGTACTCTCTTGCAAGTGTAAATTTATTGAAGTTGAATAATTTTACAGCCACATGAAGTGGGAGTCTCAGAATGACTTCTAAATTACTCATGGGTTCAAAAATATGCTATTACTATATTGAAAGTTGCTAAAATCACAGTAAACAGCCTAGGGTATGAAACTGGGATCTGAGATAAGTGCATTTTTTCGGACCTGGAGTTAGAAGGTCTGGGTTAGTCAAAATCTAAAAGCTTGTGGAACAAAATTGTTAGGGAAAGAAATCACAGCCTGAAGATACTGAGGAATAAAACAGGAAAATATCAGAGTATGTGAAAAAGAGTGGTATGGACGATGGGTGTGTTCGTGACATAATTGACCTGGGGCGACACTGTGAACTGCAACTTCATTGAAGTGAATTTCAAATTCCCATATAAAAATATAGGATTTTTTTTTCATCTAAACCACTTTTGTACATTATTTTACTGCACAAAGAGGAAATATTTTGATCTGAAAAGAGGCACATAGCTAAGCAGTTCACATAGTGTACCACACACAGAAAGAAAAGAACAAATCTTCATTCCTTTTTTTAAGGCCTGTGAAACTGATCTGTGCAAACAGAAATTTCATCATATTCAGTGCCAAGAGCTGAGTCAGTACGACAGAATTCTAGTGACATACATTCAGATTGCATAGTAACTTTAAAAAGTGATTGGCTAATGGTCAAGATGGCAATGAGTTGCCAAAATGGGGGTTCATTATGGCTCATGGTGCATCAAGGTTAATGAACCACAAACCACAGACCCGCAGCCCATGAAATGACAAACTAACACATGGGTTTTTCAGATTGTGGGGTTTCTAAAGTCAGAAATGACCCCCCCCCATGAACCCCACTCCATCTAAAGTTCCCCATTCCTCCAAAACTTCCTCATCACCTTCCTACCTTAGTCGCTGCTGCCACCAGTGACCAGGCCACTGTTGCCAAGATGGCCATGTGGTTTTCCTTAGGTCCTAAGGGAAACCAGGCTGCCCTTTGCAAAGATGGTGACAGAAGCTTCACTTCATATTTGTCAAGGTCTCTAGACCTAATGAATATGAAGGGATGAATATTAAGCAAATAATGTTTGTTGAATATCACATTTTTTTTTAAAAAAATCTCCCCATCTCTAGTTAACAATTACAGCAGTCCCCCACCACAACATGGTTCATATATTACGGTCTCAGTATATCGGAGTTTTTTTTCTTGAGAGAAGCAGGCTTCTAAAGGGGGTTTTTTAACCCCCTCCTGGCACCTCAGCAAACTGACCTTGGGCTGCTCACTGATGTTTCCAAAGAGAAGTTTTTAACCCCCTCCTGACACCTCAGCAAACAGACCTTGAGCTCCTGGCAGCAAGGTTTGCTGAGGTGACAGGAGGGGGTTAAAAACCTCTCTTTGGAAACACAGCCGGCAGGAGCAGCCCAAGGTCAGTTTACTGAGGCGTCTGTACTTTGTGGATTTTCCTTTATCATGAGTGGATCAGGCACCTAACTCCCGCAATAAATGGGGGAGTACTGTACAGTGGTACCCCGAATTAAGAGAAACTCGACTTAAGAGCAATTCGACTTAAGAGCAGAAAATTGTTGGCATTTAACTGCCGCCTTACAAATTTTAGATATAGTCTGCTCGACTTACAAATATTTTTAATTATTTTTTTGACTTATTTTTTCAATTTTTTTAAATAGGCACACCGACTTAAGAGTAGTTTGACTTAAGAGCATGCATTCGGAATGGATTAAATTCGTAAGTCGAGGTACCACTGTATATTAGATACGTATGGTGCAGACTGTGATAGAAACCAACTTAAACCCAATCCTGCTAAGATTAAAATATAAGCATTTCATTTGAGAATAAGCACACATCTTAAAAACTTCAGTTTGCCTGGAAAGGCCTCCAACTAGATCATTGTTTTGCCCCCAGATACCTAGATGTTACTTTGGATCATATGCTGACCTGTAAGAAATACTGTCAAAATACATAGCAAAACAAATATGTAAGGAAAAACAATTGAAGAACACAATGACAAACACTAAGAGCTACAGCATTGACCCTATGTTCCTCTGCAGATGGATAGTATAGTGTGGTATTGTTTAGTCCATGTGAAAAAGATAGGCATAACATTCAAGAAAAGCTCTAGAATCATTACTGGATGTCTAAAGAAAACCCCTATTGCAAATATCAATTGACTAGATGCATATTGATTGGCATGCAAGTGACTAACTAGCCTAATGTGAGCCTGGAAATATAGACTCAGTGGCAGTGGGGTAGCTAATCCCAGGCTTGTTGGGCTGTCAACAAGTTTTATGTCCTTGCTTCCTTTGTGCATTCTTCCGTCTTTTCATTTCAAAAAATTCTGATCTCTTTTTGGCAGCATTTCACCAGAGCATGTTGGTCTTGAGCAAGACCTTCCCTGTTGACATGGATAATATTTAATACTTCCAGTGTTGTCTTCAGAGATCTCTCAAGAAAAAAAAGTCCAGGTGCCATGACTCAACTTCCAGATTCACCACCCAAGCAAGCACCTGCAACAAGCTCTTCATGGAAATATGTTTGGAGAAACGATTTTCGAAAATGTTGACAATACAGCCAGCCCACTGAAGGCATTTCAAGATTGTCAAAATGCCTGTCATCTGTGATTCCTCCAAAACCTCAGTGTCAGAGACTTGATCCTACCATTTGATAGGGAAAGTTCTCTAAAGGCAAGTAAGTTGAAAATGACTCAGCTGTCTTGCCCAAGGCTCCACTCCATAAAGGAGAGAAGGTAGAGCAACATCTTTGCACATCTTCAGCTTAACAGCAAGATTGATTCTGCATCGGTTCCACACAGAGGATTGAAGTCTTCTGAAGGCAGTGCTGGCCTTAGAGATTCATGAGGTCACCTCATCATTGATGAGAACTCAGCGGGAGACAGTGCTGCCAGGATAAGTGAACTTTTCTACATCAAATGTGCTGCCATTCTGCCCTCCCAGATGGAAATCAAGGAAATGTTTTTTCAGAACATCTGTAAATCTTGAAGGAACAGCAGAAAGTGCTAGGATTATAATGCTGAGAGAAAGAACTACCCACATTTTAAAATGGATTGAATGAATCCCATGAAAATCTAGCCCCTGGTCACACAGAGAATTGGGTTACTTGGAAGTCACTTAATTGGATACGTTAATGGAACCAAGGTAAAACTAGGAAAAGTGGGTTTTCACACTTACATAGTCAACTCCACCTCTACGTCAATGTGCTCTATGGGCCCCAACATGTACCATGGATGAATTGATGCTTGCTACCACAAATGCTCTTGATGTCCATAACTGGGCAAAAATTTTCTGACAGATAGAATAATTATACAGTTGGACAAAGGAATTATACAGAATGAACAAGGGAAGCTCTAAAGCTGCCGAATTAGTTACTTACCACTCAAGTTATCATTTAGAAAAAGTAGCAGTCACTCTCAGAAGTAATACGTTGCAGCTTAATAATTCAAAAATACAAAGTCCATAAACTGCTGGGCTATGGTACAAAACATAATCCTCCTAATCACTTTGATTTTGAGTTAGCATTAGAGATGGGCATGAAACAAAAACGAAATGCTCTTTCATTGTTTTGTTACGTAATGAAACGGTAGGACCGGATTGATCATGAAATGATCAATGAAAATGATCAATGAAAAAAAAAATGCCATTTTCCCCTCTAGAAATGAAACAATTATTCCTAGAGCAGTGATGGCGAACCTTTTAGAGACTGAGTGCCCAAACTGCAATTCAAAACCCACTAATTTTTTTTGCAAAGTGCCAATACCTTAATTTAACCTGTATACAGGTGGCTATGAAGGGGCGATGTCGGGTGCCCACAGAAAGGGCTCAAGTGCCACCTTTGGCACCCATGCCATAGGTTCGCCATCACTGTCCTAGAGGAACTAATGGCAAGGGAGCTCAAGCTTTTCCCTGTAAGCCCCCCAAATTTGGAAAGGATTGGGGGATCAGGGGGGTGAGTTATTAAGCTCCAAAGGGGGTGACCCTAGGAAAAAATGTTTCTAACTGAATCCAGAAACCACAATACCCCCCCCCCCCGCCCTGCAGGCAAGAGATTAGTGCCACTGCAGCTTGGCTTCTGAATCCAAAATCAATTAGAAATATTTTTTCCCTGGGGGCACTCCCTTTAGAGCTTAGTAACTTGGCCTCCTACGCCCCCCCAAACTTTCCAGATTTTGGAAAGAGTCCAAAGCAGCTAGCCTGCAATTTACATGCCGAAACATGCCTGTGATCCGTATTTTCTATGACTCTTGATGAGGAAAACACCTCAATGAGAAGTGTAAATTTAATGGTCTCCTCTCCTTGTGATCCATCCTACTGTAAATCCTGGTCAATGGCAGGGTCAGGAAGAGCTGTAAAAGGTTTGGGGCATGGCTAAAGCCATCAGCTCCCCCAATGCACTGCTCTGGTTTCTCCCTTTGCACAATTACATCACAAGGCAGCTAACATATTGTTCCATCTGTCAGATCTGCCTTGACGTTGGTTCACACACCCGGTAAGGGGTTGGCATCGATGGCTTTCTAGTCCTCTTCCAACTCCACTCCTCTATGATTCCAACTATTTCATGCATTTCCCACTGCAGCCATTCCCAATGACTGGGAACAAGCAGAGACTTTCCATTTCTTCCCCAGAAAAACCAAATGGACAGAATCAGAAACCTTGCCCAACTACCCCGTTATTTCTAACAGGGCACATCAATGCTGATGCCCTGCAGCACGCTGTGAACCTGCAGCAATGAAATCTAAAGCAAAGGAGCATTACACTCATAAGCATCTTATTCATGGCACACTAGCACTTTATTTCAGATAAGATATATACTTACTATATCCTATTCCCTGGATAAAGTACTCTCACTCAATTACTCTGCCCATTCCTTTTCTTTGTCCAAATTATCTTAGGCTTTTAGAAAGTTATTGTTGATAACAACAAGCACAATAACTGTAAGTGAGAAATGGAACAATGATGCTGTAGGGCCCAAAGTACCATCTTACTGATGTTTAATTATGGATGGCATGTTGTTCTATTTTTTTCTTCCTAAGATCAGTTTTCTAGGCTCTGAGTTTGAGACGGCAGAACTGAATTGTCAGTTTATACTTGTTATTTCCATCTATATCATTGCTTTGTGTACACATGTTTCTTAGTTCCCAACATAACTAAACTCACAGTGAAACTACAGCGTTGGTCAGACACACACACACACACACACACACAAAGAGAGAGAGAGAGAGAGAGAGAGAGAGAGAGAGAGGTATTTTATCCGGCATTGACAGCCTTGTTCCAGACCAAGAAAAATGCTGTCTGTTCTTCTGCCAAGTGGCTCAATACTTTTGTGTTGCTGACTTTCATAGTTAAATAGGAATTTGAACCTATACTTTAAAATGATCCAAAAATTCCCACAAAGAAAAAAAATCTGTTTAGTTTAAACCAGGCATGGCTAAAGTCAGGTCCCAGGGGCCAAATGCGGCCCATTTTCAAATTCTCAGCGGCCTGTGGCTTCTTCTCCCCACTGGCTCAGCCTGTCACACATCCCCGCCAGCTGGCCCCTCCCCATACCGGATGGAGGCATTAGCTTGCAGTTTTATGGTTTACCTGCCCTCCCTGCCTCTGTCCATCTCCCCCAGCCACCTGTCTAGCCTACCCACCCTCAGTTCCATTGCTGCAGCATCCGCCCCGCCTCCTTGCATGTTATAGAGACTTGTCCAAAGTCTGGCCCAGGGGCCAAATGCGGCTGAATGGTCAGCCCCCACATTTTCATCTCAACAAATCTGGACCTCCTTGCAAAAAGTTTGGACACCCCTGGTTTAAACGTATAATGCTGTTTGCCTAGGGCTGCCCCTGAACACAGTACAGAAGCTTCAGCAGGTCCAAAAGATTGCAGACAGACTGATATTCTAGGTCTAGTGAACTTGCTCATATATCCCCAGTTTTGGATCACCTTCACTGACTCACTGCCAGGATCTGTGCTCAGTTCAAGGTGTTGGTTATGATGACTGATAGTCTTCAATTATATTTTATCACCTTGGTACCTGTCATAACGTCTCTCAGAAATCAGCTCCCCATGTCACCCCCTTCCTCCATTCCATGTTGCTATGAATGTCCAGGTCAAAAAGTCAATAACAAGGAAATGGGCCTTTTCTGTGGTGGCCCACAGTCTCTGGAATAAGTTACCTCCTGAGGTACGCCAGACTTCTACTCTCCTTAAATTTAGGAAATGCTTGAAAACAGAATTATTACAAGGTGCCTTCAGCTGATTCTCCCAGATGTTGTTAATCTTAATTTTTCACAGTTTTCTATTTCTTTTTTGTTCTTTCATTTCCATTTTATATGAATATTATACCTATACTTCTGAATCACCATATTTTTGAATATATTTTCTTATGTGGACTTTTGTGGAGTTTTAGGTTTTAATGTATAAACCGCCCCTAGCACTAAAGGATGCAGCATGTAAATGAGCTAAGTAATCAAACAAATAAAGAACTAAACAGGCATGCCAACAAGGCCTAAACATTTGCAAATTACAGAACTTTCTGGAAGGAAAATACATGAAGTTATCACTAGATTGCAGTGGTCTTTACTGTGGATGGTGCTCCCACTTGTGAGGCTGTGGGCAGTCATTCTGCTAATGCATTAGCTCCATGTGTCAGGAGGAGAGGAAAAAATGAACATGCTACCTCATACTCATCATCCATTCAAACCCGTATTTACACCTGGAAGTTTTGCAAAGGAGGGTCTTGCGTCACATGATGGGGTGTGAGAACCTCCAATAAAATGGATGTTAAACTCGTGAGTAGAGGTGGGCACGAATCAAAAAATGGTGTTTTGTTTGTCATTTGTCGTTTGGGGGGTCCGTTTCGGTTTGTTTCCATTTTTCGTGAATTTTTGCAAAAAAATTGTTTTCATTTTCATTTGTTTTGTTACCATTTCGTTGCCATTAATTTCAATTTTTTGTGATTTTTTTTAGCATTTAAAGCAGTTCAATGTATTGCCATAACGAAAACGAAACGGATGACAAAATTTCTGATGTTTCTGTTCGTTTCGTTTCATTTTAGAGACAAAATTTGTTTGTCGTTTCGTTGCATAATGATACAAAAAAAACAAAAATGGAAATGAAAAATTGTTCATTTCGTGCCCGTCTCTACTCGTGAGGAGATTCTTCAGAGACGGACAAGCCCTTATTTGAAGACACAGTGGTATCTCTGATAACGAATTTAATTCGTTCTCAGAGGCAATTTGTTATTTGAAAAAATTGTTATCTGAAAGGTGGCTTCCCATTGAAATGAATGGGAAACTGATTAATCCGTTCTGGAGAGCCCCAAAAAAGGCTAAAAAGCTTGGGTGGGGTGGGGTTCCAGACCTTTTTATAAAATGCACTTTAAAGGTTTGTAGTGCTGGAACACCCTCCAGAACATCCCCCTGCAGTGCAATACAAACATGGACAAGAGAAACCAGCAAGACTACTCCCGCCTGTTCCCACCCAAAGTGCAATGGGGAAAAATGCATACAAACAAACATAAGCAGGAAGAAAAAAACCATTTTGCCTGCAGAGCAATGAAAAAATACTGCAAACATGGAGAAATGAAACCAGCAAGACTACCCCAGCCTCTTCCAGCGTAAAAATGCAAAGAAAAGCAGTGCAAAGATTAATAAAAGCTAGCTCCCTATCTTACCAAGGTCCAAATCTCTAAGCAAAACATGTACAGAATGGCTCCAAAAACCCATGAAAAAAATGCTCTAACTCCTCCCACCCCTCCACAAACTATGCATCCTGCAATGCATGCAGGGTACACATTTTTGGCAAGGCATTATGAAACATTTGTTATCTGAGACAGCCCATAGAGAACATTCACTATACCTGGAAATTTCCATTTGTTATCTGAAAAATTTGTTATCCGAGGCATTCTTTATCTGAGGTATTACTTGTAGTTCCTCTCCAAGTGGAGAGGAGCAACAAATGGCAAGCAAAGGGGCATAGCACTAACATCACCAGTTCCCTTTCCCCTGTGGAAACCCTTCATATATCTGAGGCTTTCCTTTTTTTCTCTTAGTTAATCTCACACATCCCAAGGATCCTTCTGTCCTCTTAATCACACTCATCATAAAACAGCCTTTCAAAGTTGGGTTGCATGGGGAAGATGGGGAAAGTGTTAGGTTTTGGAAGGTTGCTATAAAGACTTTGAGGTGATCCATGCACATTCACCATATGGACCTTTTGCAGTCAGATCCCAGCCACATGAGGCCATTACACTGAGAAAGCCCCAGACAAGGCTTTCTCTCAGGATAAATGCAATGTCTGATCCTTTAATAAATCCTTCTCTTGCAAAGCAAAAGCAAAAGCAAAGTGTTCTGCTTATATACCGCCCCATACCATTACAAGTAGTCTCTGGGCGGTTTACAATTTTAATTACAGCACGCAAGCTACACGTTGTCCCCCCCCCCAACAAGCTGGGTACTCATTTTACCGACCTCGGAAGGATGGAAGGCTGAGTGAACCTTGACCCTGCTACCAGGGATTGAACCCAGGTCGTGAGCACAGTTTTACCTGCAGTACAGGCATTTAACCACTGCGCCACGAGGCTCTATGTAGGTTTGCCAAGGCGACAGCACTGAGATAACTGAAGGCAAGTCCATTTTGTTAGACGCAGGAAGGAGCTTCATTCCACTTCCTGTGTGAGGAATGTGCAGTTCTCCAGCTATCAATGGGTGACCACATTCCTTAAGGCTAGCCAGCCAATAGCGAGGAGCAATTAGAGCTGCAGGCCCACCACTCTGGTTGCCATGGTAGCAGCATCCCCTCCTCTGAGATTCAAGGCTAAAGAAGATCTGAAAGGGGATGCAGTCCTGCTTCTGCAGTAGCTGATTTTGGAAATGGGCATGAAGGGAACTGGTAGAATATGTGGCAACTCATAACAAAGAGAGTTATTTTTTAGGGGATGATGCATCTGGACTGGCAGAAAGGTGTTCCCAGCCATTGTAATGCTTCTTATCATTATCACAACAGTTAACAGCTTGTGTGGCCTTATCTAGAGCACACGTTGCATGCAGGGAGGTGTTTGAAACCTTGCCTGCTACTGGCCCCCATGGAAGGCTCACCATCAAACCACAGCTTATAGAGTTGCAATGCTAGTGTCTCAGCTCTTGCCTTGTCAGCTCATGTCATGCTGGGCCATGTTGTCATATTGTCCCTAATCCCCTTCTCTTAGGCCACAGTCATACCCGGGTTTTCTGCGTATTTAAATTTCCTGTGTATTTTTTTCTGGGCGGTCACGTGGTTTTTAATGAGCAGTTGGTGTCCTCTCCTCTGCATCATACTTTCCTATTCTGTTTCGGTCCTAACCTGTATACTACGGATTTTGTCCTACTTTCCGGCTCCAGTTTCCAAGCCTCCGTGGCAAAAACTGTTTTTACTGTGTATTTTCTGTGTCCTGTCATGGCAACAGAAGCAAATAAGTAAGCATTTTCAAGCAAAGTTTCTAAATCCAGCCCCTGGTGGTGGTTTAGGAAACTTCGCTGAAACTGCTGTTCAAGGGGTGTGGTTGGCCAGGAGCAGAATTTGCTTCTCTTCCTGGTTAGCACACAATCTTTTACTGCATAGTTCGCTGATGGGAAACTCCGCAGGAAACTCAGGTCTGACCACGGTCTTACACTTGGCTTTTGGTGTGGCAATATTGCATAAGCCCAACACATATCCAAATGTGGTGATGTGGAGCCAGTGAGACTGGGCAGCAACTGGGAATGAATGCCTGGACTTTAAAACCATCACTCACCAACTAAATAAATAAATAAATAAATTATCACACATTGCTTTCCTTCCATGCAGTCTGCCCTGATATTTGCATCATCATATGGAGAATCATAATAAATCCTTGCAACTGCAGCCAGTTCCCTGAGACCTGATAATTTTACCTACAGGTAGAGATGGGCACGACTTAGCGGTATTCCCGTTTCCGTTTCCGTTACTTGTATCCGTTACTCTACGGAAACGGTAACGGGAATTACTCCGCCAGAATTCGAGCTCGAACTGACGAACGAACAATTTGGTCTGATTTGTCGTGCTCGTTACTTGCATCGCGGCGATCGCGCAATGCCAAGCGGCACAGAAAAAAAGTTTTTAAAAGTAAAAAAAAAAAACTGATTCCCGGCCCTAAAAGTAGGCGAAAACTGTCTGAGGGCACCTACCAGGCCAGAAGGGTGTTTTATTTGGGGGGGGGTTCCCCGCCCCCCTCTCCTTGGCTATTGCTACTGCTGCGCCGCTGGTACCAGGCTGGGAGGGCGCATCCATTTGCCATGCAGTGCGGGGGATCCAAAATGGCGACCACAATATTTTTTTTGAAATCGTTGCCCAAAACCCCACCAAAGCACCACAGAAACATGCAAAAATTAGCTATTTTAAATGCTTGAATTTTTACAGTAGCAGCAGTGGGTTTTTCTTGCAAAAAAAAGTCTCCGTTGATTTTATTTTATTTTATTTTATTTTATTACACCTGCGCATTCGCAATGATGGGCTCGCCCATGGGAGTGGACCATGCAAATTTTCCACCAATCGCATGGCCACTTGGCCAGGTTGACCACAGAGACTTCTGGGATGTGCCAATCGGGCATAAACTGCCCACTAATCGTAGCCCAAACCCGAACCCTAAGCCTAAGCCTAACCCATACGCCAGTACACTGTCCTTCAAAGTGGGTCAGAGAGGCACCCAGAGGTGCACCCCAATACTCACCCTAACCTCACCCGTAACTAGCCTAACCCTAGCCCTTGCGCTAACCCGTCTTAACCCTAAGCCAGATCTACTTGCATTGCACTACATGCAAGTATGTGAGACACAGCGGGTGCAAAGAGTCTGCCAGTCCGTCACTTGTGGCTCTGGCTGACTCCTGCAGCTCCCTCCAGGAGCCCGCTACCCCCCCCAAACCAGTACTAATGACAACGAAAAAACGAAAAAACAAACTGACTAAGTTTTGCGAAATTTCGCGAAAAACGGAAATGAGCCGAAATGGACTGCCTCCAACACACGACAACTCGAAAACGTCATTTTCCCTAGTCGTGCCCATCTCTACCTACAGGATTTAGCAAGCCACAAGTTAAGTGCTCCTACATTAAGGGAAGAGTGGTTTGTTACAAACAAAGGTCAACCGAAGCAAAAAGGACCACCAAGAAACAAAATACAGTCGTATCATAACTTATAGTGTTCTGCTTATATACCACCCCATACAACTTCAAGTAGTCTCTGGTGGTTTACAGTTTTTAATTACAGTATGCAGGCTACACATTGCCCCCCCCCAAGCAAGATGGGTACTCATTATTTTACTGACTGTGGCGGGATGGAAGGCTGAGTCAACCATGAGCCTGCTACCTGGGATTGAACCCCAGGTTGTGAGCACAGTTTTAGCTGCTGTACAGGCATTTAACCACTGCACCACGAGGCTCCTATGACATTATGACATTAATCCTTATGACATTAAACTTATGACATTAAACCATTCTGAATGGACTTTCAGAAGTTGAATTATTTGTAAGTTGAACACCAGTTTCCCATAGGAATGCATTGAAAATCAATTACTCTGTTCCGAAGGGAACAGATTATTAGATTTTCAATGCATTCCTCTGAGAAGGCTGTCCCAACCCCCCTCAATAAAAGGCAGCCAAAGGCTGCTCTCTGCAGCCTTGCCAGACAGCTGACTTTGACAGGTCCAAAGACTTTGGTTGCCCTTGATTGAGGGAGATCACCCATTGATCTTCAGGCAGACCGGGCACCTTGCAAGGGAAGTGCTTACCTCCAGGTAAGTGTTTACCTTCACTTACCTCTGGGCTGGCCAAGCAAAGGTATGCTCTTACTGAGACGTTAGCACTTACCCGGAGGTAAGCGCTTCACTTGCAAGGCACCCAGGCTGGCCGAAGTTGCATCAGTCCCTGGAAATGATGCAACTTTGGGCAACCCACATGGTTTGGAAGGGAGGCATGATGCCCACCTCCTTCTTCTTCTTGGTTGCTTCAATCTCTTTTGCAGAGATCGAAGCAACCAAGGAAGAAGTGGCGGCGATGGGCAGCAAATGCTGCCCTCTGCTCTGCACGACAGCTGACTTTGACAGGTCTGACCTGTCAAAAGTCAGCTGTCATGTGGAGCAGAGACCAGCATTTGTAAATTGAATGAGGGGACCAGAGGCACTGATAGGAGCTTGGCATCTTTGCTTCAGATTTTCCTTGAACATCATATACAACCTGCTAACATAGCAACACTGGAAAAAAAAAAACCTCAAGTGCTGCTGCATCATGAAGAAATGTGCAAAATTAGCTTTCCACTTTGTGGAACTTTGTACAGTTTAAGCATTATGAAAGGGAGCCCTCTCAAGGTCTTGCACTTTCATTTGAAATGTCCTAACTTCAGCTATTGTCCTGCTTTAATTACACCATGCACTCATCCTCAGAAGGCCAGAAAATACCTCTTGGTGCTCATTACAGTTTTTATGGGCTTTTCTCCAATCTTATTTCTAGAGCCCTGTGAGCTCTTAAGCCATGTTTGCCTCCTGGTGTAAGGTATCAGCACAATTGTCCACGTCCAGCGCAATCATGGAAAAAAACTCACATACTGTAAGCAAGACAAAGTTTCTCACTATGATTCTCCCGAATTAACAAGACCGTCCATCTAACTATACTTCTGCTCTTGCTGATGATGTCCACCACTTCAAACTGACTGCAGCATCATTAGGATGGAATGCTCAGCTGGGCCATCAAGCCCAATAATGTTCTCAAACTGAAATCCTGCCTTATGGCTCCAGAATAGCCAAGGCTCCTTCTCTTCCTCCCACCAATGCTGGCGTGGCACTCTTTTCAATAACTAAGTGCTGTATTAACATCCTGTTCTAGCTAGCCAAGGAGAATGTCTTTCAGGACCAATTTCAAAGTTATGCTGGACACAACTTTTTATTTGCTTGTTTAAAGAGCAAAATAACTTTTGTCATCACCCTCAAAACTTCTGCAGCCCTTCTCCCCCCCCCCACCGAATTTAGGCATCTTTCATTTACGTCGTGCATTGGGGGGGGGAAATAAAAGGGGCAGCCAATTTAAGTAATTTTGCCTTTTTCTCTCAGTGTACAAGGTCATTAATTGCTATTGGGACCTTCATAAACCCTACTCTGCTGATGGGGTGAGAACTCTATTGTTAAATGTATTATGGCAGGGCTGTCTTTGGAGATTCCCTGCTTGATTGCTTTGTAAAGGCCCAATGGCACACAGCAATTAAAATCTATAGACCTTTATAACCCTACTGATGTTTTATGGTCCTTTTCTGTGTCCTTTGGTATAGTTTACCATTTGTGCGTTTCCCAATGGGTCGTCTTTTCAGAACTTGAAGCGGGATTTTCTTTTTCCAGAGTGATAAAGCTAGTTATACATCATGTGAAAGGTTAATGACTATTTTCAGAAAGAGCATATGCTTAAAGTCAGAGGGTGAAAGTTATAGGAAAGGACCATTATGTAAAATCACAGGCCATTTTCTCATTTTCTGAGTTGCAGGTACCTGTGCTTGCCACATATCAGGTGGGTAAATTAAAGAGGGACTTTTAAATGTCAGTCCTGAGGAAAAAGCAAGGAGGATGGCAACTGCTAGTTTGACAAACAAAACAAAACAAAACAAAACAAAACAAAAACCATGATAAACCCATTTGAGTAAAGAATATGACCAACATCCTCTGTAAAGTCATATTCCATTTGTTCTAGAAACACTCAGAACTCCCTCACGCTAAAATGCTCATGAGCTGCTTAAAAGAGGGCACTCTACAGAGCCAAAGGAATACAACAAAGATCAGTAAAATTAACAATCAGCCAATATTTTACTGCTCTGAGCAGTTGAAATGTGGACTGCTGGGAACTCGTATTGGGACATGGAAGGCTGATCAGCTCTGCACAGATACGCCAAGGTATGTGGCTCATTAAGCTCACCCAGACTGGCAGCTGAAATATGCTTCAGTACTAATGGGTCCTCTATCACACTCAAAAGTGGCACTTTTTTTGGTCAGTGAAGGACAAGCTGCCCACTGCCTCAGGTATCAATTAACATTAAATACAATGAAAATTGTTGGGACAATTATGCTCCACTGGCAAAGCTTCCTGATATGAAAGTGTGCTCTGAGAGTATATACTTTTGCAAAAGCGGATAGACACCATCTAGAGAGGCCTTCTGGCCAGATGGTTCATGCAGTATAAAAATCAATCAGTCCAACAAACAAACAAACAAACTGCCTGGTATTAATAAACTGTATTGAGCTTCCCTCAGACATAGATAATAGCAGAAAACGAGTCAGGGCAAAATCTTGTTGCTTAACATAACATAATGTAGTCTAATACTAGACTAGGCCCATCAAATTGTTAGGGAGAAAGCTCTTTAACGTTTTGCAGAAGGAAAGCAACAATTTATTTATTTATTTATTTTTAGAGTATTTTTACCCCACATTTCTCTTTGTAAAAGGACCCAAGGAGGCTTACAGTAATGAGGGATAATACACAGTCCAGTACAATTAAGACGTGTTCAAGTATTTGAGAACAAGGAATTGAGGGGCATCTTACAGCATTAATAGATACATTACATTAAAGCTACAAGGTTATAAGTAGTTATAAAGACACAGTCTATGTGAACCTATTGATTCATATAAAATACACATGGTAGTCCATCAATCAGGGAAAGGTTGCACGAAGAGAAAGGTCTTTGCCTGTTTCCAGAAGGACAAGAGAGATGAGGCAGTCCTGGCCTCTCCAGAGTATGGGCGCAGCAGCTGAGATGGCCCTTTCATGGGTTCCCACGAGACGTACCTGTGAGGGCGGTGGGATGGAGAGAAGGGCTTATCCTGAGGATCCTAACACCCAAGTCAGTTCATTCCTGGCCTCCTGTGAGAGGGAGTCAGAGAGCAGAGAAGCCCTTCTCCCAGATCCCTGCCCAATATATCTGTGAAGGTGGTAGGACTGAGAGAAAGGCCTCCCCTGTCTTAACACCCAGGCAGGCTCATAAAGCCATTCAGTGTTCAAGTAAGTCACAATTAGAGTAGGCCTATTTGAATCAATGGAGTTTACAGAAGAGTTATCTCGCCAAGTCCCAATTGATTCAAGTGCAATCAAACACAGTAATTCTTGTTTATTTCAGATTGTCAAATTATGTCAATATATATACTTTCATAAGCATCGTTGTGAATATTAAATGGATTAGTGTGCTCTGCCATATGGCTGAAAGACAGATAAATTGGTAAATCAAAGTGAGCAATTCATAATACAATATGGTCCACGTTACAGCAAGAGCAAGCAACAGAACAAGTACTTCTTTTGTCATGAATTTGAGGCAACAAAAGACAGTATTCGCTATTGTGTACTACTGAGAAGCAAATAGGCTATTCTCATCTTGCGAACCAAAACAATATTTTAAGGGCCAGTTCTTCCTTGAAAAGTGACTTTGTGAAAGTGGCGTCATACGGTTTCTAGATTTATTGAGTTGCAATGATTTCCATATGAGATTTGTCCAGATTGCAAGGAAATAATAGATTTTGTCCCCCTAAATGTCAAATATATAAGTCATCCTGGCCAGTGGTAGATCCAGCTGAGATCTGCCTATTCAGTGCATCATCACAATAATAGATGTTCTTCTGTCCAGATTAGGCACTCAGATAGTTGCACATCCCTATGGCGTTGCCCGATTATTCTCGGGCACTGCTCGACAAGCTTCCTAAAAGGAAATAACACTGTGGACTATATTATTAAGACAAAGGGTGGCATAATGAATGCATTTTAAGATATAGGAAATAAGTATGTGATGTAGCCAAAGGCATAATGGATGTTCTCTCATGGTAAAATGTGGTTCTGAGGACCAGATGTTCTACAGAAAAACAGAACTTTTGGGGTGCAAACCAGGATAGTTGGACGCAGTATCGGAGAGTCTGTGACTAAGGACCACGCTATGCGATTCCTTCCAAACTCACTTTTGTGACTCAGAGGTCATGACGCAAGATCTGGAGATAACCAAAAGGAGACTTGGGACTAAATTTATCTCAAGAGATCTTTGAAGACCTTCAGTTCCTTGACTCTCGGCATGCAGTCAACTGTCTGAATCTCCTCAATCTTTGTTAGCTGTTATTATTCAGAGTGAAGTAAGCTGCCAAAGACAGCGCTTCCTAGATTCAGTGCATTTTATGACTGTGGATTTAGCAAAGAGGAACTGTGGCCTCTACCCCCTTCCTGCAGCATGCCTTTCTTCACAGCATTTAGCTCCCTGGGCCTGGCCAACATAGCCTAGTAATTGGGTCCGCATAAGGAAAGAAGCTCCCTTGACCCTCCAATACAATATGGCTTTTCACCCTGTCAGGCTTTTGTAATTCAGATTTCACCTCTGAAGTCTGCCTTGGAGTGGTCCGTCCATGTTCTGGTGAGAAAAGTTTAGCCAGACATTCAGCACCACTAATAGTCACTTTTCACCTGGCAGTAGATGCTGGCGGTCTGGGGATTAACCATTTGGAATGCTCCTTTTTTCTCTCCCTGATGGATAGAGGAAGATTTCTATGAGATAATGATCCACTTTAGTACATCTGAGGGAAAACATATCAAAAACAAAACAAAACAAAACAAAACAAAAACACCAGGAACGGCAGACATTGTAGAAGTCCGGTTTCCTTATCACTCCAAATCAGTGCATTTGTTATGGCTGAGTTGGGACTTCTGTCCCGAGGAGTTGAAACTTTGCCTTTCTCCCTCACGTGATCATGTGACCCAAACAGTGTTTCAGAAGTTCTCATGTCCGCTGGCAGCAAGAGGGAAGGAATGTTTGGGACAGGAGGCAAGTTCAGAGAAAAACATCATCCTTTATCTTTTTTCTACACCCCCTTGGTCCCTTGGTTCCTCTCTCCCTCTCGCTTGCTCTTTCACAGGCTCCCCTCTCTCTCTATCACACACACAGACACACATGCTCTCTCTTTCTCTCTCTCTCTCTCTCTCTCTCTCACACACACACACACACACACACACACACACACACACACACACACACACACACACACACACACACACACACACACACACACACACACACACACATCACACTCCTCCCTCCCTCCTTCTCTCTCCCTCTCTTGTTTGCTCTCTCTCTCTCCCCCGTTGTTTGCTCCCTTTCTCTCTCTCACCCTCTCATTTCTCTCTCTCTCCCTCTCTTTTCTCCCCCTCTCGTTTGATTGTTTACTCTTGCCCTGACTCCGTTCATAAATAAGAAGTGAGTTTCTGAGTTCCCAGCTTCCCTGCTTCGTTTAAAAAAGTGCCTCCCTAACTGTCGCAAAAAAAAGAGAGAGAAGCCCCAGAGCTGGTTCCAGGAAACTGTGCTTCAGGGCAAGTGGTCGAAGGATTTTTTTCCCCAGAAAAAAAAATTTAAAAGAGATGCCTTTGATTGCTTAAAAAAGTGGCTTTTAGATGACGTGAGACAGAGCTCTTAGGCTACAGATGGCAGAGAGCAGAGGAGGAAATGTGTTATTGGACTGTAACTCCCATCAGTCCTAGCCAACACAGCCACTGGTAAAGGATTATGGGAACTGTAGTTCCACAGCAGCTGGATGACGATATATTCACCCTGCATGGCACTGCAGAAGGATTTCACTGCTCTTGCTTCCTGCTGCATTACGTGGACTTTTCCATGCTCATTTTTCCACCTAGAGCTGGCTCTGTAGCACAAATCATATCTGTGGTCCAGTCCACATAGAGAAATGACCATCAAACGTGACAGAAGAAAAAGACCAATGGAATATGGCTGTGGATGAGCATTCAAGACACTTTAAAAGTGGGATGAGGAGAGAGCTTGATCAATGCTTTCAGGTCCATGATGGCACATTGGATAGGTAGAAGAGTGTTTTCATCATGCACTGCTTTCCTGATCCATTGAACATCCTGATCTATAGAAAGAACTATAAAGTGTACACCATAGCATCTTGTTCTTGACATAGCAAATACTTTTATAAACCCTGACTCAGCACAGCTGCTTGGCGGGGCAAGGAACAGGGATTGACTTCAGTGGCAGTTTTGCAGAGAACAGAGTTTTCATTTATTTAATTATTTGCATTAGCCATGGCCTTAGCAAAAAAGAACAACATTTAAATAGATATAAAATTGGCATACCAAATCATAAAAGTAAATACATAGAAGTAAATATATATACTTGCAACATTCCTGTACAGAATCTGAACAAATAATCTGTAAATGATTGTTAGTTTAAAATCATGGTTGGCCTCATTTAATTGCTGCTGCTAAAAATTTAGCTGTCAGCAGTGTCACCTGATTGTCTCGGTCTCCAAGGAGTAATGATATATAAAAGTCAGATGAACGACCTGGCTTCTTTGCTAACATGGGAAAAAGTAATTCTTGCCGCACCTCTCTATAAAAGGAACAAAATAGTAACACATGGGCAAGTGTTTCAACACCTTCACCACATGGACATGTGCGGTTTTGTAGAGGTGTTCCTTTAAAGTGACCCTCTAGCATAGCTGAAGGCATGACATTAAATCGTGCACATGAAAAGGCCCTTCTGTGCTTTGGAACTGTTAGCATATTTAGGTATTGTGCCATCGTTTTTGGATGACTTAATGCTGAGTTTTCATACCAGGGCATAATTTATTGGTGACAGACAGATTATTTTGATATTCAATGTCATGTATACGCTGCTCTAATAAACTTCTCGCCCTACTATACCCAGTGGTCACTAGATGATCGGGCGACAGTCCCAGAGAGTATACTTTGGATTTGATATCTTTCATCCATCTACTCTCATGAGAATCCTTCATGACAAAAGGAAGCAAACCAGAGGGAGCTTGATTCAGTCTTAGCCAGTAATTTAGTGTCCTGAGCGAAGCCTGTGTATGCACGGAGAGGAGGCCACTTTCCGACCTTAATGTGGCATTTGGGACACAGCTAGGGACAGCAAATATTTGTCTAAGAAATGTAGACTGTACAATTTCTAATGATTTTAGATTTCTATTGGCCCATATTGGAATCCCATATAGCATCTGCGCTAGTGGCTTGGCTCTGTACACTTCTAGTGCTGCTGGTATGAAATTGTGACCTTTAGTGTAAAAAAACTGTTTCAGGATTTTTATAGTTTGTGAGGCTTTTTCTACCACATGTTCTTGCTGAGCTGTCCAGGTTCCTGATGACTGAAAAACCATACCTAGGTATTTAAAGACTCTGACCTGTTCAATTGGTTGCCCGTCCAGGGACCACTTAGAGAGTCTGAAGTGTTTTGAGAATACCATTATTTTGGTCTTACTGTAATTCACCTCTAGATGTTCCTTCTGACAGTAGTTGGAAAATGCCCTTAGTTGTCTTTTCAAACCCACTTTAGTTTGAGATAGACGTACTGCATCGTCTGCGTATAGTAGGGCTGAAATGGGTTTAGTTGCTATTTTAGGAGCATGGTGTGTTGGAGATGATAAATGCTCTACAATATCATTCAGATATAAATTGAACAGGATTGGAGCTAAGACACACCCTTGTTGTACCCCTTTTTTAGATAGCATTGGTTCTGTTAGATGCCCATCCACGGTGCAGCGTACCCTCAGCCAGGTATTGTTGTAAAGGCATTTGATTAGAAAAAGCAGTCTTTTATCTATAGTTGTAGAGGCTAATTTTTCCCATAATCGCGCTCGAGGTATGGAATTGAATGCTGCTTTGAGGTCAATAAATGCTGCATACAGCCTGCCCCTTTTCTTTTTTGCATATTTATCAATGAGATGATCTAGTACAAAACAATGGTCTATGGTGGATCGCCCCTGACTGAATCCTGCTTGCTCTACTGCCATAATATTTTCATCTTGAATCCAATCAGTTAGCTTGTTGCAGAGGTGTTTAGCATATAGCTTACTTATTACACCTAACAAGCTGATTGGTCGATAATTGGCAGGGTCAGTTTTAGCTCCTTTTTTGTGTATGCGAATTATTACAGAAGTGTTCCAACCCATGGGTAACAATCCTGTTTGATCAATAAATGTGAATAAAACTGCCAGCAGGGGGGTCCACCAGGTGATGCTGGATTTTATAAGTTCTGGGGGCAAAAAGTCAATTCCAGGGGCTTTGTTGTTTTTAAGTTGCTGGATAAGACTTTCAACCTCCTTTGCTAAGGCTGGTGGCCACTTAGGGAGCTCTTCTGTTGCTACTGTTGTTTGGGTGTCCTGAAAAGTGGAGTCTGAGAACAATGCCTTATAGTGTTGCATCCATTCTTTGGGCCCTATAACACACTTTGGATCTGACCAACCATTATTCATTAAGCCTGTAATTGTTCGCCAGAAGAGACTAGTGTCTTTGTCATTAGAGGCTTTTAGCAAAATTTGCCATGCCCTTGTGCTTGCTTGCTGTTTTTTCTCCTTAATCAAGGATTTGTATACTTGTCTACTGGCTACAAACTCATTTAATAGAGTTTGTAAATGAGTTTTCCTATACATGATATATTTTCCTCATTTGGCTCTTGGCCTGCTTACATTCATTATCGAACCAGCAAGGAGTTTTTAAAGCTCTTTGGTGGCCTGCATTGGTTACCGTTGTTTTTAGTTTAGCTCCTAGTTTTCCGGTCAGTGCTTGAAAACGTTTTACTGCCTCAGTGTCACAACTGGCATTGAGAATGGCATTTCGGTCGTTCATATATTCCTCGGTTTTCAGTAGCTGAGTCAGAGCGATACCCACTGCTGGGGACCATTTAATTCTCTTACTACTAGTCATTTCTAAGTCTTTGTTGGGGTACAAATGTAAAACTAATCGGGGGTTACTATGTGTTGGATGCGTTAGCATCATTGACAGTGGTAGATGGTCACTTTCTGTATTATTACCGATTTCAAATTGAGTGACATAGTTATATGCAGAATATGAGATTGCTATGTAATCGATTACACTACCACCCCTCTTGGTGAAATGAGTGTATTATCCTGATAGATCACCATTCACTGACCCATTTAGTATTAAGAGATTTCTCCTTCTTGTAAACTGAGCAAAACAATACCCTGCATAATTACATGTTTTATCTTTAGATGTTCGACATTTTCCCCTCAATGTGTAGTCATCTGTATCCAATACCTGATGGAAGTGGGTATATAAATTTTCATCGTTGATACCTAATCGTGTATTAAAATCTCCAGCTATGATAAATATTGCCTTAGGATATAACCATTCAAGTTGTTCTACATAATCATCAATTGTACCCCATATATTGCTAATAATAACTTTTTTTGAGCATGGTGGTATATATACATTGACTATCAGCAGACAGAATTCAGAGAACAGAATATGGCAAGCAATTACATATAACCTAGAGGGGGTCACCTGGGATAGTATAGTATTAGATGTTGGAACTAAACTAATATGGTTGGCTTTAAGCTTTGTGGAAACCAGGATCCCAAGGCCTCCCTTAGGACGGCCATGTCTGGAGCTAGAGTCAGCTTTTAGTAAATAGCTTGCAAAGCCATCTAGCTCCAGTTCTTCTTTCTCCCAGGTTTCCTGGAGACGTACTATATCATAATCCCTAATAAACTTTTGAAAGGAAGGATCTGCTACCTTCCCTCGCCAACCTGCAATGTTCCAAGAAAGGAATGTCAATGTAGGGTATTGTTGATTTATCAATGGTCATCTGGACGTCGATGGATCAGAGATGAATATTTTCTTTCCTGCAGCAGAATTGAGGAGGGTATCACTTCCTGGGATAGCTGTTTGGTTTATGTGTGTAGGGCAGGCGTGCTGGAAAGTTGGACAGTTGTCCCCTCGAGTAGCAGTGTCTAAACAATAGGCTGCTGCCCTCTCGCTGGATGGGATTCTGTTTCTTCCTGAGATCCACTCTTCCCTGCTAGGTGGCTCACAAGAGACTATATCTTTCTCTGCATGTTCAATCAGCTCCACTGGTGGGTTCCATACACTTACATTGGATACAACAGAAGAGGCGGGGTAAATTGGGCAGCCTATCTTCTTAGTGATTTTCTCGGGGGAACCGATTTCCTCATCCCCCAGTTCTCTCATCTGGGTCCAGGTGGCTGAAGTCACACTTTCTGATTTTGGGGTAGGGATCAAATCACAAAGGTCTCCCTTTGGAGCAAGTTTATTAAGTGGGGGATTTATTTCCACTGAGATCTGCAGCTGTGTAGTAGGGACCTTCCTGTTCTGAAGTGCTAGGTTCCTTCCAGAGGTGCCTATTTCTCCTGCATCCAGATCTTTTGTTTGTGACCAGATATGTGGATCATTTGTTACTGGATTTAATATTGGGGTCCCATCATTGAAAGTGTTCTCTAGGGTAGTCTTGCGTGGTAGAAGACTAATTCTCTCTGGTGCCTGCCACTGTGAAGTATGTGGCTGTCCGTTCTGAGGTTTTGAATCAGCTCCCTTCCTTGCTCTTATTTTTATCAGGTGGCCCTTTAGAAGCTTAAGTCTGTCAATTATCTCATTTTGTATTTCAGAGGGTAGAGTGTGGAAAGAGTCTAAAAGATTCTTCTCCTCAGGAACCAAGGGTCCAGTGGGTTCTTGTGTCCATTCCATTGGCTGCTGTGAGATATCCTCTTGCAACTCTGTAGCACTTGTGTTTTTTCCTGATATAAGTTCCCCCTGATGGCTGACAATAGTAGCCAAATCAACAGGATTAGTGCTATAATTTTCTCTTTCTAGGGGGCTTTTATCATAATCTGAGGTAAAAGGCCTCAGTGGCAAAGGTGGTGCACAGTTCTCAAAGTCTCTTACTACAGATATGCCCCTCTTGAGCAATGTGTCTTTACATTTATATGCCCGTTCAGCTGAGCTCCTTTTAGTGAATGTGACCATTGCATGAGCATTGTGAGCATTGAGATGTAGATACTCCACAGACAACAGGTCCGCTAGGGTAAAAGCACCTGGGGAAGCCAATTCTAAAGTTCTTAATAAATGCAGTTTGTGCTTGTATTGTGGTGTGAGCCCCACTGGTTTAGGGCAATTTATCAAAGCTAATTTTTGTCTGTTCAATACTAGTTTCCAGCCATGGTCTCCTGTGATCCTGTCGTTTGAGGGTCTAGGTTTCTGTGGGGTTTGAACCTGTGAGTTCTGAGAGGTGTCTTGCTGTGCTGGAATTGATTTAGATTCGGGAATTTGGGTAGAAGATCTCATTTCATTGGATGAGAGGTGAACAAAATCTCCTGGGAATGCTGGTTTATTTAAGGTAGGCTTCTCAATACACTTAGTATTTTCATGTAGTGAGATGTTTTCCAGTAATTTGAAGGGTTTCTCAAACTGCATCTTTTTATGTTGACTCAGTTTAACATTTTTAACGTTTTTGCTTTTTTTTCTTACTATTTGTGGCCCCCCTTTTAGTAATCCTTTTCCCACGAGCCTTTTTGCAGCCCATACAAGTGATGATAGATCTGCTTGCATTGGGCCTGTTATTAGTGCCTTCTGTATCAGATTTTAGCCAGAGCTTTTTGCACATGTCCGCCAAAATAGTTAAGAGTTTGTTTGATTCACTTAGAAAGGATTTCATACGCTGTATGTCCTCTGTTAGATAGGTAAGCCAAGTCCCAAACACTGACTCATTTCCTCTAGGTGTTAGAATTTGGGCTGGGGATTCCTCTTCATTGGCAATCCTTCTGCCTGGAGTTGCAGGTGATGATAACTTTACTAACTCCTCTGGCAGATTAGTCTTATTGGAAGATGTTAACACTTGGGGTGTCAGAATGTCAGCAGAGACCAATTCAATAGCCAGATTAGCAGAACCAGATTCCTCTTGGTAGCAGTTTAGGTTTCCTTTGAGGTCCAAGGACCAATCCAGGCTACAGCTGACAGAGTGTAATTCCCTATTTTCTTCCTCCCTTTCATTCTTCCCTTCAGGGAAGAACTGGGTAATTTTTGTTTGTACTTTCCTCTGTTTTAAAGGACCACTCACAGTGGGAGGTGAGAGACCAAGGACTTTGCAGCCCTTTCTGGTCAGGACCATTTTCTTGCCAGCACAGGCCTGGCTCCTGCCTTACTCCCACTCACCTGTACTGCAACCAAGAAAGCTGTTTTCAGAGAACTATATGATTATAATATTGTTATTTCTATTTTCCTCTTCCAGAAATTAGAGGGTTAAGCAAGAAAATTCGAGACAGACCTTTATGCTCTTTGGTGTTACCGCAGCAGCTTGGCGTGAGACCTTGGGAGGCACTTCTCTTGTTGTATTTCAGCTGTTTCCAAGAGTTCAGGGTGGTAGTTGAAGACTTAGGGGGTCACTGCTTCATGGGCGCTGTGAACTGAAGGTGACTTAATGTCATATAACATTGTAAAAACCTGTATCCTTTGTTCTTCCTTAGTCCCTTGTAGCTTCAATCCTGGGCAGCTGGCTGTCAGACGTTTATCAGTCTTTAGTTGTCTTTAGTTGCTTCGCTGCTCTGGCAAGTGGATGACCCAGGCAGGCCCTCCGTCATTTATTCAGTACTCTATCAGTTCCAAAAGCCTCACTCTTCCTAGTTGTTACTGACCATAAATCTTGCTTGGGAGCGATAAGTGCACAAGGAGGAATGCACAAGGAGGAATGAGGAATGAGTCTTGCAATTAAAACTGATGGTTAAAAGAAAGTTAAAATACAGGGGAAATAGCTTTTAAAAAGGTAATTAAAAGATAAAAATAAATAGAATAAAAAGGGAGCGGAGCACAGCGTGAATGCTACTCCTCCCTAGACCGGAACCGGAACTCCAGAGAACAGTGTTTAGCCAAGCTTGAATCATGGGGCAGAGTGGCTTGGGTGTTACCAGTCTGAGGACAAGTGCTAACTAAATTTTGTTTCAGGCAGCACCATATTTTTGGTCAGATCTTCCTGGGTAATAGAGCTGGTCCCCTCATTAGGCAGAGAGAGGCAACTGCCTAAAATAGCACATTACTGGATGGGATTGAGTAGGACACTATGATGTATTCTTGGAAAAATGAATTGTCTGTGCACCTCAGTCTAGCGATAGTAAAGGGCCATTGCCTTTTCTTTCTTTCTTTCTTTCTTTCTTTCTTTCTTTCTTTCTTTCTTTCTTTCTTTCTTTCTTTCTTTCTTTCTTTCTTTCTTTCTTGCTTGCTTGCTTGCTTGCTTGCTTGCTTGCTTGCTTCCTTGCTTGCTTGCTTGCTTGCTTCCTTGCTTTCTTTCTCTTCCCCCTTATATTTCTTTGATTTCAGCTTCCAGAATTACCTAAAAATTTCACAGGCAGTATTCTGGGAGCCCCAGCCAATAGACCCATTCCTATGGACATTTTGCTTATCCAACCCAAGACTTGTCTCTCCAATCCAGTATGGCTGTTTCAACCTGTATTTTCTGCTGGTAATGTACAAAAAAGGAAGCTGCCATGGTTATTACTGGGAGGCATAGCTTTTCAGGAGGCACAATCTATAGAGGATATAAAGAGTAGCAAGATTATAACTCCCAGAAAGCACCAAGGAGTCTTCCTCCCCCCCCCCACATTAATAATGGGATGTACAGGCCTGAGATAGCAATGTTGTCTAAGAGGTAAGCCCTGGTCCATATGAGTGAAATGTAGGTGTCTGTAAGTGAAGGTTTGTAGGTTGGCATTCCCAGAATTATTCCTGGGGAATTCTTGCAGAATTCTGCAAAATGGAGTCAAAGACTAAACTGAACAAACAAATGGCAAATTCCTACCTAGAGACAGCTCATAAGCAAACCCATGGCCTTAGCAAAGTGGTCTGCTTATATAACTCCCCATACCACTTCAAGTAGTCTCTGGACAGTTTACAGTTTTTTAATTACAGTACACAGGCTACACATTGCCCCCCCAGCAAGCTGCATACTCATTTTACCAACCTAGGAAGGATGGAAGGCTGAGTGAACCTTGAGCCTGCTACCTGGGATTCAACCCCAGGTCGTGAGCAGGGCCGGTGCTAGGTGTTTTTGTGCCCTAGGCGAGGGGCGGGGGGCGGGGCGGGGGGCGGGGGGCGGCGGATGGCAGGGGATGGCGATGGGCACGGGGGCGGCAGGTGGACAGCGACGGGCAGCTGGCGGGCGGTGGGGAGGACGGATGGCGGTGGCCAGGGGTGGGGGCGGTGGGGGGCAGGATGGCCAGCACCCTCTCTCCATTTTGGCGCCCTAGGCAACTGCCTAGTTCGCCTTAATGGAAGCGCCAGCCCTGGTCCTGCAGTACAGGCATTTAACCACTGCACCACTTAGGAAGGAAGGAGTACACTGTCTCATTGTCAGCGTAGAAGTCATGTTCATCAACTAGTGTGGTTTGACCAAAATGGGGAGAGCATTATTTCTCTTCGATTTTAAACAGCAAAGGTGGGGCTCTAGGACCAGTCCTCTGTGGCATCAGTTCTAGATAAAATCTACATTTAAAATCAGTTTATTAATTATAACTTATGCATTAATCCTTTTGCTCCCCACAGGTGGTAACAAGAAGAACACAGCAGGGTTTTTAAGAATTCAAAATAATCAAGTATAGTATATCTGTGGTGGATATGATTGCCTGACAGTTTGTATTTCATCAAAAACAGAACTGTCTATTTCCATAAAGAAGACTTCAACAGAAACTACCATAGGAATGTTCACATGTGACCAGTCAACCCTGTGTAGGAAAGTATCTGTTTAAGATCTAAAGGGATGTCATAGGAATTGAAAAGAGGATCCCCAGAGAGAGGTAAATAAGGATGAACTTTTCTACCCAGTGAGAAATGGTCTGCAACGCATCATTCTGGAAGTCAGGGATATGTCCATGTGTACTCTTCATGAATGTGAAGTCAATGACATTGGCAAGAGTCTGATAGGTTTTATTCATATAAGCATTAAATTGTTGTCTTGTAGAACATCATTTACCCAACAATGAATAATACTGGAGACAGCATCATTCAGTCATCCAGTGCTCCTGTGAATGCAAATGTAAATGGAGTGGGCAGTGCTCTGTCCTTCTCCTTTGTAGCTACCAAGGACCTGGTGCCTTGGTGCTTCTGGGACTAGCAGTTTTTTACAGAAGCCCTCGTTCCCCATGTCACATCTCCAGGACATGCTTTGGGTGATGCAAATCAATCTCCGGTTACTTTAAATGCTTAGCAGTGAGAGGAAACATAGACTGGCATCAAACTCAAATGGGGAGTAACTGCCATTCTTTACTCTTGTTTTCAATGAGGTCTTCTGCAAATAGATCATAATCAAACATAGGCACTAAGGAATTAAAAAAGAGCCCTGCCCGAGTTTGTATACAAGAATAATATTACAATCACTGCAGCAATGTGATCCAAGGCAGAACCTTGGCATCAATTTAGTGGATTTTTCATAATGACATTTAGATGATTTGTCTGCAGAAGCATTTCTTGCAGCAAATATTATTCTTGGGTTTCATGCATTGTTGCATCACATTTCCTTCTGGGGGGTGGCGGATATTGATGTTATTGCATGTCACACCAACTGCACCCACGTGCCTCCCCAATCACATAGAAACGGTGGGCTTTCCAAAAGCCAGCATTGTCCCAAACTTGTTGTCACCTTCCAGTAGTGATGACACCTTTGGTTTTGTAGTGTTCTCATAAGCCCACTGTGATAAATTATCCACTCTGTAGCATGTGCTTTACGTTTTGCAGTTAACAATACATTAATTAATAAGCCCATGAAGCAAAAATATTTATACTGTTGGGCTAACAATATTATGTTTAATTGGAGAAATTCATTATTCATAATATATTTATCTCATTTTTCTAAAACTAATAAATGGGCTTAATAATCCACAATGGCGGGGGAAGCAGAGAATCCAGAGCAATAAAAAAAAAATCATGATGTAAGAAGGAACAGACACCTGTAGTCTGCAGTTATAGCCAGAAATCCACCATTTAATAAATGTGCTAAGAAAAAAAAATCAGGCTACTAAGCAAGAGTAAAGATGATGCCATGCGGGTGATTCCAGATCATACATATCTGAAAAACATCCCATCTCTAGATTTCAGTGCCTAGCAATGCACCCTTTTGAAGACTAGTCTCAGAAGCAGAACATGGAGGGCAGGCAGACTGATAGGGGAACCCGAGGATGTGGTCAGGGTGCTTGGATCAGTCCATACTACCAGCATGCCACTTGACCCTTGCCCTTCTTGGCGAATTGAAAGATCTGCCAGTGGGGTTCGCACCTGGGTCCAGGAGGCCGAGAATGCCTCCTTAAGAGAGGGAGTGGTCCCCACTGCCTTGAAAGAGGTGGTGATTAGACCACTGCTTTAAAAACCTAACCTGGACCCAGGGCTGGTGGTTAGCTACCAACCAGTAGCAAACCTCCCTTATTTGGGCAAGGTGTTGGAGCAGGTTGTGGCCAGGCAAATCCAGTTGCTGCTGGATGAAACAGAGTTTCTGAATCCATTTCAATCAGGTTTCAGGCTGGGTTTTGGTATGGAGACTGGCTTGGTAACCCTGTATGATGACCTTTGCTGGGAGAGAGACAGGGGGAGTACAACCCTGTTGATACTCCTGGACCTCTCAGCAGCTTTCAACACCATTGACCATGGTGTTCTTCTGGATAAGCTAGCCAGGTTGGGAGTTGGATGCACTGCTTTGCTATGGTTCCGCTCCTTCCTGGCTGACCATGTCCAGAAGGTGGTGTTGGGGGACAGTTACTCTGCCCTGTGGTGTTTATGTCCCAGGGTCCCTCAGGTCTTGATACTGTTTCTCATACTTTTTAACAGCTACATGGAACCGCTGGGAGAGGTCATCAGGAGGTTTGGGCTGAGGAGTCAACAATATGCTGATAATACTCAACTCTACCTCTTGTTCTCCACAAATCCAGGTGAGGCGGTTTCTGTACTGAATTTGTGTCTGAGCCAGATAATGTACTGGATGAATTGAAGCTCAATCCAGAGAATATGAAAATGCTGTTAGTGAGTCTGTGCTTCACCAGACAGGTTAGAGGGCCATCTCCCTGTCCTGGACAGGGTTGCACTCCCCCTAAGGGACACGGTCGACAGCTTGGGGGTGCTCCTAGACCCCAGTCTAACTCTGGAAGTCCAGGTGGACTTGGTGGCCAGGGGTGCCTTTCTTCATCTGTGGAGAATATACTAACTGCACCCTTACCTGGACGAGGAGAGCCTCATGACAGTTATGCATGCAGTAGTAACATCCCGTGTTGATTACTGCAATGCACTCTACGTGGGGCAGCCTTTGAAGAAAATTCAGCAATTGCAACTGGTTCAGAATCGTGCAGCGTGGCTGGTAACTGCTGGGGATGTCAGGGCCCACATCACACCAATTCTGTGTAACCTGCATTGGTTACCAGTTGTTGCCCAATCCCATTTCAAAGTGCTTGTTTTGACATATAAAGCCCTTAATGGCTTAGGACCTAGATACCTGAAGGACCACCTCCTTCCATACGAACCTACCCGACAATTAAAATTGAACCGGGGGGGGGGCTTTTGAAAGAGCCATCCTTCAAGGAAGTGAGAGGGATGGCTTGTACATATAGGGCCTTTTCGGCACCTGCCCCCATGCTATGGAATGCCCTCCCAAGTGAGATCCGCCTGGCACCACCATTGATGCATTTTGGCACCAAGTAAAACCCTTCTTCTTCCAGAAGTTTTTTAATTGATTGTAGGTCATGATGGCAATTTTAGTGTATTGCTTTTATTATTGTTTTGATTATTTATTGACATTTTAATGTTCTTTAACTGTTTTAATACTTTTTGATTGTCAGCTGCCCAGAGACCTTTGGGTAGTGGGTGGCATATAAACTGTAAAAATTAAATAAATAAATAAATAAATAAATAAATAAATATTCTTTGTAATGGCAACTTCCTCAATGTGCTCCTATGAATCACCATCAATCTTCATCATTCATCTCTTGCCTGTTTCCCACAACATATTATTTTCATTGCTTCTGTACTCAATGCCTATACAAGCAGTAGTTCCTGTCAGGACTGAGCCATGCTCATATGTCAGAGGGAAGCAAGGAAGTAACTCAGGGAGACAGTTCCAAGAGACCAAGTCCATCAGAGTGAAAGAACTGAGTAACAGAAGCTGAGACCCAAACAGGGCCAGGAAACACTTGTTGCTTATACACTTTCCCAGTTCTTCACAGGAAGCCATTATCACAGGAAGCCATTATCTGTTTTCCTGTTAAGAAGAACCCAATTGCTAGTTTGAATTGTCAAATCATTTTGATTTATTGTATTTGTTCTTATTTGCTTATTTGTTCTTTTTAGTATGATGATTTAATTATTTGGTCTGATTGATTAGTTTTTATTTACTATTTACTATTTAGTTTTTATTTACTATTTACTATTTTAAGTTGTTTAATCTGTTTTGTATTTTTGTATATGTGTGTAAACTGCCCAGAGTAGCTTTTTTGCTAGATGGTTGCAGTATATAAATCAAATAAAATAAATAAATAAATAAATAGTCCTGAAGAACACCTAGCCATCTACAGAGGTATCCATGGACACATCATACAGCCTCATACAGAACCAATGATCTCCAGCAGCCCTCACCACCTTCCCCACTCTCTTATCAAATAGATTGCTCATAGTTCCAACCAAATCTCAGGAATTTGCTATGATTCCCCAGGGTTCTAGGTAGGAGGGCAAATCTCAAGGCCAGTAGCCCTGGACAATGAGAGAACCCCAACTTTTTGCATGGGAGAGACAGATATGTTTTCAAAGCCTGAGCACCTACCAGTACCATAGCTGCCACAGTTTCATCGCAAAGGTCCTGGTTAGAGATGGGCACAAAACAAAAAAATGAATGTTGTTTTGTGGATTCGTTAGGTAATGAATTACTTCAAAACAGTAGGATACATTTCATTTCATTTTATCACAAGATGCCATTTTTCCCTCTAGAACAAAACAATTCATTCTAGAGGAATCAATAGATGGGGAGCTCAAGGTCTTCCCTGAAAGATCCTGAGATTTGGAAAGGTTTGGGGGTCAGGGAACTGAGTTATTAAGCTCCAAAGCAGATGCCCCTAGGGAAAAAATCTTTCTAATTGGAATTGGAAGCTAATCCGCAGCTCGTCCTCAGCTTGGCTTCCAAAGTTCTGATTCCAATTGGAAATATTTTTTTTCCTAGGGGCACCCACTTTGGAGCTTCATGACTGAGCACCTGAGCCCCAAACATTTCCAAATTTCAGGGGGTTACCTGGAATCGGTTGAGGAAGCTCCCCTGCCATTTTGATCCTTTAAGACCCAGGGGAGCACAGTGTTTTGTTTTGTTTCCCTTCATATTGAAACTACTTTAAAAATCATTACAAAAGAAATGAAATGAAACTACTACAGAAATGAAATGAAATGCTATTTGTCTGCTTTGTGCTCCTCTCTAGTCCTGGTGTGTGTCGTGCTTGCTTCCCTCCCAACTCTTTGCCGCCCTGCTTCTGTGAGATCACAAGGATTTACCTCTTCCCATTCTCAACTTTTGGGCCAAAGCTATCTGGAGTCAGAATGGAGACTAGGTCTCAGGATGTAAAAAGTTAAAATAATATTTTCTTTTCAAAAATGCTCAACAGCCAAGCCTCCTGAAGAAGGCTTTGTGCCAAAATGCACTGAGCATTTATAAACTAAAATAAAGAGGGTTTTCATTTTTGACATCCTGATACCTAGTTTTTCATTCTGATTTCTGGTACCATTGGATGTACCAGTTCCCCGTGTTTCTTCCAGAAGTCTCTGGAAATAGGACAATGCAGGTATGGCCAGCCCTTTTGCAAGTGAATGTACACCCCTTCTTCCCAATGTGACTTTTCCCCAGTCTCTGTTATAATAGCCTTAGTATTATATACATTGTGCCACAATCAACACATCCTCCCCAGAATTCTTTACCCATAAATCATTCCTATCACCAATTCCATTATGAAAGGACACCTGTTTTGACATCAAATACATGTAAATTTCACAGTCATATAGGCATTTGCTCCTTGCTGCTTGTCCCAACATTGCTTTCCTTTTTTAAAAAAATACATGAGCAATTTATTGGTTGTTTTTTCAAATATGAAGAACATTTTGACAGGTGAATTGCCTCATGCATTCTGAAGTGCTGCACTCCAGATATGTGATCTGAAAGAAAATTAGATCTCTTGGTAGGCTTTTGGAAAATTTGTAAAAATTTTACCAAAAATATTTTTTTGCAAGCCAAAGATCTCCAGTTATTCTCTTCAAGTTCTGTTTTGGGCTTTGTGTTCCCAGAACATCCAGTGACATCCCAGTTTCATCCAGCCTTCTGTTACTCCAGGACTGTTGTTGCCATTAGGCAGAATGAGGCAGGTTACCTTAGGAAGCACATTGTACAGTCGTCCCCCGCCATTTTGTATTTCATACACCGTGGTCCTGGTACATTGTGGGACGACAGTATATGAAAAAAAGGGCTCCTGCAGCAAGCTGCAAGGGCCTGTTTGAGGCCTCCTACACTTACCCCAGGCTTGGCACTGCCCCGAAAGGGCTTCTGACAGGCTTCCCTGGCCTGTTGGAGGCCCCAGAAGTGGTTTCTGGTGAACCAGAAGTGACTTCTGGAAAACTGTAAGTGCTTTCTGGATAACCAAAAACCACTTGTGAGGCCTCCGACAGGGGTTCTGGGCCTGTTGGATGACCCTGAAGTGGTTTCTAGAGAATCGGAAGTGACTTCTAGATCACCAGAAACCACTTCTGGGGCTTCCGACAGGCACAGGAAGCTTGTCGGAAACCCCTGCAGGGCAGCACCAGGCCTCAGATAAGTGTAGGAGGCCCGAGATAGGCCCCCAGCCCCAACCCAACCCAGCATCTGCATAAACATGGATTTTCCATTATTGTGGGTCAGGTTGGGTCCCTAACCCCAGCAATAGGCAGGAGATTGCTATAGATTATATTGTACTTTTAAAGGTAGCCTGTCCTGAATTTTTGTGGCCTTCAGGTGTTGTGGATGATATTGGTCCACTAGTTTTGCCAAATGAATGCCCAATTAGCAGTTTGGCTGAATTTTATACATGCTATGGGAAGAGCAACATTTTATCCTTTGCTTCAGGCAGGAAAATGTCTAAGATGGCCATGTCACACACACAAGGCAGTGCTTGACTTTGTTCATTTCTCCACACATTGTGAAATTCTCCCCTTTCAAAGATCTAACTGAAGACCAGCATTGCCTCAGTCTTCCTTATTCAACCTCCCCCCACCAGTAGAGATGGGCACGACTAGGGAAAATGACGTTTTCGAGTTGTCGTGTGTCGGAGGCAGCCTGTTTCGGCTCGTTTCCGTTTTTCGCGAAATTTTGCAAAAATTTGTCATTTTGTTTTTTGTTTTTTCGTTTGTCATTAGTACTGGTTTTGGGGGGTAGCAGGCTCCTGGAGGCACCTCTCTGTGGTGGGTGCCTCCTATCCTCACCCGCCAGTGCTGCTACAAAAGGGCATGCATAGCCATATGCTATGGATATGCATATTGCAGATGCAGCAGACTGGCAGAGGCACCCCTCTTTGGGGTGCCTTCCCTGCAACAGTCGATGAGACACAGTCAGGCAGCACTTGCAGGCATTGTTTGTATGGCACACAAATGCTGCTGCAGGAGTCAGCCAGAGCCACAAGTGACGGACTGGCAGACTCTTTGCACCCGCTCCAAGGGAAATGTACTTGCGTGTAGTGCAATGCAAGTAGATCTGGCTTAGGGTTAAGACGGGTTAGCGCAAGGGCTAGGGTTAGGCTAGTTACGGGTGAGGTTAGGGTGAGTATTGGGGTGCACCTCTGGGTGCCTCTCTGACCCACTTAGAAGGACAGTGTACTGGCGTATGGGTTAGGCTTAGGGTTCGGGTTCGGGTTCGGGCTACGGTTAGTGGGCTGTTTATGCCTGATTGGCACATCCCAGAAGTCTCTGTGGTCAACCTGGCCAAGTGGCCATGCGATTGTGCAGTTGTAAAAAAATAAAATAAAATAAAATAAAATAAAATCAGCAGAGACGTTTTTTTGCAAGAAAAACCCACTGCTGCTACTGTAAAAATTCAAGCATTTAAAATAGCTAATTTTCGCATGTTTCTGTGGTGCTTTGGTGGGGTTTTGGACCACAATTTAAAAAAAATATTGTGGTCGTCATTTTAGATCCCCCCGCACTGCATGGCAAATGGATGCGCCCTCCCAGCCTGGTACAGTCTCCAAAACCTGGCCATGCGATTGGTGGAATGGCTCCAAAAATTTGCATGGTCCACTCCCATGGGCGAGCCCATCATTGCGAATGCGCAGGTGTAAAAAAATAAAATAAAATAAAATAAAATCAACGGAGATGTATTTTGGCAAGACAAACCCACTGCTGCTACTGTAAAAATTCAAGCATTTAAAATAGCTAATTTTCGCATGTTTCTGTGGTGCTTTGGTGGATTTTTGTACCACGATTTCAAAAAAAATATTGCGGTCGCCATTTTGGATCACCCCGCCCGCACACCGCATGGCAAAGGCAGACGAGACGATGCCCCCTGCCTGGTACCAGCAGCGCAGCAGTAGCACTAGCCAAGGAGAGGGGGGCAGGGAAACCCCCCACCCAAATAAAACACCCTTCTGGCCTGGTAGATGCCCTCAGACAGTTTTCGCCTGCTTTTAGGGTCAGGAATCGTTTTTTTTAAAAAAAATTTAAAAACTTTTTTTCTGTGCCGCTTGGCATCACGGGATCGCCGCGATGCCAGGAACGACCACGACAAATCAGACCCAATTATTCTTTAGTCGGTTCGAGTTCGAGTTCTGGCGGAGTAATTCCCGTTACCGTTTCCGTTGCGTAACGGAAACGAGTAACGGAAACGGAAACGGGAATTCCGCTAAGTCGTGCCCATCTCTACCCACCAGCTGTGTGTTTTACATGAAAGTCAAAACCCACTTGAAATACAGTTGTACCCTGGGTTACAAACGATCCAGGTGATGTATTTTCTGGGTTATGTAACAAAGTCCTTCAGAAAACAATGCATCTGTTTAAACATTTTAATGCAAAAAACCTGGTTTACACATTATTTCACACACACACACACACACACACACACACACACACACACACACACACACACACACACACACACACACACACACACAATGGTTTACACATTTTTCCCTGAAGGACTTCATTTCCTAGGATGCATTGCACCCCATTCAGATCTAGTGTACGTAATTTCCACTTTACAAAGCGTTGCTGGGAATGGGTCAACATCGTAACTCGAGGTACCACTGTACTGGGGGTTCCGATCAGCCCAGTGTTGGGAGGGGCACCTTTGTTGACCCACCCGGGGGGAGACAAGCTGCCCACTAGGTAGGCTAGCCAATGAGGGTTTGCCAGAACACCCACCACTATCCTTAGATAGGAACTCCAGTTTGTTATGAGGAAGGAAATTTAATGTTCCAGCATCTGACATCCATCTTGGAGATTCTGATTCTCATTCGAAAGCAGAGCTCTAACTCATCCCTCACTGACATGGAAGGTGGCTTGTTGCCTTACTTGGGTCAGAACTTCTCATGCAACAGTACAAGAGAAACCACGTAAAATAATGACGATGTACCCTCAAGTGAATTCTGAATTCAGGTTTTCTAGGTAGGAAATGCTCTGAGGTGGCTTACCATTTTTTTCCCTGGAACTGTGCAAGTTTCTCAAGGCCCCACAGGATGGCTTTATTTTTCAGGAACCACTGACCGCAAAAGAGAATTGACCTCTCAGCCACTGGCTCCACAGCCAGTTACCCAAACCACTGAGGTATTCAGCCAGCATACTTAACACAAGGAGATCTCAAATCTATCCTTGCTGAGCTTTGAAGACGTTAAACCACATGTAACAACCACCACTTGAGTGAGGGTTCTGCCATTATTGGATATAGACCATGTCAGCAAAATTAGACATGTCTTACTGTGGTCGAGCTCCACAAGCAGATCCCTTAATAGATCCCTCCCCAAGAAACTATTTTATCCTTATTGACAAATTTCATTAGCTAATACTGATCAAGAAGAGCCATGCTGCATTCATTTCAAAGCCCACTTTTAGTGCAATTCATGCCTTATAATGAAAACATATAAAACTTGGAAGACAAAGGACATTGATCGCCCTAGAATGGTGGAACGGGCAAAGTGCATAAGAGGAGCATTATAATAATCTATAATGCACCACGTTTCTAGTCCTAAAATGTGAGCACGCTGTAGCCCTCAGACTCCTGGGAATGTAGCAATGCAGCACTTTGTCCTTGTTGAGGCAGAGTAGGAGAGCTGGGAAATAATAAATGATGTCTTAGCTTAGTAATTATAGAATTTTATTCTGCTTTTTTAAGAAGTCCCCATTATTGCTGCAGTGACGCATGGTGCCCTCTCACCTTACAAATGAACAGTTGAGTTCTGAAAAGCATGCTCACATATTTAAAGACATGCACCACAGACCCCCATTCTGACGGATGCTTGGAGTTTCCTCCCTGTATTCCATGAGTGTGCATGGGTCATGGGGACTGGTGGGGGAATCACAGTAGCAGGGCCTGCCCTTGCTCTGTACCTATCCTGGTAAACATATGCTGCAAGGTACTGCTGGTTCTCTGGCAGTGTGCGTAAAATATAGCCTTCTAGGACTGCTACTCCCATCAGCCTTGTAGTGGTAGCAAACCTTTGGCACTCCAGATGTTTTGGACCAGAACTCCCACAGTCCTTTGTCATTGGCAATCTAGCCTCAGAGTTCTGGGAGTTGTGGTCCAAAACATCTGGAGAGCCAAAGGTTCACTACCACTGTACCAGCCCATGAGTCTAACAACAGCCAAAGGGGTTCAACCCGGCATTGGCAGTGCTTCTTAAAACAAGCTGGAGGTTGATTGTTTAGTATTTAATGCAATTAATTGTGGACTGATTTGTGGACCCGGCACCAAGGCTTTGAATGTGTAACTCTTAAAAGTTGGGTATGATTTTATGCACAGAATGGAGTATTGTTATGAGAGGCTCCTTGTTTTTAGCTTATGTGGCAGGTAAGCACAACACAGTACTTTGCCTGACGGAAATAGCTTTACCCAATAATAGATACCTATGTGTTTATATATATGACATTGGGGCTCTTTCCACCTTAACAATCTTTTCCGTCCTGCATTGTTACCCGTGTAAAGACAGGAGCAACCCATTTGCCTATTCATACTAGCAGCATTACGTTGCCTCTAATGATAAGCCTTCTTCTTAGTGGTCTAAATCGGCAGCTAGGTTCAAAACTCAAATGTCTCATAAAGAAGTTTCTTATTAAAGGCATTTAAAAAAAAACAAGCCAGAGAGTTATGAGTCTCAGAGTGACATAAATAAATAAATAAATAAATAAATAAATAAATAAATAAATAAATAAATAAACAAACAAACAAACAACATGTATCAAAGAGACCCACAGATCTTCTTGGAGGCTTGTTCGGTGCCGACGCTGGCCACATTTTGGCACCAAGTCAAAAAATATTTATTGGAAACTTTGGGGATCAAGGATTGTTAGGTTTTACGTTGCTTGATTTTAGAATGATTTAGTTATTGTATACTTAAAATAGTTTTGGATTGCTCTGTAACCACCACCACCCCTCAAGAATCTATGACATCAGGTGGTCTATAAGTGTTTTAAACCAACCAACCAACCAACCAACCAACCAGTTACCATTGCCCCCCCACTCGGAATGACCAGGCGAGACAGGTGTTGGGGGTAACTGGGCCACACTTTATTAACCAATAACAACATCATAACAACAGGAGGGGCCAGGCATCCCTTCCTTGGTTGGAACCCCGGGTCTCCGGGACCCTCCAACCGAGCAGCCTCAGGCTAGCCGTCAACCCCCAGGTGGTGCCGTCGTCCGACAGCACCCACCAGGCCAGTCAATTTGGTTATCTCCTCCCTGCCCTTGTTATTCTCCAACCTGGGTAATTCCCAGCGCAGGGAGGCGTCTGCCCTCCCCCACCCCAGCCCCGAGACCTCCTGGCCCGCGGTGCTGTGGTGAGGGGGCATTTGGGTTTAGTTGTCAATCATGGCTGCCTGCTGCCCTCCCTCAGCTTTTCGCTGCCATAGTGTGACCAAAGAACAATTCCGCGACTTTAACCTCGAGGAACCAGTGTGGGATAGGCGAAAAATCCCCGCTCTCACATGCCCAATCTAGAGTGCGGGTCAAAAATTCCTATCCGGCCCCAAAAAAGGCGACCAGGTAAACTCACACTGGCCCTAACGCGGTGGGTGGGTGGGGAACGCCGGTCTAAACTGACTGGAGTTGGGGGGGAGGAGCCGCCCTTTATTGCGCGCTCCTCCCCCCGCCCTGCCAGGGCACGTCCTCCCTGCCTCGCCCCTCCGTCCTCCTTGGGAGGGGCAAAACGGCTCCGCGGGGGGACTAGCCGCCCGCGGAGCTAGCATTGCCCCCCCACTCGGAATGACCAGGCGAGACAGGTGTTGGGGGTAACTGGGCCACACTTTATTAACCAATAACAACATCATAACAACAGGAGGGGCCAGGCATCCCTTCCTTGGTTGGAACCCCGGGGTCTCCCGGGACCCCTCCAACCGAGCAGCCTCAGGCTAGCCGTCAACCCCCAGGTGGTGCCGTCGTCCGACAGCACCCACCAGGCCAGTCAATTTGGTTATCTCCTCCCTGCCCTTGTTATTCTCCAACCTGGGTAATTCCCAGCGCAGGGAGGCGTCTGCCCTCCCCCACCCCAGCCCCGAGACCTCCTGGCCCGCGGTGCTGTGGTGAGGGGGCATTTGGGTTTAGTTGTCAATCATGGCTGCCTGCTGCCCTCCCTCAGCTTTTCGCTGCCACTGCCGCGGGCCTAGCCTTGCTATGGCCCCGGCCACCCACAAGCCTCCAATTCCGCCGCCAGGCCCCTCCGCAAATCCCGCAAGAACAATTCAGTGCCCGCGTCTGTTAGGTGCACTCCGTCCGGTCTGTAGAGCTCCGTCCGGCGAACGTTGAACTCTGGGTGGCCCAGGACTGCCCCAAACTCCCGGCAAACCGCCCTACAAACCTCCTGGTTCACGCCCTTCCTGGAGCGGTTCAACTTTTGTGGGTCACAGTCTGCCCGCCATGTCTGCCTTGGTATTAAAGTTGACCACAAAACCCTGCAGTCCGGGAACTGCGCCTTCCATGTAGCCAGGTCCCGCAGAATTTCCAAAATCAGTGATTTACCCGTCTGCTTCGTCAAATCATTCCCCCCCAGGTGGATCATGAGGAAATCCGGTGGCACGCTCCTGGCCGCATCCATTGCCACGCCCAGGAATTCCCGCCACCTCATTCCCCTCTTGCCCCACCATTCAATCGTTGCCCTACTGCCCAGCCCTAAATTTGGCCCCCATCCCGATCTGCAGGCGTATTTCTCGGCCCAATATACATAACTGTGGCCCACAAAAACAATTCTCGCCCTGCGGGCGCGGCCTCCTGGTCCTGAGGAAACAGAAACAACACGTTAAATGTCCGGCAACGGCCGCACTTATCTTTTATAACATTGGGATGCCCACCTCCCCAGTCGGCGTATTTAGCCCTCGTCGTATCCCACTGCCGCGGCCGTTGACGCCGCCCCAATCCTAAACGAGTGCGTCCCGAACTTGAGCGTGCCTAGCCCCAGGGCCCCCAGCACCCTGCCGGTCACTGTGGCAAACTGGAATTTGGTCAAGGGGCGCCCGTCCTGATGTATAAAGACGTAGCCCGCCCCAGCGCCTCGCCGTGCTATGTATTCCCCCATGGCTGCCACCGGGCAAATGGTCCCCACCGAACATGGGCCTAGCCCTATTTCGGCACCTTTTCCCCTCTGGTCTGTCTTGGACCTCCTAATCTTCACTGTCACTTTCCCCCCCGCCAGAGATATGTCTGTCATGCATAGCGCTGTCCAGGACCTGTCCTGCCCGCTCGCCGCCACCAGCTCACTGACGCGCAGGGCGCCAAAGAAGGCCAACAAAGAGGCCGCCTTGAACAAGGCGGCCTCATAACTATCCGCACAAACCTCCGGCCATTTGGCGCACATGCGCTCCAGGAGCCGCGGCGAGAGCGGGAAGCGGGCGTCTGGGGCCCTCCCCCGCATTCTGGACCAGCCCGCCACCATGCCCCGCACCCGGAAATCCTTCGTGGTGTCCGTGTGGCCCCCGAGACGGGAAAAGAATGCCAAGGCCGCTAGCTTCCCTTGTAGGGAAGCGGGCGCCAACCCCTTGCGGTGCATGTATACCAGGAACCTCTGCAGGTGCTCCACGGGAAGGGGCCATCGCTGGTCCAGGCCCTGCGTCTCCCGGAAAGATGTAAATTCACCCATCACTGCTGCATAGCCCCGCTGCGTCCTAGGGGCGACGGAGCAGCGAAGAGCTCCGTCGGCCTCGGCGCGCCAACCTGCCATACCTCCGGCGGGATCTCCATGGGCAGAGTGGCCGCTTCTGGGGCAAGGGCCCGGAAACGCTCGGCCTGTCGGCGGGACAAAGCGTCAGCGATCTCATTTTTGATTCCCGGCACATGGCGGGCGTGCACCATAATGTTAAATTGCAATGCCCGTAGCACCAGGGCCCGTACCAGCCCCATGACCCGGGGGGAGCGGGACGTAAGGCCATTGATAACGTGTACCACCGCCATATTATCGCACCAAAAGTGCACCACCGAGTTGGCCCACGCCTTTGACCAGATGTAAAGTGCAGCCCATATGGGGAACAACTCGAGGAAGGTGAGGTCCCGGGTGACCCCCTCCGCCTGCCAATCACTCGGCCAGGGCCCGCTACACCACTCCCCTTTCCAGTAGATGCCAAACCCCAGGCCCCCGGCTGCGTCAGCGTGGACCTGGAATTGTGCACCCAACCGGAGCTCATCCCTCCAGAAGGATACCCCGTTAAACCCCTGCAAAAAGCAGTCCCACACTGTCAGGTCTTCCCGCATGTCCGCTGTCACCCTGGTCCTATGCGTCGGCTTTCGCAGCCCCCTCATAGCTGCGCATAGCCGGCGCAGGAATGCCCGCCCAGGGGCCACCACTTTGCAAGCAAAGTTAAGGTGCCCCACGAGCTCCTGCAGTTCCCGCAGGGAGATCTTGCGGCGGTGGCGTGCCTGGTACACCCTGGCCCGCAAGTCCAGCAGCTTGTCCCGGGGCAATTTGCAAGCCTGTTCTCTGGTATCGATCTCTATCCCCAAGAAGGTGAGTACCTGGCTGGGCCCCTCAGTTTTTTCCTCCGCCAGTGGCATGCCTAATTCCTCTGCCAAGGCACGGAACTTGGTTAGCAGTTGCCCACACCTGCCTGTGCCTGCTGGGCCGCAGAAGAGGTAATCATCCAAATAATGTGCTGTGCTCCTCCACCCCGTGACATGTCGCAGGCGCCACTCTATGAAGGAGCTGAACGCCTCAAAAATGGCGCACGAAATGGAGCACCCGAACGGCAGTGCCCTATCCATATAGAATTGGCCCCGGAATCTGAACCCCAGGAGCTCAAAGTCCTGCGGGTGTACGGGGAGCAGGCGAAAGGCCGACTTAATGTCGCATTTCGCCATCTCCGCCGCCACGCCGCAGGCGCGCACCATGCGCACTGCGGCGTCGAAGGATGTATACCTTACTGAGCAGAGCTCGGGGGGTATGCCGTCGTTGACGGAAGCCCCCGCGGGGTGGGATAGGTGGTGTATCAGGCGGAATTCCCCAGGGGCTTTTTTGGGCACCAAACCAATCGGGGACACTCTCAGGTTAGGCACAGGCGGGACCTGGAACGGGCCGAGGACCCGGCCCTCCGCGACCTCCTTGCGTATCTTATCTTCGGCTACCCCCTCTGCCAGCTCTAGGGATCTCAGATTCTCGGCTAACTGGGGGGCACGGGCTCCACAGAAAGGAATACGAAACCCTAACTCAAAACCGGTAACTAAGAAACATGCGGCCTCTACATCGGGGTACTCTGCCGCCCACCGCCGCAACACGTCCAGCCTAATTGGGCTGGGTCCCTTTCGCAGGGGGCCCATCCGGTCCCCCGGGCTTCTTAGGCCCTCCCCCATCCCGGGGTCTACCTTGCTGCGGACGCGCCCTGCTACAGCTAGTGGCCGGGTGTTGGGCCCCGCAGACAGAGCACTCGTGCTTGAAACGGCAGGGCTTCCTGTTACAAACGCCCTGTCCGTTATAGTCCCAACAGACGAGCCGGACTTGAACCGGCTGGCCCGCCGAGCGGGCAGATGCGAGGGCCGGTCCCCTTCTAATCGTGTGACCACTGTCATACCTCTCCCCCAAGATAGGCCTATTTGGGGTCATAAATTGCAACCACAGGGGGGGCAACGGCTCATCCCAACGCACATATGGGTCTAGAGCTGCTCTCCGACGGAACTCCTCATCGTACAAAAGCCAGCAGTGTCCCGGGTAATCTACAAACGCCCTGTATATGATGTCCAAGTATTTCAGCATGGCCTGAGCCCTCCAAGGGTGGGCCTGCAGCGTCAGGGACATGAATATTAGGTATGCCGGCAGCCAGGCGGCCCAGGAGCGCTCCGGCTTCTTCTTGAGCCGGCGTTCCTTATCCAGGGGGTCCTCTTTGTCCAATTCTTTTACATCCAGCTCTCTATTGAGCAAACTAAAGATATCTACATACTCCCCGCGCCAAATCTTTTCCCTGGTTGCCTGGGCCAGGTGATGGCCGAATGGGGATGCATAGTCCCCAAACGGGATAGCTGCTGCTGCCACCCCAGGATACCCTGGGGCGGCCGCCATGCCCAGCCAGGGCAGCCCTCCCGCTGCCATGTGTCCAGCACCTGGCCATCCCGCCGGTTGGCCGGGCGGCCACTGTACTGGACCCCGGGCAACCCGGCAGGAATTGCCCCCCACAGCAGGTGTAGTTTGACCCGGTTTCGGCCCCGCCATTGGTGGCGCGGCTCCAGGCGTCCAGGGCGGGATCGGTCCCCATGCCGGAAGCACCGTGGTCGGGAAGTGGGCCGGAGGTGTCTGGGTTACTGCTGGTACCGGAGCGGCCACCCCCGGCCGGGGCAGAGCCCGCTGGCCAAGGCCATGTCACAGTGGGCGCAGGTTCAGGCGCGCATGCCAACTCACTGGGTGTTGCGGTCTCCGTCGCAGGCGGTGTTGCCTGTGTCTCCTGCGCCAGGACTGGTTCCATGCCCGCGTCTTCCTCCGACTCCGACTGCGCCGGTCTTGGCCTCTTAGCTGCCGCCAGCGCTGCGCTGGCTCCCGCCGATGTACTGGGAGCCGCCTCCATCTGTTCCAGGGCGGCAAAGCGAGCGGACATGTTAGCGGCCCTCTCCCTCAACTGAGCCCGTTTACGCGACTTGGCGGGCCGTACGCCAGTCCTAGGGGTCGGCTGCGGCTGAAGGTTTGGCTGATCCACCCCCTTGGCTGCTTCCAAGGCCTTCAGCCTTTCCTCCAGCTGTAACCATATGGGCCACTGCTCTTCATCTGATTCATCTGCGGGACTGAGCGCCTGCTGCTGTGGCTGTCGCGCTGCTGGCTGCTTGCCCTTGCCAGCCCTCTTAACCTTGCCCGGGGCCATAATACCTCGCTCTGCTTCCACTAGGCCGGGTTCCCCCCAGCCAAGTGCCAAGCAGGCCAAGGTCGTCTGTCCCCTATGCCCTGGGCCCCAAACTATGTGGGAGTGGAGGTGGGGGGGGGAGTATGAGCGCTTCTGGACCCCGGGGGCGCCTGGCTGAGGGCCGGCTTCTCCACCCACAGGCACGACAGGGGATGTTAGGCCTCCTCCCTAATGTTCGCCCTCGGCCTCGCCTAGCGTCCAGCCTCCGCTGGCGCAGCTTGTGGCTCCCCGGCCCGTCCGGGGCCGCTTCCTCCTTCGGCCAACCCCCTCTGGGGCCCTCCCCAGACCCAAGAACGGCTTTCTGGCCTTGTTGCAAGGGGGGGTAAGGTGCCGCCCGCCCACGCGGCCTGTGGTCCGTTCCCCCCCGCTAGTCTGTCCCCGGCCTCCCGCCCTCCCGGAGGCCTTTCTGCCGCCTCGCCCCGAGGCCTCGGCGGCCGTTTCCCACCGCCCAGCGTCGACCCGCTCACTGTGGTGGGGGAGGGCCGCTGCCTCTCCCCCGCTCCGCTGTCCGGCCTAGCCCGGCCCCGGTCACGGCCCCAGGCGCCGCTGGCCGCCGCAGGAGCCGCCGCCGCCGCGGCCGCGGCCGCTGAAGCCGCCCCGCGGCCGCCGACTCCGCCGCCGAATCTGCCAAAGCCGCCGCCGGCCCCCGAGCGCCGCCCGGCTCCGCGCCCAGCGCCGCCGAAGCCGCCAACGACTCCCACCGCCGCCGCGCCGCCGCCGAAGCCGCCGCCGACTCCGCGGCCGCCGCGGCCGCCGAAGCCGCCCCGGCGACTCCGCGCCGCGCCGCGGCCGTCGAAGCCGCCGCCGACTCGAAAACTCCTCCGAAGCCGCCGCCGAGCGCCCTGCGCCGCTCCTCAGCTGCTGGGCTCCCGGCTCCGGCTCCGGCGGTTAAAAACACGTAGGCCGCACAAACGGCCCCGCAAGATGGCGCCCGCCACGTGGCCCCAGCCACAAAATGGCGGCGCCCAGCCGGCGTTCGGATGATGATGCTCCTCCGAACGCCGGTCTAAACTGACTGGAGTTGGGGGGGAGGAGCCGCCCTTTATTGCGCGCTCCTCCCCCCGCCCTGCCAGGGCACGTCCTCCCTGCCTCGCCCCTCCGTCCTCCTTGGGAGGGGCAAAACGGCTCCGCGGGGGGACTAGCCGCCCGCGGAGCTAGCATTAGTTACTTTTGGGGAAGAGTGGAAACCAAGAGTGGATAATTACATGTCACTGGGCAGGGGTTCAGTGATGCTGCTCCACTATAACAAGAAAGATAAACAAAGCAGTTGCTGTCATTTATTTATTCATTTAATTTTTATGCCACTTGTCTGATGACAAGATAATCATAATCATGACAGACCTACGCAGCTGGAAATGACCCTGTGGATCAGCAACCCCCATCAATACTGGGATGGGGGTTTCCTGCACGGCAGGGGGTTGGAATGGATGGCCCTTGAGGTCTCTTCCAACAATATGATTCTATGATTCTAAGTCCAACCCCTGTCAAGAAGACACAGTGGGAAACTGAACTCCTGACCTTTATCCCTGCAGCCACAGACTTAAAGCACTCAGCTATCCAGCATTTTGTGATGTTACAGAGGAGTGGCCTTACCTTTTGCTAAGTTACAACAGGGATGTAACTTAATTATGCCTTAACTGACGCAAACAGGAATTAATTAATGATAGCATATTATCTGCAATGAGTTAACTGCAGACGCTGTGAGGCACTGCTTTTGAAACAGCAGAAACTTTCAATTTATTGGGTTGTTTTTTTGTACTTGGACTCAGAAGGAAAGCTATTTGTAGGATTCCCTGCCATGGGTGCCAAAATAATTTGTTCTGCTAGGGGAAATTAGGCACCTTGACTCGGAGATGGAAAAGTAGGTCATTTGCTGTTCTGATTCAGGTAGCAAAATATCTTGGGTCAGCCCAGTGTCATTTCATCTCAACCCTGAATAAGAAGTAAATGGACTCGAGTTCTGTATAGAAAGAGGAGGCTTTGAAGCTCTAAGCACTTTGGAGAACATTGTAAATTACTGGGGCTGACATCAAAGACCAAGTGCCAGTTTACCTGCCAGAAACATCATCCGAGTTAGGGCAAGTGTCAAGCTGTCTAACCGCTAGGGACAGGCCAGATCTTGGTAGCAAAGATGGACTGCAGAATTAAGCAATAAAAAGAAAAGAAGAGGAAGAAACAACGTTAGACAAGAATTTTGACAGGCAGTCTAGGAATGAAACACCTGACATCGTCTATTTGGGAGTTACACAATTCGCTGTCAACAAGTGAAAACTCATTTTTTAAAAATGCAGTGGTGCCTTGGGGATGTTTTTTATTTTATTGACTGTATTGTAAGCAATTTAGATTTGAAGGTTAATGGATTGGATAGATATGTGAAGATGCAGGGAGTGTCAGGGTACAATCCTGTACTCGCTTAGCGTGCAGCTACACAGCAGGAAAAAAAATGAAAAATTGATCTGTTGTGCCATTGCATCCAGACCTTGTCTTTTCATATCAATTGGCTAAAATCCTGTTGTTTAAAATTAGACTGCACAAGGTAGATGACATCATCATCATGGGAAAGCCACTTGGAGCTGTGAAATGTGAGGCAGCCACACCTATAATTTCTGAAGACAGCTGCTGCCAGAATGATTTTTGACCATCACTCCAAAGGGAGACTGCCCATGTCTACTCTGAAGTTTAGCTTAATCACGATGCTACTAACTGAGCAGTGTTTATTCTCCTGAGATGACATACTGCCTCATAGAATATCCTGTGCTACTTCACTGCCTCCTGTTTGAAGCTTTCACATTTCCTGAAGTTCGTGTCTGACAACGGTGTCGCAGAAATTATCATGTTAACTGCTTGGGAACTCCTTTTGCTTCTGAAGGGTAGTTGATATTGTAGCTTTTAGCCATAAATTAAGAATCCAGAAGTGGCTTTTCTACTAAAGCTTAATGATGCATCTAGACTGAGAGATTTTCATGCAATCTGCTACAGGAAGCCGTGCAGGCTCATCCAGACCAATATCAGGTTTGTCACTGGGGTTTTTGGGGTCCCCCCCCCACACACACACATTCTATCCACACAGCATTAAATATTGTTCTTATATGAAATTGATGTCCCTGATGTTAGTTGGGTTTAATTTTTCCTTCATTTTGTTCTGAAAAATAAATCAGGAAAAAATCCAAAGTGTGTCAAATATATACCACCACCAAAGATGTTATTTGGGTGGTCTACAAGTAATTATTCAGGGTACACATTGCCCCCCCACTCCCCAAGAAAGCTGAGTACTCATATTACCAACCTCAAAAGGATGGAAGGCTGAGCTGACCTTGAGCCTGCTACCTGGCACTGAATCTCAGGTCATGAATCCCAGATCATAAAGCAGGAGGCTCTATAAACATGAGGTTTAGTGCTATAATGCTTCTTGTTGTTTGAAGCTGGTCTGATGAAAGTTTCTGGTCAGAGGTGTTCAATTTAGAAATAAAAAAGGACAACCTTCCAGAAAAGAAAGTCTCCAGAGATGTGCGGTCCTCACCCTGCAACTCTCTTTCCTCAACAGCAAGATTCCAGCCATTGTTCGACCGTTCTCCACCTTTCCTCCAATTTCACTTTGTCTTTAATTGTTGACATCCTCAGCGCATTCTCATCCCCTTCTTTCTGTTCCTATACAATGCCGGTGCAGTTGTGTGCCGTCTGATTCTGTGCTTAAAAACACACATGAGCTGAGAAGAGGATCAATGATTGAACACAGCAAGGAAAAGTCAGCAAGAACTCCCTATCTCATCAGTAACTTTCCCAGAATATAAAAATTAAAAATGAACGGAATAAATATTTCATGAAGTGGTTTTTCAGCATTCTAGCTTCTTTAAATCTTACTGCCTGTTTATTACACTGTGGACTTGACTTGCTTTATGTAGAGGAAGAAGGGACTGACTGATGTTGCAAATCAACGGCTAATTAATACCTTCTCCATTGGGATGGGTTTGTTTCTCTTACGGTAGGCCTGTGATGGTGTTTAAAGATGCCCTTCCTTGCCACTTCTGCATTTGACTAATTATCTGTCAAAAGCAGTGCCCTTGTTTTTGGTGTAAAGTGAAGTGCTCATATCCCTGAGTTCTTCTCATATAGCAGCAGGCGATTTTGGAAGGGGCCCGAGACAGGAGAGCATTAATGCATTAGACTTCCACAGAGTTTATAGTTGCAGGTCTCAGGACATTGGCTGAAGTCTCATCAAGCTGCTGTGCTTCAGGTCTGCAAGGTTAGTGGCACTGGATAAGGTGACTCTTGATCATGTTTGAGGACACTTCAATATATGGGTACCATTTTTCTGCCCACTCTGAAGGTGAAAGATACTTTTGCCCAGGGTCAAGACACAGTTCGCAAGGACATTGAGGGCAACTCAAGACTGGTGTGTGGGTTTTTTTTTTAATTTAATGAGATGAAGGAGTCCAAGGTGGGTCATGGTAGAAATAGGTGGGTGTACCTCACACCAACATAGCTCTTGAGAAGGGGCCACAAATGGCCCCTGCTTGGACCATGGACTGCTTATGTTTCCTATCATGTCACTTAGAGAAGCTGACTGAATCTTCCTTCAATCTGGTAGTAGGACAGCACCTTTCACTCTACTACCATTATATCTGTTAGCTTAAGAGGCCAGGGGTGCCTGCATAGGACAGTTTGCTGCCTCCTAAAAGACCATAGCAAGCTGCCTAGATACCCTAAGCACATCCAATATCTCCTGCTTTCAGAAGCTAACCAGGGTCGTCCTTGGTTAGTACTTGGGTGGGAGACCACCAGAGAATATCAGGTGCTGTAGGCGTCTGAAGTAGGAATGGACAAACCACTCCAGTATTTCTTCCAAGAAAACTCCATGGACATGGGGTCACAAAAAGTCAGTCATGACTGTAATGACACAACACACACACACACACACACACACACACACACACACACACACACACACACACACACACACACACACACACACACACACACACAAAGACCATAGTAGAGGAATAAAATTTGAGACAGACCCCAGGGAGTGAGTAACCAATGGGAGCAAATGGATGTTGATGCAAGAGACTAAAGGGAAGGACCCTAACAAAATGTTGGGTTTCTTGATATAGTTACTGGACTTTCCCACCGCCCTTCAAGACAGTCATGCCAAAGAAAAAAAAAGCAACTCATGGACAAACAGAAGAAAGTAAAATATCATGGAAGGAAGAGAGACTTCAGTGGTGGTACCCTGCAAAGTGTGTGCAGTGTTAGTCTTTGTCTCTGAGAACAACATGGTGCGCTCAGCAGCAAGTGAGAGATTTGGAACAGTGAGGCTATGCTTAAGCCTACAAGAGAAGAGAAAGAGTATACAGTATCTGCTGGGGATTGGTATCTGCTGCGGATTGGTTCTAGGCCTTCCTGTGGATAATGAAAACCGTGGATAAAAGACAACGCCTGCCCACCCGCTTCCAAACTGCTGTTTCCTGACAGTAGCTTGCTTTATGACTGCTGTTTTGAGACAGTAGCTTGCTTTACAACTGCTGTTTGTGACAATAGCTTGCTTTTGTGGTTGCTGAATTATTTAATTTTTTCCCTCTGCCAACCGTGGATAACTGAATCACTGGATAATGAATCAGTGGATATGGGGCTCCTACTGTAGCTACACAAAATGTTTACAGAGGACCTGAAAACAATCAAACAGAAAAGAGGACACTACTGTAGGACCCCAGAACCCACTGATTCATTAACCACTGATTCAGTTATCCACGATTGGCAGAGGGAAAAATAAATAATTCAGCAGCCACAAAGCAAGCTACTGTCACAAAGAGCAGCTGAAAAGCAAGCTACTGTTGCAAAACAGCAGCTGTAAAGCAAGTTACTATCACAAAACAGCAGTTTGGGGGTCATTTGAAGGGCTTTGAAGACCTTCCTCTTCAAAGAAGCATTTGGTGACCTCATTAGTTAGTTTCTCTTTCTTTTCTTTGCTCTTACCGTCTGCCGCCATCTTGCCTTCTGCTGCCCTTGCTTGGTGGCCTTGTTATTTTTAGCTTTTTAGCCTTTTTAGCTTTTTAGCTTCTTGCGCTGTTAGCCGCCCAGAGTTCCCGTTGGGAAGATGGAGCGGGATATAAGTATTTAAATAAATAAATAAATAAATAAATAAATTTTGGCATTCTCTCTTATCCACGGTTTTCATTATCCATGGGAAGGCTTGGAACCAATCCCCAGCATATACTGGGGTCTTACTGTATATACAGAGAAATACTAGCTCAGCTACTCGGTGGGGATTGGAATATATTAATAGATGATCAAGAAAGGGCAGAAGTGCTCAGATCCTACTTTAGCTTTTCTTTTCCCCAAATAACAGTCGATGATCATCAAGCAAATGTGAAGTACTAGTAGACAGGACCAGACTGCAGCTTGAGATTCATAATATTCCATTATTTATTTCCTATCTTCAAAAAAGGGCTAAAATGAGGACTATGGGAACCACAGAGCAGTCAGACGGACATCAATCCCAGGGAAAATGCTAGAGCATATTATAAAGCAAGCCCTAAGCAAGCATCTTGAATACCATGCAGGAATGAATGCTGTTCCACAACATTTTTATTTATTGCTTGATTGAGGGAGTACAGAGAATGGTTATCAAATTTATGGATGACACAACTTTGAGCGGAATAGCTAATACTGTGGAAGACAACAACAAAATTCAAAACTATCTTGATAGAACCTAGCACTGTACTGAAAACAACTGAATGAAATTTAACAGGAATAAATGCTAAGTTCTCCACCTAGGGCAGGGGTCTGCAACCTTTAAGACATAAAGAGCCATTTGGACCCGTTTCGGACGGGGGAAAAAACTGGGAGCCGCAAAACCATTGCGACATCACCGGGCGGGCAGTGTGGAGCGGAGTGGCGAACCTGTCACAGTCACCTCCCGGAGCCGCGGCAAAGGTTCCAAAGAGCCGCATGCGGCTCCGGAGCCGCGGGTTGCAGACCCCTGACCTAGGGAGACAGACAAGACAGACAGATAGACAGACACATGGTTACAAGATGGAGAGATAACTGGCAAATTTTTGTCAATTCCAAGCTGAATAGCACCCAACAGTGGGATGTCCTTGCATAAATAAATAAATAAATAAATAAATAAATAAATAAATAAATAAATAAATAAATAAATGATACATTGACAGAAGCATAATTTGAAAATTCCATGTAGTACTAGGTCAATGGTGGCAAAACTTTTAGAGGCCGAGTGCCCAAACTGTGATTCCAAACCCACTAATTTTTTGCAAAGTGCCAATACAGCAATATATCCTGAATACATGATGCCGGGTGCCCATAGAATGAGCTCCGAGTGCCTCCTTTAGCACCCATGCCATAGATTCAGCAACACTGCTAGTGGCTTCCCCAGGACAAAAAAGAACTAAAAGGGAGCCCTGGGACATCCTTGAGGGCAGATGGTGCAGCAATTTATCTTCACTCTACGGATGTTGAAAAAGGGGGGAATGGCAGAGATACTGAGAATATAAATTCCTTTTGTGGCTCAAAAGCCTATATACTTGTGCCCTTAAGGGACACAAATGGAAAACTGAGACGTAGGAGGACCATGTGTCCATCACCAAATTAGACATGGGCACAACCAGAAAAAATGACATTTCCAGTTTTCGATTGTCGGAATGGGTCCGTTTCGGCTCGTTTCCGTTTGTCACGAAATTTTTCAAAAATTTGTCATTTCCGTTTGTCGTTTGTCATTTCCACCGCGATTTAGCGCAATTTGACTTCCCAGAGCATAGGGGCGTCCCGGAATCAGGGTCGGCGCTAGGTGTTTTTGCGCCCTAGGTGGCGGGCGGGATGGGGCGGGTGGCGGTGGTGGTGGCGGGTGGCCATGGGTGGGCGGCGGCCTCCAGCCTCCCTCCTCAATCTCGATCGGATCACACCAGCACCAGCAGCCAGCCGTCCTCCCTCAACCACATCCATACACCCGACTGCAATTTCTGGAAGGTGCCTCGGCATCCAGAAGTGTCAGTCAAAAACCTGGTGATGCCATTGGTGGAATGGTTCAAAAAAATTGCATGGTCCCATCCCATGCCCAGCCCAAATGGGCAGGTCTAAAAAAATAAAATAAAATAAAATAAAATCAATACGATGTTTTATTGCTATAAAAAAACCCACTGCTGCTACTATAAAAATTCAGGCATTTAAAATAAATAAATTTTACATGTTTCTGTGGTGATTTGGTGTGTTTTTTGACCACGATTACAAAGAAAAATTGCGGTCACCATTTTGGATCCCCCCCACCGCATGGCATGCAGCGAGACAGACAAGGAGGATGACCCCCCCAGCCTGGTGCAAGCAGCCAAGGACAGGAGAAGAGGGGGGAAAGGCCGGGGACCCCCCAGAAATCACCACTCTGGTAGGTGGCAAAGCCTCAGGCAGGCATATTTTCGCCTGCTTTTTTGGCCAGGAGTCGGGGTTTTTTAAAAAAACTTTTAAAACTTTTTCTGTGCTTTGCATCGCGCAATCGCCGCGATGCCACAAACGGAAATGAAAAACCCGACCAAATTTTTCTTTTTTCGGTTCGAGTTCGAGTTCTGACGGCTTAATTATCATTACCATTTCCGTTACGTAACAGAAATGATAACCAAAAACGGAAACGACAATTTCGCCAAGTCGTGCCCATGTCTACACCAAATAGAAGACAAAGGAGGATAGTGATTTGCATAAGACTGCACATGGTATTTTTAATGTACAATGGTGAAACTAAGAAATTATTTTTATACTTTGAATAGAATCTCACATCTCAGTAGGGTGGGAGAGTGACCTGCTGTCTGAGTGCCTGTTGAACCTGCTGTCCAGATGCTCACTGTGGGCAGCAACATCTGGGTTCCTGATCTCCATCTTTATGGTGCTTTGTCTTTTAACCTGAGTTGGCCTGGCTGGTCTTTCAAAATTAAGACGGAGGGATGTGCTCAACACATTCAGGCCATGAGCCTCCTATGTGAAAGTGCTTGGGAGTTTGAATTTCTGTGAGTCCAAGGAAATCGTCAAAGGGAATTGACCATACAGCTGTGGCTTTTAAAGAACTCATAGCTGAGACAAATCATTGTGATTTATTTATGCTATGGAAGTTAAAATATAAATAACTAAAAGGAAAAATCTTGTTCAGGGAAACAACACACAAAGAAGCAAGCCTGCCCAACAGCAGTAGTGTTACAATATGCAGAAACCAAAGCTAGGCTCAGGTAAGTCACTCTGTTCCAGGGTGGTTCCTTTCAGAACACCATGAGATCACACAAATCTATCGCTTTGCTTTCTGTAGCTCTGCAACATAACATTGTGAACACTTACAGTAATACCTTGTAAGATGAAGTTAATTCGTTCTACGATATCAATTGTCTTACGAATCATTCATCTTATGAAGTGAAGTTTTCCATAGGAATACATTGAAAACCAATTAATCTTTTCTAGAGGGAACAGAGTAATAGTTTTTTCAATGCATTCATATGAAAATGCTTTCTGAAACATTGAGAGGACCCCCATCAGCCTGCCAGCACCCTGGGAAACACTGTCATGGCACTTACCAACCTTGTGGTCAGTTGGGCTCTCCTGGCCATGCAGCTGCTTCCTCCCCTGTCACCACTGCCAGTGATCTACCAGGCGAGTGAGCAGGCAACCCTCCACTGCTGCTGCCACCACCACCGGGGAGTTTGGGGGTGGGTTGGCAGGTGAATGATTGACCCTATGCTGCCACCGCCACTGCCAAGGAGCTTGACAGTTGGTGGATGGATGTGCGGCGGAAGCTCCACTGCCACCGCTGCCAACACCAGAGACCTTGGGTGTGAGGGGCTTATTATGGCAGGCGTGGGGTTTTCAAAGTGCTGCAGCTGCCAGGACCCTGCCTGCCACAGAACCTGACTCTGAGGGGTTAAATGGTGAAGAGCTGCTGGAGGAGCCTTGCAGCTCAAATCAGCAAGCAGCTTGGTCTGATATCTTCACCTCCTAGAAGGGCCATGGGCAGGATTCTGCAAAGACGTGCTACCAGAAGAGCTAGGGAAAGGGTCTTTGATGCTAGATGGAGAATCAGGTTGGGAAGCCCTGAGTACTAGCAGAAGCCTTTCCAGAAGTAAGCCTTTCCAGAAGTAAGGCTGTGTTCCCTGTTTTAGGATAAAGCTGGCAAGCTCACCTTGAGCTCTCTGTGGGAGCAACGCGTCATTTGAACTTGCAACCACGTTCCTGTCTGTGACCTTGGCTCTGTTTCCTGACTTTGGACTGGCTTCCTGGTCAACAGCTTGATCTGTTCCCTTGGGTTTGGCATCTGGTTTTCGTGAGATATTTGTGTGTGTGATCTGTGTGCGGGGCTTGACAGCAGCCAAGGTGTCACTGACTGGGCCATTTTTTAAGTCACCCAGCCTATGACAGATCCACAAAATCCCTCTGAGCCAGCACAAGAGCTCAGAACCGCCTATCTGACCATTTTCAGAGGGCTCCTGTGGGATCCCCCTGGGGCCAATTGGGCTATTTTTATAGGCACCGAGTCTGCCTCGGTGGCTCAAAGACATTTTTAAGAACCCTGTGCCTTTCTCTCCCAATGGGGTGCATTGGGGGGAAAGGTGTGCTTCTTTTTTCCCTCCCCCAAGCCCCACACTTGCTGATCAGTGCTCTGGTAGGGAAAAGTGTGGGGCTTGGGGGAAGGAAGAAAAGTTTTACAAGCCCAGCTGATGTGTGCTAGGGTGTGGGGAAAAGGTTTATCCCTACCCCAGTGATGATCAGCTGGTGCACGGAGCTTGGGGGGGGGGAAACAGTTTTAAAAGCCCAGGGGGGGTTAGAACTCCCCCAATCCCCATGTGCCAGCTGATTGGCGCTGGGGTGGGGGGAAAGTTTTTTCCCCACTCCAGCATGGATCATCTGGTTCATGGGGCTTGGGGGAGGGGGGAGTTTAAAAAGCCCAGTGGGGAAAACCATGGGCTTTTAAAACTTTTTTCCTGCCCAAGCGCGAATTAGCTGGCGTGTGGGTGTAAAAAGCCTGCCATTTCCCGCGCCTGAACTTTTCTCCATAGGAATGCCTCTGGGCAAATGAAAAATGAAACTGAACAAAAGGAAAATTTCCATTTTGTTTCATTTCATTTTTCTTTGATGGGTTACTTCGTTTTTCAATTCATAAGCGAATGAAACACAAAAATGAAAAACAAAACAAACAAAATCATTTCGTGCCCATCTCTACGAGGAAGAATTTTAGTGATGTACCTGTCCACAGACACATCTCCAATGTGGCCCAGCTAGAGATGGGCATGAATCAGGGAAAACTGTGATTTGTCTCAATTCATAATTCATCCATCCTAACAAATCACAAATTTACATTTCCCCCCAACATACAACTGAACTGATTTGTTGGTTCATTGGCTCTTTGAAATGCTGTTAAAAAAAAAAAACCACCTCTGGCACCTAGAGACACCAAAATCACAGAGAGGTTTTCCCTGACTCTCTTCTATAGTCTCAGAAAGTTTGGTAAAGTTTCGGTTTTGTTGGTCCAGGTTATAATAGAAACCTACAAAGTGGGTCCCCCCTGGAGTGGGCTCTTTTAGCTGGTAGCTTGGGAAGACATTCTAGCTCTGGTTCATGTCAGGGTTAGAGTGGGAGCATCACTCCCTGAGGCCATATAGAGGTCAGCTTCAGCCTGTTCCTCTCTCTGGCTTAGACATTTTCCTGACTCAAAATGACTGCGAGGAAACTGCTTATAAAGCCTCTTAAGAAGCAGGTTCCCCAGAGCCTTCTGAACCATGTGTTTGGTTGCCTGACCTGTCAATCCAGGAATCACTAAATCCCTCCCATATTTGTCTAGAGTTCCTAATTGACTGGAGCAGTCTTCAACAACAGCAGAAATGGGTAAATGAACTGACTTAAAAATGGGCAAAAAATGTTGATTTGCATTCATTGGGTCCCTGCATTTAATGATTATGAATAAATGAATTTCTGACAAGTCAGCCATTTCTGATGAGTACTGTGATTCTTTTTGTTTTATTCATGCCCATCTCTAGTCCAAGCACATGAACAATTACCTGCAATTAATTGTAGTATCTTACAGGGAACTTGTGTAAACACTGGTAGAATTCTGCCTCCCTGAATTTTTCCTGCCACCCTGAGTTGTGTGAGATTGCTCTGACTTAAGTTGTGATGAGTAGGTCTACCCATAGAAGTCTGCCTTAGGAACACCCATCCTCTGAGAAGATTCTGAAGACCAGCTGTTCTGAGTCCTGCAGGGAATGCTGAAACTAGATGCAAGAATGCTCCTTTTTTGAAAAGGAAAAGATGGGTTTGATTCTGTTTAGGAACAATCAGAATTAAGGTCTGTTCCCACCCCTACCCCACCCCCACCCCGTTGTTGGTCATGCAAAAGCTGAGAGATGGGTGTGGGCAGGCAGAAAAGTCACACCTCATATTCTTTATGTGAACTTTATGGTGGTAAAAAAAATCTTCAAAGGGTTCAAACTGAGGAATTGTTGTGGAAGTTGTTGCTTTTGATCTTACCTTCTACCCTGTGCTCAGTCTCTCAGTCTGAAGAAAAGAGCAAAAGAAAATGTTCCTTAAACTACCGCCAATTGTAAGCATAGACTCTGATTCTTTTTGTCTTCAAGTTTTAACACACTTGTTCCTGCCAAGCACAGCATGAGAAGGTATTTGGCCGAATCCTCTTCTCTCTGTTACGGCAATACAAATCCAGCCATTCCTATGGAGCTCGGGTAATACAAAAGGCAGCAGAATTTGAGCTGAGCATTGCTGTCTTTCAGAGTGTGCTGTGTGACAAAATGGATGCAATCCATAAAGGATTAGTCGCAGTTCAAAAGGCAAGGATGGAGAGAAAAATAGAAAGTTCAGCCTGACCTATGAAGAAGGGAGAAAGTAGAGGTATAAAAGCAGTTGCTTTAAAACATAAGGGCCTATTAAGAAATACAACCTGAGATTCCACCTTGTTCCTTGGAGTTCCATCATCCTAGAGATGAGTGAAATTGCTGGGTTCCTTCACTTCAGGCAATTTTTCCATTCTAAACACTGCTCATTCCAGATGTTGATTTTTCCCCAAATGTGCATTAAAATGTTGCATGTTTTGTGTTCATTTCTACTTATATTTGCATGTTATGTGTGCACCCCACTTTGTAAGCAATTTTACTAATATTGTATGCTGGACCCCAATGTTATTTTCACTAACCTGTCTTTCTTTCTTTCTTTCTTTCTTTCTTTCTTTCTTTCTTTCTTTCTTTCTTTCTTTCTTTCTTTCTTTCTTACTAGACAATCCCATCACTAAACTTAAAAATATACAGATTTTCAGGTAGTTTGTGTACCCGTTGGAACATGCAAAATTAAGGGAATTCAGATTGTAATTGGTGTCTAACACATTTCTTTGAAACTCTATTAGTTTGATCACTGCATATAATGGCATTCTTCTTGTTTAAGAAAAAGAAAACTAGAGGGAGATGCTAGACATTACCTAGCTGACATCCATTATGAACAATGGTTCTCACCCACTGCACCAGACAGTGGAGGCTCTGCGTAGCTCCTTCAGTGGCAGACTCAGACATCCCCAGTGTGGGAAGGAGCGTTACCGCAGGTCCTTTATTCCCACTGCTGTGAGACTCTTCAACTCTACAGTTTAACATATTCATATGGGGTATACTGTAGCTTCTCTTTATATATATTTATTTTTATATGCAATTTTTAGTGTAGTAGTTGTATATTGGGTTTCTTATTTTATTCAATCTCTATTAGCTATTTTTTTTTCTCAAACACTTTACACTATTTTGTGCACCTAGCCATCTTTACTTTTTTTTATATTGGGAGCTGTGTAACAAGTAAATTTCCCCAGATGTGGGATCAATAAAGATTTATCTTATCTTATCTTATCTTATCACACATTTTCAGGCTTTATATTTATCAACATGACGTTCCTAAATGCACGTATCCAGACACTGTGGAAAGGAAGCCCTCAGTTGGTATGGATTTCTGATCTAACTCAACAAACTGCAACAATGGGCCTTTTCACACGACCCCTAAGATCCGCTGGCCCCTTAAATTTGGACCAAAGATCTTAGGGGTTCCTTGCTCTTCCTTCCTCCCCACCAGAGAAAGAGAGGAAAAAATGCAGCTCACCTGGAGGAGCTTCCTGGAGCTCTGTTTCTCTTCCATTTCTCTTCTGCTTGCTTTTTTTCCTCCCACCTCTTCTCTTAAAGGGGCGGGAGGCAAAAAAAACACAAGCAGAAGCCAGGAGAGCCCCGCACTGACCAGATTAAATCCTGACCTGGGGATTTTCACCCACCTCAAGCAGGTACAAGAAAGTGCAGCTGGGTCGCGCTTAGGTGGGCGGGGTCGCACTTAATTACCTGCAAACTCCGGAGCTGGTGGGATAACACTTGTAAGGTGCGGAGTTTGCAGCCATTTGCTGCGGAGTTTAGGGGTCGTGTATAAAGGCCCAATGTTAACAATCTGTGTCTTCATCATATACAAACAATGCTGCTTCAAGGTGTAGTGTAGTGGGTGTGCATGCTACTGTAAAACTCCTTTGCATGCAAGGTGAAGTTGTTGGCTGATTGTTTATATACTGTCCACCTTCCCACAATGCTTTTGCACCACAGCCAACCCCAATCAGCTGTTTCCCTGCTTCTCAGGGGTACATTTTCAAGAAGGGGTTCTGAGACTTGAAATAGAGAGAAGTGAGGGGACAACAGTGAAGAGTCTTCCCACCAATCTCCACCACCCAATTTTGTACCATCTAATGCTGAGGGAAAGATCCCGAGACCTTAAAAGCTTGCCATCTTATGATTTTTTTGTAATCCAGAAATATATCATTTCCTGTGTATAAGACTATATTTTTGTCTAAAATAATTAGACTAAAATTTATGGTCATCTTATACATGGAAATAAGCCAAGGAGAGAATCGCTCAGTTGCATAACTGTAATTTTTGGGCTGGAAAATTGGGGGCCGTCTTATGCAAGGGGGTGTCTTATAGATGGAAAATATGGATAAATGTTGTCCTTTACTCTGGCTACTTTTAAAAGAGCACAGCATTTCCAGGGTACACTTTAAACTCAACAGTGCTTTCAGCCTCTCTCCCCATCTGCTTTAGGACATTTACCTTCTGTTTGTTATAGCTGTCACTTTCAAGTTTGTTCGTTTATATATTTAAAATATTTTTACTCTGCCTTTCATCTTTAAAAAGTCCCAAGGTGGCTTACATGATTAAAATATTTAAAGCTAAAAATAGTAAGTACACAAGTACTGCACAGAGTCAAATGCCACACTACAGCACTAAAGCTACACCGAATACATATTGAAGGCAGTAAGGGGCAATAGTCCATCTAACAACCCCACTTAGGTACCCAGTCATGGAGGGAAAGCTTGTCTGAAGTGAAAGGCCATTGCCTGATTTGGAAAGACAGCAAAGCTGGGACCAAACTGGCTTCCTGTGGGATGGAATTCCTATGTTTGGCGGCAGCAACTGAGGAGGCCCTCTCGAATGTCCCCATGGATGTCTGGAAGCTGAGTCATGGCAACTGAACTTCTTTTCTTGAGAGACTGAAATGGGATCCCCCCCGCCCATTTCAGTCTCTCATTGTCAGGGGCCCAGCCGATGACAATGGCACAGGAGCCCTCTGAAAATGGTTGGGTGGGCAGTTCCAGGCTCTTGCACTGAACTGCCCACCTGACCATTTTCAAATAAAATAAAATAAAATAAAATAAAATAAAAGCCTGTGGTTTCCCCATGCCAGATCTGGTAGGTGAAACCACAGGATGTTTAAACTTTTTTTGCCACCCTAAGCACCAATCAGCTGGCATGTGGGGCTTTGGTTTGGGGAAAAAAGTTTTAAAATCCCCCACTTTCCTCAAGATGGGGTGGGGGAAGTGCAGGATTTTTAAACCTTTTTTTGCTGCCCAAAGCCCTGCGTGTCAGCTGATCGGTGCTTGGGGTGGCAAAAAAGTTGCACAGAATGGAAAATGAAAAACAAAATGAACCCCCCTCCCCAAATGATTAACAAAACAAAACAAAACAGGTTTTTTTTCCATTTCATGCCCATCTCTACTTCCTGCCATTCTTTAGTTAGCTGGAATTCAACTGAGGCCCATCACCACAGAGCTTTTAAATAGAGATTTGGGGGTATGTTCTAAAAATTCAGGGAGGAAGGAATAGGAACATAGGTTATTGTCTTATACTAATTCAGGCTCTTTGTCCATCTAGCATAATATAGTTGATACACACTTGTAGCAGTTTCCTAGGAGGAGACGTTGTTGTTGCTGCTGCTGCTGTTGGTGGTGTTTTGTTAATTTATTAATATTATTAATTATTACATTAGTAATTTTATTGGTAGTTATGAATAGTAGTAGTAGTAGTAGTAGTAGTAGTAGTAGTAGTAGTAGTAGTAGTTGTTGTTGTTGTTGTTGTTGTTGTTGTAGTAAATACTGTATCTCAATATGTTGGATGTCATAATATACCCTGGGTGTTGTTATATATCAGGATCAGTATAGTAGAGTTTGGAAAGAAAACTGCATTAAGCCAGGCAAAAAGTACCACAATGAGTGTAAGCTTTAAAGAACCTCAGAACCGTTAGAATGATACATAAGTTTTAATGCCATGTAAACATTTGCTTAGCTTTATTTCCTCCTTCCTCAGGCCCAGCTGCATTTTATAACATCTCACCTTATGAAGAAGCCTGACATTTCTGCATCCCTAAGTACTTTGGCTTAGCCCGATACAAATATTGCACTAATCTAGTGATTAAGAGACAAAGCCTGCCATGGGTGCCATTTTCCTTCCTGAAAGAGTAGTACAGTAGATTGTTGTGTTTGGGCACAACTCTGGGTCTAAACTGAACATTTCATCATTTCTTGTGCCAGTTACATTCAACTGATTTCACTTTCAGGACAAGAAGGAATATACATATTCCTTCTTGTCCTGCCAACCTAGCAGTTCAAAAGCATGTAAAATGCAAGTAGATAAATAGGTATCAACACAAAAAGCAGGAAGGTAAAACAGTGTTTCCTTGCAGCTATGCTGGCCACTTGGCCATGGAGTTGCTTAACACCAGCTCTGCGGCTTGAATACAGAGATGAGCACCGCCTCCAGAGTCAAACAGAGTATGCATGTGCGGGGGGAACCTTTACCTTTATATATAACGTTCAATATATATATCCTCTACCCTACAATGTTGCTTTAAAGATCTAAATACGGTCATGCTCAGATCTCCATATTCCTTTATTGAGGCACTGTTCCTGCTGTTGGGAATTCTAGTACTGAATATGCTTATTACCACTTTGCTAAAGGCAGCTATTACTCTACTTATCTGAAGACAAAGAAAGACAAGCCCCTGTAAAAAATGAGATTTTAATCATTGGCTTGTTTTATTTGATACTGTGATTTTAATCATTTTGCCCTCTCTGAGCCTTGGTTTTATTAAATTACAAAAATACAAAAAGAGGCATGAATCCTGTTAAGGGGTTTCTGATTGAAATGTTCTTAGAGTCTGATACTTCAGAGAGAGAGAGAGAGAGAGAGAGAGAGAGAGAGAGAGAGAGAGATGGAGCAATGTTTCTCAACCAGTTTGCTCAGCTGTTCTGTTCCAGTTTTCTCTCCCAACCATCTAGCCCCTCCTTTGGCATAACTCCAGTTCCCATCTTCTGAAGAATATTGTGTTTTGTGTCTTGAGCGTGAAGTTCCAGTTTCCTCAAGTTCCAAGAACAAAATTCACTGATTTTTTTTATTTAGAAAAACATGCTGCTTACTGTAAAGAACATTTAAAAAGGAGATCTGTAGTAGAACGTGGAACACCTTCCCTCAGACTTAGAAAAATTACTTTATTGGACATCTCTCATATTTTTGCTCTCCCAAGCATGGCTTCTAGGCATCCTGGATGAGCAATTCTTGAAGGTCAAACCTCTCAAAGTAGCTTTTCCAAGTTCTGCCCTCTCTATGGCCGTTACTTCACGAAGTGCCTCGCTTCGAACCGACCTTGCCTTCGCTGTGAATTCGGTGGCGGTCACGTGGTCTCCCTTCGATCCCACCCCTGTTTATCAGTGCTCACGCGCTGCATTTTTACTACCGAATCGATTACTACCTCACGTGCTCCCTTCGCATTAGGACGCCGCTTTGCAACGTTCGCTTGTTCCCATCCTTTTTTAAACAAAAAACTTGGCGTATCGATGCATCAATACTTGGCTGTCATTTCCGACAGAGCTGGTTATATGTCTAATCTGGTGGTGGAGAGAAGCGGGCTTGAACCCCCCCTTACGTGGGGAGACTTGAAAGCCAGCAGGGTAAGGGACTCCTGCCCAACCTCTCCCCTTTGGATGCGTCTTTCCTCCCTCCCCATTCCCTTCTCGCTCCCGGAGGGTGTGTGGTATGATTTTCAAGTCCTCCCTCTGATGCAGACCCGACCGGATCGCCCGGCAGCGGAACTCCCTGGGCGTCCCACGAGGGGACGGAGGTGATCGGGCTTGAGGGCGCGTTGCCGAGTCGGAGCACGTGCGCGCGCAGTTACTGCTTCTCGCCGCGCCGAGCATCTTCAGTTTGGAAGCCGAAAGGGTCGTTTGCAGAGTTTGGATATTTAAAAAATAAAAATAAAAAAAAAACCCGAGTCCACACGTCACGTTGGGAGCGAAGCGAGATGCGAAGCGAAAAGATTCCCGGCAACTGGCAGGGGCACCACTCGCCCCGGTTGGAGCACGGTAAAGGGGGCGTGGTCGGGGTGGCATCGCAGCCAAAAAGGAGGGGCGTGCGGACTGAAACGATCGATTTGCACAGAAAGGAGGGGTTGCCGCGAAGCGAGCGGTTCGTGAAGTAACGACCTATGTGGTGAATGCAGATGAAACCCCCTTCCAGGAGTGCATTTCATCTCTCCTTTTTAATTGTGACAGGAAGGCTGAGACAAGAAAACAAACCCCTCAAAATTCATTCAGGATATTTTGTTTCAGAATTCATTCAGTGATAATCCCTTTATTTGGAGAGCTGGAGGGGGGTGGGGGAGACACAATTCCAGCCAAATGTTACCAAGGGTGAAGCTTGAAACCACTACCACCCCCGAAAGCCACTGGCTGCCAGTGTTTAAATTCATCTCTAAGAAGCTAACTGCATGCCATGAATTTTGAGGGCACTCATTTATAATTTTTCTGCACAATTCACAAAATATTAGTGTATGGCCCAGAGAGGTGGACTTGATCCATAAAAGCTCACTGTTTTGTGTGTATGTGTGTTTTAGTGGTCTAATAAAGGTATCACCCACTCTTGCATTCTGAATTAGATTCTGTAGTACAGTACTTTGACAGACTGTTGCAGTTGTGAGTATTTTAAACTTTTCCTGAACTCTTTCACAGTTTCCTTCACATTTAAACCACACTCTCACAACATTCCAATTGACTCCCTTCCACTCTTCAGTCTTCTATACGCCAGCACAGTATTAGGAATTTTTATTTATTTATTTATTTATTTATTTACAGTACCATCTAGCAACACGACTACTCTGGGCAGTTTACAAGCTAAAGAGAAATATCGAAATACAAATCATGAATAATAAACTATACAGTGAGTATACAGTATAACATGATAAAACACACTCATATGACAAATCAAAAGAGATCAAAACAGACAGCAAGATGGCCTAAGGTTGTTAGTGGCCTAGCCAAAGAAGAGACAGACACTAGAGCTATCTGTGAAGATTCTCATTCATCCAGGTGAGTTTATCTCAAAGTTGAGTTCTGGCAACTGGACTTCTTTTCTTGAGAGATTGAAACGTTTTGCTGCTCATCCAAACAGCTTTGTCAGTCTGAGGAAGGGTAATTAATTGCGAGTCTTCCATTTTGTAGTTCACTTTGACCTCATGACACCCTGGTCTAAAATGGCCTGAATAGGATTGCTAGGTAGACAATCATCTCAAATGCCTTTAGGTGAACAATGGCCTAAGGTGCTGAAACCCCTAAAGTATTGGTTGTTAGCTATGGCCTTGTTGGTGGAGGTGTATTTTTTTATTTGTCAGGAGTTCACAAAATAGTAGCAGGGTTCTATTCTGCCACTAGAAGTCAACAAAAATAGTATCATGTTTATTCCACTTTAAGTTGCCACATCCATTGCAGGATGAACACTGCTACACATACTGAACAACACCAACTGGCTAAGGCCTGTATTGAAGTTCTGCAATTGCTTCACATATTGGCACTTTTACATTTTCAAGCAGTTACAATCCCCCTCCTTTTATTTTATTTATTATATTTTTACCCTGCCTTTCTCCTTGGAAAAGGAACCAAGGCAGCTAGGATCACAGAATGTTCCTTCTTAATTGGCAAAATGTTTCTAGAATAACTCATTAAACGTGAAATTGATAGCAGTTGTGTTGTGGAAACATTTGGTTAGTGATTAGAGATGGGCACGAAATGAACTTTTGGTTCATTTCATTATTCATTATTCGTTATTCGTTATTCATTTCATTATGTAATGAAATGAATAATGAACTGCCCCCTCTAAGAGAAATGAAATGAAACAAATTGGAAATTTCCGTTTTGTTTCATTTCGTTTCTGTCGGTGTCTGCTACCTGGTTGTGCTGCTCCTGGATGGTTGTTCTTGATCCGTGGGTCCTCCTGGCTTCAGGGAGGGGGCATCCAGGGGGGGAAAAAGCTGACCGGCTGTGCTACAGCTGGTTGGCAGTAAAAAAAGCAATAAAATTTAAAAAAATTACCTGATCCAGCCCATGGGCCACCGAACCGGCCGCGAGCACTGGAACTGAGCCGTGGGCCATGGATCCGGCCTGCGACAGCCAAAACTTTTTAAAAAAACCCTGAGCAGCCCACGCTATGGCTGTAGCATGGGCCACATGGTTGCCAGTAAAAATAAATAAATGAATAAATGAATAAATGAATAAATGAATAAATAAATAAGGGAGCACTGACCCAGCCCCAGGAGTGGCTGGATCGGCCGTCTAAAATAAAATAATAATTTAAAAAAACAGCATTGACCCGGCTCCTGGGGCCGCGCAGTTGGCGCTTGAGAAGAAAAGACAAATAACGAATCAAAACAAACCAACAAAATTAATATTTCAAAAAAAATCATTAAAAATGAAATGAAATGAAATGAACCTTAAAATTAACTGAACCCAAAACAAATTGCCATTTTTTCGGTTCGTGCCCATCTCTATTAGTGATCAAATTGACAACACATTGAGTTCCCAGGCATGGGGATTTAAATTAATTTGCTGATCAGCAAATTGATTCCTGGGTGATAATCACATACCCTCATGGTAAGCACCTGTTTTTACAGATAGTCAAGGAACTGACTTGTGAAGAAAAGCAAAACTTCAAAATAGCTCTGTGAATCAAAGACCTAATCTGTAAGCAAGGAAATAAGGGCCCATAATGATGATGATGTGCTTCCAAGCCAATTCTGATTTTTCAGGGTTTTCCAGGGAGAGAGTACTCAGAAGTACTTGATCACTTCCTTCTTTTGAGGGCTCCCTAGGACTATGCTGCTTTCCCAAGGCCACACAGGCTGGGTCTCCTCCAGGAGGCACAGTGGAGAATAAGACTCAGCCTGTGATCCCACAGCCAGATATTTAACTCACTGACCTATCCAAGGTGTATGCAAAAATGCCTGCCTGCCTGTATCTATATGCAAGCAAGCTAGGGCATAGCAGACAACTCTTAGATGGTTACTTCACGTCCTTCCTCATTCCGAGATTACGTTCATTTCATGATAATGTTGTTCATGGTCATGTGGTCTTGTTCCGGTTCTGTCCCTGTTTCCATTTACCCATGGGAGTGATTGATGGTATCATGACAACTGTTACTTCACGTCCTTGTTTCGTGACAAATACTGAATTTTCCTGGCTTCGTTTACCCTTTTTTTTTTGCTCAGGCTTCCGTTTTTTGATATTTCGAATCTCCGCAACTTTGTCTTTCATACATTAAGCGGCAAAACTCCCGGTTTCATGCCTTCTTCCCTCTCTGTGATGCATTGTTTACGCCATTGGGATTGTACTGGAGAATGCAGCTTCACACTCCTGCCACTAGATGGAGAATGTGTGTGTTGCGTGACAAGCGTTACTTCACGGGCACTTGTGTCGAAACAAGAACCGAGACAAGACAGGGAGAGGTATGTCTCATTACACTCTGTTCCCAGTTCAGGGGGCTTGGTCAGGACAAACTCCCGTCATCACACAATGGACATGGAGTAACCTTTTTTCGTACCGGTCCCAAGCGGGACAGTGAACCGTGATGAGAGGGACGTGAAGTAACTGTCTTTGACAAATCATTATGACTCCTCAGAACACCATAGTCTTCTGGATATAGCATTACACCTCCCTCTCTGCCAGGTACCCTACTTTTTACATGTCAGTGGAGAGGTTGAAGGAGCACAATCCCTTCCACCTAAGTTATATTTACTTCTGGCTTAGCCTATTATGGTGCAGAAAACAGTTGACATTTGACCTCCCACAGGCGAATCCCACCCCACCCCCAATAAACTTTCAAAAATTAATTCACTTCTGCATTCACAGGGAGTTCTGGGTTGTCCTATTTCGTTTAATCTCAACTATGGTGGGGGAGTCTGCTTAATACACTGTACTTTGAAGTGGCCTTCCTTTCTGTAATCATAGTTAAGATTAAGCACAGGCTGAAATGAGACAGCAAGCTCAAACAATGGAAGTGAAATCTTAAGACATGCACTTGAGAGGAAAGGGGAAAGGAATCACTTTCATTGCAAGGTGGAGTGGATAGAAGCTAACAAAATTTCTCATACTGGGGAACTCAACTAAGTTTAGTTCCAGTCTGGATTCTAAAGTAAAATGACTGAATATGGAATGCTGTTCCCCTTCAGTTTTTGCATTACTCTGAATTTTGTGATACAGTTTTTGGCTTTAAAAAAATATGCCAACAAAGTGCCAAATTATATTGTAAAGGCATGCAAGAGGAACAGATCATTGGTACTCTCACTGTAAGTCAGAAGTGATGTGACCGCCCATAACGGCAACATAATTACTGTACAGTACTTTGTTGGGGTTTGTATGGCTGGTGAGCCACCAACACTCCCTCAAAAAAGACACAGCCTGAAACTGTTTTCTGTCAGAGAAATCCCTGTGGAAGAGAAACTTCAAATGGCACATTTCCCTCATGCTATAGGGTCACCAGAGGAATTGTTGTGCCTGCCTGGACTGGGATTTCAACAAGTCCAGAGTTTTAACTCTGAGACCACTACAGTGGCAAATAATATCATATTGTTATTTACATCCCCATTTCTGCTAGATTGTGTTTAGTGTTGTCAAGATCAAAGTCGAACAAAACTATCCTTCCCCCTTTCCTGCTTCACCCCCACCCTCTACTTTAACACTAGACTTTACCCTTATAGGCATGAAAATGGAAATTCTTCTCTGTTATGCAGAGATAATGTTGCTATGGTTATAATTCTGCAAAGGTAAAACAGATTTATCAGAATAATTGGAGGCATGTACTGCCACTAAGGTCAGTGATTGCTGAGACAGGCTGACATGAAATGACTTAACTTTTAATTTGCTTCATCTCTCCCCATCTCTCCCTCCTGCCTTCCCCTCCCCTCTTTTTTCATCTCTCTTTCAGGGGAAACAGGGATGCCACATTCACTGACAGTTTAACACAGGAACTCTGCCTTCAGACCACAGTCGGAAACATTAATGCATCAATTAATTTGACTGTTTGATGTGTTTGAAAGAGATCCCTCATGCAGGAAATGTTAGTTCTTTGACCATGGGCATTGGCAGCAAGTCCAAAGCACAACAGGGACATGGGAAACTGCCTTCTACTGTGCTGGATCATAGGTACATCTGGCTCAGTGACTATCTCGAGTTTCAAACAGGGATTTTCCTCAATAAGCCTGACATGTGGATGCTGCGTATTCAATGCAAGACCTTTGCCATAGGAAGGCTAAAGCCAATGTAAGTCCAAACTACAGTAGACTCATTTAAACATAAGGGGGATTCTTAATAGAAACGTAAAGTAAATTGATTTCAGCGGCTTGAGTCTAGAACTGGATTTCCACCAAAGCTAGAAAGGTTCGAGGAACATTATTTTATCCATATTTTTGAGCAAATCAACTTGATCTTTGTTTCCCATGTCTGGTGTGCAACTGAAATACACATATATTTCTCATTTATCACACTTCTCGAAATGTTGTGACATGTGCTACTATACATAGGAAAAATATAGAATTTGGTCAAATAGCAATCAAACAGAAGATATTTTAGGATGAAATGCATACAGAATTGTATTTATTTTTATAAACCGTATACAAAAGTATACTACTCTGTGGCAAAGGGGAGTTACTAATTGCCTACCATATTCCCTCTTTATGAATGTAAAAACATATGCTTCATGTTCATAACTCAAGTCTAAAAGGTTTCCCAGGCTCTTAGGTGACTTTTCTTCTTTAATGTGTAAGTTATTAATGGGATTTAAAGGTGCATCCCCCCCTCCCGTAATTGAGAACAGAATTATTGACTTCGGATGCAGGAAGTGAAGATGGGTATAGTTGTGCTCAACTGGTACTTTTATTTCTCTCTGAGAAGAAATTTGGGACTAAGGAGAAAAATGGGAGGAAAAATAATATTTTTAGAGAGGAAGCTATCAGAAACCTCACTGTCCCCATTTGGATGTAAGGGATAGCATTATTTTGATGGACTTGGAAGAAAAATGCATTTGGACAGCCCTTGAGAAGACAACCTGGCTCAATCTGCAATTGACCAAAGAAAACAGGCCCCATCCCAAGCCCTGGCTTTATCGCCAAGTCTCTCCCTTTACAATGTGGCCCTCACTTTTTGAAAGCAGCAACAACAGATGGAAAGTCTGGCGTCACTACAGGATTGTTTGCAGGGAGCCCATTTACCTGCCAGAAAATGCTATATAGGTGTCCATTTAGGAGGAAATACTCTTCATCAGGGCTGCACTCAGAAAGAAAGGAACTACTATACTGAGAAGGAAAGAGAGAAGATCCAGGTTCAAGAGGTCACACAAGAGATGTATAACAAGTTCCTAGGTACAGATTAAAGATGGGCACAAAACAAAAAACAACAACATGCTGTTTCATCGTTTCATAATCGTATGAAACACTATGAAACAAAATGAAACATAAGCAAGCAATCCATCAAATAACGAAATAAAACACCATGTTCTCTTTTGGTAATGAAACATTTTATCCTTCCTTGTCAGAACATAACATTCTAGGGAATTAGGACAGGAGGCTGGAACTTGCAATCTGTGTGCAGAGAGGTGGGACCTAGGAATGGATGATGTACCAGTAAGATATTGTAGTCCGTCTGGGAAGAGCTGGGCTGCCAGATTTATCAGCTAATACTTTTTGAAAAATGGAGCACCAGGGGTTCCTTCTCAGACCTCATTCCCCTGAAGCATGTCTTCTCTCACTGAACTGGAACACCTTCTCATAATTCTGATATTGTGAATTTTCTGCTAGAGAATTTCCTGATAGGTACCCCTCACGTTAGGATACCTTGAGTGGTATATTGAATAGAATAAGGGGCTAAGGCTTAAAAGGCCTTGATTTGAATAACTCAGCTATGGAAACTGATGGCATGTGGGACTTGAGATGTCTCTAAATATCTTACATACTCGAAAAGTCCTGTAAGTGTTGCTATAAATCAGTTCTGACTTGAAGGCACATAAAAATAATCATGTTAGACAGGTGGTATAGTGGAAATGTAAGCACTAAGCAAAGCAACAACAAACATTTTGAGCTAAAATAAATCTTCTCCATTAAAAAAAAAAAACAGTGTGGTAGCTGGATCGGCAGCAAACAGCTGCAAAGCCTGGACCATGGTCAGTCTTTTCAGCATGAGTGATACCTTGTGCCTACCCCTCCTGATATGGTGGTGCTCTCTTGATTGATTGCCTTAAAAGCAAGAAATATCATGAGCCAGTTTTTTAAGATAAAAAGGATTCAGAAAGCTACCATCTGAAATAATCTTTAAATGGTTATTTTCACTCTACAGATGGGGGCAGGGAAGAAAATTCAGCTCTAAAAAAAGAGAAGACATTTGTGATCAGTTTTGGTAAATCTGCATTCATTTCCTCAGTGGATTTCACTTGGATTTCCTCTACTATCACAGGTGAGGGAACAAGCCGTACTGGAAAGTGAAGTCATAACTCCACATTTTTAGAACTTACTTTTTTTGGTCAGCAACTCAGTGGCAGCTGGAGGATCCTAGGAATTGTGGTCCAAAAAGAAATTTTTCAAAGCACCCATCTGAACAGGTAAGAACTGCATGAATCCCCTCATGTAACGTCTGTGATCACACCAGGCTCTACTGTCAATCCTATACTAATTCACAATGTAACATAAATTGAGAGTGAAGAAGCCCGTCACAAAGGCCAAATGTAAACATCTTTAATATTAAGCTGAAAGGCCTAGACTGCTGTAGATCAGAGAGATCATGAAGGAATGTAAGCAAAGGCGGAAGATGCATTCCATCCAAGAAGCAAGTGAATTCTGATTGGCCTAAAAAGACATGTGATTGGTTTTCCCATCTTGTGAAGAGAGACAGAGAGAAAGAGAGAGAAGTTTTTTTTTCTGGGATGGTTTCTGCATGTGGACTAATGGACTATGCTTAATTATGTAGCTTTTATAAGGGAGTAGGGAGGGATGCTTCTGCCTCTGAATCTTGCTTTATTTAGACATTTCAATGTTAGAAAGGGAAATCATGTGTTTTTATTTTTCAGTAAGACAATACTCCTGTGAAATCTCATCAATTTAATACAAGTTTATACTAATTATTTCTATGAAGGAGCCTGGGGTGAGTACTTGGTGACTAACTGTTTTAATAATCAAATACAGCCAGGCCAGGGGATTATTAAAGGACCCACTTAGAAAGAGGGCAAGTAACTCCTCCAGACACCAGTTCTGGTTAAAGGAGCGACTCCCCCCTTTAAGGTTCAATTACACACAAAACTGGTGAAAAGGAAAAGTAACATTTTTAAGAGGTAGGAGGCTTCTAAGTATAAGTTGATTCAACAACACAATAAACTCTGGCTTCTACCCTTTCATAGGAAAATAGTAAAATGGCCTAGAAGGGCATTGAGTCTAACCCTTGCTTTTAACTTGGAATCTAAATCAAAGCCAATCTGACAGATGGCCTCTAACTTTCTCTTGAATGCCCTCAGTGTTGGAGCATTTACTAGTACCTCCTAAAGTTATTTGTTCCATTATCATAGTGTTTATATTCAACTCAGATCTGGCTTCCTATAACTTAAGCTTATAATCATGTTTCCTGCATTTTGGAATGATAGAAAACAGTTGTATAACAATCTTTTGACTATTGTATTTGAAAAGTGCTATCATAGCTTTCTTTAATTTTCTTTTTCCAAGGCTCAAGTTGCCCAGATATTTCAGTCTTTTTAAATAGGGTTTCTTTCCAGTCATCCTTCTTTCCCTCTTCTTATTTCAGTTTGTGTATGCCCTTCTTAAAGTGTGGTGATCAGAACTGGACAAAATACTCAGGATGAGTCCTAACTAGTGTTAAATTGAAGGGAAAGAGCACTTCATGTAATTTTGAGGCTTTATGTTATGTGCGGTCAACTTGGAATTAACATAATGAACCGAAAAGGTAGGTGACATAATTAAAAGTGCTTTTACCAGTTTGAAATGCCTAATGAGCTTCCATGGCTGATAAACATCTTGAACCCATACCTTTTAAGTCCATGTCCATCATTCTATCCAACACTCTGCAGTGGGTATCTAGTGGAGACTATATCTGTCAATGCAGCCCAAAATAGCCTGTCTTTTTAATTGCACATTGCACTGTTGGCTCAGACATGGGCACAGAGCCCAAAGAAGTGTTTTGTTCATCTCCCACCCACTCACCCCAGCCAGCTGGCCCACTCACCATTCTTCTCCACCAGTGCTCCATTCTACGTAGGGGCTCAGTGTGTCAAATGTCAGAGGAGGAGAGGGATGGGCCTGCTGAGTTCCTGCCTAGAGTGGAGCACCATCAGAGAAGAAGGACCATGGCAGCACGCAAAGAACAGTGAGTGGGGTGGGAGAAAGACCTGCACAGCATCTGTAGTGACACGTGGGCACTTTGTATGAGGCTCTTCATTGGGCTTTGTGCCATTGTCTAATCTACAACAATTCTAAGACTCTTCCTGCATGTGGAATTGCTCAGTCAATGGTGGGCTGAGGAACTAAATTGGGGGGTGGGAGCCAAAAATAATGAATTCATTAGGCAAAAGGTGACAATTTCCAAACCATGCTGAACTGTACAAATTTTCATGTGGGGGGGGGGTCATGAAGTCTCACAACCTGGTGCAAAGATAATAGGAGAGAAGCAGGTGGGATACAAAGAAGTGTCATGGCATAGAGACTGAGAATTCCAACATTTATTTATTTATTTATTTATTTATTTATTTATTTATTTATTTTATTATATACTACTCATTTAACCAAAGGTTATATCCATTAAGGTTTGTGGGAATTGTAGTACGATGGGCCAAACATTTTCTCCCCCTTCCTCACCCATCGCAGCTCTTGAATTATCCCATTATTTGCCATCTAAATTAGAATATTCCCTCAGAGAGGCATATTCTATGAAATGGGCACAGCTGCCATGGAAGGGCTTTCCTTAACCTCCCCTGAAATTAATGGCCAATTAATTCACTGGAGGACTCCACATTTTATAAAGCAGGGTGTTTTTTTCTCCACAAATAAAACCCCATCAAGTTTTCCCATGCCCGTGCATAATTTTTAGAACCTCTGTCATACCTGAGGATATTACCAGACACACAAAGCCCTGTAAATGAAGAGTATTTTTAATCTCAGGTTGACAGGGCTATGAGAGGCTCCCCCAGTGGAAGGAACACACCCACTCGCACAAAAGTGAGCATTTAGCATACCATCGCATCGGGGCGAGAGTGAAGGGATGTCCTTTCCTCCTTTTTACTTGGTTATTAAATACAAAGGATAAGGAGGTGAGAGGTCTTTCTATTACATGTGCTGCTTGAAGCTGACTGCCAATGTGGCGTTACAAGAATAAATGTTGAACTAAGAGGTAGCTCTGCCATTCTCTCTGTGCAGGTCAGCACAGTGGCACGGATTAAACAGTCTCCCAGGAAAGCCAGAAATAATTTTAATTGAGTCCAAGCCTCGCAGCACAATATCTCACTCCTAAAATAGATGCTTTCTTAATGCATAAAGGTCTGTAATAGTGCAAAAAGCAGCTGCTGATTCTAACCCTAGTTGGGGGGAAATTTTCCTTCTCTCTTTGGATGCATTTAATCTCTCTCTCTCCAGGCTGTTATGTATTTTCTTTGTATATATATATATATATATATATATATATATATATATATATATATATATATATATATATATATATATATATATATATATATATATATATATATATATATATATATATATATATATATATATATATATATATATATATATATATATCATTCATCATTCCGCTGGCAAAACTGTTATCTCAAACTGAAATGTGTGTGTGTGTGTGTGTGTATGTGCGGAGGGCAGTTGAGAAATATTGTTGGGAGGAAATTGGAAAACCCTCCCCACAAGTTTCTGATACATTAAGCTAAACTACAATAATAATAATAATAATGGTATTGATAATAATGAAACCGCACCAGAGCTACAAACATAGCAATAATAAGAACAGCATATATAATGTACCGCTACTAAACAGATGCTGCTGGTTTTGGTTAAAAACATGTTCTATAGAGATGGACACCAAATGCTAAAATAGTGTTTCATTTCATTTTTCATTTTGTTCCATTTTAAATGAATTATTTAAAAAAATCATTTTGTTTGTCATTTGGTTCATTTTTCATTTTTTAACATGTGTATGTATGTGTACTCTGTGTGTGTGTGTGTGTGTGTGTGTGTGTGTGTGTGTGTGTGTGTGTGTGTGTGTGTGTGTGTGTGTGTGTGGTGCTTGTGCAACATTTTTAGTGTCTAGTGCTGGTGCAACTTTCCCCCCCCCCAAGCCCTGCGCACCACCTGATCGGTTCTGGGGTGGTAAAAAAGTTTTCTCCCCCACCTGCCAATCAGCTGGTACGTGGGGCTTTGGGTGGGGAAAAAGTGTAAAAAGCCAACAGTTTCCCTATGCCCGATCGGCTTCAAAAATGAAAAATGGAACTGAATGAAAATGTCTGTTGAGTTTCATTTTTCTTTGATGGGTCACTTCATTTTTCGCTTTGTTAGGGAACAAAACAAAAAAAATGAAAAACAAAACAAAAAATTATTTCATGCCCATCTCTAGTATTATACAATACCAGTAATGGTTTTTATAATTTTGATTGACTGTGCCTGGTATTTTTGAATCATAATGTGCTGTTAGTTCAGTCCTGACTTATGGTGTCCCTTTTCAGAATTTTCCAGTTTAAACACGTTCACCCCAAAATACAGTATGCTGAATTTTGTTCAATGAAATTTGCTTTCTGGAAGTTTTAGGCACCCACTGTGCATGTTTTAGGCATTTCCATCTGAAGACAAGAACTTTGGGGCTAAGAAACTGCCTTACTTTGCAAAGCTCAGTTAAAAAGTGCACATAACTGGCTATTTGTCATTTATTCCTTCCCCCAATAACTAAAGCAGAACTGCATAATATTACAACTGTAACTTAATAAGGAATACTTTTATTTCTTCCATAATGCATAATAATATAAGCTTTTTTTCCATAGGCATTTAGTAAGATAATTGCTGAGTTATGGAGTCATGGCATCACTAAACAGTAGAGTAGACGGATTTTGTTGGACTAAAATGCACTCAAATTTTGGCAGCTGGAGCAACTCTATGCATCCAAGTCTTGCTTGGCTCTTAAACAGTTTTATCTATATTATTGTTATTTTTGTTACATGCCATCAAGTTGCTTCTCACTTATACTGACCCTACAAATTAGCAATCACAAAAACTCCTGTCCTCAACAGCATTGATCAGGCCTTTGAAACTCAAGCCTGTGACTTCCTTTAGGAGGTCATTCCATCTTGTATTTGGTCTTTCTCTACCCTCAACATTTCCTAGCATTATTGTCTTTTCCATGGAATCTTGTTTTCTTATGATATACCCAAAATGTGACAGCCACATTTGATTGTTTTTCTTCTAGAAATAGGTCAGTTTTGGTTTGATCTAGAACAGTGTTGGCGAACCTATGGCACAGGTGCCAAAGGTGGCACTCGGAGCCCTTTCTGTGGGTACCCGGCATTGCCCCTTCACAGCCACCTGTATTCAGGTTAAATTGTTGTATTGGAACTTTTGCGGAAAAATAGTGGGTTTTGAATCGCAGTTTGGGCACTCTAAAAGCTTTGCCATTACTGATCTGGAACATACTTCTGAGTCTTAGTCTTCTGATTTCTTGGCTGCCTTCTCCGTTTGGATTGAGGATTAAACCAAAGGATGCAAAATCTCTAACAATTTCAATTTCTTTGTGTGAGTTGCCCAGGGATTCCCAATTGTTCTCTCAGTGTTTTCCTACTCCCTGGGAAGTCTCTGAAGTTTTTGAATGACATTAAACAGAAAAGAAATCTCTTCTAATTCTGAAATAGGCAGGCTTTAGTCTTGGCAAAAGCTCCCCTCCTCAAATCTTAAATCTACCTCAGCATAGAAAAGACATAAGGTTTCAAAATGCATAAAATAGCTGGATCAGCATTTTTCAGCCTTACAACAGCACAGGATATTCTCTCTATCATCAACTGAGTCTCGGAAAGCTACATCTCCTTACTAGAGATCGGCATGAAATGAACAATTTTTCGTTTCTGTTTCCGTTTTTTCATTTCGTTACGCAATGAAATGACAAACAAATTTTATCTCTAAAATGAAACAAAACGAACAGAAACACCAGAAATTTTGTCATCCATTTCGTTTTCATTACGGCAATACATTGAACTGCTTTAAAAGCTAAAAACAAATCACAAAAAATTGAAATAAATGGTAACGAAACAGTAATGAAACGAACGAAAATGAAAATGATTTTTTTGCAAAACTTTGCAAAAAATTGGAAACGAACCAAAACGGACCCCCTAAACGACAAATTACAAACGAAATGCCATTTTTTTTATTCGTGTCCATCTCTACTCCTTACTATAGATCATGGACTAACAGAAACGGTTACTGCTCTACATTAAAACTGAAGATCCTTTGTTGAATTTCAAGGGAGGCACATTGTGAGGTGTGAGCAAAGAATGGATGAAATAAATTGAAACAGCACCAAATCCATGCACTTCATGGACACCAACCTTCTACAGATATCTAAAATCAAGGAAAAGTTATCTCTGCACGCATCTCAGGCTCTAAATATTAAACCAGACAAGGCTACACCCCTTGTCAAATGGATGAATACTGTAGAATATCTCCCACCATCAGCAAGTCATGCAACTGACTTTAAATCAAAGTAGGAAGATCAATACATTTTCTTGATCAAGTAAAATGGTGCTACCAGACACATTTTCTCTGCTTGTGAAGAAATTCAGTCAATGAAGCTCTTACGTGTGTGCCATTCCCCCCCTCCCCACCATGTGTACAAAAAAGATCTAATAAATGCCTGAGACAAAACTACTGAAATAACCTGCTTCTGGTCAAAAATAGTCTCATTATCACAACATTTTAATTTGTTTTTAATTTTACCTACATTTCACATATGTCCTTAATTTTAAATTGTGCAAAACTATGATATGAAGAAAGAAAGAAAGAAAGAAAGAAAGAAAGAAAGAAAGAAAGAAAGAAAGAAAGAAAGAAAGAAAGAAAGAAAGAAAGAAAGAAAGAAAGAATAGTTATTTAAGTAAATATTGTTTGTAACTATCAACCCAATGATCTCTCCAGATTTAAAGGGATCCCAAATGAGCTTCAGAATTTAGTTGATTATATAGGCTCATGTCTAATGAAGCCCTTAGCTTGATTGGGGTAAATTTAAGTATCCAGGTTTTGGCCATTGAATCTCATCGTGGGTCCATCTATCCCTAAAATTGTCAACTTGGTCTGGCAGCAACTTTCCAGGTTTTCCAGTAGGATTTTTTCCTAGCCCAATTTGGAAATGGTAGAGAAAGGTATATTAGACCTTTTTCATGCAAAGCATATATTTTATTACAGAGCTGCAGCATTGTCAATATTTGTGAAATTGAAAGGGATGTGAGAAATCATGATATGGGACATACTGTCAAGTCAGGCTTAAGTTGCACCAGTGACTCAATTTGGACTTGACTTGGGTTTGTTTCTTCAATGACTCGGACTCAAATCATGACTCAGAATCCACACACCCCTCCTCTCTTTCTCTCTCTCTCTCTCTCTCTCTCTCTCTCTCTCTCTCTCTCTCACGTGTGTGTGTGTGTGTGTGTGTGTGTGTGTGTGTGTGTGTGTGTGTGTGTGTGTGTGTGTGTGTGTGTGTGTGTGTTTAATAGGGACTCAGACTTAGGGCGAGACATGGGACTTAGTACCAAAGACTCGGTCTTGGGATTTGGATGCAAGACTTTCCAAATCCCTGGATATTGGACTATGAAGCAACACATAAATCCTACAATCAAGTCTTCCTCATGTTAGAAAATGGGAAAAAAATAATAGTTTTAGTAGCAATATATTGAGTGTCCATTAAAGGCCATTGTAGAACAATTACAAACTTCTGACTCAGAGCCTATGGAATAATCTAATGGCCCCAGAACTGTAGCAACTCTTATACAGAATGTATGGTATTTGCTGGACAGAATCTATGAGATTTTGCCTTGACTTTGCCAGCTTAGAATAAGACATAGGTAAGAGGAAATGTTGTTTCTTCTTAGCAGAGAAGCAGATTCTATGAGATTTTGCATTAGCCTTTTAGCTGAATCTTTAAGCTTGGCAAGACTATGTAAACAATAGATAAGGATTAGAATTGGGCATGACTTGGCGAAATTCTCGTTTCCGTTTCCGTTCCTCGTTTCCGTTACGCAACGGAAACGGAAACAATTACTCTGCCAGAACTCGAACTTGAACCGAAAAAAGAAAAATTGGGTCTGATTTGTCGTTGTCGTTCCTGGCATCTCGTGGCGATCGCGCGATGTCAAACGCAAGCGGCACAGAAAAAAAGTTTTAAAAATAAAAAACCCCAATTCCCGGCCAAAAAAGCAGGCGAAAATATGCCTGCCTGAGTGAGGGCACCTACCAGAGGGGTGGTTTCTGGGGGGGGGTCCCCGGCCTCCCCCCTCCTGTCCTGGGCTGCTCTGGTGGCGGGCATCCTCGTCCTCTCGCCAACTCGCCATGCCATGCGGTGCGGGTGGGGGATCCAAAATGGGGCGACTGCAATATTTATTTTGAAATTGTGGTACAAAAACACACCAAAGCACCACAGAAACATGTGAAAATAGCTATTTTAAAACTGCCTGAATTTTTACAGTAGCAGCAGTGGGTTTTTCTTGCAACAAAACGTCTCCATTGATTTTATTTTATTTTATTTTTATTTTTATTTTTTTTACACCTGTGCAATGATGGGCTGGCCATGGGAGTGGACCATGCAAATTTTTGGAGCCATTCCACCAATTGCATGGCCACTTGGCCAGGTTTTGACCGATACTTCTGGGATGTGCCAGTCGGGCATAAAAAGCCACTAACCCTAGCCCGAACCCGAACCCGAACCCTAACCCTAACCCATATGCCAGTACACTGTCCTTCTTAGTGGGTCAGAGAGGCACCCAGAGGTGCACCCCAGTAACTCACCCTAACCTTACCAGTAACCCTAAGCCTAGCCCTTGCGCTAACCCCTAATCCCAAGCCAGATCTGTGTACTCTCATTGCACTACAGCAAGTACACTTCCCTTCTTAGTGAGTCACAGCGGGCACCCGTAGAGGTCCTCTCTCACTTCGTTCCCCAGCCCAAGTGCACCACAGGCAGTGAGTCACAGAGGCACCCGAAAGAGAGGTGCCTCTGCCTGCCACTGCAACTTGGTATGCATATCCAATTGGCTATGCATACCCTTTTTGTAGTGGGCCAGAGGAGGCACCCACCCCAGAGAGGTGCCTCCAGGAGCCCACTTTCCCTTAATGGCGGGCCAGAGGAGGCACCCACCCCAGAGAGGTGCCTCCAGGAGCCCACTTTCCCTTCATAGCGGGCCAGAGGAGGCACCCACCCCAGAGACGTGCCTCCATGAGCCCGCTACCCCCCCAAACCAGTACTAATGACAGACAAAAAAACGACAAATGGAAACGAGCTGAAACGGGCCGGCTCTGACACACGACAACTCGAAACGTAATTTTTCCTGGTCATGCCCATCTCTAATAAGGATAAATAAATATCCATGCTTATAAAAGGGCCAGTGTAATGTAAACAAGCTGCCAGCTTAGAGTCAGTGAAGCCAGTTGCCAGTCAACTGAGCCACAACCATAAACCAAGCTGAGCTGAGCAGCTTAGTAAAAGAAAGAAGTTTACAGAAGCTGTAGACACACAGCAACACAGAGGAAACACACTGGAACTATGGATTTGCCTCCAAAGATTTTAACTGTCAGGCAACAGGGTGAGCATTTTGAAAATGTAGCATTTTTCTATGTGTGTGTTTAAGGCTGAGAAGTACTACTGCTTTGTTCATAACTTTTTCAACTTTAACTTTTTGAACACCCTTGAAGAAGCAATGTGGACGAATAATGCTTGTAAAACTAGATGCACTACTGTTGGCTGGACACATTCTGTTTGCTTTATCAAGTATGAGAACAATTGTTTATTTTCATCTTCTGAAGAGAGATGGATCAAAATAAGGTTACATTTTTGTAGGCCTGTCAGGAAACCAGATTGATTAATTACTGCATAGTGACATTACTGGTGAACCAGCTGAGAGGAAGCAAATGACATATACCTGATATTCAAATGAGTTTTTTATTTGATTGTCTTGATTACTTGATGCATACTAGTATTTAACCCTTTCAGGGATCAATGTTAGCTGTGATGGATGGACCACCACACACTCAAACTACCAGTGGGTGTTATAATGTTGTATAGTGCTCTGAGGATATTGTTTGAGTGTCATACTTTTGACCCGGACAACCTATCCTCCAATAAAAAGACTAACATGTATGTTGGGGCCAAATCTAACATGGACAGCCCCGTCTCTGTCACATTCTTCAGAACACCTTAAGACAGTTCAACTTTCAGACACCTCTTTTCCTCCTGTCTTAAGTGACATTCTATAAGCAAAGGTGGATGTTAAAAGAATATAGACTTCTGCAACAGCATTAGCTTTGATGAAAACACCAAAATAGCCTAAATATGACTTTTTCTTTTTTTAAAACAGACTAAAAGGAACAGGGCTGGGTTGTTTTCTCCTCGAATTGGAGAAGACACAGACCCAGGGGAAGGGAGCAGTCATAGCCCAAAGCACTTGATTAAACTTTTTAATATTTTCTTTTAGTTCTTTTTTTTTCTCTTTTAAAGCTTTCAAGTTTTAATCACTACCTTATGGGATTTGGTAAGAAATTGTTAAAAATAATTGCATACAATAATCACAGATGGAACTGCACGAAAGCCGATTCAAGGAAACAGCATGTTCTAACTTTCTGTAATCAAGGCTTAAGGGAGCTTCATTTTTTCCCTGTCAATATCAAAATTATTATTTATTAGTTGTACTATAAAGTTTTTAAAAAATTCCTGGAGTTAGGATTTTTGCTAAAAGTAGTCTGGGGAAAATTCCCAGTGCTTTGATAGCTTGAATAAGTATACCAAAAGAACTTTAAAATCTCTCCAAGGGTAATGAAAGTTTAGAGTCAGATTTTCCCCACCCAGTTCTGTTTTGTTCTGTTCAGGATGGGGTTTTCCAATCTAAGTAACAGAAATCCTTTTTCCATTAAATCTTGAACCAGGGGGTTGGTTTGAAAGCAGGGATTAATTGATATGCCTTATGGTTACTTAAGTTTACAGTAACAAGTGCTCCAAATATTGACTTAGGATTTTTTTTTGGTCATCTGTTTGTTCTTGCTATATAGTGTATGCTGCAAAAGAAAGTGACCTGCTTCAGGAAACACCATATGAGATACAGATGAAGATAGAAATTTCTATCTTTATTGTCCACCCAGGACTTTCAAGTCCTAGCTAGGCGTTTATGGAGAGGAATATTTGGTTTCACTTAAGGCAACCACACAGCCCAGAGTCTAGTAGCTACTATAAACTGAGGAACTGCAAAAGGGGAAGAGTTGGGGCGATGGTGGTTGTGTGGGAAAACAGGACAACCTGCCACTTCTCATTTCTCCCTTCTCATACCTGTCTCAGCCTAATGGTATGCAGCTGGTGGTAAACTCTATGGCTACCATCAGGGAACCAGCTTGGCGAAAGACAGTTAAGGCCATCATCAGAAACCTGCAGTTGTGAATTGGCCACAGCAGCTATGAACATTATGATGGTGTGGGATGGCTGTGATCTGCATTAGCTGACAGAGTACCCACTCCAGTGAGATCATGGACGTTTAAGGCATATATGAAGCAAACTCATACAAATGCACGTACAAATACAAAGAAACATATCGGGTGTTGAGGCTATGACATTATATGATCGCAATTAGGCTTGTGCACTAAGTCTTTGATCTGATATAAAGATAATCCCCCGCCTCCTCATCTTTGAACTGAAGAGTTGGGAGGGACCCTATGGATTACGGAGTCCAGTCCCTGTCAAGGAGACACAGTGGGGAAATGAACTCTTAGCCTCTGACTCTACAGACAGAGAGCTAAAAGCAAAAGTCAAAGTGTTCTGCTTATATACCACCCCATACCACTTCAAGTAGTCTCTGGGTGGTTTACAGGTTTTTTTTTTAATTATGCAGGCTACAACCCCCCCCCCCCAGCAAGCTGGGTACTCATTTTACTTACCTTGGAAGGGTAGAAGGCTGAGTCAACCATGAGCCTGCTACCAGGGATTGAACCCCAGGCTGTGAGCACAGTTTTATTTGCAGTACAGGCATTTAACTGCTGTGCCATGAGGCTCTTAAACCACTGAATACCCAGTGAAGGAATCAAAAGAAGGAAGATCAGGAATCTTAGCAGTACCTGGACGACAGCAGATGTACAGGTCACCTGATGAGATGCCTTTCTAAAGGTGAGATGTCTTTCTAAATCAACATCTAGAACTTTATGTAAATCCATGACTCCTTTCATCTTCCATTTGGTGATACATGTTCTTCTTGTGGGTCTCTTTCTCCTCCCAGCTTTAATAATACAATGAGATCTAGAAGGTCTTTGAAATATGTCTTGGCTAAGCCTCCAGAGATGATTGTAATTTAAGTTTTGCAATGGTAAGAGTGGAAACAACAAAGCATGTTCATTAGACATTCAGATATCTACACCGGATCTTCCAGACTGCAAGTGCTGTTGATATATCCTCCTCACGGTATTGTGACACAATTGATTGAAATAATGCTTAAGGTCCCTCTCTTTATGGCTATGTTTGGTATTCATTGGAGTATCATGGATCATAATGACTTCATTTGGGATTCAAAGATGTCATATATCTCACCATAGGTGCTCATGGACACTTTCAAATGAATTGCTTTCTTTTCTCCTCTTGATCATTTAATGGCATGCTAATGTAAAAAGCATTTGCACTTATGCTTTTACCTAACCCATCTGGTGCCATGGGGCAGAACTTCTTCCATAGCATTTGAATTATTAAAATAAAGAGGATTCTCTCAAAAAAAAAACACAGTTGGATTTTAAATACATAAGACTGAGTCAAACAGATTACTCCCCCGTCTTCTTTCTAGTAAAAGTGTTCCAGACCAGTTTCATCGGGGCCTACTGATAATATATATAGGTCCAACAGACAGAGTTTTCAGAAGATGAAATTCCTTTTTATAAACCATATTTTGTCTCTTCATTCAGGTCCATATAATATCCTCTGCTAAGCCAGCCCTCAGGCATTGAGCACAGCACCACTCAACTCAGATGGAACTCATAATTTGGTATGAATATAACAGTCTCAGAAGAACATTGCTAACTCCTTGGCTTCAAATTTATTCAGCAAAATTCTTCATTCTTTCTGTCATCTCTCTATCTCTCTCTCCCCCAGCCTTAAGGCTCTTGAAAATCCTCACTCTACACTGATCTCTCACTCTCAGACTGGTCTAATGGTGAACCAGGACTGATATCTCCTTTGATTCCTCTGTATGATTCTTACACGTTTCCTCCTCCTCTAGTTTCTCTGTCAGCCAATTGAAAACATTCTTATTAACAACCTTTGCTCCTCCATCACACCTTTTCATCCCACACTTCCCAAACTAAGGCATTTCAAACAATATACTTACCATCACAATGTAAACACTATATTTAAATATAATGCAGTGTCACACATTCGCCCTTAGAAACATCTGTAATGGCAAAATATTATTCCACCTTGATGCACAAAAAAAGCCAATCTGCCCCACTTCCCATGAGCCACCTGACATTATACTGACTGAAAATGCTCCACATGTTGGCAATTTTATGGATATAAGAACTTCTCTCCTAATATAGAATCCACATCCCCCCCAGGAAGGCCATGAACATGAACCATAAACTTCAGAAAGAAGGCTCTGTCCTGCTGTGAGAGAGAATGATAAAGCCATGTCAGATAGCTCCATTCGTGGATATCATGAAGCAACAGCCATCATGTGTGTTGTGTCCCTGTGTGCAGTTTGGTAGTTAGGTATGTATAGGTGCTGAGGATGGGAGTTGCCAGAAAGGAGGAAGGGTGGGAGGTAGGAAACTTTCCCCAGGTTGGGCTTTGGCTTAGGTTAGCATCTCTCCTCCTGCCTCAACAGCCAACCCAGCTCTGAGTTTTACAATGGCACTGCTCTGGAAGTTCAAGGAAACTGCCTCAAGTTGCCAGAGGGCTAGACAAAATGGTGGCACTTTGCCTATGCAACATAGTGTCTGGCTCCCTCTAGTGACCAGTTTTGATAATTACCTTTGGAAACTTCATATATCTACATATTTTCATTTAATATTTTTAATATTTTCAGACTGCGGATAAGTGAAACCATGGATATTGCTCACACAGATACAGGGGGCGGTGTCCTACTGTGCAATCTCTTTCATGACTGTTTTGATTCTGTTTCTGCTGTTTTAATCAGAAGACAGGGTTGGGCAGTAACATCTTTGGACCCTAAAATTATTGAGAGAAGCTTGCTTTGAACTCCATATACCACTTAAGTCACCAGACAGCTATGGATGATGTGGGGGAAAAAAAAACACTACAAAAATCATGGCCACAAGCCTATTCAAAGAAATTATTTTGTTAAAAGTTAAAAACTCTAGTCAGCAGTCTAGGTCCCCAGTTCTACCCCATGCATGTTGGTTAGAATGTCAGTCCCAATCCTGTTAGACAAAGGACCACCAATCATCCAATATCTCCCTTCACTCAATGCCCTTTATTGGACCATGATATTCCTTTTTGACTGAGGATTGAAGTATACAGAAATGTGATGAACTCTCCCATCAGAAAAGTTGGAATAAAATTGACTATACACACTAGGTGAGCCATCTGGAGTCACATTAACAGTATTACCTAGTGGTGAGAGGAAGATGTCCACAGTTTGCAGTCCTGATTGGGTGATGCTAAAAGTCTTGATTTATGGGGCGGGGGTAGAATGGCACCAATCTGGGTGTCATCAACAAAATGTGGGGGAGGGGAGAGAGGTTTGTGCACAATCTAAAGCATGGCTGAATGTTAATCTTTATTAGAGCACCAAAAAAAAAAAAAAATCAAACAGAAGCTAACTTTTGATCCCATACAAATCCTCATCTTGCTGGATACCACAGGGTTGTAGATGGTGCAGGAAAAAAGACTCTCATCTGTGCCAAGTTCATTTGTTGAAAGTTCCAAAGCTGGACTGCAAACCAAGAACAACCTCTTCTTTCAACTACTATGCAATATTGTCAATGTGGATGCAAACTCATCTTAAATAGTGTGTATATTACATTTTATTCCAACTTCTCAGATGGGGGTGTTGGGATGTCTCTTGTATTCTGTGTAGTTCTATGATGTCTAGTCTGATCAAAACGTACATGGAGTAGTAAACTAGCATCATTTTGTGTTTTTAATGTTCAAATAAAGGTACTGCCCAACCTTGCCTTCTGACTGTGCACAAGATTCACAGAGGTTTTTTTTTTTCCTTGTTGGTTGGACTGCCTTAAAATCCTTAAATATCGTTGGTGGCATTACTCCTTTTCTTTCTTTCCTAGGGGAAAAAAGAACATAAATAAATTTAAATAATAAATAAACAAGCACACAGTACTACTAACACATGCAAGTCACAGGCTCTAGGCAAAAGCAAGCTGGAGGTAGGACAACAATACAGTTTAATCAGAAAGTTAATATGGTTAATCAGGAGGCAATCTGAAGGTCTCCATTAAGATGCAACACTATGCAGTCTGTTTCCAAAGGAATAGAAAGAGTTGCCTCAATCAAAGCCAGTTGTTCTCTGTATGATGCTGAGAAGTATAACTAACCATTCTTTGAGTAGTTGTTCCTGCCATCCCGACGCTAAATGGTCATGCAACTACACTTCCAAACCTGTCTATTTAACCTTGCAACCAGTCATTAAAGCCACCCAAAGGCGAGTGGGGATTCAGAAAGTCCAAAGCTGCTGCAAGGTCAGTGATAAAATAAGCAGAAGGAGCTTGTTAGCAACATTCTCTAAGGGAAGCAAGTAACTATGAAATTATTTGTGCCTCAGTGAATTACATTCACATGCCTTGTTTCTTTTCCTCCCATTTGTCAAAAATGCTCTAGAAGCTAACACAGCAATGTTGGAAAGTAGATATTGTAAAAGTAGACAGAGAAGCAGAATAAGAAGGGGAAAACAGAGAGAGAGAGAGAGAGAGAGAGAGAGAGAGAGAGAGAGAGAGAGAGAGAGAGAGAGAGAGAGATTTAAAAAACTTTTAGTAAATATTTATTTCAAGGGCACTTTTTATTTACAAGTGTGATGTTGCTTAAAATCTCATTGATTCGATTGCTTTATCTAGGTGGGGCTAATCTTTGTATTTAGGCCAATGTTGTCAGTGAGACTTACTTAAAAATTAGGCATGTATAGGACTGAAGCCTTAGTCTCTCACTAGGATTGAAGACTCTGGGATGGAATGCCAACGGATATCATTCCCCTGCCAAAGTAGGAAACAGCAGCTAAAGCATCCATGACAAATGGCCATCAAACTTTACAAAGCTCCAAAGAAGGTGAGTCCACTGTCCTCCAAAGCAGTCTGTTGGACAAGTCTTTCCAAAAAGACGCCCATGGGAAATTTCTTTTCTCTCAGTTGGAATCCATTACATCGGGTCCTGCCCTTAGGAGCCCCAGAAAATGGGCTTGCTCCAATCTCCCACATGACAGACCTTGATACATGTGAAGATGGCTATCATATCACCTCTCAGTCTCTTCTTCTCCAAGCAAAATACATCCAGCTTTCTTAACAGTTCCTCACAGGTTTTGTTTTCCAGACCCTTTATACAATTCTGGTTTCCTTCCTTAGGATGTGTGCCAGCTTGTTGATATCCTTATTAAACTGTGGTGCCCAGTCTGGGCAGTCTGACAAAAGTACGATAAAGTGGTAGTGTTGCTACACTTGGTCTGAACACCCTATTTAGTCACCTTGATATTTAGTCTCCTTGATTTCTCGTTATTTATTAACAGAGTGTTATGAAATAATATAATTCTATCTTAACAGTTGGTTGCTATTTGCTTCTCCTTCAGCTAGAGCAATGACCCACAGGATCTTCTCAGTCAGGGCTCCTCCAGGTGGCCACACCAATGGAGACCCATAAGTCCTCTACAAGAGGTAGAGCCTTTTCCACATAGACCCTGGCTGAGTATTTCCCCCCATTCTTTATGAATATATTGGGAGCTGTATAAAAATCCAATATATAACCCTGAAATCCAGAGTTTTTCAGTACAGTTTGCCAAAAGCATTGATGCTGTCTTACATATAAAGATTAACTGAAACAACTGTAAGGGGATGTAAAATAAGTCAAAGCAGGACTTCAGTTGAACATCAGGATGACAAAATCATAAATACAGAAGAATTTTAAGAATGAGAGTGAAGAAATTAGTTCAGTCATCAATCCAAATGGAGACTTCAGCCAGGAAATCAGAAGAAGACTGAAACTCTGAAGGGTAGCAGTGAAATGTCACAAGGGACCAAGGCCAAGTTGGAAGCAACAAGATGGCACATAACAGCAACAACATCACTGCCCAGAGTGACCCAGATGGATAGAGTATAAATATAATAAATAATAAATAATAAATAAATATATTGTATAGAATCATAGAGTTGGAAGAGACCTCAGGGGCCATTCAGTCCAACCCCCTGCTATGCAGGATCCCCCATCACAGGATTCCCAACAGATGACCATCCAAAGAAAGAGACTCCACCACCCTCCATGGCGGCATATTCCACTGTTGAACAGTGCTGCTAACTGTTAGGAAGTCTGCTAATCAGGTGATAGTTCTATATTACCAAGCTATTTTTCCAGCAATGTTTCTGTATTCTAAACTAAGTCTGAGTAGATCAGGTGGTTTGTGGAGAAAACCACCCAGATTGTATCATGCTGAAATCTTTGTTGACTGGACACCTTTGGAACACGGTTTTCCCGGATAAACTCTGAGCTTCCAAAGTAGTGTCAGGAAAAAATAATTTAAAAATAACCAAACTATATTCAATTAACCTCAGGGAGAATTTTATTTAAGATGTGGTCACAAATGGCCCAATGCATTTAAATCTAATCTGGGCAATAGCATGATTCCTCTGCACCTGAATCACAGACTTTTTATATTCTAGGTCTACTCAGAAATATGTTGGTCACAGACACCATTTCACATGTAAGTTACCAAATTAAATTACAAAATGGGATCTTCCAATCTAAGTTTCCCTTCAGTTTAGACAGGACCTACACTGGTTCAGGCTTGGCTTTATGTTAGTTTCCTCTTTTTAAACATCTGTTCTAGTGGCTGATTTCTGGGGCTACAGGTGAGAAAGAAAAGTCACAAAGTAGATGTTCTACTTCTATTTTTTATTTTTATTTTTATTTTATTATTGTTGTTCTTACAATATTCTTTATTATTTGTAATTCGATTTGGTATGTCTGGGGTTTGTTATGTTTGGTCAAGCTGTTTATTTTGCAACATGTTGTACACCGCCCAGAGTTCCCATGGGAAAATCGGGCGGTCAACAAGTAAATAAATAAACAAACAAACAAACAAACAAATAAATAAATAAATAAATAAATAAATAAATAAATAAATAAAAAGTTTTGACTTGGGGGGGTTAAGCAGTTAATAAAGCACCACAAGAGTCAGAAGCATCTGACTCCAAGCAAGCAGCTGGCAGTCAGCAGGTGTTGCAGACATTAACACTAGAACCACACAATATCTGCGAGGCAAGGTTGGAAGTGACCCCAGTCAGTCTGTTCCACTTCAACCCTGGAGACATCATCAGAAACCAATTCCAGTATTGATATGAGATAGAAACATAACAAGTAGTCACAGAAGAGGGAAGAAGAGGAGAAATAAGGTGAATGATATGTAAATAAGACTGGCAGTAGGTGGACTATTTACAGGAACTGATGGCAAACTGACAGACTAAAAAACAGGTTAGGTCTGACAAAGCTTCTTGGATGAGTGGTGAAACATTTTGATCTCACAAAAAAGAAGTCCAGTTGCCATGACTCAACTTCTGGATAACTTCACCTAGGTAACTGAGGATCTTCACAGACATAGTTCAAATGTGTTGATCTTTCTTTGGGCTGCTGAGATGTTCCCCTTCAACCAGATTGTGTTTAAAAGTTCGTTTCATGTCCGTTGAGTGCATGCCTGGTCCTTTGCATTTCAATTTTGGCTAAAAAATGCTTTATGCTGACCCAACTAGAGGATACCTATATCGCCTTCAAAAAGATATATTTATTAGCTGTTGGCAAAAGAGATTTATAGATAAACTACATTAGGCTTTTACAAAGTTTTAGAAAGAAAGACACAACTATTAGACCAATTTTATAACAATGAATCAAAGACATAGATCTACAGTACTGCCTAGAAAATGCACCTAGGTCCCACTCGCTTCTACACTTTGGACTAAATTTTGATTTTCCAAAGTCTGCAAGATATTTAAACAAACCTACTGTCCCCAAATACTAGCCTGCTTTTTCTAGTCCAAATTTAACTGCTGCCCCTCAGCTGTACTGGAAGGGCATTTTCATAACACCCCCAATAAGGATCGGCTCTCCACTTGTCTAAGGATGCAATGAAGTCCCTCACACATATCATGCTTGACTGTAGGTTTCATAGGGATAAACATATTCAACATCTTTATCTAATTATGAGTAAATGTCCCAGTATGTGCTCTAATGTGTATCTAAAGCTTTTGCTGGCAGGTACAAATTAAATAACAACATAGACGGTGGCCAAATTTCTAGTTGTGGTTGTAAGATCACGTAAAATGTTGCATTAAGATAATGAATTGGCTTTTAACTCCCTGATATATTTAAATTATTTATCTCTGTTTTAACTGTCCTTGTTCCAATGTTGGGTCTATGACCATATAACAATAAAGTCAAGCAATTTCCAGACAGCTGCAACAGTTTCTCTACAGCTTTTTGCTCAGAAGATTAATCTTGTTCCCATGCTAACTCAAATGCGAAGTTCCATTTCTTGATTAATATGGTTAATAAAATTAATTTCTAATAGTATTTGATTCTGTTTCTAAAAATAAAAATGAATGGACTGATGGTACACAAGAATGTCAAAACACTCTCTCTCTCTCTCTCTCTCTCTCTCTCTCTCTCTCTCTCTCTCTCTCTCTCTCTCTCACACACACACACACACACACACACACACACACACACACACACACACACACACACACACACACACACACACACAAACCACCCTAGTCTCTGGAAGAAAATCACAAGATTATCCGGGCTCCTTCCCTCCTTGCATTTAGAATAATGTTAAAAGTTGAACTATGCAGAGTGGCTTTTATGTATTGAATCATCTGAGTGCTATCAATAAATTTTCTGATTTTGTAAATGTTTTAATCAATTGTAGAATTTTCATCAGGTTATTCATAATTTATAGTTATAATTACTGTCTGTGCGATTGCTGCATTGTGTTAATTTTATTCCTTTTGTTATTGTGGTGTGTATTGAGGGTTTGTAGGTTTTTAATCCTTTACAAACTACCCAGTTCAGTGCTTGCAGTAATGGGGCAGTATAAAAATCCCATCCCATCAGTACCCATAAACAGGAGTAATCACCCGGACCTTAATGGGTAGAGGAACAAGGTGGGAAGGAATGAAAGATAAAACTATGGTTATCAGCATGTATTTTTGTAGATGAGAGTGTGTAATATTTTGTGATCCTAATAATCTAAAAAATTGCTTCTCTGATAGAATGTTAACACAGATCCTCTGAACAACTGTTTCCCCGTGAAATATGATCTAGAAGGGTACTTAGTTTCTTCCCATATTAAGTTTTTGAAGTTAACCTACAATTTGTAAATGTAAGTTTTGTCATTCAAGTCAGTGATTCCCATCCTTGGGTCCTCAGATGTTCTTAGACTCAAACTCCCAGAAGACTTCACCACTAGTTACGTTGGCCAGGATTTCTGGGAGTCATAGTCCAAGAACATCTGGAGACCCAAGGTTGAGAACCACTTATCTCAGCTGTCAAAATAAACAAATACAGTGCTACCTTGTATAAAGGAATTAATTCCTTCTTATGTTAAGCAAATTTTCCTTTATTCAAATTTCCCATAGGAATGCATTGAAAACAGAGTAATCCCTAATCGCAACCATTTTTATGTTGTACAAATTCATCCCGTAGACAATTTTGTTAAGCAAATTTCCCCTATCTCCGGATTTTTTTATGTTGTACAGATTTTATGTTATACAAGCCATTTGTTATATGAGGGTCCACTGTAAATAAGTATCTCGCAGGCTTTCTCTGTTTGGAGACCTTTTGTTCAGTGTTACCTCTACTCAATGTAAAGCACTTTTATCTTTTTCTCCAGTCTAATTTCATTCATTTCTTTTCATCATCTATCTATCTATCTATCTATCTATCTATCTATCTATCTATCTATCTATCTATCTATCTATCTATCTATCTATCTATCTATGTTTTTCATGAAAAGAAAGCATATTATTCAAAATCTGTAAGTTCATATTTGCGGAAATAAGCCATACTGGATTGTTCTGGACTCTCTTGAACTTCACATATTCCCTTTTCCCAGTCCTACACATATTAGAAGTTCTCATGTAAGCACCAAAGGGGAAAAATGACATATTGCCCAGCAAAAGCTGACCAATGGGGGGGGGAATCAAAGACATGACTATATTATTGATCATAAAATAAAAAGAATTTAAAGGTGTAAGAATCAAGTCATTCAGGTAAGTTTTATAAGCAGACAAGATAACCTGCTGCTGAAGAAAAGTCCATTTAGCTGGGTGAAGTGGTGATACAGCTGAAGTTCTTCATAACTCAAAGGGTGCAAGAAAGACAGAAAGTCAAATTTTTAAAAAATGAATTTGGTTGGTGACAGGCTGTTTCAACTCAGTGTGGCAATTTAATGAGGAAACTCTCATCCTGCAAGAAATCTTGGCTTCAGTGTGAGACCAAGACAAGCATTTCCCCCTGCTTTTATGGCTGTCACAGTGCCTGCTGCACTAAATAGTGTATTTTCCCTTTATTGAGCTAACCGCTGAACCACAGCAAGGACAGGGCAAGACAGACTTGCTCTATGTGCTTGCACTTAGTAAAGATCCAAAAAGAGAACCCATTCACTGCTAGTTCATACAACAAAGCAGAAGTTATTGCATTTTGCAATGTCGCACATTGTATAGAAAAGCAACCAGTCTAAAAATGCACATGGTCTCTCCAAAGTTGACCAAACCAACACCTGAACAGCAACAACAGAAGGATGCCATTTCACACTGAGGAGAAATTGTTTTGTGCTGTCCCGTTTATCACAAGAGAATGAACCAAGAGCCTTTTCACACGACCCCTAAGATCCGCTGGCCACTTAAATTTGGACCAGAGATCTTGGGAGTTCGTTGCTCTTCCTGTGTTCCCACCCCTCTGCACTTCCTTGCTCTTGTCTGCATGAGGGGAGGGAGAAAAAAGGGAGAAAAGAATGCAGGCTCACCTCTGTCTGCCGGTCGAAGCCGCCCCGAGCCCCGTTGTCATCCTGATTCCTGTCTCTTAAAGGGGCAGGGGGGGCAAAAACAACAACAAACAGAAGTGAGGAGAGCCCGGCACTCACTAGGTTACATCCGCATCAGGGATTTTCACCCCCGGAGAGCAGGTACCTGAAAAGTGCGCTGGGATGCGCTTAGGTGGGCATGGTCGCACTTAATTTTCTGTAAACTCCGGAGCTGGTGGGAAAACAATTTTAAGCTCCGGAGCTGGGAGCCATTTGCCGCGGAGTTTAGGGGTCGTGTGAAAAGGCCCCAAATTGGGATCCACCGTTGAACTGAATTATACTGCATATGGAAGCATCATAATGTCAAGGAAAGGTCCACTTTTAGGGAGAGTGAGGTAGCTTCCTGATCTATCTTTCTTTGTGCAACACCACATGTTATTTGATTTGCTGTGACTGTATTTTTACTGCCAGGATTAAAGTGGTGCTTGTGAATTACATAATAGGGTTTGGGTTTTGGGTTGTGTTGTGCATCTTAATGTGAGGGAGGGATTTGCTCCTCTACCACAGCAGGCAATTTTTAAATTTTTATTTATATATATTTATTGGATTTTTATACTGCCCATCTGGCAGCAAGGCCACTCTTAGACTGGTTTCACAGAATATAAATTCTGCTGGAGAGCACCTGTGTATTATTGCAAGGTAGGTACTTCCTTTACACATGATGATAAATTTAACACCTGAGATGGTACCTAATATTAAAACAAAAATATTTCATGTTTGAAAATCTTATCTACCATTTTTCTAATCTACATGAGGTTTGTTTTCCATGTTTATATTCTCATTTTAATAAGGATGTATTTTTTACCATAACACACCAGAATGTGACATTCAGAGTTTACTGGGTGGAAAGTAACTAAAAGGGAACACAATTACATTTAATAAATGAAACAGTAAATGGTTATTTGTAACAATATGTGATTATGATAGTAGCTAACTACCTGGGAGCATGGAATTGGTGTTAGTGGTTTAAAAGTAACTTTTAAGGTTCTGATCATGCAGCTAAAATCCTGGTGGGTCTTCTCACATTTTTCACCAAAGTCTAAGCAAAAGGCGTCATTTATCTATATCACAGAACTGTAGAATTAAAACCCTGTGGGATTCTCAAGCATACACTGAGCCAACTAGGAAGGTGCTTTCTGACTAGGAAAGTGACACCTTTTGCAATACAGAAAACTCCCAAGATTTCAGCCAGTTTACTCATTGAGCAAATAAACTGCTAAGGAATTGTCCAAACGTACCATCTGTTGGTCACCTACAATGACTCCTGCGAGATTCCCATGTAATATGACAGGGATGATAGAAACAAGATCAGAGAATTATGACATTTTCTTATAATTTAATAATATAATATAATACTATAAATATTTTCTTATAATTTTTGTCCTGTCTGCTTGAATGAATTGATAGGTATTCCTGGACCAGGTATTCACCTTTCACCATCTCAGAATGCTGTCCATTGCTTAGGATTTAAAGTTGAAGGGAATTGAATTGCTACAGTCTTGGGAGAACAAGCAGTTGCAGGAAGCTGGCCAGAGCTAAATTTAGAAATGCCACAAATACTAGAGAAAATGATCCATTACAATTTGGTTAAAGTTCTCACCTAGCTTAGTGGAGAATGTGTGTGAACGTGGGAAATATTTGTATAATTGACATGAAATTAAATTATATATATCCACTTTAGGCCACATTGTTTAAAATCCAGTTTACTAAGAGATGCTTCCTTTTACCTCTAAGAATATTATAGATTGTAGAGATGGGCACGACTTAGCGGTATTCCCGTTTCCGTTTCCGTTACTCGTATCCGTTACTCTACGGAAACGGTAACGGGAATTACTCTGCCAGAATTCGAGCTCGAACCGACGAACGAACAATTTGGTCTGATTTGTCGTGCCGGTTACTTGCATCGCGGCGATCGCGCAATGCCAAGCGGCACAGAAAAAAAGTTTTTAAAAGTTAAAAAAAAACCGATTCCCGGCCCTAAAAGTAGGCGAAAACTGTCTGAGGGCACCTACCAGGCCAGAAGGGTGTTTTATTTGGGGGATTCCCCCGCCCCCCTCTCCTTGGCTATTGCTATTGCTGCGCTGCTGGTACCAGGCTGGGAGGGCGCATCCATTTGCCATGCAGTGCGGGGGATCCAAAATGGCGACCACAATATTTTTTTTGAAATCGTTGCCCAAAAACCCACCAAGGCACCACAGAAACATGCGAAAATTAGCTATTTTAAATGCTTGAATTTTTACAGTAGCAGCAGTGGGTTTTTCTTGCAAAAAAAGTCTCCGTTGATTTTATTTTATTTTATTTTATTTTATTTTATTACACCTGCGCATTCGCAATGATGGGCTCGTCCATGGGAGTGGACCATGCAAAGTTTTGGAGCCATTCCACCAATCGCATGGCCAGGTTTTGCTGACTGTACCAGGCTGGGAGGGCGCATCCATTTGCCATGCAGTGCGGGGGATCCAAAATGGTGACCGCAATATTTTTTTTGAAATTGATGCCCAAAACCCCACCAAAGCACCACAGAAACATGCGAAAATTAGCTATTTTAAATGCTTGAATTTTTACAGTAGCAGCAGTGGGTTTTTCTTGCAAAAAAAAAGTCTCCGTTGATTTTATTTTATTTTATTTTATTTTATTTTATTTTATTTTATTACACCTGCACATTTGCAATGATGGGCTCGCCCATGGGAGTGGACCATGCAAATTTTCCACCAATCGCATGGCCACTTGGCCAGGTTGACCACAGAGACTTCTGGGATGTGCCAATCGGGCATAAACAGCCCACTAATCATAGTCCAAACCTGAACCCTAAGCCTAACCCTAACCCATATGCCAGTACACTGTCCTTCTAAGTGGGTCAGAGAAGCACCCAGAGGTGCACCCCAATACTCACCCTAACCTCACCCGTAACTAGCCTAACCCTAGCCCTTGCGCTAACCCGTCTTAACCCTAAGCCAGATCTACTTGCATAGCACTACATGCAAGTACGTGAGACACAGCGGGTGCAAAGAGTCTGCCAGTCCGTCACTTGTGGCTCTGGCTGACTCCTGCAGCTCCCTCCAGGAGCCCGCTACCCCCCCCCAAACCAGTACTAACGACAATGAAAAAACGAAAAAACGAACTGACTAATTTTTGTGAAATTTCACGAAAAATGGAAACGAGCCGAAACGGACTGCCTCCGACACACGACAACTTGAAAACGTCATTTTCCCTAGTCGTGCCCATCTCTAATAGCTTGTTAATGAAAAGAGCATCTCCATTCACCAAATTAGTACTGCAAGTGAGGAAAGGGAGAAAAAAGAGACAGAGGCAGAGATGATCAAGGAAGAATAAGCAGGCACAAACAAGCTGCTGGTTATTATTGGTGGGCATGAAAGGAAAAAATTCTCTTTCATTCTCCATTGAAATCAAGGAAAAGGAATTATTCTATGTGTGCCTTAGGAATTATTCTATGGGTGCCTTAGGACTGTCATAGGTTTACAGCTGGTTTGTGATGTTGATGGACCCCCAAGTTGAGAGTTCTTCAGGTCCTTAGTTTCTTCTGCAATACCTACTACTACCACCATGACACACTTGTTATGTCCTGCAACATAAAAGTTTAGACTAGGGATGGGCACCCTAACGAAAATGAAACACTGTTTCATCATTTCGCTAGCCTATGAATCATTTCGTAAGCTAACGAAATGAGAGACCCCAATTCGTTTTGGATAATAATGAAACAGTTGTTTCCCCCCCATTAAAAATGAACTGTTTCATTACTATCTAAAATGGGCTCCCCAGGGTCCAAGGGGCACCCTTGGACTCTCCCCTTTAAGCCCTCCAAATTTGGAGAGGTTTGGGGGTAAGGGGGCTGAGTTATTAAGCGCCAAATGGGGTGCCCCTAGGAGCCTTTTTTCTAATTGGAATCAGAAAGGAGAAAAAGAAAGAAAGCTTATTGATGCCAACGCAGGCCAGCCACCCTCCTTGCTGCTGCCGCTGCCCGCCACCCACCCTCCAGAGGGGTGGAGTTGGGCATTAAGAAGGCCCACCTGGTCAACCAGCCTTTGAACACACTTGGTTCCAGGCAACGGACCAAACGTTTTGAACTTTCCGCTTGAGCTCAAACTTTTAGTATAATGCCCAGGACCTGAGCAGGACATTCAAAGGCTTGTTGGCCCAGCAGGTCCTCTTAAGTCCCCACCCCACCCCGCTGGAGATCAGCTGGTATGTGTTGGGATATATTGATGGATTGTTGGGAGGTTGGTGTATTATTTGTGTATTATGTGCTGCAGTCTGATTAAAGGAGGAGTCATAGACACAACAGGTATATGAAAAATATACTTTATCTATATATTCTAAGGGGAAAAGGTAAACGGGTTGACCTATGAAAATAATAAAACACTCATTAAATATCTGTACAGAAAAATATACAAAATAGAAAATTAGGGTAACAGCAGTTGTGATAAAGCTCATAAAAAGGGATAAGGAGCTATACATATATATATATACTGCCTTGCTTGTTATAAATACAAAAGGATAAAATACAAACTTAAATTTATTTATTTATTTATTTATTTATTTAAATACTTATATCCCGCTCCATCTTCCCAATGGGAACTCTGGGCGGCTAACAGCGCAAGAAGCTAAAAAGCTAAAAAGGCTAAAAAGCTAAAAATAACAAGGCCACCAAGCAAGGGCAGCGGAAGGCAAGATGGCGGCAGACGGTAAGAGCAAAGAAAAGAAAGAGAAACTAACTAATGAGGACACCAAATGCTTCTTTGAAGAGGAAGGTCTTCAAAGCCCTCTTAAAGGCGGGCAGGGACTCCAGCAGGCGCAGCTCAGGAGGGAGATGGTTCCAGAGCGAGGGCCCCACCACAGAGAAGGCGCGGTCCCGCGTACGCATTTTCCGCGCCTCTCTGGGTGTGGCCACTCTCAAGGAGCGCGCCTGCGACGATCTCGTGGGTCTGGATCCGGATGCCCTCAGGGAGATGCGCTCCGCCAGGTATCCTAGCAACAAGTCAGAAGTAATTCTGCAACTCTCTCTGTGCCTCTGGAACAACACCAGCATCAGGCAGGTCAGGGCGTGGCCGAGGAGTGTGTGTGTTTGAGGCTAGAACCATTACTTAAGTAGTAAGGTCTTAAAGAGACATACAAACTGCTGAGTCATGTTGAGGTTTGTTTTTGCCATATGTTTGGATGTAGGCCTTGCTATGCCAACAGTATGTGGCAGCAGCAGTGAGGAAGGTGGCCAGCCAGCATCGGCATCAGTGAGTTTCCTTTCTTTCTTTTCCCCTCCTCATTCAGACCTCCCCTGCACCTGCTGATCACCAACTGTGGATAAATGAATCCACAGTTCTTCCTTCGGGTATCTCAAGGCCTTGACAATGGTACACGCCACCTCCATGTTGGAGAAGTGACCTCCATTTCAAACCTGTTGTGCTGCAATTTTTAACCTCCAAAGTGCTGAAGCAAAATTTGTCACTTAAGAGATCCCTGATTCAGCTCAAATGCTGTTTCCTTTCTTCCCTTCGAAAGGGTTCAGAAGTGAACAAATACTCTGACTTTGCTTTGTGTTCTGAATAAATTTTGAATTCTAAGCTGATCTCTTATATAAATATATATATATAAATGCTTGATCTCTACAGAAACATTCAAATCCTTGCATCAAAATCTGAGGTTTAAAGATATTTTCCCCTTTGTTGCAAATGTCAAGTTTGCATTTACAGGGCCCCAATTTATTCTAGCTGCCTTTTTAGTAGCAGGTACTGGATTGCTGGATGTGTTCTAACCTTGGGCAGAATGAGGAAGCTGCCTCAGACAGCAAATGCCGAGTTGTAGGGCACAGGGTTAAGCGATCAGAGCTACAAGCACCATGTGGCCTGCCATAGCCGGATGTATGACCAGTCTTAAACAATAATTCGGTTTCCTATTTGGCCACCTCTTGTACGTAGAGCAGGAAGGGATGCTCGCTTGACCCATCCACCAGACAAAGTATCTTCAATTGGCCATAAATGTATTCAGTCATCTACTCCGATCAAGAAGCTGAGCTCCAGTCAAGGATCCTAGCTTTTAAAAGGGCCACTGTTCCCATAGCCTTAGATGTCCTCTGCATTCTATATTATCATGACAACAATATGTTTAGTATACCATGGAAGAGATACATATAATTTGATTTCACAGCAATGAAATATGTTTCAAACACACATTGGGAGATGGAGCCATAGTGGCAGATGTTTGTACAAGGACCCTGACCAGGCGTGGGACAGCCCGCAGAAGCAAGATTTACTATTGATGTACTAGTGGTGCATGTACTGGTGGGGGGAATTTTAGATCTGTCTTGCTCCACCTTCAGGTCTGTTTCTCATTTTTCATCTACATTCATTCAGCTCCTCCTCTTCCGACCATCTTCCGATATACCTGTGATAAAAAAGCTGGCCCATTGCCAATGAATCCGGCTGGTAGATTTCCTTCAATGGGATAATCGGTGCAGTCAATAAAATGTGCAGCATGGAGGGGAGACTTAATCTTAGACTAAACAGAACACCAAAAATAATCCTGTGCAGCGGGAAGCAATTGATCCTACCTAGCATGGAGCTGCCTCTTCTCGTTATAAACGTTGAGGCATCACCTTTTAACTGATTCTCATTTTAAATATGAAAAGCTCTTCCAGGACTTTAAGACTCCAGAGGCCTTAAAAGCTGCATTCCTGGATGACTGGAATATCGCTGTGAAAGTAATTAAGCTTGTGAAGCCCGATCATGGCATTATTTTCTTTAACTGGCCAAAATGAAAATGCCCATCGCATCATTGGCTACCTTTTTATACAAATCGGTAGGCATGAAGGAATACACCAATGGATGGTATAACCATGCTGCAAAATTTATCATAGCACCTAACATCAGTGCCATTATTACCCATTTTTTAAAAAAAAAATTAAATATATGGGTTGTTTTGGTGCAGGGCTTGGAGAGGCCCCTTATTTCGACTAAGCCTAATAGAAACCCCAGCAGATATGCTGGCTGGTGGGTGAGGGAAATTATGTTTCAACAGGAACCTTTTGAAGCTCTAGTGTTCACTGAGGTGCATTTTTCCTTTTACAAAAGTCTGTGAATTCCTGGGATATCAAGCCGTACTAGAAACTAATATGATAAGCCTGTATGTTCCTGAACATGGCATCAGTTCAACATTGCCTGGGTAGGGGACTAGCATTATTAGGCAGGTGGGAGATCTTCACTATGAGGCTGCATTCTCTGTTTTCAAGTGTCTATCACTTCCATAACTTTTAGCTACATTCAGTATGGAATTTGGAAACAACCTATGTTGCAGAAGGGTGCTGGAGAGTCATACACCATCATTTCCTTGCAAACCCCATAACACCTCCTTTCCTTCCATCATAAATGGAGGAGAATATTGGGGAGGGGGCTTTGTGGGGACCACAGAGTCCTCAGGAAAAGTGGGAAATGAATGCATGTGCCCTGTGATTTGTACTTCTTCACCCCTAAGATGGCAAAGAGAGCATTGCCCACCCAGCCTGAAGCAAGGTAGCAAGACACAAGACTCTTTTTGGGCTGTAAAATGGGTCACACTTTATTAGACGGTGCTGCATCAACATAAGAAGGGGGGCCAACAGTAGGACGGAAGGCCAATCCATTTGGGGCCAGCCTAGCCCCAAACGGACACTGGACGAGATGGAATAACATACCAGTACTCCCTCCAGACCCCAACCAACTGAGGCTCCCAGCTCTATGTGATTGTAGTCTTTGGGAACCCATCTCTCCCCCCCAACAGTGGAGAGTAGAGATGGGCACGACCAGGAAAAATTACGTTTCGAGTTGTTGTGTGTTGGAGCCGGCCCGTTTCGGCTCGTTTCCATTTTTCGCGAAATTTTCCAAAAATTTGTCATTTTGTTTGTCGGTTTTTCATCTGTCGTTAGTACTGGTTTTGGGGGGGCTCCTGGAGGCACCTCTCTGTGGTGGGTGCCTCCTCTGGCCTGCCATGAAGGGAAAGCAAGCTCCTGGAGGCACCTCTCTGGGGTGGGTGCCTCCTCTGGCCCGCTACAAAATGGCATGCATAGCCAATTGGATATGCATACCATTAAGTTGCAGTTGCAGCAGGCAGAGACACCTCTCTTTCGGGTGCCTCTGTGACTCACTGCCTGTGGTGCACTTGGGCCGGGGAACGAAGTGAGAGAGGACCCCTACGGGCGCCCGCTGTGACTCACTAAGAAGGGAAGTGTACTTGCTGTAGTGCAATGCGAGTACACAGATCTGGCTTGGGATTAGGGGTTAGTGCAAGGGCTAGGCTTAGGGTTACTTGTAAGTTTAGGGTGAGTTACTGGGGTGCACCTCTGGGTGCCTCTCTGACCCACTAAGAAGGACAGTGTACTGGCGTATGGGTTAGGGTTAGGGTTCGGGTTCGGGTTTGGGCTAGGGTTAGTGGCTTTTTATGCCCGACTGGCACATCCCAGAAGTATCGGTCAAAACCTGGCCAAGTGGCCATGCAATTGGTGGAATGGCTCCAAAAATTTGCATGGTCCACTCCCATGGCCAGCCCATCATTGTGCAGGTGTAAAAAAATAAAAATAAAAATAAAATAAATAGATGTGCAAGAAAAACCCACTGCTGCTACTGAAAAAATTCAGGCAGTTTTAAAATAGCTATTTTCGCATGTTTCTGTGGTGCTTTGGTGTGTTTTTGGACCACGCAATTTCAAAATAAATATTGCGGTTGCCCCATTTTGGATCCCCCGCCCGCACTGCATGGCATGGCGAGTTGGCGAGACGCCGAGGATGCGCAGCCCAGGAGAGGAGAGGGGGGGAGGCCGAGGACCCCCCCAGAAACCACCCTTTTGGTAGGTGCCCTCACTTAGGCAGGGATATTTTCGCCTGCTTTTTGGGCCGGGAATCGGGGTTTTTTTTAAAAAAAAACTTTTTTTCTCTGCCGTGCCGCTTGGCGAGTTGGCGACTCGATGAGGATGCGCACTTTGCGCAGCCCAGGAGAGGAGGGGGGAACCCGGGGAGCCCCCCCCCAGAAACCACCCCTCTGGTAGGTGCCCTTAGGCAGGCATATTTTCACCTGCTTTTTTTGGCCGGGAATCGGGTTTTTTTATTTTTAAAAATTTTTCTCTGCCGCGCCGCTTGGCGAGTTGGCGACTCGACGAGGATGCACACTTTGCACAGCCCAGGAGAGGAGGGGGAACGCCGGGGACCCCCCCCCAGAAACCACCCCTCTGGTAGGTGCCCTCAGGCAGGCATATTTTCGCCTGCTTTTTTGGCCAGGAATCGGGTTTTTTTATTTTTTAAACTTTTTTTCTCTGCCGCGCTGCTTGGCGAGTTGGCGACTCAATGAGGATGCACACTTTACGCAGCCCAGGAGAGGAGGGGGGGAGGACGGGGACCCTCCCCAGAAACCACCCCTCTGGTAGGTGCCCTCAGGCAGGCATATTTTTGCCTGCTTTTTTGGCCGGGAATCGGGTTTTTTTTATTTTTAAAACTTTTTTCCTGTGCCGCTTGGCATCGTGCGATCGCTGCGATGCCAGGAACGACAACGAAAAATCAACCCAATTTTCTTTAGTCGGTTCAAGTTCGAGTTCTGGCAGAGTAATTGTCATTCTTCGTTCCGTTACGTAACGGAAACGAGAAACGGAAACGGAAACGAGAATTTCGCCAAGTCGTGCCCATGTCTGGTGCAGAGTCCTTGAGGCCTTCAACTCTGTGAGGTTAGCCAGCTTACAGCCATTGCCAGATGTCCATCAACTCACCTTTTAAAATGCCTGTCTCCCTTCACTACCCGCCAGTGGAACCAATACAGCAACCACGCCAAAACCAGGAAATAGTATTAAGAATGGGATAGGTGAAAACACACCTGCCCTAGCACAGCCAATCAAGGGTAGGGCAAAAATTCCCTTCCAGCCCTGAAGTGACCAGTTTGGCTTGCAGGGTGGGTAAGTGGGACAGTGATCCGATGAAGAGGCCTCGTTCCTGCTGGAGCTCCCTTAAATGGGTAGCTCTCACATGGCCATTAGGGGCCACCACAGAGGCCTCCTTGTGGTTGCCCCCCCCCAGACGGGTGAGCAAAAAAGGCTCCTGGACTGCATATGCACTCAGGACAGACCCAGCCCGAAGCAAGGAAGCAAGACACAAGACTCTTTTGGGGTTGTAAAATGGGTCACACCATTAGACAGTAATCAACAACATAAGAAGGGGGGGCAAAAGTAGGATGGAAGGCCAATCAGTTTGGGGCCAGCCTAGCCCCAAACAGACACTGGATGAGATGGAATAGCATCCCGGTGTTCCCTCCAAACCTCAACCACCCAAGGCTCCCAGTTCTAGGTGACTGTAGTCTCCAGGAACCTGCCTTTCTCCCCCTCATAGCTCAGAGTCCTTGAGGCCTTCAACTCTACAAGGTTGGCCAGCTTACACCCATTGACAGGTGTCCATCAACTCACCTTTTAAAATGCCTGCCTTCTGTTGCTATCTGCTATGTCATTGGGGCTACTTACTATGTGTCAATCCCCCACCAAGCCTGCCAACACGGACTAGAGGGCCCCTGAATATCACTGAGAAAAACATCTAGGCCCAAGTCAGATAAATGCACCCCTTCTCTTCTTCCTCCAGTTGACTAGCCTTAATCATATTCAATAAAGCAGTCAATGAGGATATATCAATATGAACATTTATATCCATTCCTTCTTCTTTATGTCACATTGTCATCACATATGCAAATATGTCCATTTCTATTTATTAAATCTCCAACATAGAGATGATATATCCTTATTTAATATATGCAGCTCTACCAGTGATAAATACCATCCTCATGCTACCTTATAACAGTTTCCTTTGACCTTTCTTTCAAAGGAGCCATGGCAGCTTGGGTTCACCCCTAGCTAAAAGACAACTAAAATAAGCTATTTAATGAGGGAAAGAACCTTGTGCAACTTCAATCTTCATAAAAGATCTGTAGGTAGTACAGATGGGCACGAATTGAAAAAATGATGTTTCGTTCATTTTGTTTTGTTGAGGGGCTCAGTTCCGTTCATTTTCATTTTTTGTGAATTTTCACAAAAAATCATTTCATTGGTTCATTAATTCGTTATTCATTTTACCTGCTTTTCACAATTTTTAAAGCATTTCCACGTGCGGGAGTCCCCCAACGCCCCAGACCAGAGGGAAAATACTAAAAAAATTGATGCTGGCAGAGACACAGTATAGACTAGGTACGCAGGGAGGCTGCAAGGCAGCGGCGGGCATTGCCCAGGGCGCAAGGCAGCCACAGAGTGACTGCGGGGCAGGGAAGGGTACTCACCGAGAGGTACGCAGTACGCACGCAGGGAGGCTGCAAGACTGAAGCTAGAGAGAAATCTCTTCTTTCTCTCCCCTACGAGCCAGGCTACAGCCAGCAGGAACACAGAGACACACGCCTGCCTGCCTGGCCTAAAGTGAAAATAACGAGTTGCAGAGACAGCAATCCCACCCCAACCTAACTCCCACTGCAGACTGCAAGGAAGACGGGGGCTGCCAAAGCTTTTTCTGCCCTAGGTGGCTGCCAGACCCGCCCAGTCTGCAACCTGGGCATGGTATTGGTTGAAGTTGTCCAAGAATTTACATGATCCCAGCACATGGCTTGCATCTATTTTGTGGCTGGCATCCATTTTGTGTCATCCTTAAAGGGAAAAGAAAAAGATATGATGGGAGAAAGACAAAAACAAACGTTTTAAGGACCTCAACCCCCCTTGTAGGTATTATCAGGCAGAATAAATAATTATTGCTGCATTTTTATGGATGTCCAGAACATTTTAATACCCAAGAAATCAATATTAGGCATCTGGCAGCCATTTTGGGTCAATGTCCCCTACCCAAACTCCCCTTAAAGGAAACAAAAATACAGCGATCTGAGAAAAGACATAAATGCACATTTTAAGGGCCCCAAACCCCCCTGGTAGGTATTATCAGGCAGAATAAATAATTATTGCTGGGTTTTTACAGATATTCAGGACGTTTTTTTAACATTTAAAACAACTCTTTTCGTCACGTGTCACCATTAAAAAAAATGAATTGTAACGAACCTAATTTTCTTGTTTTGGTTCAGTTTGTTCCAATTTCCCCACCAGGTTCGTTATTCCTTTTGTTATGTAATGAATCAAATAACGAATAACGGAACAAAAGTTGTTTCATGCCCATCCCTAGTAGGTAGTCAAGCTGAAACAAACTGATGTTGAGCCTGCCAAGTGGTTCAACTGGTTGTTCAGGAAGTGTTTTCCTTGAGCTTGTGGGAGATGGGAATGTGCATATGATCTTATGGACTCTATTCTTTGCAGTTCACTTGTGTTAAATCTCTTTCCATACAGCCCATTTTTGTTTTCTTTTTTGATTTCCCTTCTTGAATGTTTGTTAATGCGAGAAATGCATTTCACCAAGATTTAGCTGTAAGTGCAGGATTTCATGATGCTGGATCTGAGTCATTAAATGGACACATTTTGCCTCCAGTGCACATACATTTCTTTTCTGCACCTTTGGTTTTTATTTATTTATTTATTTATTTATTTATTTATTTATTTATTTATTTATTTATTTATTTATACATTTCTATACTGCACATCTTCAAGAAGAACTCTGGGCAGTTTACATCAATATAAAGAAACAGTACAGCAACATATGCAAACTACCAGTCAAAGAATACTCTCAAATAGAATAAACAAAACAGAACAAACACAGCTAAAATAAAAATACCTGGAAGTCTAAAGGCTTTATAACCAAGGCTCCCTCTTTCTGTCCCCCCTACTGGTCTTTTCTGGCTATGTTTTCTATAAAGTAGGCACCTGGAGTAGGAACTGGCTAGCCACTCCATTATTCCTGCCAAGGAAAACTCCATGGGCATGGGGTCATGAAGAGTTGGTCATGACTGTAACGACATAACAACAAATCCACGGGTGCAATTAATCTGAAGATTTATTTAAGTGACAGCAGATAGAGAGTAAGATCCACAAAGGCACAATGTAAAAGAAATCAAAGGAAAATCAATGAATTTCTAATATAATACAATGCCATGAAAAAATGAAAAGAGCAAAGCAGAATAACCTATATTAAAGTATGAAATAAATATTATAGTTATGCGAAATCAGGCACAGCTTGCCCTTTACAAAACACTACATTAGCCCTTAACCTTCCAACAGCTCTCTCATTGAAGCTGCTTGGCTTAAAGATTGAGAAAGAAAGATATATAGGTACCTATTTCAACAAACGGGCTGCTGAAGACTCAGGGGAATGTGTAGGAAAATTGATCCAGAAGAATCAGAGAAGAGAATCAGAAAGGGGGGGAAAGTAAAATGAAGTAGTGAAATCACGTGTGTGTGTGCATGCGTGTGTGCCAGGAATGAATAAAAGAAAACAGTAAAGGAGGTGTAGAATTTCCCAGACGGAATAAACATCACATTGTAAAAAAATTGTGGTATGTCTCACAATCAAAACAAAGGTCCAAAAGGTTTGAGAGCAATCCAAATCTGCAAAAGTGAAAATTGCATGAGAAAAAAGTGAAGCATTTGCATGCATGAAAGTGACTAGGAATGAATGCAACTCTTCATCTGAGTCTCCTTGCCCCAAGCAACAATGGCATTTTGCTCCACTGATGACCGTCAAGCCCCACACACAAAGCACACACACAAACATGGTTCAGTTCTTTGCCAAGATCTTTAGTGGAAAGCCAGGCAAGTTCAAGTCCTTTGCCAACAATCAAGTGCCAGATAAATAACAGAATCCAACTCCCAGCAATTAACAGTCCAAGTCAAAACCAGAATATCTCACGGAAACCAGATGCCAAACCCAAGGGAACAGATTAAGCCGTTGTCCAGGAAGCGAGTCCGAAATCAGGAAACAAAGCCAAAGTCACAGACAGGAATGTAGTTGCAAGTTCAAATGACACGTTGCTCCCACAGAGAGCTCAAGGTGAGTTTACCAGCTTTATCTCAAAACAGGGAACACACCCTTACTTCTGGAAAGGCTCCTGCTAGTACTCAGGGCTTCCCGACCTGATTCCCCATTTGGCATCAAAGACCCTTTCCCTAGCTCTCCTGGTAGCACGTCTATGCAGAATCCTGCTCATAGCCCTTCTGGGGGAGAATATGTGTTTTCAGCTGAGTCATCAGACCCAGCTGCCTGCTGACTTGAGCTGCAAGGCTCCTCCAGCAGCTCTTCACCATTTAACCCCTCAGAGTCAGGTTCTGTGACAGGCAGGGTTCTGACACTATCCCCCTCCCCATGGTCCCCCTCTTCCGATGGACCTGGCCTATCAGGGTAACTCTCATGGAATTGTTCAACTAACTCAGGAGCATGCAAGATGGACGCAGGTTCCCATGACCGATCTTCAGGTCCATAACCTTCCCAGTCTACCAAATACTGCAATCCTCCACGGTGTATTCGAGAATCCAAGATTTGACGGACTTCATATTCTTCTTCTCCTTCTACTAAAATTGGTGGAGGAGGTTCAGGAGTCGGTGGTCGGTTGGGGTGAGGGTCTGCAGTTGGAAACAAGAGGGATCGGTGGAATACTGGATGAATATGAAGGGAATCAGGTAATTGCAGATGAAAAGCAACTGGATTGATTTGTTCTAAGATGGGATAAGGACCGATGAACAGAGGATCTAGTTTTCGGGATCACCCAGGATGTCTCAGATATCGAGTAGAGAGCCAAACTTTCATGCCTGGACTTAGCTGTGGCCCTTCCTGTCTTTTCTTGTCTGCTGCTTTCTTATAGACTTCCTTAGCATGGTCAAGTTGCTCTCACAATAATTCCTGAATTCCATGGAGTTCTTGACTGTATGCATCCGCAGCTGGCACAGAGGTGGAAGGAAGGGTAGTTGGAAAATACCGAGGATGATAACCATAATTAGCCATGAATGGGGTCTGGCGAGTGGAAGAATGTACAGCATTGTTATATGCAAATTCAGCTAAAGGTAACAAATCCACCCAGTTATCTTGTTGGTAGCATGTATAACAGCATAAATATTGTTCTAAGGTGGCATTAGTGCGTTCAGTCTGACCATCTGACTGGGGGTGGTAAGCTGATGACAGGTGAACTTGTGTTCCTAGTGCCTTATGCATTGCTTGCCAGAATCGGGAGGTGAAATGTGGCCCACGATCCGAAATGAGGTGTGCAGGTAAACCATGCAGTCTGAAAAGGTGTTGCAAGTAGTGATGAGCTGTTTCTGATGTGGTAGGGGATTTAGGACAAGGAACAAAGTGGGCCATTTTGGTGAACAAATCCACAAAGACCAGGATGCAGGTAAACCCTTTTGAGCGAGGAAGATCCGTGATGAAATCTAAGGAGACAGCATTCCAGGGACCAGAGGGTGTTGGCAAAGGATGCAACAGACCTGAGGGTTTGGTCACAACATCCTTTGCCTGCCGACAAACTTCACAGGAACCCACGTATTGGGCAACATTAGCACAGACATGTGGCCACCAGAACTCCATTGTGAGAAGATGCAGGGTTTGGTAAAGTCCAAAGTGTCCAGCAGGTAAAGAGTCATGTGAGAGATGCAACACCTGGTTACGAAGAGGACCAGTAGGAACATATAATCACCCTCAATGTAATAATAAGCCTTGTTGTGCAGAAAACTCTCCATGATTCCCATTCTGGAGTTCCTGAAGACGTTGCTGAGTCCATGAATTGCGAGCTTGAGATTCACGGATTTCTTCTGCCAGGCTGAGACTTGGATTCGTGGCTGCAAACACAGAGGGAGGCAAGATGGGCGCCACTAATGTGTCTTTCACAGGTGCTGCATACTCAGGTTTTCTGGATAACGTATCAGCTTTTTTTATTCTGAGCCCCAGGAATGTACTTGATCTGGAAATCGAACCGGGAAAAGAATAATGACCACCGGATTTGTCGCTGAGTCAATCGCCGGGCTGTTTGTAGATGTTCAAGGTTTCGATGATCAGTCAATACTTGAACAGGGTGTCGAGCTCCCTCGAGGTAATGCCTCCATACCTCAAAAGCTGTCTTGATGGCCAGCAGTTCAGGCTCCCAGATAGTATAATTCTTCTCTGCAGGTTTTAACTGTCGAGAGTAATAAGCACAGGGATGTGGGGTTTGGGGAGGGATCATCCTCTTGAGATAGCACTGCTCCCAGAGCAACGCTAGATGTGTCAGCCTCCACTATAAAGGGTAATTGTGGATCAGGATAACGGAGCAAGGGTTCCGAGGTGAAGCGGGTTTTCAAAGTAGAGAAAGCCTCTTCTGCTTCTGGAGTCCACCAGAAAAGCTCTTTGGGCTGAAGGAGACGGTTTAAAGGTGCAACAATGTCAGTGTAGGCAGGAATAAACTGGCGATAGTAGTTGGCGAAACCGAGGAACCATTGCAAATCCTTACGGTTTTGTGGTCGCCACCAGGACAACACAGCTTCTACTTTCTTAGGGTCCATGCGGATTCCCTGGGGAGAAATAATATGCCCCAAGAATTCACCTTCCTTAATGTCAAACTCACATTTTTCCAGCTTAGCATATAGTCCGTTTTCCCGGAGACGCTGCAGGACCTGACAAACTTCTTGAACATGCTGAGCTGGGTCAGCGGAATAACTCAGGATATCATCTAAATAAATGACCACACAACGATCTAGTAGATAATGGAAAATGTCATTCATCATCCGCTGGAAGACACTGGGTGCGTTTGTCAGTCCAAAAGGCATTACTAAATGTTCATACTGACCGTTCCAGGTTCAAAACGTGGTTTTCCACTCATCTCCTTTACGGATACGCACCAAATTATACGCCCCACGAAGGTCCAGCTTGGTATAATACTTTGCCCCTCTTAACCGGTCCAAAAGTTCAGAGATTAGGGGTAAAGGGTACCGGTCCCAAATAGTGATCTTGTTTAATGCCCGGTAATCATTACAAGGATGAAGCTCCCCTCCCTTCTTCTTCACAAAGATCACCGGTGTGGACCATGGCGATTTGGAAGGGCGTATAAACCCACATCGAAGGTTCTTGTCTAGGAAAGCTCTCAAAGCTTCTAACTCAGGTTCGGATATAGGATAGACTTGTCCCACAGGGAGGGGTGCCCCAGGAATCAGGTCAATGGCACAGTCATAGGTCCGATGCGGAGGTAACTTGTCAGCCCCTTTACCTTAAATACATTCACAAAGTCTTGGTATACCTGGGGCAAGACAGGGTCAGATGTAGCATGGGCAGCTGCCAGGGTGGTAGAAGAATTTTTCTTTGAGCAAGGAACCTTGAAGTACAATTCTCCTTGCACCCAATCCACCAATAGGTTATGAGCTCGCAACCAGGAAAGTCCCAAGACCAGAGGAACCCGGGGCATCGAGTTACATTAAAGCAAATCTGCTCATTGTGGTCCATTACCTGAAGAGTAAGTGGACAGGTTTCCTGAGCTATCGACCCAGAACGAAGTAACCGACCCTCAATGGATTCTACCAGCAAAGAAGTTTCCTTGTTCTGTACTGGAATCCGATGGCACCGCACAAACCCAGCATCCACAAAGCAGTGAGCTGCCCCAGAGTCTACCATAGCATACACAGGTACTTTCCGGCCATCAGGAAGCCCTAGAGTTACAGGTACCAGGAAAGGTCCTTGGGGTGTGATGGTATTGTCTGGAAACCCTTCGGTATGCTCCATTCCTGTGGGTTCCTTCAAGGATGGAGCTGCCCTTTTACTGCTGAAGAGGTAGCAGCACTTACTGAGGAAAGCTTCAAAGGGCAACTGGAAGCAAAATGTCCTCCTCCTCCACAGTACAGGCAGAGATTATGAGAGCGTCGTCTTGCCTTTTCCTCTGGGGTGAGGCGTGGTCAAGCAGCTCCCAGTTGCATAGGTTCTGGATCCATTCTGCGGGCTTCACCGGATTGCAGATTAGGCACAGCTGGCAGAGGTTGCTGGTTGTAGTTCTTCCCTCGGGAGAGGCGATGGCTTTCCAGGCATCCATCTATCCTGAGACACAGGGTAATGAGTTCCTGTAACGTGCTTGGTTGTTCCACCCTAGAGAGTTCATCAAGCACTTCATCTGCCAATCCTTCCATATACTGAGAAATCAGTGCCGGTCCATTCCAATTCAGATCCTGTGCTATCAAACGGAATGCAGTGGTGTAGTCAAACACTGAATCTTTGCCCTGTTTCAGAGCTCTGAGTCTCCTGTTGGCAGTAGCAGCCTGTACGGGGTTCTGAAAAGCTGAAGAAATGTGAATCAGGAAAGCCTGATAATTATCCAGTAGAGGTGAGGCACTGAGGAGTAAAGGAGTAGCCCATTTAGCTGCCTGTCCTTTCAACAAATTGATGATAAAGCAGACCTTAGACCTCTCAGTAGGAAATTCTTGAGCACGCACCTCGATAAACAGCTTGCATTGAGCCAAGAATGCAGGGAATTCCTCTAACTTGCCCTCAAACCGGTCAGGAGGCAGCAAAGGGCAACGGGGCTGCAACCCAGCCAGTGCTGGAGCATGCTGCAATTGAGTAATTGTCTGAGACAAAAGCAGCACTTGGTTTTGCAAAGCTGCCAACGGTGTCATCCCAAGAGCCCCCTCCTCTTCCATTCTGCTTGAAGAAGTTTAGGTGGGAGCAAACTGTCAAGCCCCGCACACAGAGCACACACACAAACAGGGTTCAGTTCTTTGTCAAGATCTTTAGTGAAAAGCTGGGCAAGTTCAAGTCCTTTGCCAACAATCAAGTGCCAGATAAATAACAGAATCCAACTCACAGCAATTAACAGTCCAAGTCAAAACCAGAATATCTCACGGAAACCAGATGCCAAACACAAGGGAACAGATTAACCCATTGTCCAGGAAGCGAGTCCGAAATCAGGAAACAGAGCCAAGGTCACAGACAGGAACATAGTTGCAAGTTCAAATGACACGTTGCTCCCACAGAGAGCTCAAGGTGAGTTTACCAGCTTTATCTCAAAACAGGGAACACACCCTTACTTCTGGAAAGGCTCCTGCTAGTACTCAGGGCTTCCCGACCTGATTCCCCATCTAGCATCAAAGACCCTTTCCCTAGCTCTCCTGGTAGCACATCTTTGCAGAATCCTGCTCATAGCCCTTCTAGGGGGAGATGATGTGTTTCCAGCTGAGTCATCAGACCCAGCTGCCTGCTGACTTGAGCTGCAAGGCTCCTCCAGCAGCTCTTCACCATTTAACCCCTCAGAGTCAGGTTCTGTGACAGGCAGGGTCCTGGCAATGACCCTAATTTACCTGCATTTAGTAGGCTTCTTTACATTCATCTCTAAAATTAAGTTCTGTGTTCGTTGATGACAAGCTGGGAGAACAATTGCACTGCACCACCTCCTTTATTTCTAGAAAGTAAATCATCCTGTTGTCCGGTGGCACAGATGATGTGACTAGGGATGGGCATGAAATGGAATAATTGCATTTTGTTTTGTTCTGTTTCTCCCACCACATTTCCTTTCATTTCGTTTGATAAGTTTTTATCAAAAAAATCGTATGAAATGGATTTTTTATAAAATGAAATGGGAGCCCTGGAAAGCCCCTTCCTGGGCAGCCCACCCCCCTCCTGCTCTGAGGCCCATACTTACCCCTCCTCCTGGGCTCTCACGCTGGCAGGGGGCTTCAGTGGTGGCGGTGGCAGTGACGGCATGGCGTACTGCCAGGCTGCTCACCCTCTCAGGCCAGCCAGAGCCCTCAGCAGTGGTGGTGGAGTCTACTACTGGGCTGCTCAGCCTCCCCAGCCATCCAGGGCTTTCAGCAGCAGCGGGGCGGTTAGGCAGACTACCGCCAGGCCACACAGCCTCTCCAGCCAGTCAGGGCCTTCAGTAGCAGTGTTGCGGACTACTGCTGGGCCGTTCAGCATCTGAGACTGGCTGAGGTGTGAAGCAGCAGCAGCAGAGGAGAGGAGGAGGAGGCCCAATCCAGCATGCTTGGCCTGGCTGGACCCCTGTGGTGGTGCCCATGGAAGCGCCCACAGCAGCGGTGACTTCAATGGTGGTGGTGGTGGTGGAGGAGGCCCTGGCTGGCCTGCTCAGCTTGGCTGGGCCCTGAGGTGGTGTCCGTAGCAGTGGCAGTGATAGAGGAGGAGGAGGAGATAGAAGCCCAGGCTGGCTTCCTGGACCCACTCTTGCCCTCTCTGGCCTGGCTGGGTATTCTTGGCAGCAGTGGCAGCAGCAGTGGCGGCAGCAGTGGGACACCAGCAGGTAAGGGACCAGTTTACAGACAGAATGAAATGGTTCATTTCAATGAAAAAAACCACCACCATTTTGTTTCATCTGTAACGAAATGCTGCTTCCTGATTTCATTTTGTTTCGTTTCATTTCCCTAGATGTGACCATAACTTCTTATCAGCATATGGTCTGGGCCTGGAACCACTGAAAGTGTTTGACCTGTCCACACTATTCCACTGCCTTCCCATTTGGCCAGAGACTGGTGGCAACAGCAATCATGTATTTGCCTTCTTTTGCTTGTTCCATCAGGCAAAAGTCCACCCTGGAAGAGATCCTCAGCCCTTGTTACCAAAAGAAAACTGTCAACTGCACTGTGCATGAAATTAAACAAAGATTTCCTTAAAGCCGTTCCATAGGCAAGCTATATTCAGGTTGGCAAGCCAGCCCATAGGCTATATACTGTGTCTCTATTCCAATTCAGTGCACATGTCCAAAGACCCCTTGCCTACTCTATATTTATACCTAAAAACTGGACTTGGTTAACATACCATTCTTCAACATGCATGAGAGATTAGATTTCTCAAGGGAACCTTTCATGTTTGCAAAGGTATGAAAAATGTCTTGGGGGGAGGGGAGAGAAATATCCCAAAGAGCCAACATGAAAACAGAACCAATCCCTACAGACAACTTACCCCAAAACTACAACATGGACTGGAGACACACCATAGTCATGAAGGCGAACAGTGGTGTTGGAGGCCAGTAAAACAGAGCAGAATGAATGCAAATCTCTTGTAGAAAAAATAGCAAATTGGTTGATTCAATGAACAAGAGGGCTCGAAACTGCTGGTGGTTACAAAGTCACTTAGGTACAAAATGTGATACCTAGTAATTTTAAGATCATTTTAACTTAAATGGTTCTTTCCAGAACCATTTTAATGGGGCAGAGGGGAAAGTTGTCCAGATTTTCTATTGTACTCTTATCAGCCCTAAGGGACAAAATAAGTCTTCTCTGGGTCTGCTCAAATTTTTATAATTTTTTTCTAAAGTGCAGTATCAAAACAGGCCACTAGATGGTACCAGAAAGTACTTCCCTGTGTGACATGGTGTATATTCAGAGCAGGAAGATGACAACAGAAGCCTGGCTGCCCAGACGAAATGAGTAATGCAGTGGGTTCCTTTTGAATTGCAATATTTCTTCCTCTGGTCTTGACATATGCATAACAATCCATTAAATAGATGCTAATAAAGCCATTCTCATGAGAAGGACAGAAAAGGAGGAAGTTGATTATCAGATACTTCCTATGATAACTACCAAAAGAGAGAGAGAGAGAGAGAGGCAGCATCTGCAGGAGGAGGATCCACATCACAGTGTATCTTAGGCTCATCGAGACCCTCCCAAGGCAATTACTTGTCTGCATGTCACAAATGATATCCCCAAGTAGTTTGACATTTCATCTATTGAAATGACTATAGTATATGTGTCTCTGAGCAAGATAAAAGCCTTTCATCATTCTAGCTAATGCAATAGTGGTTTGTTATTTTGGCAAATCCGTTATGTCCCATTGTGAAAGGAGCAAAGTTTTCTCCAGCATCGCGTACGAGTCCAAGAGCGACACTGTGTATAAAATAATGACAGGGAATAACAGAAAAGGGACTACAGGAAGCCACATACAGGAGTATCTTCTTTGTTCATGGGACTTGCAGTGAGGGGGAGGGGGGATCCATGTTGAAAAAAGGCCCATTTGAGCCAAAGTCTAAACTCTTTTATTGTGATCAAGGAAGATACTGTAAGACTCTTTGGCACAACTTTATGCATAAGAAAGTCTGTTCTGACTACACAGGACTGTTTCTAAGTGAATCTTCTTGAATCTTCTAAACCACTGCTGAGTACAGATCAGCAACAGCAGCAGTAATGACAACAAGCTTTATTAAGTACACATAAATAGGGTTGGGAGAGAATTTGGTAGGGTTTCTTTTTTTTTTTTAAGGGATAAAGTGTCAAAATATGCAAATTTCTTCATAAATGAGTTGAAAAGAACCTCAAGTGTCAAAACATGGCATGACGGGCAAACTGACAAGTGTGTCAAGTTTGCCAAGGGTCTTTGGGTGCTTGCCTTTTGAACCACTGTACTGCTTTACTTACACTGGATCAATAGGAAGGGCCGGCAGGTCGAGCAGGGCTGAAAGAGGCCAGTGTCATGGCAAGACAGGTTTCTAATGGTTTCTATTTCCACAGGATTTGGGCTTTCTCTGTGACACATGCAACATTGCCATGCAAATTCCTATCATTTTCTGCGGTGGGGCAACGTCCCTAACACCACTCAAGGATGGGGCAGACCATTGGATGGTGTTCAGCACCTTTCTCTAAATGCTGAATATCTAAATAAAATGAAGATACTAAGTGTGTTTCTGTATATCAGGGCTGTCCAATTTTGAGCAGCCCATGGTCTACTTACAGCCTTCACAAGTCCCTGCAGGCTACTCTCACAAGCGCGCGCGTGCACGCACACATACACACACACACACACACACATAAACATCCACACACGCACAGCCAAACACTTTCCCCAGGGAAGCCAACACTTTCCCTAATGAAGCGTGGAGGCGTTAGTGCCTCCTTTCCCATGCCACACAACATTGATTACTGCAATGCGCTTTACGTGGGGCTGCCTTTGAAGACGGTCCGGCGATTGCAACTGGTTCAGAATCGTGCAGCACGGCTGGTAAGTGGTGGGGCCGCCAGGGATCACGTCACGCCGATTCTGCGTAACGTTCATTGGTTACCAGTTGCTGCCCGAGCTGAATTCAAAGTGCTTGTTCTGACATACAAAGCCCTAAACGACTTAGGACCTAGATACCTGAAGGATCGCCTCCTTCCATATAAACCTACCCGGCAATTAAGATCTAGCCAGGGGGCCCTCCTGAAAGAGCCATCTCTCAAGGAGGTGAGAGGGATGGCCTGTAGACACAGGGCCTTCTCGGCAGCTGCTCCCAAGCTATGGAATGCCCTCCCGATCGAGATCCGCCTGGCGCCAACACTGATTACATTCCGGCGCCAGGTAAAAATCTTCCTGTTCCAGAAGGTTTTTAATTGATATAATATAGATTGTGGGTCCGCTGATGACAATTTTAGAATAACGATTTTAATGTAAGGTTTTTATTGATGATTTATTGATATTTTACTCTTAACTATTCTAAATTGTTTTATTCTCTGGATTGTAAGCCGCCCAGAGACCTTTGGGTAGTGGGCGGCATATAAGTTAAATAAATAAATAAATAAATAAATAAATAAACTGTCAAGAAGAAGGTAGGGTAGGACCATTGGGGGGCGTGTGCTCTCCCCCAATGCCTTCTGGGAGTTGAAGTCCTTGAGCTGGCCTTTCAGGATGCCCAAAGAATGGCCAGAAACCTCAATCCCCATGATTCCTCAGTGCCCCAGCTCGGTAGAAATGTGGAAGGAGGGCACCCTGGGACTAATCCTCCTTGAGATCTGTGGCCCAAGCGAAGAAGGTGCCTCTGGGACCACAGCCAGAGATGCCTGAAGTGGCACTTTCCTCAAGGGCTACCAGGGCAGGAGGATTGCCCTTTCGGGTCATGGCCACTGGTCACCATCTGGACCCCACATACAGGCCTTGGTCTCTCCCTCCCTCCCTCCTGCCCTGCTAGGCCCCCTGACCTGAAGACGGCCAGCCCCAGTAGCATGCCCCTCATATGGCTCTCGTACAGCAGCCTCACCCGCTTGGTCTTCAGTGGCTCCAGTGGCTCCTGCGGCCAGGGCTGCCAGGGTCACAGCAGGATCTCCAGCAGGTTCCACCTGGAGCCTGGCCGGGGAGGAAAAAGAGGTGCTTCAAGGCAAGGGAGAGAAAGACAAGGCTATCCCCAGCCACCACCCTCATCTACTGCCCGCTCCCCTCCAACTAACCCTCCCCCACCAGTCTGGGCTGTCCGACTCACACGGATTACCCACACCACCATGTTGGCTCCCTCCATTGCCACTCTGCTCCTCACTCCTGACCAGCACCCACAGCCCCACCAGGTGACCCAGAACTGGCCTGGGTTCCTGTGTGCCTTGCTGGTGTGCGAGGGGGGGGGGAACTTCCTCAATATGCTGCCACAGGTGGTGCACTAGGAGCCCGGCAGGGACCCAGCAAGTGCCTCACCAGTGCATGAGTGGGGGATTTCCCTCTGAACATGCCACAACAGGCAGCACACCGGGAGGCTGGCAAGGACCTGGCGGGTGACCTCCAATGGCGCTGCAGGCAACTGGTAACTTGCAGTCAATGTGTTGTGCAGGACTGCTGTATATGTATAAGTGGCCCATGAAGCAAATGTCTTGGTTGTCATTCATTGTTAAAATAAAGACTTCATAGAATAACATTGAAAGAAGAAATAATTTTTAACTTCCAAGGGCAATATTCACCATGCTCCCTCCTCCTCACCTAATTCACACCACTGTACTACCCAGAGCCTAACCAATAAATTTGGGGGAAAATATTTATTTAGATATTTTGAATCAGTGAACCACTGTAAAAATAAGCTCAAATATACATATCTGTTGACTGTTAACCTTAAAAACTGGAGTATAAAAATGAAAATAACAATGAATATGGATTACAATGTGTGCTGACAAGACAATTGATAACATAATGCAGCCAAACTGGTTGGTATTGCTACCTCTGCGTTTAAAATAGTTGGCAGTATTCATTGGCGAGCTTCATGTAAGTGGAAGGTTGTCAGAAAGACTTTGAGGAGAAGAACACTTGACATCAATTAAACAGAGGTTTGTTCAGAAAATGCAGGAACGCATAAAGGGGGATACAAAGCAGAGAAAGGAAGGCAAGACTGTGAGAAACAATGAAGATAACGGGTGGGAGAAAAAGATGAGATGAGGGCAAGAACTGTGCCTTAGAAGTTTGAACACTAGGCAGGGGGAGGCTGTGAAGAATTAAAGTTTGCACAATGCAAAAAGGCAGGAAGTGAATGTTACACTAACAGAGTGGAGGAACAGGAGTTGGTTTGAATACTTCTGAACAATTTTGAAGGATGTTTTGACGAAGGTAAGATGCAACATGGCTACACAGACTTTCTGTTTATAATCAGTTATAACTTTGTGTTTATAGTTCTCCTTGTGTGACTACATTGACACTGTGTTATCAATTGTTAGTTCCCATCCCTCATAATTTTTAGATGGTCTACCGCACATGATTAAATGGAATTTATACTCTTATTGCATTCTCTTTTGGCTTTAATGTTGCCTTCTAATGCTGTAAGATACCTATTAGGGATGGGCACAAAATGAAAAACAAAATGCTGTTTCACCGTTTCATTATGTAATGTAATGAAATGTAATGAAACGAAATGAAACAATGAAGCAGCATTTCATTACAGACCAAGGAATGTTCATTTTATGTTAAATGAACTGTTTTGTTTCTCTGTAAAATGGCTGCGGCTCCCTTACCTGCTGGTCTTCCAATGTGGAAGTCCCTCGATGAGCTGCCACTGATGAGCGGCAGTGGGGGGGGGGTGTCAGAGCAGGCTTGGCCTTCCCTCTTCCTCCCTCTTGGAAGAATTTGGAGAAGCCACAGGGGTGCACGGCGCAGGGCGCATAGCCACCATGCAGCTGGACAACCAAGAAAGTTGCAATGGTTGGGAGGGGTGGAGAAAGCTGGGCTCTCCCTGTCCCCCATCAGAAGCACAGGGAGAAGCTCTGGCCAGAGAGGGTGAGCAGGGCCTGGGGCGGAGAAGAGTCACTACAACCTGCTGCTGCCACCAAGGAAGGAGTCAAATGAGCAAACAAATGCTGCAGTCATAGGAATTTGACAAAAATACCTCAGGGAAAAGTTCAAGCCCTCAGAAAGCTAGTCTCCCCTTTTAATATTCCCATCTTTAATGCCAGGATAAAGAAAAAGTTCCAGCTAACTCAAAAGCTGAGATGATTTTCAACACAGGTCTGCACCACCCTATTGCTAACCTCAACTAGAACTGACCCACTAATTCAATGGTAGTTCCACAGAGTTTGACTTACTATTTAGTAGTTGATACAATAGGTCTACTGTAGTTAGGTGCAAGTAATAAGATCCAGGCTGGAGAAGGGCACAAATCAGAAAAAATGTGATTTAGTTTGTTCACATTCATCAACATTGATGAATGCAAAATAATGAATTTATGATATTTTTCTGATGAATTGACGAATCACTTTGTAAATTTGTTTTTGGCTTTAAAATCCTATAAAATGTTCCCCAAGGTACCTAGATACATTAAAACCATGGAGAGGCTTCCCTTAACCCCCCTCTGCAATTTCTTAAAGTTTGGTGAAGAGTGGATTGCAGATGTTCAAGCTTTGTACCCCCAAATAACCCCTTGGCACCTAGGGACACCAAAATCACCAAGAAGCTTCTCCCAACTCTCCTATACAATATTTCAATGTTTGTTGAAGATTGGGTTTTGGACATCTGAGTTATATGCCCACAAAGGAGGGGCCCCTAGGAAATTGCCCTTAAGCTACTGGCTTGAGGAAACCCAAACTCAGAGGGATCATAGAGGAGAGTCTTGGGAAGCTTAATATTCTACTTTATATTTTATAGACTGATGAGTCAACAAATCAAAAATCCCTAAACTTCATTGATTTTTTTTATTGATCAGGGGCATAGATTCATATGAATATGAATCAATGAATTAGTAATTGTTAATACAAAATTCAAATTGTTTTATATTGTTTTCAATATGCTTCACAGCAAAGCTCCTGACTTTGCTGCGTACTGTTGTTAAAGAGGCACTTATTCCTTAACTAGACCTTTGTATGACTAATTGCCTCTTAAGGGCTGAACAACAACTTAATTGTGTTTTCCATAAACTACCAGTGCTTCTACTAGTTCATATTTCATTTCTCATCTACAAAGTAGCTATGGAAGTGGGTTTCTTGGACTAGAAAACTGAAACTAAGTGCTTTCCATAAGCCCATCTCTTGCTATGCCATGTGCCTGTATTGCTGTATTGCTGTACCTTCCCTTCTTCTCTGTATTGTCTGCAAACCAGCATATTAAGTGCACCTCCCCACTTCCAGGTCACCATTCTGACAACCACTATGGGACGTAACTATGCAATATGCATGACTCTGTATATAAATGTATTCTTCATCAAGATCTCATAAAACTATTACAACAGAAGCACTCCAGCAAAGGGGGGGGGGAACTGATCAATGAGAACACATAAAGGTAAAGGCTCCCCCTGCACATGCGTGCCAGTTGTGTCCGACTCTAGGGGCGGTGCTGATCTCCGTATTCAAGCCAAAGAGCCAGTGTTGTGCAAGTCCATGGCCACGTGCCAGGCATGGCTGCAAGAAAACACTGTTTTGCCTTCCCGCTTTTTATGGCAGTACCTATCTATCTATTTGCATTCTACATGCTTTCGAACTGCTAGGTTGGCAGGAGTTGGGGTCATCAGCGGGAGCTCGCTCCGCTGTGTGGCACCCGGGATTCGAACTTTGCAGCCAACAGTTTTTGGAAGGCTTAGTCCACTAAGGCACCATAAATGTACCCATTATCTTATGGAAAGCTGCTTTATGCCATGTTGGATCACTGCTCCATCTAGGTCACTCAGAATTCCTCCCCGGGGCATTCCCCAATCTTAGCTACAGATGTTTAATACTGAAAATTTGGGCCTTCTGACTGTAAAGTTACCTTTGAGCTATTGTCTTCCACAGCTAGGGGCCTCTCATGCCCCACCAGACAGAGTCATCTTTGGAGGCTCAAGGCCAGGATGGCATCCTTCAGCCAAAGGAATCAGGAACAGAAGAGATAAAGGTCCCAGCTATTGGCCCTCCCTAGACACGTTGAGGCAGAGCCTGTCCCCCCCCCCCGAGAGAGCACCTATCTACTCCAGATAAGGTGGGATCCTTACAAGAATGACAGCAAAACCACAGAGAAATGATGGCACCTCAGAATACAGAACAACTAGGTACAACTTTGTCAATTCATTGAAATGAGTAGCTATACAACAGCTAGTGTAAACTCCCGCCTTCATTCTGAAAAAGGCTCTCTTATGTTCCCTGTCTTGTTCCTTTGCTCCCAATTCTCACCTTCTGGCTGCTTCCTGTTTTTATCCTGACCTGATAAGATCTGACTGACTCTGCCTTGAACTGTGACTATTCTTTTGTGTATTCCTTATTGCTACATTTCCCTGGTGGATTAGTTTGTCCTTGCACTGCCCTCCCATCACCTCTGCTGAAACTGTTCCCTTACTGAGCACATATCAAACCAGGACAGAATCTGACAGAAATAGATAGGAAGATGCCAACTGAATGGGAAATATCTGCAAGATCATCTTCACCCAGTACAGTCATGCTATTCCTCTGGCTACAACCACTGCACACAGGCAGCAGGATCAATGAGTAGAGCACAGGAAGGCAAGAGAGGATGATGATGGTTAGGTTCACAGTTGTTTCAGAATATTGCCCATGATTCTGTTGATTCTTGGTTTCCAGATACTTCAGTGTGTTAAGCAAAGGAAAACCTTTGTTCTTAAAATTCCCTAATGATTCCACTTCCCCTAACAAATAATATGAATGGGAAGGGCCCATAAAACCCACTGGTTAGACTGCTATACTGCAGCCAAAAACTCTATTCACAACCTGAGTTTGATCCCCACTGATTCAGGTAGCTGGCTCAAGGTTGACTCAGAGCCTTTTCACACAACCCCTAAGATCCGCTGGCCACTTAAATTCGGACCAGAGATCTTAGGGGTTTGTCGCTGTTCCTGCGTTCCCACCCCCTCCACACTCCTGGCTGCTGGCTGCGTGAGGGGAGGGGAAAAAAAGGAAGAAAAGAATGCCGCTCACCTCCATTCTGCCGTCCCGGCACTGCATTCAGATCTCTTAAAGGGGCGGGGGGCAAAAAACAACAAACAGAAGCAAGGAGAGCTGGGCAGTCACTACGTTATATCCGCATCAGGAATTTTCACCTCCAGAGAGCAGGTACCCGAAAAGTGCGCTGGGACGCGCTTAGGTGGGCGTGGTCACACTTAATTATCTGTAAACTCCGGAGCTGGTGGGGAAACAATTTTAAGCTCCGGAGCTGGGATCCATTTGCAGCGGAGTTTAGGCGTCGTGTACAAAGGGCCTCAGCCTTCCATCCTTCTGAGTTTGGCAAATTGAGTACTCAGCTTGCTAGGGTGGGGACTAATGTGTAGCCTGCATAATTAAATTGCAAACCGCTAAGATAGTGCTTTAAGCACTATGAGAAGGTCTATAAGCAGCACACTTTGCTTTTGCATTTTTGCTCTATTTCCTAATTGCTCTCTTACCAACATACTTGGAAGAGCTATTAAAGACAATTACCAATGCACAGCCAGAAAGGCTGAACTGGTTCTTGTCTCTTTAGTCAAAAGTATTAAAATTGTATTCAAATAGAAAGAAAGGATCCTCTTCAATCTTGGCTCTTCCTTTCCCCATGTGGACGTCTGATTGTCATTCCCACGTATCGAAAATATAATGGGATCTTTGCCAATGAATTAGCCCAAGAGGAACTTTGCACCAGAGCTGCCAAAACAATAGGGCTCTTAAATCTCATCTGATACACCAGTATTCTAAAACCACCAGCTATGTTTCCTGTGACGTTGCCATTAATATCTATTTATTCTGCTCAGTTTGTCAGCATCACACCAACGAGCAACCACGACTTTGTTTAGAAGTTAGCAGTTCATGCATAATTGATGAACAGTGTTTTTTTGCTAGGATGATAATTTATCTACCATGTGTTTTCTAATAAGGTAATTAGCTGCCATAATTGTAGCAGGAATGTATAGATGGTGTTTTTTTTTTTTTTTTTTTTTTAGCTTCCATACATGCCAAGCGAGAACGAAGCTTTCAAGGGAATTCTTTCCAAAGCCCTTGGATCGTTTAAACGCACGTGCGTTGGTACCCATAAGTGGGATTGTATTATTTTAACTATCTCCCTCATTTGAACTAGATGAATGGAAACTGCTGATAGTTGATGTTCAAAGCACTGTGGGTGGAGTTGAGCCTTGAGGCTCCCATTGATCTTAATGGAAGCTGCCTGGCGCTGGCAGAAATCTCTCTGTCCCACTTTGAACAATTTTCTCTCTGTCAAATAGGCTGCCATTAACATTATGGAGAGCAAAGCCATGACACATTGAAATGCATCCATCATCTTGCTGCACTCCTCTCTGGCATGAGGGAAGACTAGTGGGGAAAATGATCACCTCATACTAGAACTCCTTTCATATTGGTTTATTGCTTGCTCAGATGATTGATCAAGACTGAGATCTTCACATAAAAACGTGGCTGTTCCCGTCGTCATGTGCTAAGTACACGTGACTGCCCTTCTGTTGGCATTGTTTCACAAACAGCTGGACCTGGTGGCCACTGTGTTCAGAACCAGCCAGACCCAACCATAGACAGGGGTACCATGGCTATTTCAGTAGATCATCATCAGATTAAACCCTAAAAAATCTCTACATCCACAGATTTCTAGGCACTTTTGACCACAGTATTGATGTGGGGTATTACCATCCCCCCTATTGAATGGCATCAGTTGCAGATGCCTTTACTAATAGGCCGTTTTTCATATGGCTAAATTACAGATAATCTGGAGAGGGGGGGGACAAAGGGTCAGTTTACATGCAGTTTATAACTTTTCATACATTTTTTCCAGAAACAAATGAAAACAAAATGCCCTCTCCCATTGACACAAATCGCACTCAGTAAGCAAACTATTCCTAGCATAGAGATCATATATTGTAAAAGTATGAAAGAGGTGGAGTTGTTTTATGAAAAAAAAGGGGGCTACTGGCTATCTTAATTTAATATTGAATCAACAGATATTTTGACTCCAAACTTTCAATGACTAAGTTGTGCTTTTATGCCCTCAATCAGTTCCTATTTTCCCACATTCCATTTTTAAAATCTCTCATTCTTTCCCACCCTCAACCCGAGGAAATATATAGATTTTGATACTTCCTGATGAACTTTTGGGCCATTCCTACTAAACATATTCTATTGACATAAGGAAAAGAACCAATTACTATTCCTTTGTGCTCTGTATTATGGAATTTTTATATCTGTAAACCGCCTTGTGTTCCCTTTCAGGAAAATCTGGAGGGATATAAATATAAAAATTAATAAATAAATAATAATAAATAAATAGAATGCCTCTTCTGTGCAACAGTCTTTGGGTGTCTTGTTCTAGCCACTTAGGAGGTACTGAAGCTACAATGTTCTGTAGCACAGCAGCCATTGTTATGAATGGATACTTTTCCAAAATTCTTCTACCTGTTTCTTCATTTCCTGGCACACAAGCTACATCTGGAAGAGTATTTTATTTCATTTGCCCATCGTTCAGCATAAACGAAAGAGCAGAACTTGGGAAGTTACTTTTATAAAGTAGACATTAGAAATATAGTTCCTGGAGTGGCGGCAAATGATTTATCATTTAGAACTGAATGTAAAAAACTAAGCCTCTAGCCAGTTAATCAGTTACCTTACACAAAATGCTCTGAATGCCGTTGTCTTACACTATACCTATCTTCGTTGCTTTTACCTCAGCAACTTCAAGAGGTAGCAGTATATGGTGCACCACAAGCCAGATATTCCTCCTCCATTATTTAGATAGGACAAACAACTGTAACAAATAAAAATGAATAAAAAAATACAGTTAAACCACAAAAGGACTGCGTTATCACTCATTAATTAATAGCTGTGTTGTAACATAACTTAGCAGTTAAAGCGTAACTATTGAGAAAACAGAAACAAATGATGAGTAACAAATTATTTCGAACAATTTCCAAGCTCTGATGAGAAACAAATGACTATTTAAACTTTTATTCTGGAGCAGATGATTACACCTTGCATTAGAACACAATAAAACTTTGTCCATTTAAAGTGGTTATTCTCAGAACTGGTGGCTTAAAAGGATTTCAGAGCTAACTGTGAAAATCATCACTTCTTACTTAATTGGTAAAAGCAAAACAGTGTGTCTTCCCAAATAAAATGGAATATGATTATAAAAAGAAAGCAATCAGCTGAATGTAAAATACAGTTTTTTAAAAAAATTGAACTCTTTGGTCCTTCAAGATTCCTGGTCATCAGGTAAGGGTACAGTAATGGCTTCTCTCTTTTTGTCGTAGGATCTGCTCCAGAGTGAACTACCAAAGTAGAACAGAGAAGTTGAATAATGAAATAGAAGATCCCCAAGGCAACAGGCAGGCTTTTAATTGCTTTCACTTCAGTTTTGCTAATAAATTATTTTCAAGGTGATTGTGTGATGAGAGGTTTCACCAAGCCCTAAATTTTAAGGAATATGCTAAATAGATTTGGAACAACTCTAGTGGTTCACTCAGCTGTACCCTTGGTAACCCCGGAGAAGAGTCCGGGATAAGGATATGGAATGAGATAGACACAGAGTTTCCAAAGACAATATATCCATTTCACCTCTATTGTTAAAAGCATAACCAGGTCCAGAATCCTTTACACAATGCCATTTGGAAGCTAGGCAGCACTGAAGCATAACCAACATGTTGACTGTGATGTGGGAATACTGTCCAATCCTGTTTGTATACAAATATTTGTCATACCACTCAGGCCTGGCCCACCTCAAGCTGATTTGAAGGTTGTCTGAACCAATGTGTTCTGGTGTTTTTGAAGATACTTGTCTGCTTCTAAACTGGGAGGAAAACCAAAGCAGGAAATGTGAAAATTAAAGAGCCATGACCTGGGATGGAGAGTGCTTCAGAGAACCATCACCTTTGGGAATGTGGTAGATCTTCAGTTTATAGGAAAAGCCCAAAGACGTGCTGAGGGAGAACTCTTGTTTCAATTGTAGAAATTTGTCAGTTTACTCACCAATCTTTTATAACAATTCACTGCCACACTCGAGCATTACACTGGATCAGAGTTTTCTGATTCAGTAAAGACATTGTTCCTTATTAACCTCATCTGAAATGAGATATGGAGGTAAGATGGGAGGAAGGAAGGAAGGAAGGAAGGAAGGAAGGAAGGAAGGAAGGAAGGAAGGAAGATGCAACATGGTGGTGAAACTAAGCTGAACAGGTTGTTGGACTAATTTGGATATGTTACATTTTCCAACCTGGCACTTTCTAGATATATATAACAACTTATCACCCCCAACCAGTAATTGAATTGTGAGATTCATGTTACGAGGCAAGTAGAAAGCAGCAGCTTTGGTGGGAGCCATCTTAAGCTACAAAAAGAGTTGACTTTAAAGAGGACATAACAAAATCCTACTGGGGAGGAGTGTCAATCACAATAACATACTGTACACTATTTTCTTTTTACAGTTTCCTTTAGCACACTTAAACTAATCTATAAATAGGTTTAAAGTTCATATCATTTCCTAATGTTAATCTAACCAAATTAGGCCCTTTAAAATCTGAACTAACCAAGCATCTTGTACCAATACTGCAGTTATTGTACTTTCTTGCTTATATTCTCAAGTAATTACAGCTCTAATGACTAGTAGCCACAGGTAGTCTTATATTGATATGTGCTCCCATCTCAGTTGTCACATATTCAAATCCCATTGAAACGAGAGATAATTAACAATCTCTTCCTGCTGAGATAGTGCAACGTCAAGGCCATGACTTCCTTGATTCAGTCCATCCAGCTCAAGTTAGGTCTTCCGTTTTTCTACTGCTTTAGATTACTATGGTAACACTGGGAAAATGCTATTCTTCCATTTCCAGTGAATCTTATCTTTTCATGTTATGTCCAAAGGACAACACTCGTGTATAATGCATTGTCAACTGATAGTGACTCTAATAGGGCTTTCAAGTATGTGAGTATGTAATTTCTTTCTTTTTTTTGTCTCTGTCTTGCCTATGATCTTTTGACTGTGTGTGTGTTGTGTCGTTACAGTCGTGACTGACTTTTTGTGGCCCCATGTCCATGGAGTTTTCTTGGCAGGAATACTGGAGTGGTTTGCCAGCTTTGAGTACCTTGTCTATTTGCTTTTTATATTTTATATTCCCAATTTTCTACTTTTTAATCTCCTTTCTTTGTGTTGAGTGTTGCATTGTTTTTTCACTGGGTTTGTCTTGCCCTCATTGTTCACTGCCTGGAGTTCTTTCGGGAAGACAGGAGGTAAATAAATAAATAAATAAATAAATAAAAATTGGAATCTTCCTCCTGGAAGTGGGAGGAGCAAACAATGAAGACAGGGGGAAATGGAATAACTCAATTGTCAAAGATGGACATTTCAGCCAAAATCTTATCTAATTTTGGATTGTACATCAATCAGAGACTGCATCACTTATAGACATTTTAAAATTTTTAAAAATCTTCCTTCAGGAAGCGGGAGGAGAAAAGTGGGGGCAAGGATGGACAGATTTTTTTCTTATCTTGCCTTCTTAAAAGACCAAGACCAAATAAGGTCACTTGAGATGCATATGCCACTTGGATATAAGATTTTATTGAATAGCATACCAGACCTCTACTTGGCCAATTTAACCCTAGCCAGACTGATACAGTTAAGACCATGTAAACAAACCTGGAGATATTTTAAGGAGCGGGTTTTACTAGTTCCACTTTCCCTCACTACGTTTCCATAGTTGATCAGGAATTTGAACTAAGGTCTCCTTCCTGAGTCTTACTCCCTCTACATTACTCTGGGTGCCTTGCATTTGCCAGTTTTTGCTTCCAGAGAATATTCTGGCTTAATTTCATTAAGTGATCCTTTATTTTTCGTATAATCTTTGATACTTACCTAATCACTCTCATAAAGCTTGTCCAAATTGGGTGATTGTCACTATACCTCACCCAAGGATACATTGGTTAACAATGCACCATCTAAAGAAGTTCTTCCTTTCCTTCTGAGTTGTCCACTATTCAATACCAGTGGATGATCCCCAGCATTTGAGGAACTTATGAACTAGGTGCTTCCCATGCCATACCTAGGGTCATTCCCTGGATCTGTGTGTCTTCTTGTCATAGTTTTGGGATGATGTCTGAAGGAACTTCAAAACATTTCTTCTGGGATGCAGATTTCAAGCAGAAACACCTGTCTTTCTTTGCAACGAAGTCCATATATTAAGTCCAATTGTATTTCATTTTTGATTATTCTTTTCATCTGGGGTATGTCAACATTTATATAGTGTTTTCTGATACAGATCTCAGAGTCTCTAACTGATTAATACAGTGATGAAATCCTTGGAACTCATTGTTACAAGCAATTGCTTCTTTTTGCCAATGTGCATTTAGCAAGGCTTATTTGTTAGCACTTTTCTGATAAAACTACTTTCAACTGAAATGTCTGACTTTCAGCTTCAGAAAAACATGACCAGTCTCCTTGCTCCCGCCCACCGCCTTCAATTGAAAGATCATTTCAAATGGGCGATGTACCCTCTAGGCCTGTCTGAAGATGCACTGATCCGTGAATTGACAATAAACTCAATTATTGGAAAATGAAAGGGGGAGAACTTGGTAATCCATTAGTAAATTGTCATTAGGTCCCCCCTTCTTCTACATCAAAGGGATCTAGAGGTTGATTTTCTCCAGTTTTTTCTTGTTTCAGTGTTTTAATTAAGAATATGCAATTTATGATGTGACTCACTGATGGCAAATGGGTAAAACAACTATGATTTACATATGAAAGAAAGCAAGATTCTGATATCTAGTAGTCAGCAGTTTTTACAACCAAGAAAAAAGTGCCACAGGTTCTTTTAGCACTGTAGCAGATTCTGGGATCCTGCTTCACAGTAACAATATTACAAATACAGTAATATATTGGTTCACAAGGATAATTGATTCCGGAAATACACTTATAAACCAAAATACTCCTTTCCTTAAGAAATAATGGAAACTTAGATAATTCATTCTGGAGTCCCATAAATCACATACTGTGCACACAAAATGCCAAAACTCACAAAAGAAGTTGGCTATAAGTCCACCTCCACACTATGGTTTAGGTACCTGGCTGCGGAATCTGCTCTGCTTGGGGCTAACAACTGGTTTTTACTCTAGTGTTTTTAATGTGACAATATTCAAGTGCAATTTGTAGCCATATGCATACTTGACTAGCTACCCCATGACTAGAAATTGCTTGAAAAATACAAAATTATGTTGAAAACAACTGAAATAAAAGCATATACCGTATATACTCAACTATAAGTTGACCTGAGTATAAGTCGAGGCCCCTAATTTAACCCCCCAAAACTGGGGAAACCTATTGTCTCGAGTATAAGTCTAGGGTGGGAAATGCAGCAGGGCCTGGCAGCTCCTCCTTTGTGAGCTGGGGGAGTGGTGTGTGATGTTTAAAATGACTTTTAGCCACTGAGGCAAGTGCTTGGGTCAGTGGCTAAAAGTCATTTTAAACATCATGCACCACTCCCCTGTGATGCAGAAGGGGGTCATGAGAAGCGGCACACAATGTTTACAATGACTTTTAGCCACAGACCCAAGCACTTGCCTCAGTGGCTAAAAGTATTGACCCGAATATAGGTCGAGGGCCCCTTTTTTCAGCCCAAAATTAGGGCTGAAAAACTAGGCTTATATTCGAGTATATACAGTATATTGTATAAAGAAAAATAAAATAAAGCCCTAGCCTGTACTTGGAAAACCTTCATGGCTCGTGCAAGGGAGACTTCCATTCCTCCTGCCACCCTCTGCTTTTGAAGCTTGCCTGAGATGAAACATTCCAATCACCCACAATCCAGCAGGGGAAGAGAGAGGGCACCACCACTGGCTCATTTGGGGTCATGTGATCTGCTTCAGTGCTTTTATATCAAGACATTCTTTGTTGATCAAGGCAAAATTTAGAAGAAATTTTTGCTTGTCTTGCAAAATGCTCTTAAACCAAGGTATTACTGTACTTTAAAACATTGTAGATTTTCTTTGAGAGCTAGAAAAATAGCATATTCTCAGCAAAAGTGCCCATTCCATATTGAGCTTCAATGTATCAATGTGCTATAATTTTATAGGGGAATTGATTAAATTATTGGTTTTCTTTGCTTCAAGTTTCTGTTGCTGTTAAATTCATAGAGAAACTCAGGGATTTTGAACGTTCATATGGAAAATGAAAAAATCTCACCCGTTTTAGCCTTGATGGCCAAATTCAGAGGCATGTCTATACCCAGCATGGAAATGAACCTGCTGTACTTACCTATGGGCCTGTTAATTAAGAGCAATCTGTCAGAAAAACCTAAAACAACAACAAAAAGCAAAATGATGGCAATCTTAATTCAGCACTTCAAATTTGAGTGAATACGTGGATTCAAAGCCACACTTTTAAGAGCCAGTCTTTCTAAACCCTATCCCAGGACAAGCAAATGTCTCTGTTTCACTTTTCCTCACATTTAATTTCTCCTCCTCCTCCTCCTCCTCCTCCTCCTCCTCCTCCTCCTCAACCCTCCTCAACCCTCAATTCCTTCCCATCACATTCCATAGACTCCTGCAATCATGGAAGTCTGAGTCCTGCAATCATGGTCACTGAGTCCAGTCCCCCATGAAGTAGAACATTCATATAAACCTTCCCTGAAGATTGACCTTCTGTCCTCTGTTTAGAAACTTCTGCTGAAAGAGCATCTGATAGATTTTGAGAAATCCATTCCATTGTCAAGATCTTTCTCCCAAAATGTTATTGCCTGATATTGCCTGATATTTAGGAGCAATCTCTTTTTTCATGTTTTGAATCCATTACCCTCTATGCAACACCCCTTCAAATAGTTAGAGAGGACTACATGGTCACCTCTATATCTTCTTGTCACCAGGCTAAATACATCCAGTTCCTTCAATGGTTCATCACAAGAATTTGCCCCCAGACCTTTTATCATGATGGCTGAAATCATCTAAACATATCCCAGCTTCTTAAACTGTCATTCATAAAGTAGATATAGTATCCCAAGTGGGGTTTGAACCAATCCCAGGATACAATGGAACTTTTACTTGCTGCAATCTGCATACTGCACTTCTCCTGATGGCAGCCTAGTTTTGTGGTCACATTTTTTTTTGCCAGCATAGGACACTACCAATTGACATTTATGAGGAAAATCGCAATGCATTCCCTGCCACCAGTTTAGACTTACTCTGAATCATCATCATCATCCTGAAAGATGTCCCAGTGGAGGGGTGCATATATGGATGTTGTCCCATGCATAGTCCTTGCTGGGATGCTCACACTACTAAATGGCTATCTATGGAATTGTCCAAATATCATCAACCTTGTTCTGAAGTATTTGTATATGTCTAAATAGTGGGAAAACACACATTAAAACTAGGAAAATAAAGGACTTTGCCCTGGGGTGGAGAGGTTTAAATTCAGTGCTATCAGCTGCTGGTCAACCTTCAGAAGGCAGGCAAAACAACCATGATTTCATCTCCTTTCATGGTGGTTGTGCAATTTAGATCCTGGTGACATAAGGGAAACTTTTCATAGCTCTATCAACATTTTCCATACCTCTGTCATCCTGAATCGTGGTCATGTGAGTAATGTAGTTGCGCCTTTGTTTGCCATCCCTTTCTCATCAAATTGGTCTTTTAAATTTCCCCATTGTTTTAATGATTTACATCCATTTATCAAAGTATTGATATATGATTACTCTTAAAGTCTGCAAAGAGCTAAGGGCACAGGAACACAGTAGCATTTCCTGCAATTTTCTGTTAGATGAATTTTGAAGGCAAGTTACACAGAAGGCATTTATGTGAGGAGGAAGCTATTCAATATTTCAGGGCTGTTCAGCTTTGAACAGGACGAGGTCTACTGTTTCCAGCCCAAAGTGCCTGAGGGCTACTACACTAAAACCTCTACTTATGAATTTTATCTGTTCCAAGCACATGCTCACAAGTAAAAAAAATTGTAGGTAGAGGAGCGGTTTCCCATAGGAATGCATTGAAAACCAATTAATCCGTTCTGGCGGGATCAGAGTTCAATACGCCATGGCCCTTGAACTGCCCCACTCAACTGAGACAGTGGGCTGGCAGATCCAGAACTTTGCTGGGGCAGTGGTGGTCCTTGGGATGGGGGGAGGGGGGAAACTTATCCCCCTCACTTTTTAAATTGATGGCCGGTGGGCTACTTTTGAACCCTTCATGGGCTACTGGTAGACCACGGTCTACCTGTTGAGCAGGCCTGCAATATTTTATATTACTATGAACTGGTGGGAAAGAGGAACAGGACAAATGGAAGGCAAGCAAACCATCCAACAGAAAGTGAGCATCTAGTCAATGCTGTGGCAGCTTCAAGAAGTTGTTCCCATTGGCCAGGGCATCTGGGCTGGGTGGGCACAAAAGATGCCCACCATCAATGGGTTGATATAGTATTCCTTTTGTTTCCTCTGTAAATAAAAAAGGTTCAATGATCACTTTAGCAGTGCAGGAACATTGGGGGAAATGGAAGGAAACTTGCTGAATGCAAATCAGATAAGAAGTGGGTTGGGTTGGTCCCACTTACAAAACTGGTAGGAAATTAACTGGTATAAAACAACTGTAGAAATGAACACAGCCCTCACTGGGATGTGGAAATGTTACACAGTCACCCCACTGTCAGGGAAATGGCCATGCTGTTGATTTTGTGTTGTGTGACTGGGAAAAAAAGAACCTGGTATAACTGCTGAAAAAAGTCCTTAATATTTCCCTCATGTGACCAAGGCTTTAGATAGCTGAGTTCCTATTTTTGCTGCTGTGATGACCTATCCCACTAAAATCTTTCATAGTGGCACAAATTTCACACACAGAGAAGAACTCAGTCAATTATATTGAGATCTGCAACTGTCTGGAGGGGACCATCTTGGAATGAAATAATAAAAATAAGAAAGTCCCCCTTTCCTCCTGAAAATGAAAGTGAGGCATATAGCAATCTCCCTTTATTTTCCAGCATGCTACTATCACAAAATGGCCACTGATCTAAGGCTAAGGAAATGTCTCCCAGGGGCTCAATGAATGAGATTTCTAGAAGAGCCTAGTTTTTTTCATGGACACTTGAATTGTTGATCTTGCTCCGGATTGTTTGTTGATCTTATAACATTGCTTTCATTTCATTGCATTTTCTCAGTGAGTGTTCTTTTCTTTTTAAGCTTTTTAAAATCCAAAGCGCCAAAGCAACATTTAGAACTCAAGAGAACTTTGGTTCAAGGGAAGTGCTCGTTTGGGCTCTCTTGTTTTGCTTTGGCAGGTTTCAGAAATGGACAAATAGCCTGAATCAATTCAGAATTTAAATGAATTATGAAGCTAAAGGACATGTCTAGTTATCTGTCATCATGGCCACTTATTGGTACTTATGTCTATCTTTCTCTCCACTATGGCTGACTGGGTAAATGGACTAAATCCAATCTGGAAGAGAGCCATTAAGATCAAAGAGACCTGAGTTAGTATTAATTTACAAATCCTGTTCACTTCAGAGAATCTGTTCTAGAGTCCCAGTGTAGGGTCATGAGCAGAATGTCTAATAGGACTCAGGAAACCTAGGGCGTTTATACACGACCCCTAAGCTCCTCTGCAAATGGCTCCCAGCTCCGGAGCTTAAAAATGTTTCCCCACCAGCTCCGGAGCTAACAGAAAATTAAGTGCGACCCAGCCCACCTAAGTGCGACCCAGCGCACCTTTCAAGTACCTGCTCTGGGAGAGTGAAAAATTTTGATGCGGAGAGTGCCGGGCTCTCCTCGCTTCCTTTTGTTGTTGTTGTTGTTTTGCCTCCTGCCCCTTTAAGAGGAACCAGGAAGTGACGGGGGTCGGAGCAACTTCCACCGGCACTCCGGAGGTAAGAGTGCATTCTTTTCTCCCTTTTTTTCTCCCTCCCCTCACGCAGACAGAACAAGGAAGTGCGGAGGGGGTGGGAACGCAGGGAGAGCGACAAACCCTCAAGATCTCTGGTTCGAATTTAAGGGACCAGCGGATCTTAGGGGTCGTGTAAAAAGGCCCCTAGGTTACATTCCCCATTTATCCTTGGAATCTATTAGCAATGACAAATGTACACCACCCTTGAACAGTTCACATACCTCAAAAACCCTCTTGGGCCTATCATATGTTGGAACTGACGTGACCACACATAACAACACCCTAGCTAGGACTAGCATTGGATTTAGCCTATTGACTTTTACAGAACTGCTGACTGGAACCCTACAGACTTAATCCTAATGGCCAAAATCAAAGAGGATGATGAGAGTTTTTTATATAGCTGTGATTCAGAAAATTGCAAATCCCAATCTTCTGTGGGAAATGAATGAATGGATTCCCATTTCAACTACATAATACAGGATCATTTAACTCTGACCATTTACCTCTCGAAGTCATGCCTGGGACTGAAATAAAAAAGAGTGATGACATAATTAAAAGGTCAGCTGGTGGGCTGCCCTCCTCAGTTTTCTGCCATAATAGTTTCGGTACTGAATACACATTAATCATTTGTTGTGGTTTGTGGTTGAAGGTGAATTAACCAACTTATCACAGCTTGTAAGATGGCAGCCCATGGAATTGATCACTCCCACCCATTCTATCCCTTCTTCCCTTGCAGACCCTATAAAATGAGTGTGACTCGTGCCACACAGCTATATATATTCCTGCCCTTCTAGTGCCATAGGAAAACACACACACACAGGCAGGAAGTATGGCACTTGGGTACGTGAAGAACCAAACCCATATATATGAAATTATGTAGGTGGGTTCAGAGACCCCCTCTTCTGAGGGGAAGTGGGGCTCATAAATTCCTGGTAGAAAGAAGCTTTATCTTTTAAAAGGGTCATTGGGTTAAATTTAAAGTTATCACAACCTGGTTGTACACTGCTAATTTAATTATTTTCATTAAATTATTTCACTTTTTTTACACCCTGCTAATTTCTTTTCCTTCCTTAGGCGTTTTGTCAAGGTTACAAAATACTCTGGCTATATTAAGATGCATGGAAATTGACATACCTCAAGCCACTTCTTCTGAAACCTGGTATAACTCCAAACACTGTTAACACTTCTAAATATAATACCCATTTTATAGCTCCTCATTTGCTGATCTCACAACAGTGTGTCCCCCCCCCCATTAATTCTTTGCCTATGGCCATTCTGCAGCTATAATTCTGTTTTCCTTAACTACGTTTGAAACAGTCTCTTCAGCTTTGGGATACATTTGACAAAAATTGAGCAGAACTATAACTATTTCAAGTGCAGGTCTACTTTTTTAAAAAATGCTGATGGTACTTTTCATTTCTTTGGTTTCCCTTTTAACATTTTTCATCTTTGAATTTGACTATGGTAAAATATAATGGAGGGTTAGTAACAGCAAACTTCTTTTACAGTGTAGGGAGGGAATAAGAGGAGGTGGCTTGAACAGGATTGTGTAGCATGAGGAAAACTTTAATGTCAAATTTCAAAACATAACCTGTTCCTAAGTAAGGAAGAATGGAGTCTAGTGGTTCAGCACAAATCTTTGAAGATACTTTGGGGTATCAAATAAAGCAAAAAGCAAAGTGTTCTTATTATATAGCACCACACAGTACTTAAAGCACTCACTGGGCAGTTTACAATTTATTTACGCAGACTACACATTGCTCCCCCTCCCCAAGCAAGCCTGGCACTCATTTTACTGACCTTGGAAGGCTGGAAGGCTGAGTGAACCTTGAGCCTGCTCCCTCAGTTTGAACCCCAAGTTATGAGCACAGTTATAGCTGAAATATAGCAGTTTAACCACTGCTGCACCACAAGGCTCTCATAACATAAGTATTAGTTGCAGGGTTACCTTTGGGGTGTAACATGAAAGTTACTTAGGCATAATAAATATTTTCTGCATGTTTTCATGTTTATTCATTTTTTAATAATTATATACTACCCATCATCCGGAGGAACTCTGGGCGGTTTACAACAAAATTACAAAAGAAAACAATAACAATAACAATAACAATAGACAAAGGAAATCATCATAATAAAGTGTTACTTTATTATGATGATAGTGTTACTTTTAAAGAATATTAAATACATTTTAGAAATATTTTAACAGGATTTGTTCAGTTTCAAAAAAAAAAAAAAGAAACAACATTCTGCTATCAATGCAGAATGGATTGCCTGAAACCCAGTTGTGTCACTTTGCAAAAGGTATAATGTGGACACAAAGTGGGCTTTACCTGTTGCAGCCTTAATTGTAGCATTAGTTAAACAGAGGCTACTTGCAATCTTCTTTTTGCAGAGGGGCCCGAGAGGGTTTTAGTCATTGTTTGGTTTTCGCTTTTACTTTTTTATATAAATATTTCCAAGGTGGAGTCACAGACTTGGCTATGAGACAGAACCAGTGAGTATCTTTCTGCATTTTTTTCCTGGCCAGATGACAATACACTGATAAGAAAGAATGCCTCAAAACTATTTGCATGATGGAGAGCAGTGGACAAGATATCTGCAACCTAGCTGCTGGGATATGACAAGTAATATAACAAGCTCCCTCTAAAATGTATCACTCAGGCACAGATTCAGTTGTTGTCACCTCCAACCTGAGCATAAGAAATGCTGGAGAGACCCTGGTGGTCCTCTTAGGTCATACATGTCCAAACTTAAGCCCTCCAGATGTTTTGGAACACAACTCCCCGAGTCCTTTGTCATTGGCAATCTAAGTTTAGAATTCTGGGAGTTGTGGTCCAAAACATCAGGAGGGCTGAAGTTTGGACATGCCTGTCTTAGGTACTTGTGAGCTAAATGGACCAATGATCTGAATTAGTAATTTATTTATTTTATTTTTATTTTAGAGCATTTTACCCCACCTCTTTCCTTGGAAAAGGACCCAAGGTGGCTTAAAGTAATGAGGGACAATATACATTCCAGTACCATTAAGATATGTTCAAGTATTGAGAACAGGGAATTGAGGGACGTCCTACCACATTAAAAGACAACATCACATTAAAGCTTCCTATGATGCAGGAAGTACAACCCAAGTGGCACAACACACCAGTTCATATTTTCACAATGGGGCACAATGAAGACAGCAGGCTTTGGGTTTAGGCTGTATCTCCATTAGGGGTAAGAATCTCTCAGCCTCTTATTTTTGAAATGAAACTGAGGAGGGCAATCCCCTTTTTCTTCACAGTACAATTTCTCTCTCTCTCTCTCTGTCTGAGGTTTTCTCCGTGAAATGCCTCCTGAGAAATCTCGTAGGACTTCTTGGGCATTTCCTGATAATTATTTCCCAGAAGAAACAGCAATCTGCATGGAATCCTTACAATTCATTTGTAAAATGCTATTCTTCTTTCTCAAGATTCCCCAGAAAGGCATTGAGCTGCACAGGATTTGTCAGTTTCTCAAACAAAAGGACAAAGAAGAAGAAAAAGGAGCAACCCCCCCCCAAAAAAAAACCCTTTCCCCAAAATTCACATTCAGATTTTAAAAATGGGTAAAATGAAACAAGCTACTCATTTTCACAAGAAGCCAGGAAATCTCATTGGTAAATGGACAAGTCTTGATAAAAAGTCCTAGTATAATAAGACAGTCAAGAAGAAACTCCCCCCCCCCCGTATTCGTCATATTGCTAATCTACACCACAGGGTTACAGAAGTCCGATGGCCATTTAGTGGTCAAATTTAGAGATGGGTATGAATTTTTAAAAGAATCACAAGATTCGTTCCAAATAGATAATTTGTTGATTCATATTTGTTTCAAACCTAATGACCCCTAATGAATACAAATGAACTAATTTAGGCAATTTTTGATTCATTGATTTTTTTTCAACTCTTTTTGGGCCCCTTTTGGCCTCCATTCTCATATATGGCTTCTGTCACTTTCCTGGAGCGGGGGAAGCCATTTTGTTGGCGTAAAACTTGAGCTTTTAAAACTCAAATTTCATCAAATCTGAAAAGATTGTAGAGTCAAGGGAAGCTACTCTGAGATTTTGGTGTCTTTTGGTGTCTGGGGGGGGCACTTTCCCAGGGTCCCTCTTTTGGGGTGAATAACCCATCAACTTCCTTTTCATTTTAAAAGACCAAGTAGTACTCTGCATCCTCCAACTCCTTTATTTCCAACTCTTTGTTAAGATAGTGTACAATTTCATTGTACTCCTGCTACCTTTGAGTAGCCAAAATTAGTCTCATCAAGAAAATTAGGTCATCCACAGGGGCAAGAATAAAAATTAAATGCCCATTTTGTGTCTGCTACTGTATACAAGCAAGCACTGATCTACATCACTTTGTTGGAAACCTTGAAGCAGCAGCAGCAGTATCTTCTTTGATTTCTCAATCCAAGTCCGAACAGCTTGCTTCAGCCCACACAGGCCTTTCTTTAGGTTTCATATGAAATCAAGATGTTTCATTCTGATTAATGAAGCCAGGTGGCTTTTCTCTGTAAAGCTCCTCTGCAATCTTCCAGTGTTGAAACACAGTCTTGACATGTGCTTGACTTGTATCTGAGTGGAGGCTGCCACACTCAGGAGCATTATTATAGTGCCTTCCCTGACAACAGAAGCAAAGATTTCATTGAGGTCTTCCTTTGTAGGAACCCTATCGCAACCAGTCTTTGCATTACTTCTACACCCTGCATCGCCTTGAAGACCCACTTACATGTAATGGAGTTCTTGTCTGGTGGTGGTCAGGGTACACATCTCAATCTTGTGTAGTGCTTCTTTCTCTTCTCTTGCAGCTCTCTTCATCCGACAGGTTCAGCTGCTGGCACCTGTTACATTTCCTCACAGGCTGCTGGTTCATTCATCAGCAACACCCTTGTTACAGTAGGTAAGTCAACTGGGGGAGACAGTACACCTTTGTTCGGTCATCTTCCCATTCTCTTGCTGTACGTCATGTATGCCATTGTCTTCCTGCATTCTTCTTGGACCAGCTTTATTTATTTATTTATTTATTTATTTATTTATTTATTTATTTATTTATTTATTTATTTATTTATTTATATTTGTATTTATAGACTGCCCAATTTTCCCAAGGGAACTCTGGGTGGTTCACAGCAAAAGATAAGGCAAATAAAATAAACCCTTAATATAACCAAGAAAGGCAAATAAAGCCACAACATTAAAACCACAAAGCAGTAAAACAGTAAAAACAGAATATAAGATGGCGGCAAAATAAGTCATAGGGTAAACAAAAAATAACCGAAAGGAAAGCCTTAAACAACTACATTTTTAACGATTTTCTAAACATCAAGAGGGGCTCCATGGTCCTGAATTCACTAGGCAGCTGATTCCACCAGGAAGGGCCAGCAACAGAAAATGTGCAGTTCCTGGTGGTGGTCTTATGGGCTTCCCTACGAGTAGCAATTCTGAGCATTTGGACCTGAGATGTTCTGGTTGGTAGGACCGAGGTAGATCTTGGGATGATGCACTCTAGTTGTGACATCGTTACTGTTTTCCCTAGTAGGAGTTCAACATGGTTGAACTTTTAGAAATCACTCCTTTTTCAGCTGTCCTTTACTTGTCAAATTGAAACTCACGTCTTATGCTGACTTCACCTAGTGTTTTAATTTGTTATTGCTTTTATTGTCAGGAGCACAGCCAAGCAGGGCTGGCGTGTCCATTAAGGCGAACTAGGCAGTTGCCTAGGGAGCCAAAATGGAGAGGGTGCTGGCCAGCCTGCTGCCCCCTCGCTGCTGCCACCCCCGCCGCTGGCCACCGCTGTCTGTCCTCCTGCTGTCCATCGCCATGCGCCCGCCGCCCCCACACCCTTCGCTGCCCACCCCCCATCCCCGTTGCCGTCCACCCCCACGCCCATCACCGTCCCCCACCAGGAAACAGCAAACAAATCAATAACAATACAATATAAAACAATTTAAAACAGGCACACCCTATCATCGCGAAAGGCGATGAGCCTGATAAGAATCTTAAACAATCTATCTATTGATGGCGGGTAAAAAAAGAAAGAAAAAAAAAACCTAGGTCTCGCCAAAGGCCTCTCGGAAGAGAAAAGTTTTTAGTGCCTTCCGAAAGGCCAGCAGGGACTCTGCAGAGCGTACCTCGCTAGGGATGGCATTCCACAAGATGGGGGCTGCCACAGAGAAGGCCCGATTCCGCATAAGCATTTTACGGGCCTCTCGTGGTGTGGCAACCGGAAGCGAGTGCGCTCGCAACTGCCGGACAGGTCGGGCCGAGGTGGATCGCTGGGCGATACGCTCCGACAGGTAGTCTGGTCCCAAGCCATGGAGGGTTTTATAAATTAAAACCAGGACCTTGAATCTAATCCGGGCTGCAATGGGCAACCAGTGCAAGCGGGCCAGGACTGGGGTTATGTGGTCATAACGACGCACACCAACCACCAGCCTGGCCGCTGCATTCTGTACCTGCTGCAGGCGCCGGAGAAGAGTCAAGGGCAACCCCATGTAGAGCGCGTTGCAGTAATCCAGCCTCGAGATCACCAGCGCTTGGACCACTGTTCTCAGAGAGCCACCATCCAGGTATGGGCGGATCTGGGCGATTTGACGAAGCTGGAAATAGGCGGACCTGGTCACCGACACCACCTGGGCCTCCATGGAGAGCGACGGGTCCAGGACCATGCCCAGATTCCGCACCCTTTCCGCGAGCTGAAGGGAGACTCCCCCCAGACGTGGAAGAGGGCCTCCGTACCCAGATGGCGAGCTCCCAAAGAACATAACCTCCGTCTTCTCGGGGTTGAGCTTAAGCCTGTTCGCCCCGGTCCAAGTCAGCACGGCGTCCAGGCACCCATCAAGGATCCTCACAGCTTCCACTGCTGTGGGGTTCAGTTTTTCTAGAGTTCAGTTTGTGCCTTTTCTTTTTCTTTTTTGCATGTGGGCATAATCCAGGCTTCCAAAGACTCTAATGTGTTCCACATTTGGCACTCTGTCGTGTCATAATCCAAATGGCATTTTTGTGGTGCCTTTACGTGGTATTCTGTTGCTCTCATCATTGCATCCTCCCAAAGTTTGTTGGGCAGCACTGCATCTGCAAGCATGCAATGTTGTTGCTCTCCAAAGGAGATCTCGCCTTCCTTTCCACTGTTCCAGTCTGCTCAGGAATATGTGCAACACTCCACCTGTGCAAAATGCCTTTTTCCTCCAGGAAGGGTTGTATGTGTTGCAAAAGGAGTTGTCCACTGTCCGTCTGAAATGGCTTGGGTTTCCTTTCAATTTTCTGCTAACCACATCCACATCTCAACTTGGACATCTAAACTTCCTCCCTCTTCTTTTTCAGCAACTTGGGGACACAGTCCCTTGAGAAATAATCCACAAACATTAAAATGTATATGTGTTTTGCTCTAGGGATGGCACACTGAGGAGCCTACACAGGTCACCATGTGTTAGTTCCCACTCCAGCATGCACCTTCTGACAGTCCTTAGTGAGAATGAGGGCCTAACACCCTTTTCAGTGCTACTGCTTATATAGTTGGCTGTGCTATTTATATCCCATAGGTTTACCTTGGTATCTGTAATAAGTTTGTGCTTCTACAGCTTGAGGATTGCCTTTGAATATCTTTTTCTTCAGTGTGTGTGTGTGTTGTAGTTGGGAGATGGGAAAGGATTTTCCCCTACCAATACTTAAAGAACAATGGAAACTCCCCAAAATTTAGTTAGCGATCTTTCTGAGCCAAACTACTCAGTCTCGGCTCCTAACCTGTTGAGGAACAACACAACAACCCTTCTGGGGTTGCACACAAGACTGGCACTTATGTTGTTAAAAATTCTCTAGAAGCATTTAAAGGGGGAAATTGTTTACTTACAGTTACCATCTGTTGTTACAGTGAGAATAAAAAAATCGGGAAATGTGCTCTCCTGCATGCTGTGTGTTCTTGCTGCTTGGAGGGTGGTCATGGAAAAAAGAGGGCTAGCAACAAAACACTGAAATCAAAAACAAATAGGAAGAGAGGGTGGGCAGTAGTTAAATGCCTTCGTGGTGCAGTGGTTAAATGCCTGTACTGCAGGTAAAACGGTGCTCACAAACTGGGGTTCAATCCCAGGTAGCAGGCTCATGGTTGGCTCAGCCTTCCATCCTTCCGAGGTTGGTAAATTAAGTACCCAGCTTGTGGATGTGGGTGTGTAGCCTGCATAATTAAACTGTAAACCACCCAGAGACTACTTGAAGTGGTATGGGGTGGTATATAAGCAGAACACTTTGCTTCAAATGCCAGAGGCAGGAAAAGAACCAGATCGACCTAGTTAGTGGCAAAGGGCAGTCACATTAGACTGCAAATCTACTATCTGGTACCTAGGGTTGATGACTGTAAGATTTCTATTATCCCAACAAGCCATTGGTCATGCTGTCTAAGACAGTGATGGCGAACCTTTTAGTGACCAAGTGACCAAACTGCAATTCAAAACCCACAAATTTTTCATAAAGTGCCAATACAGCCATTTAACCTGAATACAGGTGGCTGTGAAGGAGCAATGTTGGATGCCCACAGAAAGGGCTCCGAGTGCCACCTTTGGCACCCGTGCCATAGGTTCGCCAACACTGGTCTAAGACTTCAAAAAAGGATAGGTCCTAAACTTTGCTCAGACGATGCAACTGGTGACTCTGTTTGGCTACAGTTGTGACTCATCCATGTTGATGACTGGATCTGTAGGCTGAACTGCCACAAAAGCAACTATATTTACCCTCTTCCCACTCAGGAAATTGGGTTGCCTATCTATAGAAGAAATGCAGACTGGCCCCGCTGCCTGGGGGAGGGATTCTAGATGCTGTAGTGCTAAGGTACCCATACAGATTCAAACCTCAGACTAGGGATATACAGTGGACCCTCATATAACAATCAGTTTGTATAACATAAAATCTGTACAACATAAAAAATTCCGGAGATAGGGGAAATTTGCTTAACAGAATCGCCTATGTGGTGAATCTGTACAACATAAAAATGGTCACAATTAGGGATTACTCTGTTTTCAATGCATTCCTATGGGAAATTTGTATAAAGGAAAATTTGCTTAACAGAATTTCGTTTGTAATGAATTAATTCCTTTATACAAGGTACCACTGTACAGGTTTTTGATTCAGTCATTGAGAGATGGGGCAACACAGGCTGTGTCCCAGCTTTCTTACCTGAGAGGCAATGCAAAGCAGTTCTTAAAACATGGCACTTGTTTGGAAATTCTGCAGCGAAATTGTGAGGTGACAGATATCCACCAGTGGTGGTCATTCCTGACTAGGTTCTGCAATCTTTCTTGTGCTATAAAATACCCTTTCTTCCAGTGACCTCCCTTGATGATGTTTTACTAACCAATCGTTTACTGTCATGTCAAGTAGTATTTTTGTTTTTATACATTGTCAAACTACTTATTTGTTTCTTGATTCAGTAAAGCATACCAAACATTGCATTATGCAGTCTGACAATGTATTTTTAAAAAGCAAACAAACAAAATATCTCACCTTTATTCATTGCTTCAGGAGAGCACATTATGAATACCCAGTGTGGTGTAGTGGACAGAGTGACAGGATAAGACCCAGGAGACCTGGCTTCACATTCCTGCTCAGACATAGAAACTCATTGGAGGGATGCAATGGTTAAAACCACTCCTTAAATTATTTATTTATTCATTTCATTTAAAATATTTTGAAGCCACCTTTCTCCCTAAAAAGGGCCCCAGGTGGCTTGAAACAATTAAAATACAGCATTTATATGAGTAACAATGAATATAAAAGGACCAATGAACACAATTCCAGAACATATTAGAAACACCAAAATGCTCTCATTGTAGTCAGGTGCAACAATCCATTTTGAAAACCGTTTTTAAATATCTCACTGACCTTGAAAGCTCTTTTAGGGTTGCTTTAAATCAGTTCTGACTTGATGCCACATAGCATACGAAAGCATACCAACTCAGGTGCCCTTCAAATTACATGTTTATGTTTATATCAGTGTATAGAGATTGTATTAGAAAACATTCACCATGTTTCTTCTTATCCTTTGCCCCATTTTCTAGTACCATTTTCTTCTTGGGCACAGTTTGTATGGCAATTTGCTGACAGGAAGGAAGGAAGGAAAGGAAGGAAGGAAGGGAAGGGAAGGGAAGGGAAGGAAGGAAGGAAGGAAGGAAGGAAAATGTTTTGAACATAACATGCAATCTTCCAAATTCTCATCAGAATCTGACAAAGACGCATACGCGTGCGCACGTGCACACACACATACACATACACCGACACACACACACACACACACACACACACACACACACACACACACACACACACACACACACACACACACACACACACACACACACACACATTGTGAATGCTTATAATCATGATGGTGGGAATTTATTTCCACCTTTTTTAAAAGGATCTGAATTTGTTAAAAGTTGCCAAATTGAAACACAAGAGAAAACAACATTGATGGTTTTGTGCATCCTTGTGGATAGTTTAGAATTTAATTCCAGGTGGATTTTTTTATCAGAATTTACCAAAAACTGCAGAATTCCAAACTGAAGGAAAGCAAAACTAATTAACAGAGTTACTTAAGCCTAAACTTAACCCTAATCCTAAATCTCATTTTCCCACTCTGAATTTGTAAATATTACAAATTTTGTTAAATTGTTCCAAAATAATGCAAAATTCAATACCCCCCCTTCTGTGGCCATATTTTTTTCTGTCAAAAACCTGCCTACGGAATAAAGGTTTGTTGTACCATGACATGGTTAACAGCAGCAGAGAATGTGCACAGGGCTTTAAGACGTACATGGTCCCAACAGGAAAGCAAATTATGGGTGCATTTTAGTATTGAGATCAAATGAATCCCCAAAAAGATATTGAGCAAATTGTCATTTAAATTGTTGCTAACATTTGAGTGTTAAACTTGCAAATTTTCCCCATCCTGAAGAAGAAAAGGATATTGAAAAAATAAAGTGGTGCTCTTAATTCTGGATTATCATGGCTGAATAGTAAAGGAATCTAACCCAGAAATTTAATAGCTAAAGACTCAAAAGACTGACGAAGCAGTGAAACATTTCAGTGTCTCAAGAAAAGAAGTCCAGTTACCATGACTCAACTTCCAGACTAAGGACTCAGAGTTGGCCTGAGTAGACAAATCTATTGGTTTATCTTCCTCCCATACTCATAATCTTAAAATAAAGTGTCTGCCATTACATTTAAAAAAGACATTTATCTGTTAAAATGAAAAGGGAATGTTTAGGCATTTCCCACCCATATTTACATTAGAACCTCAGGTGAGATCTCTGGACTTGTATTTATGCTGCAAAAATGAGCTAGAATCCATTTGGATTATCAAGCAGTGTGCACTGTTTCATGGGTTGTCTATCACATGATTAGTCATGCCATGCTTCTGTGATCAGTGGGGAGACCAGTCACACACCCAGTGACACAACAGATAGATTACAAAGCTAAACAACTGCTTGTATGTTAATATTCCGGACCTGGAATATATTAACATTTGTTGATTATTTTCATTTTCAACTGTAGTTTGTTCGCATGGCGAAAGAGGTATAGGATCCAGATGACATAATTACGACAGAGAAAAATTATGATCATGACAGAGAAAAGAGATTCCCAATCTCCTGTATAGCAATGCTTTTATTTTGATCAGCACATGCCAACATAGATCAAAATAATAAGCAAACGTTGGGTTGGCACAAGTGTCTGTCCATCCGTGGAACAGCTTCTGCTAAATGGGTGGCTTTCAAGTCCTGGTAGAATGGCCACCACATGCTCTCCCATGGAGGAGTATCCTCCATTTAAAGCACCAGCAAAGGATAATCCTACTTTCGAAAGTGCCCTCCATTTGAAGGGCTGTCCCATCCAAACCTGGCATAAATATAGACAACCATAAAGAAAGAAGCCAGGAAGCTAGTGACACCTGGATGGCAGACAGAACAAGAAGCAGGACAAGTCACCTACTTACTGTCTTCCCAGGTTGAGTGATATTCACCATGTTCCCATTTCAATTGCAACATCAAAGAGGTTCAAATCATTTCTGATTTTGAATAGGTACATAGAAAATACGATTTTCTGCCATTCGGCACTCTTCTTTGTCCTCTTTTTCAAAGGTGTGTGAGAATTGAATGACCTCCGTTTTGGTGGTGTGTAAGTGGCCATTTTACTACCTGTTTGCAACCCCCAACATCGCCCCATATTTGTTTTGGAGGACAGTGGAAAGCTTTGGAAGAGATTTCAGAGGACGAAATACAGGGAGCAATCTGATTGTGTCACGTTATGCTCCCATAATGTGGATGTAGCCAATACTCTGTCTGGTTACTCATCTTTTTGACTATACAGTCCTATATTTACCTAAATCTGGGGCAGTATGCCTTCCATTTTCCTTTTGTCACAAATAAGAATGGTTCCAAATACCCCCACCAAAGATTTTATCCACGTGGGCCAAGATTACAAGAGTTGCTGTGCATTTTTCACACTTCATGACAGTTTAGCATGGCAGTTTAAGAGTATATTGGCACCAAAAAGTGGGAGGAGAGAGGGAGAGAGGGAGGGAGTCAGCCTGTGCTAGTTCTTATTGAAGAACAAATAATCCACATCAGTTGACCTTTTGTATGTTGGGGGTGGCAGCATCTCAGTGTGTTGAGACCCCTTTTCTCACCAAGGACAAGAAAAATGTGAATATTCACTAGGTCTTTACCCCAATTTGTATCTCTAGCCTTAAGAGAACCTCATGACTTTCTTGTTATGCAGAGAAGAGAAAAATTGCACGATAGTAGGAAAACCCCGTTTTTGGAAACTTTCAGTCTTTAGTGGAGCGGACTATAATCAAGCTGCTTCTGCAAAAAAATCATTTCTGACTTATCTGTGAAATGACTCTGACCAAATTTTGCTGTACACTTCTTTCAGACAGTTGAAGGCAAAGAAGGCAAATTGGAACATGCCAAGCAGTGCATGGGAAGGGCATACCCCCCCTACAAACGTATACTCTTTATCTACTAGCAAAGCAATAATGCCACTTCTCATTGGTGTTCTGTGGGAGATACCCAGTAGGGGAGCCCACCTCACGCATTGAAGACACTCAGGGCAAAATTCACAGTATTGCATGGGTGGGCACTTTAATTTCATCACACTCCCCTCATGCATAACAGCAGGAGGTTGTAAAATCAGCCTTTGGAGAAGGAGAACAGAGACCTTTCTGCCTAAGGCAAGCTTGGTTTTCCTGCCAAGTTTGTGAAGCAACGAGCTTTGGGGCTCATTTCCAATCATGCCACACACATCGTGAAGCAAAGATTGGCAACTGCTATTTAAAGCTTGCTACTGAGATGCTGACATCTCTGTACCACACCTAGCAATCTGTTCCTCTTTCTAGGTGCTTACGGGTGCCACCTTTCTTGCTGCACAGAGGGAAGGCAATCTGGAAACAATGAAAGCCACAAGATGAACTACCACCACCACCACCAGCAGCAACAGCAGCAGCAGCAGCAACAACAAACCCTCCAGAGAAACTTGAAGCAAAAAGAAAGATTACGCAAAAGCCCAATTTAAAAGTAAAATGTCTTCTCCAAGCAAATGGTAGAACATTTTATTCGTCAAAGAATGTGTTTGTACATAGTTGGCATTCTTGCCATCTGAGCCATTGACCCACAAGGGCAGTCATGGGGAGCTTTCAAATCTGTCATGTCTAAACTGAAAATGTCTCTTGAGCAACTTCTCACTAGGGAATATGAAAGACCAAGGCATCATGCTCCAATGAGTTAGAGTACAGGATAGTGGAACTGTGTGTGTGTGTGTGTGTGTGTGTGTGTGTGTGTGTGTGTGTGTGTGTGTGTGTGTGTGTGTGTGTGTGTGTGTGTGTGTGTGTGTGTGTGTGTGTGTGTGTGTGTGTGTGTGTGTGTGTATTCCACATACAAGATTGTCATGAAGGGAGAGATCAAGAAAATGAGAGAACCATGAAGGAAAGGTTGAAGGTTGTAAATAGTGGACTGTTCTACTCATAGATACTTCAATATAACTACAAAGAGTTGGGTGGTTGTTACTCTTTATTTGTAACATATGCACACAAATGACACTCAGCAAGACAAGACAGGTTGCCATGAACAGTGTCCTGAAACATAGCATTGCACAATTGCTTTATCGTTCTTTATTCCTGTTCAGTGTCATGTCTGGATCTTAGAAAGGACAAGAAAGCTTTGCCTGCTCTTTCCTGTGCTGTTAACACTGCAGCCACCACCTCCTTCCAATCATTAGGGTGGTCAGTGTACTGTCTCTTTGTTTTTATGCCTCTGCCTGTTTAACTAGCATTTGCCTTCTGTTAGCATGACCAGCTTTGCTGGCTCCCATTTCTAAAGAATAGAATAAATAACTTGAGGATTTTTAATATGGAGGGCCAAGTTGAAAAACATATTGGTATTAGAATGTTTATATTATTTATTTATTTTAGAATATTTTTACACCGCCTTTTTCCTTGGAAAAGGACCCAAGGTGGCTTACAGTAATGAGTGATAATATACCGTCCACTACAATTAAGACATGTTCAAGTATTTGAGAACAAGGAATTGAGGGACATCTTGCAGCATCAATAGACAACATTACATTAAAACTACAAGAGAAGGTGAGCGGTTAAAAGGAGAGTAAAGTTCCATGTACAGGAAGCATCAAGGTACTAGAAGAAAATCATAGTGGTGTTTACAATTGATGGTATCATCAGAAGCCTAACAAAGCCAAACTGACATGTGCATGAAGTTTCATGCAAGTTTGTCTCTAATGGGGATAAAAAGATGGCCAGAATCCTACTGGTGCTTGTGTAACTTGCTACAACTAATTTTCTAGGACTCATGTCATCTATACAATCTGCCTCATGAGCAGTTATACAATCAAGACACACACACCCAACACTTCATCAAAACACTGCTATAGTTTCTTAGGCATTATACTGACCAAATGTCCTCCTTAAGGGGCTCCTTGGATAGTTGACAGAGGACCATCCTTTATCTGAATGGGCCATCTATATCAGCAGGGAGCCAACTATGGTCCCTCGGATGTTGTTGGACTTCATTTCAGACCATTTCCAGTTTGCATATACAGAGAGGAGGAATGCTAAAGCTGTAGGCCAATATGTGGAGGGCTACACACTCCCGATCCTCGTTTGCTGATTTAACTTTGAATCAAACATAAAGAATCATAAGAAGTGAGATCAGGAGACTTGATGTAATCCATCCAGAATTAGTAAGGTCAACTGTGAGCAGGCACACAAGTTACCTGGTCACAGTGTTTCCCACCGTAGTTAAAGGTATTGCATTTCAGTTTGAATGACAGGTATTAATTCTGAATTATCAACAAGTATTATGAAGCAGCTCATGAAAATTTGTTTTAAAAATTGTATATCTTCACACAATAATAATATTTAAAAAAACACAAGCACCAATCAACACTACAAAGATAAATCTAATGCGTATGAAAATCTTATGCAAAAATTATGTCCTTTTTTTTGTCCTTTTTTGAAATGCAAATCTTTTCTTGCAGGGGATAAGTGGTCATCCTATTAAATGGCTTATGCCTTCAGCTAGAGCTGAGGAAATTTTTTTTATTCTATTTACATTTCTATATGAGATTACCCAATTCACACTTCTAAATTAATTTAAAAAATGGAAATGGAGTTGTCCTTTAGTACAGTATTGTCATTTCTCAGAAACTTGTGATGCAACTCTTTGAACAAAAGAATGTGCATGCCAGAAAGGGAAGCAAAACTATGTATGTGTGTATGTGTCAGAAAAAGTGCACTCAGAAGTTGTGTATTAGCTGCCCAATTGCACAAAACAGGGATATATTCTGGAAAGCTGCTTGCAAAAGGCAAAGGCATGAGAGATGTCTGCAGGGGAAAACAACTGTATTTAGGGAAAGGCACATAAAAAAGCCCCGAAATGTCTTGCAGACTTTATTTTAAAGTTACAATCTGACACAGAATTGGGATGGGAAACACACTTATAATGGGAAATGCAGGACACTGAGAGACGCAAAAGCAACAGAATCATCCATACCTTTTTTCTGCCAGTTCCCAAATGCAGAGATATGAAATGGACGCTGGAGACAAATTTCCTGACGTGGGTGGATCCTGCTTCAGGACCATTAGCTATGACTTTTGTGCCTCCATCCTGCCCCCCACTAAATGGCAGCCAAGCAATCCAAATTGATTTGTGAAGTGGGATTCCACGCCTCCTCTTTTCATGGGCAGGCAGGAAGGTGGCTGATCTTGTGCATTAAGATGCTTTCACCTCTTTGTTGCTGCATAGTCCTAACAAGTGAAAAGAGGACTGACATTTGAGGAGCAAGTGTGAATAATTTCCCCATTTATCCGAACATTTAACGACCGCAATAGTTCATGTAGTTATTTTCCAGCTTGATTCCAAGTCCAACTGATATTGAATTCGGAGGCCATTACAGTTAATCAAATTGTAGAACTTCCCTATGGGGCCGTTTTCAGATCCTCACATTGGGCCCCTCCCCCGACACATATACTTCCCGCCTATTCTTCCCTGCTTCTAACCCTAGAGCTCACACATCCACCAGCTGCTTTCTTTTTGACAATTCGTCACTCCTGAAAAATGTTTGCAAGCCCTTTGGATAATTTCCAATTCATTCTTGCAGGAAATGAGGATTGGCTTCCTCACTTGGGATACCTGCTGCTACGTTTATTCACTAATAAGCATGATAAATGTTTTAGCCTTTGATCAGTGCTAATTTAACAAGTAAGCTCCACAGGAAAAAAAGAGAGAGAAGTCTTTGAGGCTCAGGGGCTGAAGAAGGCGCATGAGTTGGAAATATGATTGATTGTGTTGCTCTGAGAAATTTCCATAAAGAAATCTTTTCTCAGGGTCCTGTGTTTTGAACAATTAAATCCAAACAGAACGAGACTTGTCTTTCAATGGAGAGAGAAACTATAATGAAACTTCCCATGACATGTCTTTGGGTTGGTTGATTTTTCTAAGGGACATTTGCAACCATATCCATACAGTAATTAACAATCACACCTCTTTTTTTTAAAAAAAAAATCTCACTGGTCATCTGGAAGTTGAGTCATGGCTACTGGACTTCTTCTTTTTTTTTTTGAGAGAGAGACAGAAACGGTGACCGATGAAGCTGTTTGGATGAACAGCAAAACGTTTCTATCTCTCAAAAAAAGAAGTCCAGTAGCCATGACTCAACTTCCAGATAAACTCACCTGGATGACTGAGAATCTCCACAGACTCACTGGTCATGTTTCACAGTCAAGAGTTTTTGACAAAGAAGATACATTTTTTTGTAATAATATGTTGTGGTAGAGTGTGGCCAGTTTGCATTAAATGTATGGCAGCTCCAACAGAGTCCATTTGCCATTGTTACTCAAGAGTGGCCTCGCTGCCAGATGGACAGTATAAAAATTTAATTAATAAATAAAACAAAGTGAGTTTCCGCAGTCCACCATTCTGAAATGGGGGATGCATTTCAAAAAAAAAAATGGAAATTCATCACGATTCATAATCTGTTGGGCCTGAGAAATCGATGAATGGATGGATTCCAGTGATGAATCAACAAACTGATGAATTAATTAACCTCCCCTTTAAAATGCTATGAGAAGGCCCCCATGGGATCTAGAGACCCAAAGTTTTCAGGGATGCTTCCTCTGACTCTACTCTGCAAGCCCTGTAAATTTGGTGAGGAGTGGGGTTCAGAAGTCTGAAATATGCACCTCTAAACACCCAAGAAATTGCCTCCAAGCACCTAAAGACATCACACTTGGAGAGAAGCTTCTCCCATTGCATCTCTACAATCCCTCAAAGTTCAGTGAATATCGGGTTTCAGACATCTTAGTTATATACCCACAAATTCCCCCCCCCCCGAAAGTGCCCTTCAGAAACTGGGTCAGATAAACCCAATCTTCACCAAACTTGGAAGGACTGCAGAAGAGGATCAGAAGAAGGTTTCCTGCTTGGAGTTTCTAGATGCCTGGGGAGAACTTTACTGGGAAATGGGGCTATCTGGGGTTCCATAACTCAGTCATCAAATACAATCTCCACCTTGCGGGGGGGGATTGTAAAGGAGAGTCAGGGGATGCTTCCCTCCAAATTTGATATGTCTAGGTCCCTTGGGAGGTATTTTATAGCACAATGAATTAATGAATCAAAATGTGCATTCTTGAAGGCTTTTATGGCCGGAATCTGATAACTGTTGTGAGTTTTTTGTGCTGTGTGGCTGTGTTATGGAAATTTTTCTTCCTGACATTTCACCAGACTCTGTGGCTGGCATCTTCAGCGCTCCTTGCCCTTTGAAGATGCCAGCCACATAGGCTGGTGAAACGTCAGGAAGAAAAACTTCCAGAACACGGCAAAACAGCCCGAAAAACCCACAACTATCAGAATCAAAATTTGCTAATAATCATCCATTCATATTTGTCAGAGACTTTATTTATGATGATAAATATGAATGGACACATTTTGATGAATTAATCAAATTCATCAGAAAATGTGATTCCGTTTTCAATTTGTCCCTATATTTAATCCACAAAGTCACAATGGCTCTTTCATAATATCTAGCAATATGTAACTAACATGGAGTTGATCAGTCTCTGGAAGGCAGTGGAAGACAGGAGGGCCTGGCATGCTCTGGTTGATGGGGTCACAAAGAGTCGGACACAACATAACGACTGAACAATAACAAAAGTCTAATAAATAATATACAGTAATATGCTATTGGACATATTTCTAAATTTATTTATTTATTTATTTATTTATTTATTTATTTATTTATTTATTTATTTCCTACATTAAAATAATAGAACATACAGGCTGAAATTCAGTTGTTGTTGTTCAGTCGTTCAGTCGTGTCCGACTCTTCATGACCCCATGGACCCGAGCTCTCCAGGCTTTCCTAACTTCCACTGCCTCCCGGAGTTTTGGCAAGTCCATATTGGTTGCATCGATGACACCGTCCAACCATCTCATTCTCTGCCGTCCTCTCTTCCTTTTGCCTTCAATCTTTCCCATCCTCAGGGACTTTACCAAGGAGTCCTCTCTCCTCATGAGGTGGCCAAAGTACTGGAGCCTCAGCTTCAAAATCTGTCCTTCCAGTGAACATTTGGGGTTGATTTCTTTCAGGATGGATAGGTTTGATCTCCTTGCATTCCTGGGGACTCTCAAGACTCTCCTCCCGCACCACAGCTCAAAAGCACCAATTCTGCGGCGATCAGCCTTCTTTATAGTCCAGCTTTCACTTTCATACATCACTACTGGAAAAACCATAGCTTTGACTATCCTGACCTTAGTTGGCAAAGTGATGTCTCTGCTCTTTAAGATGCTATCTAGGTTTGTCATTGCTTTCCTCCCAAGAAGCAGGCGTCTTTTTATTTCGTTGCTGCAGTCGCCATCTGCAGTGATCAAGAAGCCCAAGAAAATAAACTCTGCCATTGCCTCCATTTCTTCCCCTTCTATTTGCCAGGAGGCGATGGGACCTGTGGCCATGATCTCTTTTTGATGTTGAGTTTCAGCCCATTTTTTTCACTCTCCTCTTTCACCCTCATTAAGAGGTTCTTTAATTCCTCCTCACTTTCTGCTATCAGAGTAGTATCATCTGCGTATCTGAGGTTGTTGATATTTCTTTCGGCAATCTTAATTCCAGCTTGTGATTCATCCAGACCTGCCTTTCGCATGATGTACTCTGCATATAAGTTAAATAGGCAAGGTGACAGTATACAGCCTTGTTGTACTCCTTTCCCAATTTTAAACCAGTCAGTTGTTCCATATCCAGTTTTGACGGTTGCTGCTTGTCCCACATATAGATTTCTTAGGAAACAGATAAGGTGGTCAGGCACTCCCATTCCTTTAAGAACTTGCCATAGTTTGTTGTGGTCCACACAGTCAAAGGCTTTGGCATAGTCGATGAAGCAGAAGTAGATGAAATCCAGTAGTAAGTCTCAAATCAATGGAACCTGCAGCATAGCTGACTTACCAAACCTCTAGAATACAGTGGGCCTACATGGTACTGTACTGGATTTCACTCAAAGGAGACATAAGGCTATGTCCCTATAAGCAGAGCTATGATATTCCATACCTGGTTGAAGAGTGTCCTGGGACAGAAAAGAAATGTATAGTGGTGAAAGAACCAAATATTTATGACTTGAACGTCTTCCACCAAGTGCATACAAATTTCTCTACAACCTGCTGTTTTCTGCCCATTTCATACTTTCCTCTTTCTGCTGACTCCCCAAATCACTTTGACTGGTTCTAGAGATACAGCCAAGGAAAAATAATGATAAAAAGGGAAATATGTTCAATTTCACCCTGGAAACTTACTGGATTTCCCTGATTTTATCTCACCAGGAGCCTTATACAGTGTAAAGGTATTTACTATCCTGAGATCCTTGGAAAAAAGGCAGAATAAAAAAATACAATATGCAAAAGAGAGTTAATTAACTGCATTTAATACTAGGTAGAAAAATAAGATGTTATATCTACAATGTAGTGCAGATACTTGCACTGAATTACTGTATATTCATAGAGGATCTACTGTAGCTATACTAGCTTCCAAATTCCAAAAATGTGGAAGGAATTTAAGGACACATTTTCTGCTATAGGATTTTAGCATAGGGTTGGGTGGGGTTACCCCATCCCCCTCTTCTGCAGGTTCCTATCACAATACATGTCACAGCATAGACCTTTGCTGAAAAATAGTGATCCATCTGACAAGTGGATGAATTCTTCACAGTGATGACTATAAGCAATACCAAGTTTTAATGCAGGCAGCTAATTCTGTTAGCTGCCTGTTGGCATAAATCTCAGCAGGCCATTGCTGCAACTTACTTTGGCAGTGTTGACATTTGCTGTAGTACACTGACTCGTGTGTCTCAGCATGGACATCACATACTTATACTGACTTCTTTAAGCTGCTGTAGTTCATCTTGCAAGTTATGCCACTTACATTATATAAATGTAATAGAACTTCTGTCAACGTTTTCATTTTAGCCTCACTGTTTCTCTCAGCCATATGTTCTCAGATAGCACACATTATTACCGAAAACAAAGCCAGCCAAATGAATGAACGAATGCAGAAGACTTTGACGTGCAGCATTAGATGGTTTCCCCCTAAAAGATGGTGTTGAAGTTCATGGAAGTTGAGTAAATTCGGAAAACAAAAGCATGTAAATAAGCCTGTAAGAATGCCCTTCATGTTTTTTTTTTTAAAGAGAACACTTACTAAAGTGGTCTGACAGCTTTCATGATTGGTTGTTCAGGATATGCTGCTACTACATCTACCAGAATTGGCTAGAAGCCCATAGCTATATGTATACTTATCAATTTCTTCCTTGACTAGACATAGGATGCGGTAAAATAGTAGTAGGGCCAGAAAAACAGATGTCATGCTTGATATCTGTTTCCAGCAGTGCATATTATGAATAAATGCATATTACTCATATACATTTCCTAGAGTTGAAAGCACTATTCAATCTGAACTTCAAAAGAATTTAGTGGATTCAAAACACCAGCTCTGGTGAATATTGAAACTGTGCTTCTTTTGCATTGGATTCAAATTTCAAAGTGTGGAATTATTATATTTCACATCCATGTCACTTCATTTCTAGTTTACAAAACACTCCATGATTCCCATCTAATTTATCTGCATCAGAATTTTGTGATTAACGCTCACATATGAAGAAGACTTATCTAATTCTTAAAATGTGTGCACGACAACTTGCCTGATAAAAATATAGGCCAAACTCTTATTTCATCTCTTTAATCAAATGGGAAGGGGGGACATAAACACAAAACTTGGTGAGTGAGCTATAGCTGCTTGCTGAGGCCGTGCTGGATGCGGGATTTGGTGAGTTACAGCCCAAAAGAATTACTTCGTCAGCATCTGAATATGATATACCACAATCCCTATAGAAAAATAAGAATGAGTGGCCTCCTAATACAGATCTGTAAAACAGAGTGGTAAAGTTGAACCAGTTTGACAGATCATGGGAGGGATGCTATGTCTTTGCGCATCTGAAATATCAAGATTGTGCCATGACTGTTCAAACCACTTCTCCACTTTTTCATATGTCACAAGTTGGACATATTAATAGCAGACACAAGAAAATATGATGGATTATATAGGATCACATAGAAAGGAAAAAAAAGTATTGAATTATGGACAATGGGACACAGATCAGATTGCACATGGGCAGGAAACATGTAAAACCGTGTCTCCTGCAAAATGTTGTGTATAGGTTTAAGCTGTACATATATCAAGCATAATAATTACAATATAAATAAAGAAATTAAGTCACTTAATGTGGGTGCAACCTGAACCTGTACACAAAACAGATTCAGTGTACATCTCTCCTGTAATAATAACAATACGAGCTGGATAGTTCAATGGTTTAGATATTTGTCCGTGGAACCAGAGTTTGGTAGTTTGATTCTATGCTGTGCCTTTTGTGATTAGGGCCTGTTTGAGTATTCCTGGGCAAACAAAACAGTTCCAGTATACCCACAGAAGAAGGGAGTGGTAAACCACTCTACCTGGAATACCTTCTCCTCCTTTTCCTCCTCCCACTCCCACTCCCACTCCCACTCCCTCCTCCTCCTCCTCCTCCTCCTCCTCCTCCTCCTCCTCCTCCTCCTCCTCCTCCTCCTCCTCATTTATTATTATTATTATTATTATTATTATTATTATTATTATTATTATTATTATTATTATTATTATTATTATTATTATTATTATTATTATAGCAACCACCACCATCTTAGAACTGCAGAGGTGTAAGGGACCCTATGGATTAAGGAGTCCAAACTCCTGTCAAGGGGGCACAGTGAGGAATCGAACTGAGCTATCTTGCATTGGTCTACCTCCCTTTGTGTCTCCTTACAGGACAAATCATGGTGGAAATGTTGCACAAAGCTTCATGTTACAGAGTCCTGGTAACCGCACAGACACGTGGGGCCTTAAGGTTTGTCCCGCAGCATAAGGAACAGCAGCATAACCCAACCTTGAGATCCTGTTGTGATCACAGGTTCATAAATCATAGCAGGGATGTAGATATGAAAGAGAATGCACTAGGAGCAGTTCTTCAAGAGAAAAAATATCCTAGTATTGACCTGATCCAAATTCTACAGCATTTGATGGCTGTGTTTTCCCCTTTGATGCAGCTGATTCTAAACACAGAACATGCAATGCACAGGCGAGAGGGCAAGGTGGGCTTCCCATTCTGTCTCATAGGTCTCCATTTGCTGAAGCCAGCATACGGATGACCCTAACCTTGTTTACAGATGGCAGACCATATGATGGGAAAGGCTCGTGCCATGTGAGGAGAAAACAAGCAACAGTAAGTTTACGTTCACATGGCCGCTGCCTCTTGCCTTCTTCTTAACATCTGACGATTATTGGAGTGAGGCATGAATGCAGAAGAGGGTGGCTTGGGAGAGAAAAAGGGACTTTCAGTCATGCGATCGGACTGAATGCCAAAAGAAAAATGGGGGAAGAATGGCTGCCACAGAGGATTAAATAATGTGCTGGAAGCAGCACTTGCCAGGTCTGTTATGCCAAATAGTTCATTACAAGCGAGGAGGGGGTGGTTGTGCTGTGCTTTGAAACAGAGCAGTCAAAACAGTAATTATCTTTCAGCCCATATGTTCTCAAAAGAGCGAAGTTAACATAATGGTGTTCAGGATGATATGCAATCCTTCCCCCACCTCCCCCAGCTCAAACTCAGAGATCACCTCTCCATTGCACATGGGTTAGAAATATATGTGTCAGAACCAGGGCTGGGAAAAGTGGTTCTTCTTGCTGTTCCTGCTTCTTTTTAAGTATAACTTCCCGAAAGGCCCAACTCAAATGGTCAACAGTAATGACCAAGAGGGCCCTATCACATGGGCGAAAGAGGCGGTGAATGATAAAAGCCATGTTTCTTTCTGAAGTCGTCACATGACTGAAAATGCTGTTCATGCATTTTCATGCATGCATGTGGTATAAGTAACCTCATTTTATATGTCCCCTCCTCATGTCCTTAATCCACATCTAGAAGCTGTAGGAGGAACTCCAGTGGCGTGGAGCTTAGAAGCTCTGGTGGTACGGGAGCACAAACCATGGAGGGCAGCAATGAAATAAAGATGGGGGCTGCCATGCCATGTGAATATGTCAACATGAGATGGGGGAGGGAGGGGAGGGCAAGGAGGGAGGAAGAGCAAGTGAGCGAGTTTTCCAACAGCCAGCCACAGCCACTGCCACTGCCACTGCCACTGCCACTGCCACTGGGAAGGGCGGGCGGGCGGGTGAGAGATACCTCGGGGGGGGTGTGCTTTGCAGAGACGTCCTGACTCACAATGCCACCAGCATTAATGAGCCAGGAAATTCAAGAGGGGTGGGGTGGGGAAGTTTTTTTTCCTCCCCCCACTCCCAGTCCGCTTGGCTGACCAAGCTCTGGGATAGTTTCCATGGGCGGCAATGAGAAGCTCAGAGGGGGAGCTCCAGCAGTGTGGAGTTTAGAAGCTCCACAGAAAGCAGCAACTCAGACAGGGAGCGTTGACGGCAAGCTGCCCCGACTTGGCTGTCTGTCTCCTGAGCACCAATAAGAAAATATCAGAGAGACAGTAGAGATAGAATGTTGCCGACCTGCATAACCAGTAAACCAACATGAAAGGGTTAGGAAAAAACAAACAAAGAATAGTGTAGCACAGGGACAAAAGGGGGGGAACCGCTTTTTTGTGCCCCCACTAGTTTTTGCCTCTTGTAAAAACATACAGTTTGAACCAGAGCAAAAACAAAAACAAAACAAAACAAAAACAAAAAAATGAAACAAAACAAAAAACAAAACAAAATACCACCCACCCTCCGCCTTGGGTCTTGGAAAACTTTCTGGAACCCACTTAAGTGGGCATTACTGCTTTTTTTTTAAAGCTTGCTGACTAGAGATGGGCACAAATAAAAAAATGGTGTTTCGTTTGTCGTTTGTCGTTTAGGGGATCCATTTCGGTTCATTTCCATTTTTCGTGAATTTTTGCAAAAAATTCATTTTCATTTTCGTTTGTTTTGTTACTGTTTCATTACCATTTATTTCAAATTTTGTGATTTTTTAGCATTAAAAGCAGTTCAATGTATTGCCGTAACAAAAACGAAACAGATGACAAAATTTCTGGTGTTTCTGTTCATTTCGTTTCATTTTAGAGACAAAATTCATTTGTCATTTCATTACGCTCATCGATGGCCCTTTCACTGAGCACTGTCGCCCCGAGGGATGCCCGTAGAACAAGAACCAGAGGACGGGCTTTCTCGGTGGCTGCACCAACTATGTGGAATAAGCTTCCCGGTGAATTACGGCTGGCTCCCTCGTTGGCATCATTTAGGAAAAACCTAAAGACCTATCTTTTCCGTGACGCCTTTGGAGATCTCTAAGGATCCAAATATGTTTTTTTTCCCCCTTCCTTCCCTTATTGTTAATACCCGCCGATCTATTTATTCTTGGAAACCACTGTTCTTAACCACTGTATTGATTTGTTGTTTTATCATTATTGCTGTAAACCGCCCTGAGTCCTTCTTATGGGAAATAGAGCGGTATATAAGTGTAAATAATAAATAAATAAATAATAAATAATAATAATAAATTACGTAATGAAATGAAAAAACGAAAACGGGAATGAAAAATTGTTTGTTTCGTGCCCATCTCTATTACTGACCATGGGGGCACAGTTTTTGGAGGTGGTTTATCGGTAAATTTGATCCGGATTTTAAAGAATATGGAACAGAGCCCAAAACTTGCTATGTCACTACGAAGAACTGTGTTACAATGGCCAGATATTGGCTGACATGCTGTTGCACTGCTACACAGACAACATGCTTTATGGAGGTAAATTGCCACAGGTTAAGAACTCACTGTACACTTTGTTATGCTTAAGGGACTTGAAGGGGAGCAAAGAGACGTTGTGTGTCTACACAGCTGATCAGAAAAACTGTCTGGTATAAAAAGGACGAGGAAGATAATCCTTAGGAGAAGAGCTCCTGGAATTTCCTAGATCCCAAGGTCTGACAGGGTAGGAGGCAATACCCGACGATGCACTCTCTCTTATCAAAGAGTGTACAGCTTAGAAAATTCACTTTTCCAGATGGCAACATCCAGAATCCCCTATATGTCTGGTGGTTCTGGGAGTTGCGCTCCCCTAAATTAACAGTTCCAAGCTTCAAGAGGGAATTTGATCAAGTGTATCCTGACATCTTTCCTTTGCTGCTGCAGTTACTGCCGTCCTGAGCTGGGAGCATGGTTTATGCTAGGAATCTAACTAAATTCACAGCTCTCCTTATTTGGGGGATTTGTGCGCCAAGCAGCACAGAGGGAACCAATCCTTTTGCAGCAGCTCAAGACAGTCCAGCCCGCTGTCTCCATTGCCTTTCAGAACCCACTGGGTTGGTGGGCAGAGGTGTTGAAGGACTGGCCTGCATGTTGAGCCAATCTGTCCAAGGTGACAGTGCATAGAAGTGCCAGATTGATATGCTGCCTTTGTATTAGCTCCTATGAACAGTTTTATAAAGTGATAATTGGACAGTAGCTCCTGCATTCTGATTGCCTGAGGAGATTCACTTCCACTCTAATAAAGGGGATTAAAGTAACATAAGAAAAGTATGGCTTTCTGTTTAACAGCACACCAGTATTGATTTATGTATTTAATAGTGTGATTACTTTCTCTGAATTTGAAAATCCTTCCCTCCTCCCCCTCCCCACTTTTTTTTAATCCACTGTGCCTGCCAGCTTGAGCAGAATTGGCTTGTGAAGCAGTGATCAAGTAAACATCAGATTACAAAGGACCAGATAACTCCTCTGCAATTCTGATTGCCAGCCAGATGACTTCTTCATTCAAGACGGGGAGTGAGATTTGTAAAGAAAACGGCAGGGATGACACCGCACAATAAATCATGTCGAACAACAAGCTGAAAAATGGGCAAGAGACAGCTTGTACTGTGACAAATACAGCTGACAACAAGTGTATGCATCTGTTCGGCAGGATTTATGCGAAAAGAATACAAACAAAGCAGCACAATATTTGAGCCTGAAAAGGGTCTGTCTGAAGGCTCTTCATTATATCTGAAGCCCAATAAGAATGGTAAGAAATGCACCTGTCCACACAAACACATATGATCTCCGCCAGGCCACATCTGTATTTTAAATGTTTGAAACATGCTGCATGTTAATGTTTTTATGGGCGTGGGATCTAAACATTTTAGGAAGGCAGTGAGGCATGGAGAAAATTATGGGACTTATTACAAGGACAGCTGCATCTTCTCTTGGTCTGTTGATTCCCATTCATTCAAGTGGACCATGGCATCGTTTTGAAAGCCTTTGTGAATACCTTCTTGAATGCCATTGGCCAGAATCCTAGTGCCTTGTTCTACTCACATGTGGTGGGACTTCTGAGTTTGCCCAAGGAGATATCCAGTCCAAGCGTAGGATCCGGGGGGGGGGGGGGAGTGGAATTCACTGGCTCATGCGAGAGCAAACTAGAGATTGTAGAACACTCTGCTATTGTTATGTGCTGTCAAGACACCTTTGATTTACAGCGACCTATAAATAAGTGATCTCCAAAAGGCCCTGTTGTCAACTGCCCTGTTTAGCTCTTGTAAACTCAACTAGGGATCCTCATTTTGTTTCGTTTTGTTTCATTTTGTTACATAACAAAACGACAAAATAGCATTTCATTTTTCATTTCCTGCCCATCCCTAAACTCAGCCCTGTAGTTTCTTTTGGATAGTCAACCTATCTTGTACGTGGTCTTCCTCTTTTCCTGCCGCCTTCCACCTTTCCCAGCATTGCTGTCTTTTCAAGACGTGTGAAAAGAGACCACGCCTTCTCATGATGTGTCCAAACTAGGAGAGCCTCAGCTTTAAAATGGTTGCCTCCAGAGATAGTTCTGGCTTGATTTGTTCTAGGACCCACTTGCTTTGTGGGCGTCCAACGTATCTGGAAAGCTTTCTTCCAGCACCATATTTCGAATCATTCCGCCCTCTGCCACCAGCTTTCTCTACTGTCCATCTTGAGCAGCCCCATACAGGGTGACTCGACATACAACACTGTGGATGATCTTGGTCCTGCTTTCCATAGTTTCATACACCACATAAGAAAATTTTTGCCGTAGGTACTTAAGGTCTAACAAACACTTTTGGGAAATGCTCTGATTTCACCTTCGTTTCTATCACTGATCACTGTGTGACGAGGTTTGCTACAGGACAAATGTAGATATTAAAACAAGACCAAACAAGCTTCACTTCAAGCATTTCTCTTAGTTAGATGCCACTAAGTTATTTCTGACTTGGGGTGGTCCTGTGAAGCTGACTGGGCAGCTCCATGTGATGAAGTACGGATAATTCAGTTTCCCTGTATGCCTTGGAAGAAAAGAGGCAGACCATGTAGTCTTGGGTGAACACCACAAACCCAGTGTGCTGCCAGAGGAAGGGAATGGTAAACCACTTGTGAGTACTATTTGCTTAGAAAACTCTGGATAGTGTTGCTCCAAGTTAGAACCAACTTGACAGAATTAATGACCTCCAAAATTTTCCTGGCATTAACAGGCCTGCTCAGGTCTTCCAAACCAAAGGCCCCGGCTTTCCCCATTGAATCATTCCATCTCTGATTCAGTCTTCCTGTCTTCTCATGGCCTTCAGCTTTCCCAACTTAACTCTCTTTTCCACTGAGCCATGTATTCAGATAGTATGTTCAAAACACAATAACCACAGTTTAGTTGTTTTATCAGCTTATAAGAGGTCAGGCTTGATTTGATCTGGAACTCATTCATTGATCTCTCTGATGGTCCTTGGTCTCTAACACATTTCAAATGAGCAAATTCTGAGGCTTGTCTGCTTTCTTTATTGTCCAGCATTCACATCCTTACACAGTCATCTACAATAGTATGGATGCTCTTGGCAATTTCTTCATTGCTAACATCAGTTACATAATTCTTCTGCAATCAGCATTAGAGATGGGCACGAAACAAAAAAATTGTTCTGTTATTCGTTATTGATTTTGTTACGTAACAAAACAAATAACGAAAATTGTGATGAAATTGGAACAAACCAAACAGAACCACGAAAATTAGGTTTGTTACATTTCATTTTTCGTTAATGGCGATGCGGAATGAAATGAGCTGTTTTTAAATGTTAAAAAACATCCTGAATATCCATAAAAACCCAGCAATAATTATTTATCCTGCCTGATAATACCTACCAGGGGGGTTGGGGTCCTTAAAACGTGCATTTATGTCTTTTCTCAGATCGCTGTATTTTTTTCCTTTAAGGAGAGTTAGGGGACATCTACCCAAAGTGGCTCCCAGGTGCCTAATATTGATTTCTTGGGTATTAAAATGCCCTGGATATCCGTAAAAATGCAGCAATAATTATTTGAAATTATTACCTACCCGGGGGGGGGTCCTTAAAACGTTTGTTTATTTTTGTCTTTCTCCCATCTCGATGTATTATTTATTTTCCCTTTAAGGATGACACAAAATCCAGCCACAAGATGGATGCAAGCCATCTGATGGGATCATGTTTATTCTTGGACAATTTCACCCAATAGCATGCCCAGGTTGCAGACTGGGTAGGTGTGGCAGCCACAGAGGGCATAAAAAGCTTTGGCAGCCCCCCGTCCTCCTTGCAGTGTCCGGTGGGAATTAGGGTGGGATTGCTGTCTCTGCGACTCGTTGTTACTTTAGGCCAGCCAGGCAGGTGTGTGTCTCTGTGTTCCTGCTGGCTGCAGCCTGGCTCTTAGGGGAGAGAAAGAAGAGATTTCTCTTGCAGCCTCCCTGTATGCATGCATACCTCTCGGTGAGTACCCGCCCCTGCCCTGCAGTGCAGTCACACTGCAGCTGCCTTACACCCTGGGCAATGCCCGCCACTGCCTTTGCAGCCTCCCTGCGTACCTAGTCTGTACTGTGTCTCTGCCAGCATCATTTTTTTAGTGTTTTCCCTCTGGTCTGGGGCGTTGGGGGACGTCCGCACACGGAAATGCTTTAAATCGTGCAAAAAGTGGGTAAAAACAAAAAATGAAAAATGAAAAAACGAAACGAATTTTTTTCAAAAAATACACAAAAAATGAAAACGAACCGAAACGGACCCACAACGAAAAAACAAAACAACATTTTTTTCGATTTGTGCCCATCTCTAATCAGCATTTTTATTTTACCAGTATTTAGCTATAATCCTGCTTCTGTGTTTTCTTTTTTTTAACCTTCATCATCAGTTGCTATTTTCAGCCAGTAATACCATATTACTAGCATATCTTAAACTGGTGTTTCTACCCCCACTTTTCACTTGTACACCATTTGAATCTAATCCAGCTGTTCACACGATACCTTCAAATATAAAATGAAAACTCAGGGAGATAAAATGCAACACCTGGCACCTTCATCTGTTGGAAAGCATTATGCTTCTCCCTGTTCTGTCCTACGAGTAGCCTTTGTTTAAAGTATAGGTTATGCATCAGGTCAATCAAATGTTGCACCACACCTATTTCTTTAAGAATGATTCGTACCTTTTCATGATTTATACAGAACAAATGATACTTTTTTTTCATCATTTATAAAGCACCAACTGCATATTCCCATCCTATCTCCAGATTCTTGTGAAGAGCGAAAGGCTGTGAGGATCATGCTCTAATGTGAATGATTTGGGGATATGGAAAAAGAGAACACAGACTGCAGTGTCACAGTCACAAGTGGCAATGGAGGGTCATAAAGATGCCTAAAAAGACATTTTCGCTGTGTAAATAAAGAAACAACACAAGCACACATGGCCTGAGATTTCCCTGCACTCAATTTTCTTCCTTGTCCCTTAAACGTTTGGTTTGGGGAGATGACAGAAAGAGTCAACCTGGAGCTAGCACCACCCAATTAATAGCCAAATCAAATTGTATAGAAGGGATTGCCTCCAGGAATCACTGCTTTTGGTTATGGAAATTAGGGTGCTCATTCCCCTGTTTCAGAGGTTTAGCAGCTCATAGGGGTGTGGTGGCTCAGTGGACTAAGGCACCGAAACTGTAGACTGCAAAGTCGGCAGCTCGTCGGTTCGAATCCCGGGTGCCACGCAGCGGAGCAAGCTCCCGCTGATAACCCCAGCTCCTGCCAACCTAGCAGTTCGAAAGCATGTAAATGCAAGTAGATAAATAGGTACCACCGTAAAAACCAGGAAGGTAAAACAGTGTTTCCTTGCAGCCATGCCGGCCACATGGCCATGGACTTGCGCAGCACTGGGTCTCCCGGTTTGAATACGGAGATGAGCACCGCCCCTAGAGTCAGACACGACTAGCATGCATATGCGGGGGGAACCTTTACCTTAACCTTTACCCCCAATAACCCATCCTTAACGCTCATTTGATATTTGTCAACATCAACTGGAACAATGTTCAGAATGTCCAGAATAAAGAAGAAATTATTGTTCTGGATATAGAAGTCAGGTTTAAAAACACTGAATATATTATGCACCAAAAAAAGAAGTAACATGATGCTTTCCTTTCCAAGTCATATCTTTTTTAACCTAGATTTGAGCCATCCAGTTTTCTGCTTTCACTTTTGATGCCATTTGAGACTGGGGTAGGATAGTTGGGGTTCACACAAGACAAAGAAGAATCTCAGCCAACATTGCAAGGGCGGTGGTGGGCATGGGGTGTGTTGCTCATAACATTTTCCAATACATATTTTCTTTAGGTAGAAAAAATATGCATACATATTGTAACCTTCTTTCTTCCATGTAATTCCATCCAGGTTACAAATGGGTGGTGTAGATTTGCATTTTGATTATATACCTGATGAAGTGACATTAGAAAGGTTCTCAAAAACATACTGATTAAAGACACATTGTTGCTGCTATTTTTAACATGCACGTTCCGATATAAATCAAGTTCTCAGTTCCACTTTCATAAACCTATAACACAACCATTGGTTTTCTTTAGGGGTGGGGGAACACAAGCATTATGCTGTGTAGTTTTTTTTTTAACTCTTTCAAATGACTTTACCAAAAAGATCACTAATCAAACTTTGTTTAATTAACTTTATCTCATGAAATTATCAAGGTGACCTTAGTTTGATTGTAACAGAACCCCATCTCATGAGCGCTATAGGAGCATATGTATCAACACCTGGCTCCTAAAATACCTGTATAGGTTTTGGAGTCATAGTTTACAGCTCTGCGGTCTTGAATCTTAGGCTTCAATAAAAGGTTCTAGATTCTAGAATGGATAATAAAGCAGTCAGTTTGTGGGAGGTTACTAAACTGACCTCTTTTTAAAATAAATAATTGTAAGCTTGATAGATCAAGAGAACACCTTGAGGTAGTATATCTGGATTTCAGAAAGGATTTCAGTATGGTCTCCCATTATATTATTTTGTCTAAGCTGCTATAACATGGGCTAGAGACAGACAATGCTTCTTTTCAGTGTATTTGTCATGGATATTGGCTGTATCAAAAGAGATGTTCCCTAATATTCCCTTGGCATTCTGGACAGCTGGACAGAATGCCAAGTAAGCTACTGCAAGGTTCTCTCTTGGGTTCACAAAGCAAAATGGGGTTGAGCCTCATGGCCATCACAAAATACAATTGCACAAATAGATTACAGACAATACCTTTATAGGCAACACTTTGTAGGTATTTACTGTTGCTCAACATCTTTATTAATGACCTGGATGATGAAAAAAAGGGGGATACCTATCAGATTTTCAGATGACGTCAAACTGGGAGGTGTAGTTGACACTTCAAAAGACAAGAAACAGGATTCAAGCTGACTTTAACAGATTGGAGCACTGGGCCATAGCAAACAAAATGGATTCCAAGAGGGAAAAAAGTCATTTTCTAAATGTAGACAGGAGAAGTGAGATCCAAAACTTTAGGACAGATGACACCTGGCTGGGCAGCATTTGCCCTGCACCAAACACAAAACCTTAGAAAGGCAGTTTATTGGCAAACCAAGTGCAAAGCATAAGAACATAAGAACAGCCATGCTGGATCAGGCCAAAGGCCCATCTAGTCCAGCTTCCTGTATCTCAGAGTGGCCCCACCAGATCCATTTGGGAGAGCATTAGACTAGATATCTGTCTCCTGTTACCACTCCCCTGCATCTGGCCCTTGAACTACCCCGGTTTGAAGCCTGGAGATTACACATCTCCATCATGGTTTGTAACCTGGTGAGCAGTTAGCTGAATTCACTTAAATAAATCCCAGATTTTATTTAGCCTTTTCATTTTTATACCACACACATACTGTTTTCCAGGGCTTGGCATTGGCTCTTGGCACTAAGCATGCTATCCTGGTTGCAGTTATTAACAAATGCCAGTGGGGATAATAAAGATTTGCAGAATAAAGCTTTTTAGTATACTTCAGGAAACCTAACATTGGGCAAAAGAACAACAATGAATGGAAGACGTTTTTGAATGCACTGCCTACCATCTTCTGAAAGAGATATTACTCCATGTCTCTATATATGTAAAATATTTCTCTTACCTCACTGACAAAACCATCACATTCCATTATGAGTCATATACATTTTATGAATTTTCCAGGGGGCTTGATACCATTGGCATCTTCTGACAATTCTGTATGACATCTAAAAGGGAAGCACTGAATGTTTTATGGGATGGTATCTATGTTTTTAAGTAGTCATCTCTCCTTTGCTACATTTGACATGATGTAGAATTTTTACCATGGTACATCTGATCCTTGAGTTTATATATATATTACTATCCATGATATTTCACCTTCTCTATCACACAACATCAAAGTTAAATCTACTGAAATTCGCTATAAGAGTAAATGCTTGCGTTTTTATTTACTATAGGAGTCATCACTAGTGCTGTAACTTTGAGTATGCACACAATGTTGTTTATGAAGCTTGGCTTAGCAACGTCTGTACAAAAACTCAGCATGCCCTCAAAACACAATACAGGTGGGATAACACAGGAGAGCTTCTCACGTTGACAGGACCAATCACCTCCTTAACACATTGCTGACAAATTGAAGAGTCTGTTTTTATGAGCCGTGTTGTACCTTTAAAGTCAGGGATGAGTAACTTCAGAGAACATAGGGATGATTTTGTGTCCCAAGTCCGTCATGAGCTGCACCAAGTCTGAAAATGTTGTTAATGCAAACAAACTAGAAGTCCACTAGAAGCAATTTGGGGAATACAAAATGAGCATCTGTGGTGCCCTGTGTGAGTAAAAACATGTTTTTTTTGCTGCTGGTCTTCCTTTGGCAGGGAGGATATCACAGGTTGGTCTTGGTAGGGTGTGAAGGCCTTAAAACAGCCTTTGCATTGCATATACGTACTTTGTCCCTCTTCGTTTATCAGAAGGAATAGAATTCAGCCTCAAACGCATGGAAATGGTTCATCATTCCTTTTGTCTGAAGGGCAGGGGCATCTGGGACTCGGAAGCTTTCCATTGGCAGGCTGTTCTCCTAGAAGACACAGTGGGGAATGCGACCTCGCGGTCAGACGGGTGGTATAGAAATCAAATAAATAAATAAATAAATAAACCCACAACCTTTGTTTCTGTTAGACATGGAGCTAACTCACAGAGCTATTGAGCAAGATTCATAAGTTACTTTCATATTTGGCTTTCTCTGCTATAGACGGCTTTACTTCTCCATTCTTTATTCTTCGAATGACCATAGGTCAGTGGTGGAGAACCTTCAGCACTGCAGATGTTTTAGACCACAACTCCCACAGTGCTTTGTCATTGGCAATCTAGGCTCAGAATTCTGGGAGTTGTGGTACAAAACATCTGGAGGGCCGAAGGTTTGCTACTACTGCCCTAGGTCCAGCTGATCCTGAGGACTTCCTATGAGGACTTCATAATCCAACAGTAATTTCAGCCTGGTTCTCCCCAAGTAACCACTAGGACACACTTCTACCCATAGACAGTGATATATTCTAGAAACAATATTTTCAGCACTTAGAGCATGGAGAGTAAGACATGGTTTTCAAAAAGCATGTGCAGGGAATTAAATGCTACTAGCCTAAACTATGAAGCACAGTGAGAGGCCCTGTGATACCCCTCCTCTAATCACACTGCGCCTGAAGCTCTTTCTTTCACAATTCATTTTACTGTGCATCTTTCTCTGAACACATCATCTTTCTTTTACCAGTCTTAGGGTGAGCTCTGCTAAACTTTTTTCCCCCAAATGCATTTTGTCAAACATGACCTACACGTGTAATTATTATAATTATGTCTAAGTACATAATTAAGGTAAATACATGTAATTGCATTATTGTAATATGCAATAATCTTGTAACGGTTCTTTTGAGACATTGGTGGCAAAATGGTTGTTAGTGCCTGTACCTTAGTTGATCGGCAGTCTCTGCTTTCACAGCCATTAGCAGCACTGGCTTTTTGAAATGCAAAATAATACATGGATTTAATCTACATTATAGAACAGCCCCCTTTCAGAAGCGGCATTGAAATGTTTATCCCAAAGTAACAGAATGTTTTGGAAATCTCTGTCAAGCTGGCTTTTCTTTTCTTTCGTAGTTGTCAGGGATCTCAGAGACGAGGCATCTTTTGAAGGGTTGCAGAGGCACAAAATTTGGCTTTGAAATATACACTCAATTATTTAATGTTTGGGGATTTAACAGCACAACACCCATCCCAGATTCTGCCTCTGAGATCTGGTATTCCAAGCTGAGAGAAGGGTGTTTTTTGATGATGATGATGATGATGATGATGATGATGATGATGATGATGATGATGATGATGATGATGATGATGATGATGATGATGATCACACATCAGACAAGATAATTATGCTGGATTTTGTATTACAAATCACTAGTCAAATGCTACCCAAGCGTTTAGGAATATGTGATGCACTGGTGAATTTATTATTATTATTATTATTATTATTATTATTATTATTATTATTATTATTATTATTATTATTATTATTATTATTATTATTATTATTATGTATATTGTACATTCATTATTGTCATTGTCCTACAAATGTCTTAGAGTGAGTTACTGAGATTTCAAGTCCCAATTAATGAAAAGGGATGGACTCTGGGGAACTTGTAGCTATTCTTTTTCAGTAGGTATCCATATTTCCACTGTGTAGCAACAGGGAATTGTAACAGAAATTCAAAACTGCAGTTTTGAACATGGCTAGATTATCAAAGGAGCTCAAAAGATGACGATTGAGACCCCACCATTTTTACAGAGTAGATTACTAATTCTCTGAGATCTCAGGCATGAACCCTGAGAGGAGTGAGCAGAAACTGATGATCTGACCCCTGGGCAAGGACCGAAAGGAGGCCCTGAGTTGCTTCTGGACCAAATGATTGGGGAAATTGCGACCGAGATGGATGTGGGGAAATGGCCCCCAAAGCATTTTAATACTTGGCTAACTTGGTAACAATGCAACCCAAAGCTTGGGAGCGGTGTGGTGATATTTTTGGCAGTTGGGAAGATGGCAAAGTGTGCCCAGCAGCAGTCACCGTTGGTGCTATTCCTAGTGGGGCTCACAGCCCACGCAGACTTCCCAAGATCACATTCCCATCCACCCCACATGTCCTATCTGGGCTGGTGCAAGGCTTCTTATAGCCAAAGAAGTACATTTACATCCATGAAGCTTTACCTTGGAATAAATCTGTTAGCATTCAAAGTGTCGTGACCTTTTGCCTGCCTGCCTGCCTGCCTTTGCTTGCTTCTAGGGATGGGCAGGACATGAAAAACAAAATGCTGTTTTGTAATTTTGTTGCGTAATGAAACAAAACAAAACAAAACAAAACAAGGAAGGAGCATTTTGTTATAGACGAAACGAAATGGCCATTTGTGCACTGAAATGAACCGTTTCGTTCCATCATTTGCTGATGGCTCCTGCCGAGCTGTCAATGGCTGGACCCCTTTAAACCTGGCCCAGTCGGAACCAGGGGGTTCCCCTGGTGAGGACTGGGCCAGGTTTAAAGGGGTCCAGCCATTGACAGTTCAGCAGGAGCCCTCAGGATATGGTGGGGAGGCAGCTCCAGCGATTGTGCTGCCATCCCCACCATTTTCTGAGGGCGCCTTTAAACTTGGCCCAGTCAGTACCAGAAGGTCCCCCTGGTGCCAAACGGGCCTGGTTTAAAGGGGTCCAGCTGATAACAGTCAGCAGGAGCCCTTTAAAAAGGGCTCCCAGGCACCAAATCTGGTGCCTCTAGGGCCCAGGGGATCCATTTTGTTTTGTTTTGTTTTGTATTTTTTAAAAAAATTCAAAACAAAACAAAATGGGGGTGAGCATGAAACGAAACTTTATTTTTCCATTTCATGCCCATCCCTACTTGCTTCCTTCCCCCTCCCTTTAATTTTACCAACACGCTGAGCCCTTTCTCTATAAACTTTTCTATGTTGTTGTTGTTGGTTCTTTTAATATAATCAAGGTACAGACTCTTATTTATTTATTTTAACCCTCCCGTTGGCATTCTGCCTTTCCTCCGAAGAGCTCAGGACAAGCTGCACTCATTTACACACATGACAATCCCCATCTTCACCACATGCTATTGAGACAAGTGTCGCTTAGAGAGGGACTAGTGGTGGTCCACTCACCAAATTGCATGGGTCTGAAGGGAGTCAAGCTTGACTCGGCCGCATCCCAGCCTGATGTACCAATCCCTGTAGTATGCAATGTCTTGAAAAGTGGAGAGAATTCCCAGCTCGCCAAGCAATATTTCTGAAACCTCTCCAAAGAGGTTTCACATGCCTCTTCAAACAAGTCATCCAGGAGGTGACTTGATCCTACTGGGATCCAACTGAGTCCTTTCATCAGAAAGAAAAAGAGAGAGAAAGAAATCATTGCAATGGAAAACAAGCTGTTATCCAAATCAATTCCCCAAATAACACATTGCCAAATGTTTTAGAGTGCTGAGCAAATAATTAAATAAGTTTACCTTTTCTAGCAATGTAAAATCATGAGCAGGGTGCTGCCATTGCACTCTAAAGGGTACCATGCAGGGAGGATTAAGATTCCCCCCTCCCCCAATGTGTGTGTGTGTGTGTGTGTGTGTGTGTGTGTGTGTGTGTGTGTGTGTGTGTGTTCCTCATGTGTCAGCACATATCACAGTGCAAAGAAAATTCCCAGGCTTTCTCTATGACACCAGTGCCTAGCGAGAGCTAAAGCTGCACACACTGGCAATGCTAATTATACTAATAATCCCGCTAAGTAAGATTATACAGATTCACGCTAATGAAGCTCTAGCACACTTCAAAATTCAGAGAGAAGTATAGGATGTCATATCAGGAGGAACTGCTGATAGGCAAGAACGTAATTCTTCCTCTGTCTCCCAAAAGACTTGGGAGGTATTGGCAAAACAGGGGAGTAAGATTAGCAAGGGCTGCCGCGTTGATTCTTTCTAGAAAGGGGTTATATTAGCTGTGGGGATAATCTTTTCCTTTCTTTCGGGTGGGTCTAGGGACATGAAAACTGTGCCTGGATTTTGGGGGACAAAAAGTAAAGATCATCTTGAGCGTTGCCATGCTGAGATAAGTCTTCACGGCAGTTTTTCCTGCTGTCAAGGAGAAGCGAGTTCAGGATGAGTTCTTCGTGACATGGAAATGCCATCAACACAGGAATTGCCATTTAGAGGTGATAATGAAGCCTCTCTGTTTTCACACAATGGGAGTTATTTCCGTATTCTTTTCTTAGCTGCTCGCATTCCTGATTGTTCATATTGCTAGGTAAAGTAGTCCTGGTTTTTGAACATCAACCTGTTTTTGGAGAGGCATGTTGTTATTTTCATAACAGTCACTATTAAGGGGGGGGATTGTGTTTGTACCAATGACTAGGTTTTGTTGTTATCACTGTTGTTGCTGCTGAATAAGGTTTCTTCCCTTCAAGGGAGGCTGAAGTCTTAATGTTCATTGTGCCAATGTTTACCCTAGTCTATTCCTGCTTAACAAAAGTCTTTCTGAGTGCCCACACACTGAATGGTGTTTTTGGCATGGCTTGGCATTTAGCTGGCCTTCAGGATTCTGAGGAAGTAGCCTGCTCCAAAGCGCTTTTGTGTAGGTGAATAGTTGGTCTCAGAAATTGGTTCCATTCAGCAAAACAGGACATTATCCTTTTACAGGATTGCCAACTTTTTAAAAAAACCAGTCCAGTTCCTGTTCTCTGAACAGCAGCTTGATTCTCAGACACCAACAGGTAATGATAAGATGTGCCGCCATCTAGTCAAATGCAGCACTCTTCATTTTGGCGGATCAAAAGCTTTTAGCGGCATATGAACAGGCCTCATTGGTCAGGGAGCAAGCTCATTTACAGCAGCTGAGATGCCCAAGAGGATCTGAATGCAAAAGCCACCTCACACAAGTCACAACAGCCTACTGCAGGCATGTCCAAAGTCAGGCCCGGGGCCCAAATGCAGCCCGTTTTCAAATTTGGAGTGGCCCGCGCCTTCTTCTCCCCACCAGCTCAGCCTGTCATGCATCCCAGTCAGTTGGCCCCTCCCCATACCGAATGGAGGCATTAGCTTGCAGTTTTATGGTTTGCCTGCCCTCCCTGCCTCTGTCCACACACCCCCAGCCACCTGCCCAGCCTACCCACCCTCAGCTCCCTTGCTGCAGCATCCTCCCTGCCTCCTCGCATGTTTAGAGACTTGTCCAAAGTCCAGCCTGGGGGCCAAATGTGACTGAATGGTCAGCCCACACACATTTTCACTTCACCAAATCTGGCCCTCCTTGCAAAAAGTTTGGACACCCCTGTCCTACTGCATAGGGTAATTCCCTGCATGCAGCAGGCTGACCACATGTCTTCTTTTAAAAGAGGAGAGACCTCCATTTCATTATCCCTGTTTTGAAGATGTGTTCCATTCAAAGGGCTGCCCAATCTGGGGCTAAGCACCTTAAGGGAGAGAGAGCAGGGACCCTCAAGGTGACCATCCACAGTCCACAATAGAGATGGGCACGACCAGAAAAAATGATGTTTTGAGTAGTCATTTGTCGGAATGGGTCTGTTTCAGGTCGTTTCCGTTTGTCGCGATAATTTACAAAAATTTGTCGTTTCCGTTTGTCGTTTGTCACTTCCACCGCGATTTAATGCGATTTGACGTCCCAGAGCATGGGGTTAGGGTTAGGGTTAGGGTTAGGGTTAGGGTTAGGGTTAGGGTTTGTGGGCTATGGGCTATGGGCTGCACCTCTGGGTTCCTCTGACCCACTAAGAAGGGAAGCGTATTGGCGTACAGGTTAGGGTTAGGGTTGGAGTTAGGGTAATTGGGCTCTGGGAGGCACCTCTCTGGGTGCCTCTACTCTGACCCACTAAGAAGGAAAGCATACTGGCGTACAGGTTAGGGTTGGGGTTGGGGTTAGGGTAATTGGGCTCTGGGAGGCACCTCTCTGGGTGCCTCTACTCTGACCCACTAAGAAGGAAAGCGTACTGGCGTACAGGTTAGGGGTAGGGGTAGGGGTAGGGGTAGGGGGATAGTGGGCTCTGGGAGGCACCTCTCTGGGTGCCTCTGACCCACTAAGAAGGGAAGCGTACTGGCGTACAGGTTAGGGTTAGGGTTGGGGTTAGGGTAAGGGTTAGGCTTAGGGTTACAGTTAGGGTTAGGGTGGGTTAGTGGGCTGCACCTCTGGGTGCCTCTCTGACCCACTAAGAAGGACAGTGTACTGGCGTATGGGTTGGGGTTAGGGTTAGGGTTAGGGTTAGGGTTAGTGGGCTTTTTATGCCCTCTGGCACATCCAGAAGTCTCAATCAAAGCCTGGCCATGCAATTGGTGGAATGGCCCAAAAAAATTTCATGGTCCCATCCCATGGCCAGCCCATCATTGCGCAGATGTAAAAAAATAAAAATAAAAATAAAATAAAATAAAATAAATGGAGACGTTTTATTGCAAGAAAAACCCACTACTGCTACTATAAAAATTCAGGCATTTAAAATACCTAAATTTCACATGTTTCTGTTGTGCTTTGGTGTGTTTTTGGACCACGATTTCAAAATAAATGTTGCGGTCACCATTTTGGATCCCACCACCACCACATGGCACATGGAGACGACGAGGGTGAACCCCCCAGCCTGGTGCAAGCAGCCCAGGACAGGAGAGGGGGGGAGGCCGGGGACCCCCCCCAGAAACCACCCCTCTGGTAGGTGTCCTCAGGCAGGCATATTTTCGCCTGCTTTTTTGGCCGGGAATCGGGTTTTGTTTTTTAACTTTTAAAAACTTTTTTTCTGTACTGCTGTTGGAAATGGCATTGCGTGATCGCCGCGATGCCATGAACGACAACGAAAAACCCAAGCCAATTTTTCTTTTTTTGGGTCGGGTTTGAGCTGGAGCGGAGTAATTCTCATTACCGTTTCCATTATGTAACGATAACGATAACTGAAAACAGAAATGAGAATTTCGCCGCTCCGTGCCCATGTCTAGTCCACACCTGAAGAGCAGGTTCAGCCATCACACAACTCACCGGGTCGTGAACTTCACCACTCAAGTGGGACACACTGTAATTCTCTCCAAACTACAAAGATGGTTTCTAACTGTGCACTTATACATATAAATTAGCCTATGCAGCTTTATGCAAAGCAATGTCCTCTTTAGTTCTCTTTTCTGGTGATGTGTGAAGTGGTCACTCTAAATAGCACAAAGAAGCATTTGCTTCCTATGTATATCTCGGTGGGGAAGGAGGTAGAGATTCTTTTCAGTAATTTACTGAACATTTTATATTATTTTCAGTGTGCTAGGTACAGTCCTTGAACACATGAGCCTAATTACAAGGGCAAAGGCCTTTAAAATTTGGATTTTTTTTCCTTTGTGGGGAACATGATGGATCTTTTTTAAAGCAGTTGAAAGACTCACCCATGCCTGGAACTAGAGGTGGACAAGACCGTCTTCTCAGAGAGGAGAGTCCCACTGCCAGCCTATGTAAGAAACAGAACCAAGCTGAGGCAATATTCTAACAGAAGTCCAACACTCTTGGTTTGAATTACACTATCACCCCCCACACACACACACACACACACCTGAGAGACTGATATATCCTGGTCAGTTAATTTTTCTTTGCAGTTTATTCTACACAAATTTAGAAGGGAAGAAATTGGAGCTGTGAGAAGATCTCACCAGGTAGGAACATAGATGTGAAATGATATCTCCAACACTTCATATACCTGGTTGAAACAGGCCGTCTCAATATGGCAAGGTAGGCTGTTGAACATTCTCCAACCACCCTGAGAGTTTTTTTCCCCTCTTGGTGTGACAGCAAGACTTTAAATTTGGTTTCACTTGTGGGTTGTGTGGTTTATTTCAAGCTTCTTTTCACACTTTGTGTAGCAATGCTGACACACAAAGAAAGCACAAAAAGGCAGGTTGATTGCTGGCAAAGATGCAAACAGCCAATCTGAGGTTTCCAGGAGCTTAAAAAAATCCCTGCAATAACACAACAGCAGTTGTCATTGTTTTGAATGTTATGCAATTGTCCAGTTAAACAATTATACAAGAAATCCAGTCTTCACGTGCGCAAATTAACTCCAAGGCTAATATATAAATAAGTTTTCTTTCTCCCCCACCTCTCCCCACCACCACCACCAAGTCTTTATTTAGCAAATCAAGATAAACCAGTTCACAGTTTGTAGCTCCAGAATGCTTGGGGAAAGTACTCACAACAAAAATAGAACAGCCACACAAAGCCTGGTTTCATATGCCCTCTGCCTTGTTGGTTTGGAAGGATCCATCGGACAAGGCCTGGGTCTACATTCAGGATGATTGGCCCACATTTGCTGTGACCTGACCTATGGAGGTGCACAGCCCTGGAACCTGGCTCATGCCCAAATGTACAGGCTGCTGCCTGGCTCAACTTGTCCTCTTTTGCTGACACTCCAACTCAGTGCCTGTGATCAAATCTGTATGTTTCTGGTTCTACATTTAAAAAAAAAACACAGTCATGCAATTCGATAAATGTGAAGGGCAGGGCAGGTCATAGACTGAGTGATGCAGACAGGGCAGAGGGATGTCTGGCCAGGAACAGTCTGTAAAACTGGATACTGTCTTATATTTTTCCTGTCTTCTTCCCTGTCTCTGAAGAAAGCCTTTACACCAAGCTACTTAAAAGGGCAATGCAGAGAATCTGCTCTTCTCAGTGCTGCTTCTCTCCTTTTTCCTGACAATTAGTGGAAAATAGTGGTGCTTCAACCCCAAGACTTTAACAACATAATCAAAACAGGAAAAAAATAGTCTGAGGTAAAGAGTGTATTGTCCTCCTTCACTATTAATTGAGAATCTTCTGTAGCTTTTGTTTCTCTTTCTCTTCTGATAATAAGTGAATGCCAGATTTAACACCAAGATTTCATGCTTGGCACTGCTCCGTGGTCCTCCTGGAAATGCAGAAACACCTTGGGTTCAGTTCAGATTCAACACTTTGAAGGTTACTTCTCGTCCTTCCTTCTGCTGAGGTGAACTTGCTTCCGGGTTGAAATCAGTTACTGTCACGTGATCTAAAGCCAGTTCTGCCCCTGTTTCTTTGTACTCACGGGCATGATGAATGGAACTGGCAGGACTTTAACTTCACGAGTAAACTTTAAGCGAGTAATAAATCCGACCCTTCGATACATCGGTAGTTTGCTGTCTAACCCCCCCCAAAAAAACAAAAAACAAAATGACGTAATTACATAATATATTATCTCGATGCACATTAAGAGAAACCACACGTCCCCTCCGCGCAGAACGAGAAGCAAATTGAGGAGATTCCTGAGCTCAAGGAGGGGAATCTCTCACCCTGCTTGGAGCGCAGTTCAGGGGGCATGGTCGGGACAAACTCACTTCGACCCCACAAGAACGCGAGGTTCCGTTCCTTCATACCGGTCCCCAGCGGGACCGTGAACAGCAACGAGAGGGACGTGAAGTATCAGCCTTTGTTAAATGACACTGCACATTCCCACTATGTGCTCAAGACCAGATTTGGTAAGGAGAAGATAGGGTGATGGTGTCTAGATTTAGTCTCCTGTTTTTTCAGATCAGGCACATCATCATCATCATCATCATAGCAGCATGTTGTCAAGTCAGTTTGGACTCAAGATGATCAGAGAGAGACAGCGGAATGCATAGATGGATGGATGGATGGATATGTGAGTGTCTGTACTTTCTCAGACTATTACCAGAATCCTATTGATTATTTATGATGGAATAAGTAAGTCACAATGGCAGATTGTTTGTTATTAATGAGTCATAAAATCATAGAATCATAGAGTTGGAAGAGACCTCCAGGGCCATCCAGTCCAACCCCCTTCCGTGCAGGAACCCCCATCAAAGTATTCCCGACAGGTGGCCATCTAGCGTCTGCTTAAAAACCTCCAAAGAAGGAGACTCCACCACCCTCCGTGGCAGCATATTCCACTGCTGAACAGCTCTAACCATCAGGAAGTTCTTCCTAATATTCCAATGGAATCTCTTTTCCTGTAATTTGAAACCATTGCCCCGAGTCCTAGTCTCTGAAGCCATGGAAAACAAGCCAGTCTCCTCTTCGATATGACATCCTTTCAAATATTTAAACATGGCTATCATATCCCCTCTCAGCCTTCTTTTTTCTTTTTAAGGCTAATCATTCCAAGTTCCCTGAGCCATTCCTCATACGACATTTCTTCCAGACCTTTAACCATCTTGGTTGCCCTCCATTGCTTGTGTTGTATTGTTTGTATTTTGTTGTGTGATGGTTGTGTGACTTGGGGCCAAGTGTACAAACAGCAACTTGTTACTTAGTCACAATTTGGGTTTGCACTCCTGCGGGCATAAATAACCAATAGGATTCTTGCATACAGTTCATCAAATCCTCATGCCAGAACATCCACAGCCTTTGCTAGATGGGAAACTCTGGGAGTTGTCATTCATATGTGTAACTTTCACATTCTGGGAGAATGGCCCTTTCTCTATCCACTTTTGACTCCAGGCCACACAGAGCTGGCAAGTCTGGCAGATTTCCACAGAGGTAGTTCTGAATACCAAGGCCAGTATCAGAACTGGTTCTGTGTTAATTCGTATACAGTACTTGCCTGCACTGATGAGATTAGAGAAGAGTGGGAGGGGCACTCTGGTGAGGAGTCCAGTAAAGACTCCATGGTGCTTAGTCATTTCTCACACTTCCTTCAGCCATCCTGCTTTCTTTCCATATCAGTCACCGTTGCTTTCGTCTCCCAACCCACCTAAATCACAGTCCCATTCACTTCAAAATTCATCGTGTGGCTTGACAGGTTTCCTTCTAGGCTTGTGTGCAGATCCCATGCCTTGGAAATACAACTGACATATCTATTTAGACATAACTGACTACACAGCATAGCACAGCCTTCAAAATAATGCTTTAATTTGAAACAGGCAAACACTTTCGACCAGGGGCTTTAAAGTCTAGCCCTTTCCAGCTTCAAAGCAGCGCTAATAAGAGAACACTTCGAGCACGGGAAGGTAGCCATGATGGGTATGTTTTTAAGTGACATACCTAATTTGTAACTGGAGCTCGTAGGCTCACGTTCAAACTCTCACTTGCTGAACTTTAAAGTCAGGGGATGTACTGGTTAATTCAATCTTATGGCTCATGAGATGTACTTGTTCTCTCAGGTGCAGCAGTAGTGACAATGCATAAACAGGCCAATGAATGCCAATATAGTTGCTACCCAGGCTTTAAAAAAAAACCCACTATGCATTATAATAAATTAGAAGCATTATTCAGTCTGGGTTGCAGATAAGGTACAATTCAATCTGGTTCTTTCTTTTTTAAACACTACTACTACTACTACTACTACTACTACTACTACTACTACTACTACTACTACTACTACTACTACCTTAGAACTGCAGAGCTGGAATGGACCCCGTGGATCATCAAGTCTAGCTCCGGTCAAGGAAATACAGCAATAGAGTAGGACGCCAGTATCTGCTGGGGATTGGTTCCAGGACTTCCCGTGGATAATGAAAACCGTGGATAAGAGAGAACACCAAAAATCCCCAAAATTTCTGTTTTGTGACAGTAGCTTGCTTTATGGCTGCTGTTTTATGAGAGTTGCTTGCTTTACAGCTGCTGTTTGTGACAGTAGCCTGCTTTGCGGATGCTGTTTTATGATAGTAGCTTGCTTTACAGCTGCTATTTGTCACAGTAGCTTGCTTTGTGGCTGCTGAATTATCTATTTATTTTTTTTCCTCTGCCAACCATGGATACTGAATCAGTGGATAATGAATCAGTGGATACGGGGGTCCTACTGTAAACTGAAACCCAATGTCTGACTATGGAGTCAGAGACCTAAATTACTAAGCTATCCAGCAGTTCCATAAAACTAGTCATTAACATTAACAATTAATGACATAGAACCATTAACATTCTATACAATTAATATTTCAGATGCATTTACAGAAATTCCCAAATTTGATGAGAAGAACTTTCTCTTTTTAGAAGACAGATATAGGAGAAATTCACAAGTTTAGCCACCCAAGCAGAGGGTTTTGAAAATTGAAATGAATAGCAACCAGCAAAGCTCACAGACAGACACATTCTTTCCCAGAGGCACTTATTTTACAAAAAGCGGGAAATGGCACAAGGCCTCCAGAACTTGTGGCACTGTACATCTATCTGTTCAAACTATTGATGACAAAGATAGTATTAGGCATAGTGGCAGAGATGTGTACTGAGCATACAGGCTCCGTACAGACACCACACGCCCAGCTGTTCTAAAGACTATTGCGTGTTTAGGACTGAGGTCTGAAATTGGGGTTGTAATTGTATTCTGTTTATGGATGGGCAAATCTGTCCAGCTCAATCTTATGGAATTTTTCAAAAGCAAGCTTATTTCAGCTCGGGGCCTTGTGACATTTGGAGCCGTTCCCTCCCTCAGAATTCCACAGCTATTTCTGTGCGCATTTTTAAAAATACAGACACATTATCTGTAGGCATTGCTGAAATCTTCTTTTATTAATATACATGCTCTCTATTATGAACACTGCTTTTATGCACATTTCCCAGAGGTACACATTCACTGTGTGCACATTTCAAATGCATATTTTTGCACTTTACACACCCTCTTCCTGCCCAGTGCATCAGAAGCCCATAAATGCAATTCCATTCCATGTTTATTCAGAGTATGTACAAATTGGGTATTCTTGCATTAAAATGTTTACTCAACAAATTTTCCCCTGTCCCTTGTTCAGCTGAATGTGATTATCCATCTTCTCAATGGATGGATTTTGTCTCAGTTCCAGTTCTTTAAACTGCAAATGCTTTCCTTTGAATTAGCAAAGAAAAAATCACAAATTCTGGAATATTGGAAAATTTGGGGATACGGTATATAAGCAAACAAATAAAAAAATAAACAGATGAAATTCTCGCCTATTTCTACCTCCCATAGCTGAAAACACACAAAATTCCACTCTATTGTGGGGAAGTTCACAAGGATATATATTAGAATGCTCCTTCAAATCTGCTTCACATTTTACTTCCAAGGTATGCATGGACAACTTCAACTCTAATCACTGGGAAAGGAGCTTCTTTTGGTCATGTCAGGGGTAGTTCAAAACTAGAAGTCAGTTTTAAACCTCTTGAGAGTTAAACTGGTTGGAGGCCGAAACCTGTCTCTTTCCTATGGAGCTTACAAATCCAGGGCCTGCCATGGCATAAGTGATGGAACTCAAACAGCTTGGTAGATTGATTATAAGGCAAGCAGATAAACGTTTTCAGGAGGTAATTCCTAACTAGAACACGAGAACCAAGTTAGAAGACAGTGGCCCAAATCCAGTTGCACTAGAGTAGTCACATTGAATCTGTGGGGATTGCTAAGTCAAATCTTCCATAAATACAATTGGCTCAAATGATCCTATTTTAATTATGACTTATTTTAGCTTCATACATTGTAACAATAGTAGACCCATTATGAAGTAATTGACTCATCCAAGCCCCACCAATTCAATGGACCTGCACTAATATGACCTACTACAAGTTTCTACTTTCTAGCCATTGTTTCATTCCACATTTGCTTCCCAAACCTTCATAAAACTATGAATATGGAACCCAGATTCCCTTTAAAATCCCAACTGTATATACATGTGAATCAACCCAGTTCATTTGGGGAACAGGCATTCATTTAAATCCAAAGTACACTTCAGACAGTGTCATGAATGAACAATAATGAATGTACCAAAAGCAACTACCAGAGTCTGGACATGCCTTTTGCCACTTATTTGATAACTTTGGATATGTGTCAACAAATCTGGTTATTAAAATATTTGTGCCCCCAAAACATTGTCTAAGTTTTGTGTCATCAATGCAACAAACATGGATGGATATGACTAAACTCCCGGAGGCAGTGGAAGACAGGAGGGCCTGGCGTGTTCTGGTCCATGGGGTCACGAAGAGTTGGACAGGACTGAATGACTGAACAACAACAAGTTCTGTGAATTTCTACAAGTTTGTTTAGATATATAACCTCTTACTCATAATATTTTTTGAACATACCCTTATAGTTCCGGACATTATTTCTTTTTGCCTATTCCTAATGCAACAGAAACTGAAACAATCTGAGGCCTCTTTCCAAGCTGTATTAACCTACTTGTGCCTCAAGATCTTCTAAAGAAGCTCAGCTCCAATACCTTCCTTGAAGAAAGAGCAAAAGCTGAACAACACAGGTAGCTCTTCTGCTGGTGGCTAAAGAATGTGTCTGGTCTTCATGTTACAACTCTTTTGGTGCCACACGAAGGCACAGTCTGTCTAAACAGAGATTTAAGTAGCACAATGCTTCTGCTAGCTGTGTTTTGCTAGTGGTTTCATTCTACTGTGGTGAATGCTACAGTCTACTGCCTCTGAGAGTTCAGATTTAAAGACTAGAATGCACAAATATATTTTATAAAATCCATGACAATGTAATTTTATTCAGCCTCATTGATTTATTTGTATACATTATTTTGTATAATTTTATTTATCTTCAGGCTGAAGTGACTTGTGCTTCAAAATGGCCCTGCTGCTCCACCCCACCCTAGCTACTGTAGATATTACTCTTTTAAGTCATAAGTAACTTACAATTTGCATGCCCACGTTGTGTAGGAAGGAATGAAGGAGGAAGGAAAGAAGGAAATGAGATAGTAAACGTTTCCCATTCCTTGAAGATTTCTTCTGCAGCTTGCATGCTAAATTGTGAATGGGTATAGTACAAAACAGGCTGGGTGATAACCATTTTCTCATTCTTATTCCATGGGGCCATTAGGGCAGTTGCTGACTCAGCCAGGCTATTCTGTTTCTTTCTCTTTAAATGTTAAAAATGCTTTGTGCTGATGGGACATGGTAACTCTTCCCAAATCTGTGCTTGCTTCAACTTCAGAGCTTATTGGAGCTCTTGACTAGCGTGCAATGAGAGGAATTTAGGAAAGATCAATGGACAGACAGACAGACAGATAGATGGATGGGTATGTGGGTGTCTGTACTTTCTCAAACTATTGCTGTTGATTAAAAGGTGTCCAGACAAACATCTCATTTGTAGATGCTTACATGGGCTATCTATCGAACTCATTTTGGCACAAACTTGCATGCAGTCTCTCTTCTATTTGTCTACGGAACTACCTAAGGAAATAGTATTGTAAATTTGTAGACAGACTGCATCTTAGCAGCCCTTTGGAGCACTGGCCAGAAATGCTTATTGACTCCTCAGTGCACATACTCTTAACTACAGATCTGTAATATCTGAAAAATACTTTATTCTGAGTGTGGCATCCATTTCCTGGATAATTCAGAGATGGAGGTGGGGTAAAAAATACTCATAAATAGAATCAAATAAATAAATTCTAATCGGCATGATTGTCCATTAATAGTTTGATTCTGATTCTTTCTCCACAACCATGGCTGCAATACTATGTCTGAGGAAATGAATTGCAATTCATGTAAGTTCTTTAAGGTGCCACAATACTTTATTGATTAGGACAGTGATTTGGAATCATTTAAAAAAATCTATCTGTTCTGTACATTATATTGAAAGACCGGTGCAAAATGTACGTCTGATGGCTTCATTACTGAACATGTATACATACAAAAATTTCAGTGTTCAGTGAGTTAATTGGAAGGGACGGAAAAGAGGTGGACTAAATCCCTCTCCTACTGATTTGCAAGCAGACTACAGGTCAGTACATCTTTTTAATTGTCCAGCTCAATAGTGTCTTTATTGAAATCCTATTATAACTTTTGGTCTGTTCCTCTTTAGTAAACTGTGCCTGCCGCCATTATCCTGGGCTTGCAAATACATTGCCTTGGTATGTGCATGTTAGAGAAGGGCACAAATAAAAAAAATGGTGTTTTGGTTTTTCGGTTTTCATTAAGGGGTCTGTTTCGGTTCATTTTCATTTTTCGTGAATTTTTGAAAAAAATTCATTTTCTTTTATTCATTTTTCATTTTTCATTTTTACCCACTTTTTGCTCAATTTTTAAAGCATTTCCGTGCACGGGCATCCCCCAATGCCCCAGACCAGAGGGAAACACTAAAAACCATTGATGCTGGCAGAGACACAGTACAGACTAGGTATGCAGGGAGGCTGCAAAGGCAGTGGCGGGTATTGACCAGGGTGCAAGGAAGCTGCAGAGTGACTGCACTGCGGGGCAGAGGAGGGCACTCACCGAGAGGTATGCACGCATGCACACAGGGAGGCTGCAGGACTGAAGCTAGAGAGAAATATCTTCTTTCTCTCCCCTAAGAGCCAGGCTGCAGCCGGCAGGAACACAGAGACACACACCTGCCTGGCTGGCCTAAATTGAAAATAACGAGTCGCAGAGACAGCAATTCCACCCTAACTCCCACCAGAGACTGCAAGGAGGACGGAGGCTGCCAGAGCTTTTTATGCCCTCTGTCACTACCAGACATGCCCAGTTTGCAACCTGGGCATGCTATTGGTTGAAGTTGTCCAAGAATTTACATGAACCCATCACATGTCTTGCCTCCATTTTGTGGCTGCCGCCATCCATTTTGTCATCCTTAAAGGGAAAAGAAAAATACATTGTGATTGGAGAAGACAAAAACAGACATTTTAAGGACCCCCCCCCCGGTAGGTATTATCAGACAGTATAAATAATTATCGCTGCATTTTTATGGATGTCCAGGGCATTTTTTAACATTTAAAACAGCTCATTTCATTGTGCGTCACCATTAACGAAAAACAAAATGTAGCAAACCTAATTTTCATGGTTCTGTTCGGTTCATTCCAATTTAATCACAATGTTAATTATTCATTTTGTTATGGAACGAAACGAATAACAAATAACAGAAATGAAAAAAATCTCTAGTGCACCTTGTGTCCCTTGAGAATAATGGTGGACTCTTTGTTTATCAGGGAGGAGCAGATTAAACATTGCAACTGAGTTTGTGCTAAGCAACAAACTGTTGGCCAGTATCTATTATGACCTGAGTCTGCTGCACAAGAATGAAGCAATTGTTTTGTGTGGCAGAAGGAATCAGCATTCTATACACATTCTTGCAATTCTAAAAATGGACATGGCCCAAAAAGAAAATTAGAACTACACTAGGCATAGCACACACTCTTACTCTATGTCAAATTTAGGAAAGTTTGGGCAAAGAGTTTTTGAATTAAGAGGGCTTTTAAAAGAGTAAACAATTAAATCCCTCTGTTCTGAAATAGTCAGCCCCAAATAGCTTTAAGTACCTCACATAAATGGGGAAAAAACACCTTGCTCATCTCAAATAATTATCATTGATCCCACATTATTTTCCTTCTTTGGTAAGATTGCAGGCTGTAGGGGCTGAAATATTGCTCTTTCCAAATAGCCTTTCAAATAGACAAACAATGACTTCTTAGAACACTAAGCGTGCATGACACAGGCTTGTCAGGCAAATGATATATTGCATCTAATGGATGGATGGAGAAGCGCAAGTCAACTAAAGTTCATAATTTTTATGGAAGGGATAAAAATGGGTTTTTTAAAAAGTAATGGAGTGACAGTCCTCCATAAAGGGGGATGAATTGTCATGTGTCTTCACAAAACATACAATTTTGTAAGGCACATTCAAAATATTTCTGCAAAGCACAGAAGTTGTGTCTGTCCTAATTTGAAGTGATTTCAGTAAATAGTCTCTCACAATTTCAGAGACAAAACAGTCTCCTGATATAAGCTTTCATGGCAACACTCAGTTCCATGTTTATAGCTATTTGACCTTTAGTCTTGTTAATCAGGGCCCAATTATCTGACTCCCAGGGGAATGAATATTTCCTTCCTGTCATAACAGACTGTTTGGGATTCATGCTTGCAAGGGGATACTGTGTCTAGTAAAAATGTTACTTCTTTTAAAAAGAGAACAAACGCTTGGATAAGGGTTGGCGTCATTATATATGGTATAAGTGTAATATACCTACCCTTTTTAAAAAGCACTGGATAAGGAATGCCTTAGTTAAAATATGGTTACCGATCAAAAAACAATTTTACCCCAAAGCACCATTGTGGTTATCTCTGTTGGGAGCGGTTATTAGCCCCCACATAAGTGTAACCCCAAAATTTTTAACTTACAGACACCTTCTGAACGCTGACCTCTCTTTGAAATCATTAGAAAAATTAGTGTCAGAAGGTTATAAGTTGGACTGGTGGAAGTACCAACAAATATACTCACACTTCAAAGATCTTACTAAAGAGGGGGGATTTATGACTAATGATACTCCACTTGACAAAATATTATCCTCTGGTGACTCAAAGCTCCTTAGTAAATTGTATAGTTTGTTGTTAAATTAAAAAATGATTGATACACTGGTAAAAAGACACTATGATAAGATGGGAAGAAAATTTTGGTTATTCTATTCACCTAAACAAATGGGACTCCTTGTGGAATACAGTCAAAATCTTCAAATCTATAGCCTTTAAGGAAAATTGTTATAAGATGTTCTATAGATGGCATTTCTCACCACACCGTTTATCTAAGATGTATAACTGCTCACCTAAATGTTGGAAATGTAAACATGACTGTGGTACTTTTTACCATATGTGGTGGACATGTAAAGAGGCAAGGGCATACTGGATAATGGTGAAATTATTTTCGGAAAGATATTTGAAGATTAAGTTAGAGCTTAGACCAGAATTTTTTTATTAAATATAGTAGATATTAATATTCCCTATGACCAGAGATATGTACTTCACCATGTAATTGTTGCTGCAAGGATATTGCATGCGAAATCCTGGAAACAACCAGATGTGCCAACAGAGAGAAATCTTCACGAAAAGATAAGAGAATGCATTGAAATCGACAGACTCTCCGGCTTTCTAAAGGGAGACTACGATGAGATTTCTCGGAAAAGATGGCAAGAAGTAAAAAACCTACTAGCATTGTGATATTAATTGGTGATTTGTTATTAGGTTAAATCGTTATTTTTGGCTTGATATATTCAATGTAATTTTTAAACTGTATTCGTTTCCCCCCATACCCCTCCCCCCTTGTTCCCCCCAAAAAACCCAATAAAATTACTTAATTAGAAAAATTAAAAAGAGAACAAATATTCATAAGCTCCCTCATTTATATCAGAAAATTGTTTTTTTTTCTTTTGGTGTTGGAGATAGTCTTACTCCATGCTAGTAGAGCTTCTTGTGCTTGTATCCTATATTCTAGTTGCTATTTGGCACATCAATCATTACACCTGACTTGTAAGTCCCCCCCCCCGGCAGGCGAGTGATTAGTAGCTTCCCGACTGAATTAGAATGATTTTCTCCTAGGGAGACCCAGTTTGAAATTATATAACTCAGCCCCCTGAACCCCAAACCTCTCCAAATTTGGAGAGCTTACAGGGAAGAGCTTGATGCAGCTCTCCTGCAATTTTTGTGCCGCTAGACCCCAGCGGAACAATTATATAGTGTTTTGTTTAATTTTGTTTTGTTACAAAATTGTTTTAAAATTTTGTTAGTAACAAAATGAAACAAAACTACTAAAGAAACAAAACGAAATGAAACACTATATTTTCATTCCATGCCCATCTCTAGTACTTGGCCTTCAGCCTCGGTCAATCCTAATCATCATAGCCAATGCCCCAGGTGACAGGGCTGCAGTTCAGCAAAATTCCATTTCTTATCTCAAATATGGCATATTGTTTTTCTGCATCCAGCTACATAGTCCAGGGGAGCCTCTCACTGGACAAAGAAAAACAGTGGGGCAGGGAAAATAACAACTACTCTCCTCTTTGTTATTTCCTGCCTTTCTTCAAAAATCACTTAAACAGCCCCCAGCATTATTCCTCCCATGGAGCTCCCTCACCATCATGGTTATTTTATGCAGAATGAGAAATACTAAGGAATATTGGAAATGAGAACCTGCTGGCTCTGGAATATGAAGTCCGTGCCAGAAAAAGGAACAGAGGAGTTTCATCACCCACATTTGATCCAGGAATTGTACAAAAGATTCTGTGGCTTCTCTGGTTGTAGTGTGGGTTGGCTTTCTGTAGAGAAAGAGAACTGGGATAGAAGAGACTATATTTTAATTTGTTTTCATATCAATTTCCTAAATTTGCATTTTCCCATATGTTCAGAATGGAAACAATCTGAGGATTACACACACACACACACACACACACACACACACACACACACACACACACACACACACACACACACACACACACACACACACACACACACCAAAAATGGATGTGGCACAACTGAGCAATAGTGCATCCGGTTCTAGGCATCTGAGAAATGTCTTTAATCTGATTTTGGATCACTGTTTTTTCTCTACTTTGGTGTTGAATTAACACTGCTTACTGTTCTATAATATTGATTGGTCATCAACAGGACTGCAGAGAGATGAAGGCAACCGGAGAGTTCTAGGGAGGATCAGAGAGGAATATATAATGGGAGAATATTACTTTCATATTTCTTTCTATTTTTAGAATACCTACTAGAGATGGGCACGAATAAAAAAATGGCGTTTTGTTTGTCATTTGTCATTGAGAGGTCCGTTTCGTTTCATTTCCGTTTTTCACAATTTTGGGGGGAAAAATAGGTTTTTGTTTTTCATTTTTTAGTTTTTCATTTCTACCCGCTTTTTGCGTGATTTTTAAAGCATTTCCGTGCGTGGGCGTCCCACTACGCCCCAGACCAGAGGGAAAACACTAAAAAAAAATGGATGCTGGCAGAGACACAGTATAGACTAGGTTCGCAGGGAAGCTGCAAAGGCAGAGGCGGGCGTTGCCCAGGGTGCAAGGCAGCCACAGAGTGACTGCACTGCGGGGCAGGGGAGGTTACTCACTGAGAAGTACGCACACACACACAGAGGGAGGCTGCAGGACTGAAGCTAGAGTCGCAGAGACAGCAATCTCACCCTAACTCCCACTGGAGACTGTAAGGAGGATGGGGGCTGCCAGACCTTTTTATGCCCTCTGTGGCTGCCAGACCTGCCCAGTCTGCCACCTGGGAATGCTATTGGTTGAAGTTGTCCAAGAATTTACATGATCCCATCACATGGCTTGCCTCCATGTTGTGGTTGGAGTGGCGACATCCATTTTGTCATCCTTAAAGGGAAAAGAAAAATACATTGCGATGGGAGAAGACAAAAACAAATGTTTTAAGGACCCCAACCCCCGGGTAGGTAATAATTTCAAATAATTACTGCATTATTGCTGCATTTTTATGGATGTCCGGGGCGTTTTAATACCCAAGAAATCGATATTAGGCATCTGGGAGCCATTTTGGGTCAATGTCCCCTAACTCCCCTTAAAGGAAAAAAATACAGCCATCTGAGAAAAGACAAATGCACGTTTTAAGGACCCCCCAAGTAGGTATTATCAGACAGTATAAATAATTATCGCTGCATTTTTATGGATGTCCAGGGCATTTTTTAACATTTAAAACTGCTCATTTCATTGCACGCTGCCAGTGACGAAAACGAAACGTAACAAACACAATTTTCGTGGTTCTGTTCGTTTCGTTTCATTTTCATCACAATTTTTATTAGTCATTTCATTACATAACAGAACGAATAACGAATAACAGAAATGAAAAAATGTTCATTTCGTGCCCATCTCTAATACCTAATTTTGTTGTTTTATGTTAAAGCCCCACACACATTGGCCTTGGAGTAAAGTGCCACTCAAATCAATGGGATTTACTTCTGATAAGATACTGCTACTACTACAAATCATCATCATCATCAACAACATCATCCTCACGTAGACAGAAAAAAATTATTATTTCTGTTTTCAGAAAAGAGGTAGGTAAATAGACCACATTTGCTTCTGTACGGAACAGTTGCATGAAGCTTTTGCCCCCATGGCCAGGTTCACGAATAGTTTGGCAAGAATGCTTATTTCAGTAAGCACAAATAAAATACTAGAGCAATAGTCACGAACCTCCAGTTTGTCTTTCATCCTCTGAATGCATTCTCTCCCTGCAATGTTTTGTATTTCATACCCCACAGCAAGGCCGTCTTTGGGAAAGGTCATCCTGGGCTGCAGATGCCTCCTGTGCCACAGAGCAAAGCCAAAAGGCACCGGGGCCCTGTCACTGCCAAGTATATGTGGCGGTCACTCTCAGAGGAGGGGTGGAAAGCATGACAATGAAAGGACACAGGTGTCTGCGGAGGACGTGTGAACCCAACCACCACCTGAGACCTCCAGCATTTGTGTGCACTTCAGAATGTCTAGCTCAGTTCCTCAGCTGAAGGTGATCAAGGGGAGAAAGTTGACGGGAACCATGTGCCACCGAAGCAAAGCTGAGGCCGTGCATTGCCAAGTTCATACATTGCAGCTGCTGAAACAGGAGGCTGCCATTTCTTGAATCTTTTTGGAGGCATGCATGCATACACTGTGCTGACAATATATCTACGACACCGCTAATATGTGCACCAGAGTAATGTGAATGTCACACTTAGCATTTTATTTTTCTGTGTTTGTGGCTTGTACACAGTCATGTAATTTAAGTAAGAAATGTTCTCTGTGTGTCTCTGTGTTTCTTTCTGTTTCTTTATCATGCACAGAGAGGGAATAAATAACTAGAAAAGGTTACAACATGATTTTTAGTACTGAATGAAGTAGCTGTTTCATCCCACCCTCCCCTGCTCCGAAAATGGTAAAAATTGTTGGAAACTTGGTGTTGGAGGACAACTACCATGGACTTGGTGACTTCTGAAGCTCTCGGAAGTCAAGAATGAGTTTCCTTGCAATACAAATGATCCTCTCGGGGGGGGAGGGATAAAGAGTTTAAAAGATACTGCAGGAAGTGTCTTCTAAGCCAATTCTTCTATCAGCAGGAAAGGGATATTACCATAGAAAAGATCCAGTGATGTCTATGTGCCTGGAATGTATAACCATGGTATCCATTAAAAGGCTCTGTGTTTGTGGAAAGTAAAAACAAAGTGTGGAGGTGGAAGGTGCAAATTCTCCCTTCAGGTTCCAAGTAGAGGTGGGCACGAAATAGAAAACTCATGGTTCGGGTTCATCTGCTTCGGGCCCACCCTTGGTGCGGCTTGGTTCAGGTTCGTACAATTTTCTAAAAAAAACATACAAACCTGAACTGAGCCAAACCAATTTGGGTCTGATTTACCGGGTGGCAGTGGCAGTGGTGGCAGTGTCAGGTGATCCTTGCCCCAGCAGCAAGGGCTTTTTGAGGCACTGGCTTGGGGCCAGCACCTCGTTATTTTTGGTTTTTTTTTCTTCAAGTGCTGACTGTGTGACCCCTGGGGCTGGGTCAGTGCTGGTTCTTTTTAATTATTTTTTCTTTATTTTAGAGTGCCGACCAGCCACCCCTGGGGCCAGGTCAGTGCTCCTTTTTAAAAAAAAAATTTTTTTTTTTAAGTGTTGACCGCATGGCCCCTGGGGCCGGGTCGGTGCTCATTTTATTTTATTTTTTAATTTACTTTTTTGTTTTACAGCACTGACTGTACAACTCCTGGGGCTCGGTCAGCGCTGGTTTTTGTTTGTTTGTTTGTTTGTTTTTCTTCAAGTGCTGACCATGTGGCCCCTGGGGCCTGGTCGGCGCTGATTCTTTATTTTTAAAAAAATAATCTTTATTTTAGAGTGCTGACCCGGCCGCCCCTGGGGCTGGGCCAGCACTCCTTCTGTATTTTATTTTGTTTTATTTGGGGGGGGGGGTTAAATGTCCCCAGCTAGGGGCTTTTTGAGGTGCTGGCTTGGGGCCAGCGCCTCTGCCAGAACCAGGAGGACTGTGGCGACAAGGACAAGTTAGGAGGAGTAACGAAAAACGAAGCACACAAAACTGAAATTTCTGTTTCATTCCATTTCATTTTTTGATGGGTTGATTCATTATTCATTTCGTTAGCTAAGGAAATGAATAACGAATAACAAAATGAACTAAAAGATCATTTCATGCCCATCTCTAGTTCCAAGCTAAAGAAGCAACTGGCAGGAGCTTGCTTCCCTTCATCATTCCTAAATCCCTGCTTCCAGGTTAGCCTAATGCATCTCATGCATATTTTCCATATTTCATTGGCTAGTTTATTTTCTGGCAGTGGAAGGGATGCTTACAAACCAAAACACAAAACTCTTCCATGGGTGTTTGAAGGTAGGGGAATGGTGGGGAGTCTTACTTTTCTGCCACTGTGAAATTTCACAAAGAAGGGGAGAAAGGAAATAAGTTATTCTTCCTTGGTTTAGTCCATCCCGTCTAATGCTAACAGTGGCAAAACCCAAATGATAAATATGTGGGTAGTTCCACCATTTCAACAGTATCCCATTCTACCATAGACTTGTCTATAGGTCTGTACATCTGACTGGAGGCAAAATAAGCCATAGTGGATTTCATCAGCAACACTGGAAAAATCTGAATTTCTCAATGGGGGTAACTTGTGATCCAGTGGGGTGGGACAAATGGTTCACACAAAATTACAGGACATGGAGACCTCCCTCCCCACCCACCCTCCACCCACAACCCAGGACTATGGCACATCCAAATGGAATGAAGCTAGATTAGCTCTAACTGTGGCTGGTATACTGGGCCAATTACAGAACGAGATGGTTCTTTTCCCACTCATGCCAACCTTAAACCCATAGCATAGCTTTGTGACTAAAATGAAAACTGACTCCTTTTGAGCTCTAACAGCCTTAAATTGCTGGCCTCAGCTATTCCAGCCACCAAATTATGAAAATATATTTCAGAACTGTCTGTGTGCTTTCCCCTTTGCTTCCCCTCCTCTGTCTCATCAACTTACAGCTCTCCTTCTTGTAATCTTCAAATTAGACATTTACTCAGTTGCCACTCTTTGTTCCTTTCTGCGATGCAATACATATTTATATATTGGCAGGAATGACAGGGCATGGGAAGAGCAGGCGCCCAGCTTCGTCTTAATTTCCCCCAAACAAACTAAAAATACTGTGTGTCGGTTTAAAACAAAGGCAAACTTATTTACATTTGCAGTCATAATATATTTCCATAACACCGTTTTAACATTTGTTCCAGTCTAGCTAATTGTCTCATATAAAACAATCCTCGGCAGAAGGTGTTGTGGCTTTCTTTTAAGAAAAAGGTGCTAATGCACGGCACGTACACAATCCAGGTAACTGATTATTTGCTTATTTAACAAAGCTAGTGTAACTAAGAAGGGAGAGGTTGTACCCCAGGGGCTTTCGTACTGTACTACAAAGAAATATCAAAGACATTTAAATGTATTTCTCATTAAACACAGTGGCCCATTTTCCAGGGCACACCGCTGCTGAATCATCCCGCTCCAGTTCCATTACAGCAACCTTGTAGTGACTTTGACTTTCCTGTAGGGGAGATCACATCCCAGGGGAAGCCCTCCAGCCCGTGGACTGGACGAAATGGTGTTTGGCTATTCCAATGTAAGAACCTTTCTTAGAGCTTCAGGGATAGGAAAACAATGAAAAATCAAAACCACCCATTTCTGTTATTTCAGTGTGGTTCTGTAGTTTCTTCAGATTGCAAACACACTTGCAAAATGAAACTTGTGTATACCCCCAGCTGCTAAACCACACAACAAACACAAACTAATCTGAAAATTGCAGAGTGAGGTAAGTTCATGCTAGGGCAATAGATGGTTTTTAAGCATTTCAGGGAGTTCTGTTTCTAACGGCATGCTAACTGTATCGCCCATCTGCTCAAAGTAGAAAAGCAGAAATCTGCTTCCCTTGTTTATATTAATAGTGGTACTTTACAGAAAGGATTCCAAACCTCCTGGTTTCTGCCCTAGAGATGGGGAAGTCTTTCAAGTGTTCCATTCCCCCATGCTTCAAATTTTATCCAGCAGATGATGGCTATATGGGAGGACAAGCAGTTTATTCAATTTTTTCCTCTCACCTGAATAGGTTTGTCGTCTTACTATGGCCCTTGCATTTGTCTACTCTGAATGGCAAAAGCTCTTTAAGATTTCAGGTAAAGCTATTTCCTAACCCTGTCACACAAGATTCCCTAACCGGAGGTCACTGTACTGCCTCTGGCATCAAGGTGCATCTTCTCCCGTACTGAGAATCATAGAGTTGGAAGAGACCTCAGGGGCCATCTAGTCCAACGCCCTGCCATGCAGGAACTCCCATCACAATATTTTCGACAGATGGCCATCCAGCCTCTGCTTAAAAACCTCCAAAGAAGGAGACTCAACCACCCTCCGCGGCAGCATATTCCACTGCCGAATAGCTCTAACTGTCATGAAGTTCGTCCTAATGTTCAAATGAAATCTCTTTTCCTGTAGTTTGAAACCATTGCCCTGAGTCCTAGTCCCTGAAACCTTCCCCGTACAAGTATTGCTCAGCCCCATATAGAACTGTATTATCCCGTATCTTTGGGTGATTCAATATCTGAATGTTATGCCATGCAAAGGCAAGCTTCTTCAAAGCCGATGGAATTCCCCCATCATAGCCAGCCAGCAACGTTCTGGTGTCCTCATATCAGATGTTTCATGCAGAAATGGTGGGGAAGACAAACCAGCAGAAGATTTGCGGGCCTCCCTGGGAGACCGGTGCTGTCACTTGCTGCACCAATAAAAATGGAACAGGAATGGAGGAGGGTCACACTGTACCTGCAGCCAGTCTCAGGTACGCCTCTAATAATTCTAAAACATAGTCTGGGCATCTGAATACTTTATTCAAGGGCTCTGTTGAAGTATCATTTTATGAATTAGAAACAGGTCCTTTGGGAGAGAAAGAAGCCTTTCCTTTCTGAGATATGTCTGTGAAGATTCTCTGTCATCCAGGTGAGTTTATCTGGAAGTTGAGTCATGGCTACTTCCTAGCTGTATTCAGACCGATGAAGCTGTTTGGATGAACAGCGAAACGTTTCTGTCTCTCAAAAAGAAGTCCAGTAGCCATGACTCAACTTCCAGATTCTTTTCTGAGAGGTATTTATATATTTAAAATATTTTTACCCCACCAATCTGCTTGCAAAGGACCCAAGAGGGCTTACAACACTGAAAGACATATTAAAAAGTTGAAAACAACGTGTATATGATGGCTGTATAAACTTCTTAGACCAAGTCTTTCTTATTTTGTTAGATAAAGTTCACTCTTTTAAAATTGTCCCCATATATCATGGGTGCAGAGCTACTTTTAGTGCAAATCTAAACCCAAACTACCTCCTGTTCTCAGCATGTGCACCTGCAGAGCATGTGCAGAGTGTTCTGTTACAGTAAAAACCGAAGGAATGGGGGGGGCATTCTACCAATGGGGTGCCAAGGAAAAGAGGGATTTTATGTATTTTTATGCAAACATGGCAGGGGGGGTCACTGGTTATTTGGCTATTATAAAAGAGGATCACCACTTGGAAAAGGTTGGAAAACATTGAGTTAAACCATGCCCCCGTACTGAGAAAATAACAAGAAGTTATGGTTGTACCACCGAGAAATTAAAAGTGTGTGTGTGGGGGGGGGGAGGAAAACTCTCCTTGTTAATGTTGCAGTCATAGTGTCAAAGAGTTGCACCTCAATGGTTTGGGAAAGGACCTTGTTACGAGTAACTCATTTTATTATGTATACATAGCCATATGCTTTGCACAAAATACAGCTCAAAATCTCTAAGCCACAAAGCATCTGTTTTAACAAATATACAGCTAATTTCTGTCACCTTTCTATTACAGCCACTTAACAAGCATATCCAAGACGTTTATTTATTTATCATGTGTTGTTCATTTTAAACGTATAGAAAGGTTCATGGGTCTCTGTCTGCTTAGCAATCTAAGGAATTTGTGTGTGTGTGTGTGTGTGTGTGTGTGTGTGTGTGTGTGTGTGTGTGTGTGTGTGTGTGTGTGTGTGTGTGTGTGTGTGATTCTGCTCTTTATGAATAAATATTTGTTACTTCAGATAAATAGTAAAAGCACGGGCATGACAAGAATGCCAGAAAGCTTTACAGTATCTGATTGCTTAACCTAACGCCATCTCAGATGTGAAAACTGTGGGTTTAGCTTTGAGAGATCCTTTAGTACCTAACAGCAAAATTACTGTGTAAGCTTTATAGGTGGGTTTGTAGTTTAGTGGGGGAGGGCGCTGGTCATGTTGTTCCTGATAGAAGTGATAGAATACATTATTCCTTATAGTGACAGTCTAAAGAACTAGACTTCTAAGCAGGGAGATTTGCTGATGCTGCGTTTGGGGTCGGGGTTGTTCATACAAAGAGAATATGGCACACTTAAATCCTAAGACAGAGCCACCAGGAAGTGTGACAGTGGCTTCTTTTGTGCAGGGAGGATATATATGTGTTCTTCTGTGGGTATAAGAGTGTGACTGTCTCTATACTATGTGCATGTCTGTGTTGCGTGTCACCGTGCATGTCAACAGTTGCAGAAAAAAAAGTGAATAAACAGCCAGAGTGGAGGACTTAGACAATGTGCCACCAAGCTCGATAAATCTATACAATTTCTTTATACCCTGCAAGGTCATAGATGACGCTGACATTGGTCTCCTAGCAACACACTCTACTAACCTACTTTTGTCCCAATCATTGGAGAATGGGATGAATGCTCTGAGCTGTATTTCAACATGTGGGATAAAACAAAACAAAACAATCAGATCAGCACCATGTACTGTAAATGGTCTCGTGCAACATGCTATGGAGAATGAGAAAGAGAGCATTTCCCAGGGCCCTGTCTATGTTTGGACCATACAGTGCATTTTACCTTCCAAGCTTTTGGAAAGAAGGTTTCAAGGTTTGCTTCCATCAGACTGTATTTTCCCATGCAATAGTGACCAAGTTGAAACAGCTGAACACATGCTCTTATATTGTTCTCGCTATCGGGATCTCCCCATGGAGCTCTTATTTCCTCTTTTCTGTAAATTTCCAGGGAGATCAGAGGAATTCTTTGTACAATTGCTACTTTCTGACAATATCCATCATATTACCAGAAAAGTGGCTAAATTCTGTGCAGCAGCAATAGTGAATCCCAAACAGATGTATGGGCTGCGACCCAAGATAGATAATAATACCTCGATACCATAACCCTGGCCATGGTTTTATCTTATTTTAAGGATACAGACAGCTTAGTTGAGCATTTAATTTATGAACCTGTAAGGGTTTATTTATTATAATTTTAATCAAAGAATGTATAATTGTGTACTTATTTCAAATTTCAAGTTGTATTCCCTTTTCATAGGCATACTCTCTCACCTCTCAAATCTTTCTTCAGTTTGTCAGGATGCTGTTGTTAAATGAATACTCAGATTTATTTATTTATTTATTTATTTATTTATTTATTTATTTATTTATTTATTTATTTATTTAATATCCAACTTTTATATGTAACTACAAGGGGCTCACAACAAAACTATGCAACAATGACAAATTTTAAGGTGTTGCTAAAAAGTGAACTACAAACATTTTCATATTGATAAATATTAAGTACCTCTTTCTCCTCTGGGTGACATTTCAGTATGCTAGGCCTCATCCAGTCCGTATCTGAAAACAGTCACTAGTCAATGCACAAAATGGCTTCATTGGAACCAGATGAAAAAGAGAGGGGGTTGGGTCTCATCAACACATCAATGACAGTGAACCTCCTAACTCCAGACAACCTTTTTGTGTGCTTTTGGTAGCTGTTTTATAATATGAGGAACAGGACTGAATTCTGGGGATCATTATGAATCTATGGCCAGGGTGTAGAACAGAATTCCTCCAAAGCCACCCTCTAAATTTAGCCATCCAGGAAGGTCTGGAAGGACTTTAAAGCAGTATTTTCTAAACCCATCCCAGAAAGCTGCCCTAGGACACCATGGATGATGATATTGAAAGACACATTACACCGCTTAAACTATCTAGAATGTACCGCAACACATTGGACAAATGCTGGAAATGCAAAAAGCATATAGGGTCGTAGTATCATCTTTGGTGGACATGTGACAGGGCTAGAAGTTTCTGGGTAAAGATCCATACGTAGCTGAATCAAATTACAAAACAGAACATAGAATTTAAGCCAGAATTATTTTTAATAGGTATGACACCAAATTCAATGACAAGACAAAACAACTACTTAGTCCTGCACAGCGGCTAGACTTATTTGAGCTCAATTTTGGAAAAGTGACTTATATCCATCAGAAGAAATGATAATAAATAAAATACTTGACTGTGCAGAAATTGATAGATTAACCCTCAGATTAAAAGAGAAAGAGGATTGTAAATTTTTTTGAATCCTGGAATGCTTTCTATGAATGGTTATATGTAAGAAATGGGATAGAGGAAGAGGAGATATAATTCGGTATAGTTATACAAATGGCTAGAAGCTATTAACCTATTGTTGTGACGTGGGGTTTAGTGATTTCAGCAGTGATTTCAGCTCTTAGACATAGCAGGCTGGAGACAGCTTCTAATGTAACAGCTCTTGATTCAGGGAGAGACAAGACTGGGGACTGGGGAGAGGGAGCTACATTTATAGGAGCCAAGACTGGCTAGGAAAAGATACATTTTGGAGGGAACAATTACAACCAATCACAAAGCTGCCTTTTGGCAGAGACCAATAGGATTGAGGATCCAAAGGCAGCAACTTGAATAAACCAATAGGCCTGTTCCCTTTGGAACAGGAAGGCAGTTACTTCAACAAAAGCAAGTACAGATAATAGGAATACAGATCAATACACAACACCTATCTTGCACTGTATGCAAATATAAATATTGTTAATATATACCTCCTTTTTAGACAGAAACATTTTAACAAAAAGAAAGACACTGAGAGGTTCTGGAGGTTCAACAGGGACATGTTCCCTCTGCTCAGCACCCAGCATAATTCATCCAGCGAGGCAACCGAAGCCAACTCCATTCCGCAATAAGGGCTGAACCAGCCTCAAATAGATTAGATAATCTGCTTCATCCAGGAACCTCTGGAGCTCAGACATCAGCGTGCACTCTAAAACCCTTCCCCCCAAAAAAAGGAATATTGGAGACTGGCTGATAATTATCCAAAACAATGACATTAAAAGAGGGGTTTTTTAAAATGAAAATCTTAGTACTGTGGCCTTTAAGATTTCTGGCCTTTATTTATTTATATCAGGGTGTTGCTCAATTTAAAATCTTGGATATATATGAACTATAGGTAAAATTAAAAACAAATTAAAATGTTAAGAGAATTAGACTGTTTTTTTTTTAACAGAAGCAAGCTGCTTTGTTAGTTTTATCTCAGTCATTTGCTAGATCTTTTTTTTTACACATTGTGGGGCATAAATTGCATGCACTTAAGTGCAGTATTGATTGAATGTTTCCAGTAACAAAAAAATTGTCCTGTATCCAAGTCACCCCAATTTTACTTGATTATTCTTTGATCTTCCTACTTCACTTCAAAGTCTGTTAAGTGACTTCCACATTGTCCAGTTAGAGTCTTTTCCTGGTGGGAAGCGCTCTTCAGCGTTCATCTATTTGGCAAAATATGTTCTTTGTGTTCTCTATAGGTTTACCCTCATCTCTTCTGGTTTAATATTTAGAGCTTGAGATGTATGCATAAACTTCCTCCATTTTAGTTGTCATCTAAGGGGCTGGTGTCCATTAAGTGAATGTGTTTGGTACCATATTACTTTATTTTGTTCATTATCTGGTAGCATCTCTTGATGCACTTCTGGAAGGACAATGTTAGGAAAATGATAGACCTTCAGTGGGGGTTAGGTTTCAATCAGGCATGTGCTGAAAGACTCATACACACACCTAACTGGAACCAATCCACTCCTTGTACTGGTTTGTGACCTTGTTTGGCCTTTTCAGAACTCAGCAAAAGAACATGGAGTTTCATGCTCCAGTGAAGCTTTATCAATTTCAGGGCCATCATTATTGGATTCCATGTGCTGTACTGGACCATGCACAACTGCTGAGTGGTACAGTCACTTTCAAGGGATGGTGCCACACAGAAGAAGGCTGGTTCTCTGTGGGCCTTGGGGTGCAAAGGTCACAATGGCATTTGCAGGACCACCACAGTAAGGAAAAGAAAAACATGGTTGGGGAAGGGAACGGGCCCTAACAGCCAAAGTGTTGTTGTTGTTGTTGTTGTTGTTGTTGCTGCTGCTGCTGCTGCTGCTGCTGCTGCTGCTGCTGCTGTTGCTGGTGATGTCGATGTTGTTGTTATCAAATTATCACACAGCAGACAAGATAACTGTGCTGGATTTTGTATTACAAATCACTAGTCGAATGCTTCCCAAGCGTTTAAGATTATGTGATGTATTGGCGAGTGATGCGAGCAGATCCCAGTAAGGTGACTTTCTGCAGCTGACTGATGGTGACTTTAAAATACTTGCTTAGCTCTTTAGGCACTGCACCCAGCTTGCCGATTACCACTGGGACCACCTGTACTGGTTTATCCTGATATCAGGCAATTTTTTCAAGCTGTTTCTCGGTGACTGTACTATCACCTGGTATAGAAATATCAATGATCCACACTTTTTTCTTCTCCACAATCATAATATCCTGGGTATTATGCTCCAAAACCCTGTCTGTCTGTATTCAGAAGTCCCAAAGTAATTTTGCATGCTGCTATTATTATTATTATTATTATTATTATTATTATTATTATTATTATTATTATTATTATTATTATTATTATTATTATTATTATTATTATTATTAATTGCCCCACCTTTCTCCTTGGAGAAGGACCCAAGGTAGCTTACAGTAATGAGGGACAATATACAGCTCATAACAGTTAAGACATATTCAAGTTAAGAACAGGGAATTAGAAGAGGCATTTTAGAACATTAAAAGGTAACAGTAGAGCCACAAAGAGCACACAAAAAGAAGAGAAAAATCCATCGTGAGGTGTGGAAAGTAACATGGAAAACACTGGTGTTCTTATGAAATCAGTCAATGCAATAATGCATAGTAATCCATATAAAGTCACATAGTAAATAGTCCCTCATTCAGGGAAAGCTTGTCTGAAGAGGAAGGTCTTTGCCTGCTTCCGGAAAAACAGCACAGAGAGGGCAGTCTTGGCCTCCAGCGGGAGGGAGCTTCAAAGTCTGCAAGCAGCAACAGAGAAGACCCTTTCATTTGTTCTTATGAGGCACAACTGTGAAGGTGACAGGATGGAGAGAAAGGCCTCTCCTGATGACCTTAGCACCCGATCTGGTTCATACTGCGAGGTTCAATCTTGGAGGTAGCTTGGACCCAAGCCATTTTGTGCTTTGTAGGTTAAGGTCAGCACCTTGAATTGTGCCCGGCAGGTGATTGGCAGCCAGTGGAACTACTTTAGTATGGGTGTAAGGTGATCTCTGTAACCCACCCCAGTCAGCAATCTGGCAGCTGCAGTTTGGACCCATTGAAGTTCCTGAGATTTTCCATTGATAGCCCCACATAGAGGGCATTACAGCAGTCCAGCCAGGAGGTCACTAGGGGTCACTCCAGAAATGGGCATAACTGGCATATTAGTTTTAATTTTGCAAATGCACTCCTGGCCACAGCTGTGACCTGGGCATCTAAGCTCAAGGATGAGTCCAGGAGCACCCCCAAGCTACACACCTCTTTTTTTAATGGGGGGGGGTAATTCCATCTAAGACAGATTGCATACTTATCCCTTGATTCCTTTTTTAATTAACCAGAAGCATCTCTGTCTTGTCTGGGTTTAGTTTCAGTTTGTTCTTCTTCATCCAGTTCATTACTGAAGCTAAGCACTGATCTAAAGTCGAATAGCTTCCTTGGAATCCAATGGTGACGAAAGGTAGAGTTGAGCGTCATCGGCATACTGGTGACACTTCACCCCAAAACTCCAAATAATTTCCCTCAGTGATTTCATATGTTAAATAACATAGGAGACAGAACAGAACCCTGTGGTACCCCACAGGTCAGTGGCCATGGTGTTGAACATGAGACCCCTAACACCATTTTCTGCATTCTCTCAAGCCCCTGTAAGACAGTGACCCCAAGTCCCATTTCAGAGAGACAAGTCAAGAGGACGCCATGGTCGATAGTGTCAAAAGCAGCTGAAAGGTCCAATAAAATTAAAATGGACACAGATCCCCTATTCATTTCCCTGCATAGGTCATCCACTAAGGCAACCAGTGACGTCTCAGTCCCATAACCAGGCCTAAAGCTAGATTCAGCTGGATCCATATAGTTTATTTCATCCAGAAACCTCTGGAGCTGCAAGGCCACAACCCACTCTAGTACTTTACCCAGGAATGGGATGTTAGCTACTGGTCTGTAGTTGGACCTACTGGTCTGTAGTTGGGCTTTTTAAACAGGGGTTTTACTAATGCCTCCTTCAAGCATGCCGGAATCCTTCCGTATTGCAAGGAGACATTCACTACTCTTCCTAGCCAATCTGTCAGATCCTCTTTGGTAGGTTTTATGAGCCAGGAAGGGCAAGGGTCCAACAAACATGTGGTGGCCCTCATCTCCCCAAGGACCATATCTTCTGATTGTATGAGTAGAGATGGGCACGAAACAGAAAAATGGCAAATCAGTTTTTCATTTGTCGTTGAGAGGTCTGTTTCGGTTCATTTCCGTTTGTCGTGAAATTTTTGAAAAATTTCGTTACTGTTTTTCATTTTTTCATTTGTCGTTTCTACCCGCTTTTTGCGTGATTTTTAAAGCATTTCCGTGCACAGGCATCCCCCAACCTCCCTGACCAGAGGGAAAACACTAAAAAAAAATGGATGCTGGCAGAAACACAGTATAGACTAGGTTTGCAGAGAGGCTGCAAAGGCAGCGGCGGGCGTTACCCACAGTGCAAGGCAGCCGCAGAGTGACTGCACTGTGGTGCAAGGGAGGGTACTCACTGAGAGGTACGCAGCACGCACACACACAGGGAGGCTGCAGGACTGAAGCTAGAGTCACAGCAGAGACAGCAATCCCACCCTAACTCCCACCAGAGACTGCAAGGAGGATGGGGGCTGCCAGAGCTTTTTATGCCCTCTGTGGCTGCCAGACCTGCCTGCCCAGTCTGCAACCTGGGCATGCTATTGGTTGAACATGATCCCATCACATGGCTTGCCTCCATTTTGTGGCTGGTGGTGACATCCATTTTAAAGGGAAAAGAAAAATACATCATGATGGGAGAATACAAAAACAAATGTTTTAAGGACCCCAACCCCCCTGGTAGGTATTATCAGACAATATAAATAATTATCGCTGCATTTTTACGGATGTCCAGGGCATTTTTTAACATTTAAAACAGCTCATTTCATTGCGCATCGCCATTAACGGAAACGAAACGTAACAACATCAGTTTTCGTGGTTCTGTTCGTTTCGTTTCATTTTCATCACAAATTTCATTTGTCGTTTCATTGCATAATGGAAACGACAAACGGTAACAGAAACAAAAAAATGTTCGTTCCGTGCCCATCTCTATGTATGTGATGAAACTGATCCATTAATATAGAACAGGCAAGGAGAACAGTTTTATTTGTAGGCTTCAGATCAATACCAGCATCCAGGTCAGCTCAGATCTGTACAATTTTGGCTGTAAAGTGTTGTGCAAATTCTTTGCAGTGAGTTACAGTGATCTGTGTTATCCACCTGTGGGTCAACATGTAGCAGACTCTTGACTATTCAGAAAAGCTCTGCCGGGCGATTCCATGCCGAAGCAATGGTGGTAGAGAAAAATGTTTTTGTTTTGTTTTGTTTTGTTTTGTTTTTTGCTGCTTTCACTGCCTTGAAATAAGCTTTCCAATGGCCTTTCACTGTTTGTTTATCTGTTTTACTCTGGGTTTTCCTCTACCGCCTTTCAGCTCTATGAACTACACTTTTCATATTTGCCAGTTCCCCAGTAAACCAAGCAGCCTGTTTGGCTGTACTTTGAGGATGGAGACATTCAGGGGCAATCAGGTCAATGGCTTTGCTCATTTCCCCATTCCAGAGATCAACTAAGGATTCAATAGAATTATATATCAGAGAGGTGGGAAACTCCCCTAGGGCACCTACAAAACCATCTGGGTGCATCAACTTTCTTGGACAAATTGCCTTTGTCTTAGTTCCACCCCCGCCCAGGCTCTGAGTTCCAGTGACCGTAAAGTGCACCAGATAGTGGTCTGTCCATGACAGAAAGTTCTTTTAGGTTCCCTAGGTTCCCAATATTCGTAGCAGGGCAGAAGACCAGGTCTAAGGTGTGGCCAGCAGAATGAGTAGGGCAGACACCATTTGAGATAGACCCACGGTTGTCATGAAGGTCATGAAGTCTGCTGAAATGCCTGACAGAGCTGCCTCAGCATGGATGTTAAAGTCCCTCAGCATGATGAGCCCCCTCCCGGGGGGGTCCAATACCACTCCTGTAATCAGTTCAGTTAGCTGAGGTAGAGAAGTTTTTGTGTATGGGGAGGGCGGTATACCAAGATAATCCCTATCTTGTCCCTGGCTGCTACTTTTAGGAACATACATTCAAAGCCAGGGAACTGGGGGACGTGACATCTAGTAATAGGGATGGAGTTGTGATAGACCAGTGGTGGTGAACCTTTGGCACACCCAGATGTTTTGGACCGCAACTCCCACAGTCCTTTGTCATTGGCATTCTAGGCTGGAACTCTGGGAGTTGCGGTCCAAAACATCTGGAGAGCCGAAAGTTCACCACCACTGTGATAGACTATTGCCACTCCACCCCCACCCCCCCGGTCTTGCCTATTGTTTTACAGAGAAACCTGGAGGACAGAGCTAAGCGAGATTGACACCCCCAGGCTCATCCAGCCAAGTCTCTGTGATTCAAGTGAGATCAGCATGTTCTTACAGGATTAGGTCCTGGATGATAGTTGATTTCCCATTCACTGATCTTGCATTCAACAGCAATATTTTTAGTCCAGGGAACTTGTCATCAAGGTTTCCAGAGCATTCTAAATTCATAGATACCTTGGAAGTTACCAAAACCCTGTAGTCCTTCCATCTTATAAAGCACTGATGATCCTTACGATTCCCATGTCTTCCTCTACCATCATTCATCATCATCATTGGCATCCTTCAGTGTCGAAAGACAATGGTATCATGCCTGGAGTAGAGATCCTAAAAACAACACCTAGTGTGACTAAATAGACCAATTCGGGAATGGCAGTCTCTACCGCACTGGGGGCAGATGTATTCTGTTTCGTGCCCGGTCCTCAAGTTTCGTTCTTTCCATGCCTGCTTCTTTTCCTCTGCCTGTTGGACAAATGCCTCTTCAAATTTATGTAGACCATGCTGTATCTCTTGCCTCCATACAGTGCGATCGGAGTTCAGGGTTTCCCAACAGTTGAGGTCCATTCCCAAGGCCTTCAGGTCCCTCTTACAGATATCCTTATACCGCAGCTGTGGTCTCCCTTTGGGGCGCTTTCCCTACATTAGTTCTCCATATAGAAGATCTTTTGGGATCCGACCGTCATCCATTCTCACAACGTGTCCAAGCCAGCATAGGTGTCGCTGTTTCAATAAAGTGTACATGTACCAAGAACAATAGTAATAGGATTATTTTCATTGCCTTGAAAAGTCTTTTTTCCATAAAATGGCATCTTCTCCAGGTAGTTGCACAACAATCTGCGGTGCTTCCTGTGGTGTTAAGTGCAATGCAAAGAGCGCACTTCGCGCGGCACTTTGCACGTGCACTTTTCACGCACAGAGGCACGTTCTCTGGCAGCAAAGGCTAAGATATACCTGTGAAAAGGCAGAGGGGTGGAGCTGAAGGCAGGTTTGTGCTTTGATGCAGGCAATAGATCCAGCTGGTGAGTTTCCACAATCACACATATGCAAAAGCAATAGAATCATAACTGAGGTGGAGAACAAGGTGAGAAAATAACAATCCAAAATTCAAAAACTGCCTTGCACAGTGATAAAAGTCATTATCCACTTCTCAAACTTTGTGGCCAAGCAGCTGCATAGATCCTGTCTGATGATCTAAATCTAAGCCTTTATAGATCAGTCTCAGTGGTTAGGTGTCAAGAGGAGGCCTTGAGCTTCATTGAGGGATTTTTCTGTCACTCTTCTTCTCTTTAGGTGCTAGAACCTTGATCTGCCAATACTGTGTATACAGTAGGCTCCTCAGATCTCTGGGGGATCTGTTCTACAGTCTACCACAAATGCTCAAAACGGTGGAAGGAAGATAATCCTATATACAGTGACCCCCCCACACCTATTGCGGGGGTTAGGGACCCCACCCGACCCACAATAATTGAAAATCCGCGATATGCAGATGCAGGTTGGGTCAGGCCTGGGGCACCTAACTGGGGACTTTTGTATTTACCCCCAGCCTGGCATTGCCCCAAATCAGCCTGCGATGGCCTTCCCGGGCCTTTGGGGGCCTCAAGAAGGCTTGGGAAGGCCCTCACAGGCTAGTTTGGGGCAGCGCCAGTCCTGTGGTAAGTAAGGGAGGCCTGAAACAGGCCTCTGCCCCCTTACCCAAAGGGGGATTTTTTCATATACTGCAGTCCCACTATATCACAGGACCACAGTATATGAACCACAAATTGGTGGGGGACCACTGTACAACATAAACAGAGATGGGACACTGCCACAAGGCCTGCCACATTGTGTGTTGCATTTAGGGCTGCAGTAATTGAAACTGCAGGTAATGCTCCTGCAGATATGGGGTCCTTCTCTACTTTCCCTGAGTTCTAATTACTGAGCAAACCCTGGAAAAAAATTAGCCTCACAAACGCTGGATGGAAAATGAAGTCTCTGTGCCTATATCCCTCAACCAGAGGGGTGACCAGAGGCTCTTTGATCTTCCTTGTAAGGGCTCCAGAATTGTATAAATGCCCTTGATTCACATCTTTGTATGAAGGCAATGCACATCCTGCTTTCTACTTTGGCTGCATTTTTTATTTTTGTTTCTATACAGGCAGCGTACATCCCTGAAAATTGGCTAAAATTATTTTTTTAACAAATGCCATTGTCCTCATACTTGAATCAAAGTATTCTGTAACATCATAATATTTTTTTTTTAAAAAAAGGACTGTGTAATATGCTTGATTTCATTCTGCTTCATCATCTCTGGATCTGTATTTGTACATTGAGCTATGAAGGTTGGAGGGATCCCTAAATCCCACTTTGTGGTCACATTGGCTAGCCGCTTTCTTCATCCTCTTTAACATGTTTACCAACACTTCTACTAAGAACTCCACAAAAGCCATGCTAAAAATGATGTGTGAAATTTCAAGAAAACCCAGCTGTCTTGTCGTATATCCACTACTTTTGCTTACATTACTAATAGTCTTTGACTCTGTGGCACTACAGCTTCTGTATTTCACATTAGCAGCCGCCCAAACCCTACACTTGGGATCCTATGTGAAATACAGTGGACCCTTGTATAACAAGCAGCTTGTATAACATAAAATCTGTATAACATAGAAAATTCTGGAGATAGGGGATATCTGCTTAACATAATCGCCTATGGGGAGAATCCGTACAACATAAAAATGGGATTACTCCGTTTTCAATGCATTCCTATGGGAATTTGTATAAAGGAAAATTTGCTTAACATAATTTCATTTGGAACAGATTAATTCCTTTATACAAGGTACCACTGTATACCTATCTTGCAAAACTATACATTGGAGATGGGCACCTAATGCAAACAAAATGCTGTTTCATGATTTCGTAAGCTTACAAATCGTTTCATAAACTAACAAAATGAGAGACCCTGTTTCGTTTTGATAGTAACAAAACAGTCAGGCTTTTGTTAAAAACAAACTGTTTTGTTACTATCTGAAACAGGTTCCACAGGGTCCAAGGGGTGCCAAATTTTTTTGGTAGCTCCCTTGGACTCTCTGTACTGCCACTGTTATTTTCTTCACTACTACCAAGCCCATCTTTCACCACAAGGCTCTAAGGTAAAAGCTGTCTGTCCCAAATCTCCCACTTCTCCATCCAAAGTTCTCCCAGCCTCTCACTCTCAAGTGAGCCCTTCCTGTCTTCACCTCCCCCAGCCTGCTTCCCTCTCCCCTGCTCATCCTCACCCAGATCTGGTGTCTGCTTTCTGTCTCCTGAGGAATTTTTACAACAGAGGCTTAAAACTAAATCACTGCATAAAGATGTACCCTACACCCAACAGCCAATGAATATTTGGTATGAAACATATATTCAATTGCATATTATATTGAACATCTCATTCTGCTACTGTATGTTCAAAGAAATGGACCTGGCCCATGAAAGCTTACATTAACTGCAATGGTATTTAAGGTGCCACATGTTTTTGTCTTTTGTTTTGTTTCTTTGATTTTTGCCTGGAATTCTTGCACAGACTAACACGGCTACCTCTTCTAAAACTCCCAAACACTATAATCCAACTTGGTACAATATAAATTTGTTTTAGTTCAGTTCATTTTCCTCCCTACCCCCCCCCTTTTTTGAACCCCACCAACCAGCTCTAGTGTGGTTGGGTTGGGGTTTTTTATTTTTAAATTTATTTATTTTTATTTATTATTTTACTCCTGCTTGCCTGTGGGCCGGATCTTTTTTTATTGTGCTGACTGTAGCTATGAAAGAAATTCTCCTTCAAAGCCCAGAACAAGGCTGGTCATGTTTTTTGTTTTGTTTTGTTTTTGTTTTTAAAGTGGTGGCGGCAGTGGCTGGTGGCGGCAGTGGCAGAAGAGGACAGGTAGGAAAGTTGTCGTTGACACCAGAACAAAAAACAAAACAGAACGAAACAAAAATTTCCATTTTTGTTTCATTTCATTTTTCTTTGAGGGGGCAGTTTGTTATTCATTTTGCTATGTAAAAAGGAAGGAATGAATATGGAATGAATAAGGAATGAATTTTTAAATTTGTTTCGTGCTCATCTCTAGTGCTGAGTTTTTCCAGGCTCTTCTCCTCTGCTCCCTGGGTTGATGGACAAAGAACTTTCACAAGTCATGATGCTTCAAGTCACTGCCTTGCTTCAAGTGGGATAATAGACTCAATTGTTCCCCTGCTTCCCTGCTTCATTCCTTGCTTTGGGTGTGCTGGTATAGTAGTAGTGCAAGAAAAGTGTAGACTCCTCTGCAGAAAGCCAGTGGGCCCTCTTGCCACCTGGGAATGCATAAGGATGGGTGCCTAGGCATGAAAGTGTAACCTCTACGAAACAGCCTTTCACTTCCTCAGTTATTTGCACTTGAGGTTGTCTCGCTGTCTTGGGGACCCATAGAATCATAGCAATTTCCTTGAGACTTTGGCCAGGACCCAGAGACCTCACACTCCTAGGTGTGGCATACTCAGAGCTGTCCACCAACAGAGGTAAACAGCTGGCACGTTCAGGACAAAGATCCAAGAAGCTGTTGCCAACTCGCCCTATTGGCCATTGGCCATTGGTTTCAACCCTCAGTAGTTTCAGAATCAGCATTACACCTCAGGGTTATCCCCAGCTGTTTAACTTAGAGGGCAATTCTTTCTGAAACAATGTGGCCTTACTTAATCCCCTTAATTATGTCTGTCTTCTGAGCACCTTAGTGGAAATTGACACTACTTTTGGTAGAGAAAATTATTTTCATATAAATATTTGATTTCTGTTGTCGCTTTTCATTTATAGTACATATGTAACACTGGCTAGGTAGGTAGACTTTTATTTGTCTATTTATTTGTGTAAACACAAGGCACAAAATCCACTGGGAAAAGTTTGTTTCCCTCCTCCTTCCAAACTGTTACATAAGAAATTAGTTGTGCTGGTGTGGGCCAGTGCCTTTTTGAGGCACATATTTGCAGCTGCTAAATTAAGACAAAGCTGCTGCCATCACTTATAAAACTCTGCTACCTCTTTTGATCCTCAGAGGAAACAATAGGTTCACAGTCAGATTTTGCGGCTTCCCAGGCTGAGAAGAGGGAGCCCATTTTCAGTATTTAAAGGAATTAAGTGGCTGGTGCAAGAGATAAGCAGCCTTTACAAAAGCAGCGCCAATTGTTTATTGTGCTGACTGTAGCTCTGAAAGAAATTCTCGTTCAAAGCCCAGAACAAGGATCCTTTAAGGTAGTCTTGGCAACAACTCAAATATGTTTCTCACACCTGCTATTAGTTTTTCCTTATTTGTTTTCCCCTCACCTGAATTGATCCCATGGTCTTGAAACTTTGTCTGTACACCATATTCCAACTGAAAGGAGAGCTCTTTTTTTGTAGGTGGAATGGGAAGATTTTGTATATATAATTGTGCTTGCCTCAAACATCTAAGACTATTTGTTCAAGAGAGACAGTGAGCTTGGTCTGTGTTTTTACTCTTTCAAATTCAAATATTTGAACTAGGTTCCAATATCCCTTCCTCCAAATATTTTGAAGAATGCTCCACTAGGCCTTGGTTTGGCACAGAAATCTTAAAGGGAAAGCTTTCATTTTCAAAACATCCCTCAAAAGGTCGTTCACTTTTTCAACGCAGTTTGAAGGAAAAATACTAAGCATGGACAAATCTGTGGACCAAAGAAGGGAAAACCCCTCCTTTCCCAATTTAGACCTGAGCCCCTCCAATCCACAAGCTGCCAAAGGAAAACCCTCTTAGAGCCTTATCCCATGACCGCTAAAAAGCACTAGTAAACGCAGGAAAAACTGTCGGCAAAAATCCTGCCCCCATGAGCAGCCAGCTTTAAAAATAAAACCTGACCATGCCCCCTTATGCGCATCCCAGCACTTCCAGAAACTGTTTTTTTAGAGCCACTTTCGATGTGTCTTTTAAGCCAACACAAACTTAAGTGGGGACTCCAAAATGTTGTTGATTTTTCTCTTGTCCCCGTTGTGCTTACCTCCCATGTTGTTGTTTTAAAAATTGTGGTTTCTGGATATCGATACGCTGGCAAGCCCACATCATATGCACTGGTCTGTATTTCTTTTTTTTTCTTTTGTTATTTTTAAAAGATCTGTTGTGGGGTGTGCCGTATGAAGTTGCAATGGAAAAGCAGTGACACATCACAGAAACTGGCATTTTTATGTGCATCACAGTGGTGGGGACAACATTTATGCAGAGAACACAGTAGCATCTGTGAGGACACAGAACACCCCCCGTTCCGAATCACGTGATCATTGGTGGAGCAAATCCGCCTTCTTTTAGGAGCCATTTCTTCCAGCCATGAGATAACACTCTTTGTCTCGCTTCCTTCAATGCTGTTTTTGCTTGTCTTTTGATTGAAAAACCTCAAGTTCATCTCATTGAGGACAAAATTTGAGCATTTTCCTACGATTCATCAACTCTGAATTAAATGAAATTTTCAGCCATCTGGATTCAATAAATACAGCCATTTCCAGTATGGCACAGGAGTGGGAAATTCTTGTATCTGTCTGCAGTACTGATAGTGTTTTATAAATACAATTTGAGATGTGGAGCCTGTGGGGGTGGAGAATGAGTAGAAAGCAACAATTCAGTACCACCAGCATGATTACTACATCTAGAGATTCATAGGCACACTTTTAAAAGCAGTTTCCTCAAAGCTTTCAGCTTGGACGGAGACTTTGTTTTTTATTTCCTCCCATATTTGATTTAAAAACACACACACGTACATCATGTTCTGTATGTAATAGTAATGAATCAACTTTCAGATTTTAAAATGCACTGAACAAAGTCCCTGCTCCTCTCAATAATAATAATAATCACATGGCAACAAGTTAATTCTGACTTTTGGCTGCCCTTTTCAGGGTTTTCTAGGCTAAACACTTAGAAGTGGTTGACCATTCTCTTTTTCTGGTGGCATCACAGGACTGCATTGCTTGCCCAAGGCCTCATAAGCCAGCTCTGCTTCAAAGGAGCCACAGTGGGGAATCACTCTCCCAACCTCTACTGAGCTACCCAGCTATGCAGCCAGCTGCTCTACATGTGGAAGAAGAAGAAGAAGAAGAAGAAGAAGAAGAAGAAGAAGAAGAAGAAGAAGAAGAAGAAGAAGAAGAAGAAGAGCTACATAATGGAAAACTGAAAACTGGTCATAATGGGGGGGTGCCCTGCCTTCTGTCTAACAACTCAGCCAAAATGGCCTTCGGTATAAAAGAGTTTCAGATTCATGGAATTTCCCATTTATCAAGTTGGATGGTTTTCCAATTGTTTTGGTACCAAAGAAGCTATTTTTTCCTTAATGGATTACATTAAAGCCAGTTCTAGATTGGGTCTTGAAATTTATTAATGCCTCGTTGCAGGAGGGTATTGTGCCCTCCCCGGTCAAAGAATCCTTTATAAGTCCAGACATTAAAATAACCCAATTGCCAATGGATTACTTTAATAATTATCATCTGACTGTCAATATTCATTTCCCAGGCAAGGTGATAGAGAGGGAAGTAGCCAACGAGCTACAGACCTTTCCTGAAGAACAACATCTCCTGGATCCCTTCCAGTCAAGGTTCAAGCCATGTCATGGAACTAAGATAGCACTGATGTTGCACCATGACCTGCTACAGGAGGCAGATGAGGCAACTGTTCAGGCTCTTGGGGGGGGGGGCTAGCACTGAGCTGACTCCAGTCTTTTCTTTGGAATCATGTACAGCTTGGGGACAATTGTGGGGTTCCTCAGGGATGGAACATCTGTGTGAAGCCGCTGAGGAAAGTCATTAAATGGGTTGGATTATGTTGTCATCAGTACGCACGTGACATGCAAGTAAGTAAGTAAGTAAGTAAGTAAGTAAGTAAGTAAGTAAGTAAGTAAGTAAGCAAGCTTAGCATAGCTTAGCATAGCATAGCATAGCATAGCATAGCATAGAATAGAATAGTTTATAAAACCCTCCATGGCCTGGGCCCGGACTACCTGTCAGAGCATATCGTCCAACGATCAACCTCAGCCCATCCAGTCCAGCAGTCGCGAGCACACACTCTCCGGGTTGCCACCCTGAAAGAGGCCCGAAAGTCCATCACCCGTAATCGGGCCTTTTCGGTGGACGCCCCTTCCCTTTGGAACTCCACCTGATGTGCGCTCTGCAGAGTCCCTGTTAGCCTTCCGCCGAGCTTTAAAAACCCTTCTCTTCAGCGAGGCTTATGGCGGCGCAACTTAACGGTTTTTTTTCCTCCTGCCATCTACACATTTGCCAACAATTACTGCTGCTGAGCTGCGACTACTAGTCAAGATCCTAAGATGCCCTGCTGTTTTAAAATGCCGTTTTTATTGCTGTCGTTGTTTATTATTGTTGTTGTTTATTATTGTACTGCTGTTATATTGGATTGTTTTATATTGTACTGCTCGCTGACTCGCTCAGCTATTTGGAAGCCGCCCAGAGTTCCGTCTTGGAAGATGGGCGGGGTAAAAATTCAATAAAAATAAATAAATAAATAAATAAATAAATAAATAAATAGCATAGCATGGTAAAGGAAAAAAAACCCCAGGAAAATATATTATCAGAACTGGCCACTAGAGGGAGAGAGCTCATGCTATGTATTCTCCACTAGCAAGCATTCAGAGTTCAGTCTCTAATTCCCTCTAGTGGTTGGTTCTAGTAACACTTATGAAAATATATTTTTCAGAATTTTTTTCTTGAATACAGTGGTACCTTGTATAAAGGAATTAATTCATTCCAAATAAAATTATGTTAAGCAAATTTTCCTTTATACAAATTATTAATAGGAATGCATTGAAAACAGAGTAATCCCTAATCGCGACCATTTGTATGTTGTACAGATTTGCCCCATAGACCATTCCGTTAAGCAAATTTCCCCTATCTCCAGAATTTTTTATGTTGTACAGATTTTATGTTATAAACCATTCATTATATGAGGGTCCACTGTATTTGTAATATTTTTAAACCATGGATATTGAAACTGTGGACAGTGGTTATTTTGATATTGGGAGTCCTGCTGTGTATCAAACAAGTATTTTATGATGACTTCAGAGGGTGTAGGTTTTATATCATACATGGGGGGATGAGGAAGTTATATTGGTCACCAGGATGAAGGGAACACTGGTTGTGTTGCTTTTGTTTCTTTTCATTTCTTTTTAGAAATAAAAAGTAAAAAGTAAAAAGTTTTTTTAAGGTCTTAAAACTCAGTGGCCAAAATCCTCTTGATTCAAGTGGGTCTATGCTACCCATGATTTCCTTTGCCAATAGCTTTAATAGGAAGGACATTGAAATTTCTCCCAACATTCAAAATGTTTTTTTTTTACTAGAGATGGGCACGGAAAGAACAATTTTTCATTTCAATTATTCGTTTGTTGTTCTGTTACGTAACGAAACGACAAACGAAAATTGTGATAAAATGCAATGAAACGAACAGAACCACGAAAATTGTGGCCATTACATTTCGTTTCCGTTAATGGCGATGCGCAATGAAATGAGCTGTTTTAAATGTTAAAAAATGCCCTGGACATCCGTAAAAATGCAGCGAAAATTATTTATATTGTATGATAATACCTACCAGGGGGGTTGGGGTCCTTAAAACATTTGTTTTTGTATTCTCCCATCGCAATGTATTTTTCTTTTCCCTTTAAAATGGATGTCGCCACCAGCCACAAAATGGAGGCAAGCCATGTGATGGGATCATGTTCAACCAATAGCATGCCCAGGTTGCAGACTGGGTGGGCAGGTCTGGCAGCCACAGAGGGCATAAAAAGGTCTGGCAGCCCCCATCCTCCTTGCAGTCTCTGGTGGGAGTTAGGGTGGGATTGCTGTCTCTGCTGCAACTCTAGCTTCAGTCCTGCAGCCTCCCTGTGTGCGTGCGTGTTGCGTACCTCTCGGTGAGTACCCTCCCTTGCCCTGCAGTGCAGTCACTCTGCGGCTGCCTTGCACCCTGGGCAACGCCTGCTGTTGCCTTTGCAGCCTCCCTGCGTACCTAGTCTATACTGTGTCTCTGCCAGCATCCATTTTTTTAGTGTTTTCCCTCTGACCTGGAGCTTTGGGGGATGCCTGCGCATGGAAATGCTTTAAAAATCGCGCAAAAAGTGGGTAGAAACGACAAACGAAAAATGAAAAACGGTAACAAAATTTTTCAAAAAATTCACGACAAATGGAAACGAACCGAAACAGACCTCTCAACGACAAACGAAGAACCGAAACACCATTTTTTTGTTTCGTGCCCATCTCTAGTTTTGACATATAACAAAGCAACAAACTTGCCAAAACCTTGAGAGGGCAATTACTTAATGTTAGTCTGAAAAGAGCAGAAACATTTGCTGTAATCATCTACTGTACTTCTTCTGAATTTGACCCAAATACATTGAAGTTCTTTTAGCTGAAGAGATATACTGGTGTATATGCACTTGTAGGGCCCACTGATTCGGTACTTCTCATGTTTTCTCCCTCAACATATAGTCTGTAAAAGACAATATACTATTTGCACATTTCCCTTCTTCCTTTTGTTTATCCTTCCATTGTATGCATTTCTTATAATCATTTTGCAAGAAATTTCAGAATTCATTCCTCCACTGTCATGCTATGCCAATATTCAGCTCAAACAGAAGATCTGAGTATATTGACACTAAGTAAAAGAGGAATTTACTTTAAACTGCATAAATATTAAGAATACAATGATCCTGAAACTACCTTTTAAAAGACTGAACAGGGATCGTGTAAATAAATTAGAAAGGAATATAAACAAAACAATGAGTTTTGTTAATGTATGTGTTTTCCTGTTCTATTATTTCCAGGATAGGACAGAAATTTTGCCTCAGTCTCCAGTCAGTTCCTCTGGGCTTTGTACCAAGTATCTTTAAGATAATGATTATGTTACAAAAATAACATAGTCATTATTTTAGTTCATAGCCCCAAACTGCATGGCGATATGGGGGTATCTTCCTTGCAGGATGCAGGCTTTCACATTTGACTGAGCTCATTGTTAATAAGGTGTGCCTCTCAATGATACTCCGGTATTCTTTTCAGTCTTCTCTATTCTTCTTCAGCTTTGTAAAATCAATATTTCATATTGGTCAACTGCATTTTCATACTTATTTATTTTTAAATCACAAGTAGTTGCCAACCATCTTCACCCAAGTAAGGCCTCTTGCTTGTTGCCCCCTTACCTAGCTGCCCTGGAAAACAGTCTAATTTTGTGTGGCACATTGCCCTATCACTACAGACATTATCATGACACCTGATCGTGTCAATGGTGTTTAAAAAAAAACTGGGGTAATTTGTTTCCAAAAGTTAACATCATTTATGTACAGTAGCTCTGCCAGAGGACTTGGGGCACTATTACTTTATAACACCCACCCACCCGCACTGGAAACATCCCTGCCCATTGGCTATTGGTAACAATACTGTTCTGAATATCTAAAAGGTGTTCCCATGTATACAGGTTGCTGAGATGCTACAAGATGTTATCAGGAGAAAAGAAAGGCATTAAAATGTTTGGAATGTACACCTCCCTGCTCTTTTCCTCTTAAGATTTCAAGTATTGAAGCCTATACCAGAACTGTGATTATGTATCTTTTTTGTTCCAGTTTCTGTTTTTGAAATCATTCTATAATAGACCTTGGCCTCTTGCTTCCAAACATACCACTTCTTTCACCACATTGTTGAAATCCTGTTGCTCAATATAGTAGGCAGGCATCACTAGGGTAGGCCCATTGAATTTGTAAGGATTTGGTGCCTCAGCTCTTCCATAGGTTTCAATTAGCAGGCCCATTAGAATCAATAGAAGTTATGGAGGAGTTCATTCACCAAAGTCTCATCAATTCAATGGGCCTAGTCTGGAATTGCTTTCTATGCTAAACAACAGGATTTCAGCCAGTGTGAATATAAAATTGAGTAAAATGAACGAAAATATTTTTATCAGTGGTGCTCACGCTCTACTACAGGAATTGTTGTTGTTGTTGTTGTTGTTGTTGTTGTTGGTGGTGTTGTTGCTGCTGCTGCTGCTGCTGCTGCTGCTGTTGTTGCTGTTGCTGTTGCTGTTGCTGTTGCTGTTGCTGTTGTTGTTGTTGCTTTAAAATCAGTCCTCATCAATCCAGCAGCCCTGGCCATGTTGTGTCCATTTAAGTTAGTACTACCAACTAATAAGGAACAACTATTGCTTATTACTTACTTACACACACACACACACACACACACACACACACACACACACACACACACACACACACACACACACACACACACACACACACACACACACACACAAAGAGAGAGAGAGAGAGAGAGAGAGAGAGAGAGAGAGAGAGAGAGAGAATGAGATTAGTAGTATTTAAAAAAACAAAGTAATTTTCTTTGTTTTTTTTTAAATTAACGCTGTCACTCCTCATTTCTAAAACAAACAAACCCTAAAGTATGTAGCGATAAACACAGTAATACATGTGTGATGTGTAACAATACAACAACAAATCTATTGATTATATCATGGTACTTCTGAGCTCAGTCTATCATACACAGACGATAGAAGAGTTTGAGAGAGCTGCTGCTGCTTGTGCTGACATTTTCTACCCTCTCCTGCCATTTAGTTTTACCTTTCGTATGCCCAAGTATATGCATGTTTCTATTAGCTGCCTGAATTCTTCTTTATTTTCTTTGTCTGCATTTGTCATTTTATCCATGCAGGTAGTAAATTATGGGTTAACAGCCTTTGGGCCATGTAGCTCTTAAACTACAGTATATGATAGATAACAAATTAAATAAGAGTGTTGCGAAACCTTTAAAAAATGACAACATGGATAAATGTTATGTACATTGTGTATGGGCTAGACAGATTGAAAGCAAATAGCAAGTGACTGAGTGGAAAAGAAGAAGCCGAATCCACAGAGAACAACTGCTATGATATTTTATTCGGATTTAACAAGCAGCACATTGAGTACATTTGATTAAGTTAGGTCTGTGGGAAAGTAATGTGAAATACTTTTCTGTAATAAGAGCCTTTACTGGATGTTGTTATCTCCTCCTGACATCTAAAATCAGCATTCTCTTGCTGACTCCAAACATATTCTAATAATATACACATTTGACATGAACAAAAATACACCCATTGCAGTGCAATATGTTTTTCGTGGCGAAATCTTATCACAACATTTGATTTGGAGCAGATCTTCAATGAGCGCTTGAAAGCCAATGACGAGCTACTGTGCATCATTAGTATCTTTGTATCTTTTGTATTTCCTTTCCTCCCAGCTTTCAAGTCAATGGCATGTACACTGGCAATCTAAACAATGTATGCTTAGCTCCAAAGCTACGTAAAAGAGAGAAAGGCGCAAAGATGGGGCTGTTGTCAAACTCGCAAGAAAATTACGGGGCAGAAGAGTCAACAAGAGACAAAGAATGCTGACAGATACCTAGTTTTGATAGGAAGACTGTAAACAGTACCATAATCCTGCATGGGATCTGTGGAAGAAAGGGAAGGGAGCCAGTTGGAAGGAAGGAGACAGAGGGAGGCAGATCATTATCATTAACACTGACTGGGAGCGACAGCAGCAACTCCAGGATTGAGTTGGGAGTTCTTCCTTCCCTGCCTGGAGACATCAGCATCTGAACCTAAGACGTCCACTCACCAAGATTTTGCTCCATCCCAATCTTTCCCAGTTGCCTTTTTTCTTTATTGCCTTCATTTTATATTGGACTCCGCGCCACATTTTTTGCCTGTTCTTATGAAAATGAAGCGAGCTGCTTAGATGCCCTGAGCACATCTGATCTTGCCTGACCTCGGAAGCTAAGCAGGGTCAGCTCTGGTTAGTACTTGGATGGGCGACCACCAGGGAATACCAGGTGCTGTAGGCGCCTGGAGTAGGAACTGGCAAGCCACTCCAGTATTCCTGCCAAGAAAACTCCATGGACATAGGATCACGAGGAGTCGGTCACAATTGTAACAACACAACAGCAGATTAAAACAATGCAATGACTAAGCTAAAACTTATAGTATGTTTAAACTTCAGTCTTCGTACGATAGACGGTAGGGTACACAATTCTATTTAGTAGTGTAATTATACAGTTAATATGCCACTCAAATTCAAAATAAGGTAGTCTGGGGGTCGAATCTATAATATTTGCAATGCCCGTATCTCTTTGACTGTTTTCTGAAGCTCTGTATCTACTATGTTTAGAATGTCCATGGATGTGTATTAGGCATGTGTGTTGTCTTTGGATGAATGTGCAACAATGGACCAAGGTATCTGTATGATTTGCGGGCTACTACAGGGCAAAACAAGGAGCTGCTGTTCATCCCTGCAGTGAACAAACACCACAATGAAGCTGCCCCATCCCATTCTTAATAGATGATCAGTGATTTAAATTGAGGAAAGAGGAAGCTGAATGTAATATAGGAGGTTGAGCTGATGGCACCGAAAGAGGGGGAGAATGAAAGCTGCTCGCGTCCCCACCACCAATCACACAGTAAAGACCAAGATCTCCTATGATCACTGCAATCCGAGCACTAAAAATGGCTGACATGGAGATTAACACATTCTCTCTCTCTCTCTCTCTCTCTCTCTCTCTCTCTCTCTCTCTCTCTCTCTCTCTCTCTCTCTCTCTCTCTCTCTCTCGATTCCCTGCCTGCTTCCTCTAGCCAGTGTCTCTGAGTGGGCACCCGCCAAATGGCCAGGGAACAGTTCTGCAGCTGTTGTCTGAACTGGGTGCAAACTGTCAAACCAGTGATTCATGCCCATTTCGAACATAGACTAAATGCTCTTGGATTCAGAAAAGGTTGGGGGTCTTCCATACACACTTGTGTGCAGAACAGATCAAACCTGTATAGCAATCTAAGAGATGTTATTATTTCCAGTGATGAAGCAAAGACTGATGTTCAGTTCACATTTATGAATAGGAGTTGAGGGTTTTTATGAACTTACCATAATTTTCTATTCTGGGTGTTCTAGACACCTTATAGGCCCCTTGATAATACCCAAGTTTGACACATTTGGGAGAGGGTCTAAAGTAGAAGGCATTGAGGATTAGCTTTCCTTAATTTCACCTAAATGTCCTGTTCAGAAGGAAAGCTCCCAGCTATTACCAGGGCAGGGTCAAGGCATGTTGGCGCAGCTTAACCTAGCCTCAAAGCCTTCCAGATGCATCATGTTCAGGGTTTTTCCCCCAACTGCTTGTAGGGTGTGCAGAACTCCCACAATGGAGAATTATAGCATTTGCAACTCAGAAAAATAAAAAAAAATCCTATCCCAATTTATATATTGAATGCTTATGTAATCGACATGTTGAAGAATCAAAATTGTGCAGTTTCTATGATTCGTTCCATTTTGGTCGATTTAAATGTCTTCTTTCTAAAGGAATTTTAAGCATTGTATTTGCCACTCTCAGGCTTATTCAGTGGCATCCCTTTAACACTTTAGTCACTGCTTTTCAAGCCAATTCATGAAAAAGTCTGGATTTGATTTTTTTAAAAAACAGTGACATCACTTGATAATGATGCAATATATTTGGTGCTTCTGACCACTTAAAAGCCTTCTGTGATGTGTCTGCATTGCATTTTGTAGACAAAGTTGCTCTGTCTTGGATGCTGTAGCAGTGCAGTGGATGCAGGTCCTGTGAATGTGACTTTGCCCCTTGCTTTTCCTGTGCTGAATCATGGGTTCTAATCAGTGCACTATCTATGTGGACAGGATCCATGGAGAGATGAGGGCCATCACATGTGTGGTGGATTATTGTCCTTCCTGGCTTGAGAGAGTTGAAACAGTAAGTGTCTCCTTGCTACAACATGGCATTTCCTCATGCATAAAGGGGTCAGGAGTGAGATCACCTTTGAAAAAGCCCACCTTGAATCCCACTATTCCAGACAATTATTGCCCAGTCTCCAAGGTAACATTTTTGGACAAAATATTGGAGTATGTGGTGGCTTTTCAGCTCTGGGGTCCCTGGATAAAATGGATTATCTGCAGCCATTTCCCCCTGGCTCCAGGCCTGGTCATATGACAAATACAACTTTGAATGTCTTGATGGCTGACATATACTACAAACTGGATGGAGTTGTGTCCTGTCACTAGATCTCTCAGCATATTTCAGTACCTTCATTCATGATATCCTTCTGGAATAAGACTTGGGGATCCTGTTTTGCAGTAGCTATGGATATTCTGAAAGAGGTGATCTCAGAAGGCGGTGCTGGATGAATCCTGTTGAACACTTTGGACTGTGGTGTCCCTCAGGGTTCTACTTCTCTTCCATGATGTTTAACATATCCATGAAACCACTGAGATAACTTTTCTTGCATTCTTGGGTTTGGTGATACTAGCGTGTGGAAGGTACCCAATTCTGTACTTCCTTTCAGGTTAACTTCAATGACGTTTTTCCTTTTCTGCTGTTTGTATTCCATAATGGAGTAGATAATGGTAAACAAACTCAAACACAATCTAGACAAGACAGCAGTGCCCGTGGTCAGCTGAAAGACAAATCAGGGAAAAGGAATTCAACCCATACAGTTACTGAGCATGGGTCAGACAGGAAAATTCAACCCCCCAGGTAAAATTTAGTTCAAGCAGAAAGAACTTCCAGGATATACCTGTAGCACTGGAAAGTCTAAAGAGAGAAAGAGAGAAAGCAAAGAATATGCGGAAATGTGGGACTTAGGAAGGATGAGATTTCAAAGATAGGCCTAATGAATAAATAATATTCATTAGGGATGGGCACAAAATGAAATAATTGTATTATGTTTCATTTTGTTTCTCCTCCCACATTTCCTTTCATTTTGTTTCATACGATTCACCCCCCAAAATTCATAAAAAATGAATTTTTTATGAAACAAAATGTGTGTGTGGGGGGGTGAAAGCCCCTTCCTGGGCAGCTCACCCCTCCACCTGTTCTGGCACCCCTACTTACCCTTCTTCCTGGGCTCTTGCGCTGGCGGAGGCCTTTGGTGGTGGTGGTGGCAGCAGCAGTGTGGTGTACCACCAGGCCGCTTGCCCTATTGGGCCAGCCAGGGCCTTCAGTGACTGCAGGATGGTCTACCGCTGGGCTGCTCAGCTTGGGCATGTGGCAGTAGCAGCAGAGGAGGAGGAGGAGGGGCAATGAAGGAGGAAGAGGAAGGGCAATTCAGCAGTGGCGATGAAGGAAGAAGAGTAGACAGAGTCTAAGGCTGGCCTGCTGGGCCCGCTCTCGCCCTTTCCGGCCTGGTTGGGCGGTCTCAGCAGAGGTGGCAACGGTGGCTGGACACCAGCAGCAGGTAAGGCACCAGTTTACAGATGGAAAAAAATGGTTCATTTCAACAACAACAACAAAACACCATTTTGTTTCATCTGTAATGAAATGCTGCTTTCTCATTTTGTTTCATTTCATTACGTAATGACACAATGAAACAGCATTTCATGTTTCGTTTTGTGTCCATCCCTAATAAATAGAGACCAAACTAATATAGATTTTACTGACGTGTTCTGGTGTAATTCACAAGGATCCAACAGAAAGGAAGGAGGGTGATAGTGGAGAAGTCCTCCTGTTCACATGTAGGTGAGGAATGACAGGTCCAACTGACAACCCTGCAACTCTGGCTCTATACAAGCTATTTCCTTGAGAGGGAAAAAGTAAGAATCAGTAAGTTCTAGGTACCTGCATCCTCTGCTCTCTTATTCTAATCAGGAGGCCAAGTCTCCTAACTGTACAGATGCCCAAAGGAGTTAGAAAAATAAATAAATAAAGACACGAGCTTTCTAAATTAGAAACAAAAGCTGCTTCTCATTTTCTGCATTCCCCTTCCTCTCCTTGTCACTGCCTTTCTCTGCTCAGGTTAGTTCTGTTCTCTTTTCTTTCCTGGATTCCACCCAGCCTTCAGGTTGCTGGGAATTTTACTAGATGGGTAAAATCCCAGCTCTGTTCAAAGTCAGTAAGGGTTTTGCTTACTGTAATCTGTAATCTTCAATTAGTTTGATTTTAGGAAACTCAGTCAGACATCGACACAGATTAGTCTGATCTTAAATGAACTAGCTGAACTAGTCAAACTAATTGAGGTAGAAGTTTCAGTTAATCGAAAATGCAAAGGAAGTACATAAATCAAAAATGAAGTTTGAAAGTCCTCAAAGGGTGTGAATTATTATTTGGGCATTTTAGTTCAACTGCAAAGCATTCAGCCATCAATTTCTGTGCATGTTCATGGCATTGTTGAGCTTTGGGGATTTTTGTAAAGCAAGGCAAGAAAGCACCGAGTGACATACCTTCGACCAGCGATTCCTTACAGCATAAGAATCCAATGCATATACAGTACAGGGCATTGCAATTACAACCAGTATTAGAAGGATATCATGGGAACTGCCAATTTCACATTAAGTGGGGTTCAGTGGAATGAATGGAAAAGAGATGTAAGGATATTTATTCAAATATAATGAGGTTAAACCACTGATTCAAATTACCATAAATAGAACATATGATCATTCTAAAATGCAACTATGTGACATCTCTCCCACTGCTCCCACTTACATTTCCACTTTGTTCCTGTTTTTCTTTAATGGGGAGGTGATTCTTCAGTAAAAGGTGTTGATAGCAGCAATACCTTGTTCCTGCCTTTCTCTTACTTTTTCCTTTCCAGTGGTTTGGGGCAAACTTTTGGTGGTAACAACATATATGAATGGATGTGTCTGCCAGATTCATTTTCTCTCATTTCATAGAAACAGGTTCACCCCTCACTTGGTTGACACCTGTTGCATTTTTCCACAGTGCTAAAACCACCATAAAATATGGTGAAGTTATTAGATTATGGGTCAGAATGATAAAGGCTTGGGTTCAAAATCTGCCATGGAGCACATGGGGAGAGATTGAGTCACTCATTATAATCTACTTCACAGTTTTCATGGGTTTGCTTTGCTTGGTTTATGAGTTTCCCTACAAGAAACTGATCTGACGGTAACCTGCATATTAAATTACAATATCCAAAGAAAGAAAGAAAGAAAGAAAGAAAGAAAGAAAGAAAGAAAGAAAGAAAGAAAGAAAGAAAGAAAGAAACCATACATAATCTCAAAAAGTAGCAGCCATAACAAAACAGACAACTTTAAGACAGAGGACAGACTGAAAATATAACAGCCTCAGTAATGAAAGAGCTTAAAATAACAACTCCACGGAGCTAAAACCACCATAAAATATGGTCTGGTTGCACAATTATGCATACTTTTAAAAGCTGAGAGAATAAAATGATATTTTCTTGGCACTGGACATATGTTCACTTAAGTGCCAGGCAGACCTGCTTGGAGACGCCATTCTCCTGGGCCACTGCTGAAAACGCCCTCTCTGAGGTAACCACTTACTGTACTCCAGTGTGTGGTTGCGAGAAGAAAAGAAGCACCTCAGAGGGGCAGCATATTATATCAAGTAAATAAATACAAGTTTTTGCTCTCTAAGCAAAAGTCATAGCCCTTAGCTTCCAAAGAAACACAATTAAACCCATATTGTGCCTTCATCAGTTTCACTTCCCATGCCACAGTGCTTCTAATACTAGTCATTAAAAATGGCTTCAAATGGAATGAATACAATTGGGAAGAATTTTCCCTCACTTTCTGGCCTTGAGGTTTTAAAATGTCCATGCTTGCTGTACGCTCAATGTGATTCATCTGTTAGTTAAGAGTTTCAAGGTGTACCGCATCTCCCTGGGAACAAGCTTCACGACTTATTATCCTAAATAGTTAGTCACTCAATTCCATTAGCTCTAGCTATGGAAAGAATGTTTTGCTGGCTTGGAAATAATTATGCTGAATATTCACCATTTTCTTGGAGGGTTAATTGGGGAAAATGAAATAGTGTTTTGTGTAAGAGCAGTTATTAAACTGAGAGTATGTTGCAGTTAGAGTCTCATTTCGGATCAGCAAAATGATACTTTGTGCAATCGTAGCTCTCAGCTGTGGGGTTTTGTCCTTTAATGATCGAGCTTTAAAAGGACAAGGGGAAAATGTTTATCAGACTGCAGTGAACTTTACCATAGCATACTTTTGCTCTTAATCTTGGCCCAAGCCAGCCATGACGGCAAATGAGCCTCCATGCACAACAAACAGCAACTCCTTCAGGCAATGACTTTTGATTGTTCTGCTCATGAGAGACTCTGCCCTATATGAACAAAGAAACTTTAACTGTCCCCTGGCCCTATTAAGCAGGTTCTTACTCTAGGTCATGAAGGAAACACTTTGGCAATGCAAGGTGATAAATGCTGAGGGGACAAAATGGCAGATAAGCATCAGAGTGGACTTCAAGGCTCAGCAATATAAAATGGTAATGGACAAAATGCAGTTCAGCTTAATTGAGACCACTGAAGAGAATGAAACCCATTGCTAACAAAGAATGTGTGTATGGGGTCTGCCTCCTAGATGAATCTAAATTCCTTCCCCAGCTGACTATATTTATATATTGGTTGACCTTTTCTTTTTTGACTTGTACGCAGAGATGTGAAGGCTCTATGTCCTGACACAAAAGTCTCCCTTGTAATATTTAAGTTCCCTCATACACCAGAGCCATTGCTAGAGATTCCTGTTGTTCTGAACCTTTTCTTTTAGTCTTTTAAAGACCAACCTAGCTGGCAGGTTCCTAGCATTGTCTTGATACTGCAATATACAACTAACATGTTTGCAGGAAATAAAGGTGCTACATGGTTACCATTTCCCTCCTTCCCAGAGGTCTCTGCAAAGGATGTGGCAAAGCAAACTATGGCCGCGGTCATACCTGCGTTTTCTCCATAGTTTCCCTTTGGCTAACTGCGCATAAAAAGATCACGTCCTAACTGTGAAGAGAAGTAAATTCCTGTCCCGGCTGACCACGTCCCTCGAACAGCAGTTTCAGCGAAGTTTCCTAAACCACCGCCAGGGGCTGGATTTAGAAACTTCACTCGAAAATGCTTACTTATTTGCTTCTGTAACCACAACAGGACACAAAAAATACGCAGTAAAATCAGTTGTTCCCCTTTTTCAACAGCTTCCCGTGGAAAAAAATGTGAAGTAGACAGGTAGAGACAGAACCAGAATAGGAAAATATGACACAGAAGAGAGGACACTAACTGCACATTAAAAACCACGCAACTGCCCCCCCAAAAAACGCATAAAATTTATATACACAGAGAATGGTGGTGTGACCGTGGCCTATGCAGACTACTTGCAAGCATTGCTTAATCCTAGCCTGCTATTGAGAGGCTGGGAACCGGTTTTCATTGAAGTGTGTTACATATGATCCAGAATATGCACACTCAAATAATTGAAATAATACACTCAGTTTGCTGGTACAACCCACAATTTTACAACTTGTTTTGTTTGTATTTTCTGAATTTTTTAGATATGTTGGAGAGAAATTAGCATATATGGAAAGCTCAAACTGCGCGCTGGATAAATGCATACTAATCATGTCACGCTAAACACAGTTCTTTAGTATTCACTCAGAACAATCTATGCTAAGATTACCGAAGCAGCAACCCGAGGGAATAAACACATACTGCCATCTACATCCTTATGTCACAGAGTTTAATTCACAGTTGTGGTTGTAGATCACTCGGAAGTATTTTGAGAAGGAAGGAATAAAACAAAACAATTTAAAACAAAACAAATAAACAAAACAAAACAAAACAAAACAAAACAAAACAAAAACAGGCCACAGGACAAATTTAGTTAGTCTAACCTCAACTTCTTCCTCAACGGAACAACACCAGATATAATCTCTAAGGCTGATGCAAAGAAGTTTGTATGCCACTCAATACCCATCACTCAGTGAATTTCGGATGAATGTGTGAACTGTGTATTCATACAAGGTGTCATGAAGTGACAGATAAAGTCTCTATGTGATGATGGCTGTTTTAATTGTGAGAATCATCTGTTGCAGTAACTGAGTGACAAACAGGCACATGGAAACTCACCCTTCTACTGTAAGAAATTGGAATCGAACAATCAAAGGAACAGTCCATTATTGTGCTGTTTGTTGGTATAACTCCATTCTGGCAGTGAGTACTGGACAAAATAAAAGAAATATTCTTGTCTGAGTGAATTAATAAGGCTCTTTTTGTATTACCCAGTTTTCATGTAGAAGTTTTGTTTTGTTTTTTTTTAAAGAAAAATCCCTCTCATCTTGTGCAGTATAGCATTTCTTTTCTCTGATATAAAACCTCACCTGGCTTATTTGTGCATTAAACAATACTCTTTTTAAAACAAGGCCTAACACCTCTGTTGAGAAGATTATTTAATCACTAATTACTTTTACACAGTTTCCAAGCCAATGGAAAATGCACAAGGGTAGAAAGAAAGAAAGAAAGAAAGAAAGAAAGAAAGAAAGAAAGAAAGAAAGAAAGAAAGAAAGAAAGAAAGAAATGCCATGCTCCTCTGTTTTTTTTAATCTGTTAAGTGTAGAAGTGGTAGAGATACTCAGCTGCCATAATGTTGAGCCATTTGATTAGTATCAGCTGTGTAGAATGGCCTCAGTCTTCTTAATATACTTTTTTTGCCCCATAAGACACCCTTCCCCCAGTAAGGAGAAATATCTGTGTGTCTTATGGGGCAAACGCACCCCAACCGGGAGACACCAGACACTGCATCTCTATGGTCATCATTAGAGATGGGCACGACTCAAAAAAATGGTGTTTCGTTTGTCATTTGTCGTTTAGGGGGCCGGTTTCAGTCCGTTTTCGTTTTTCGTGATTTTTTTGCAAAAAAATTCATTTTCATTTCGTTACGTAACGAAATGAAAAAATGAAAACGAAAAATTGCTGTTTCATTAGCATTCATTACAGTTCAATGTATTTGCCGCAACGAAAACGAAACGCATGACAAAATTTCTGTTGTTTCGTTTTGTTTCGTTTCATTTTGGAGACAAAATTTGTTTTTCGTTTTGTTATGTAATGAAATGAAAAAATGAAAACAAAAACGAAAAATTGCTCATTTCGTGTCCATCTCTAGTCATCATGGGGGGTGGTTACTTTCTAGCTGCATCTCTGTGGTCATCATAGTGGGTGGTTACATTCTAGCTGCATCTCTATGGTCATCACAGTGGGTGGTTACTTTCTAGCTACAACTCTATGGTCATCATGGTGGGTGGTTACTTTCTAGCTGCAACTCTATGGTCATCGTGGTGGGTGGTTGCTCTCTAACATTTTTCTTATCTCTATGGTCTTCAATTCAGCCAAATGATCTCTGTCTCCTATTCTACAGAACAAAACAATCATGCAAGGTATGTTTTTTTTTAAAAAAAACAGCTGTGTGGGGAAGCCTCTGTTGCAGCTGCAGCTGGGGCTGGGGCCTTGCACTCAGTTTGGAGGACAATGCAAGGGCCAGAGGCTTCCCAGCATGGAGACCTGGGTGGGGGATTGGTGGCTTATCTTCCCATTTTACTTTCTAGCCATGCTGCTCCGGGCCTCCTGAGAGCAGCATGGCTGGGGAGTACCCACGAGGCTGGAGCTGTATGGGGACTGCAGTATGTATGTGTGAATATATTTTTTCACACATACATACCTCTAAAAACTAGGTGTGTCCTATGTCCCATTGCTTCTTATAGGGTGAAAAATACAGTATATTAAATGTCTCACATGTATTTGAAATACTTCTATATAACTTGCCTTCTAGTTTCATTTAGTGTTTATTTTGTTCCTCCGCAGTGCAAGACTATAATATCTGTCTAACCAGAAGTAAATCCTTAGAGAGAGAGAGAGAGAGAGAGAGAGAGAGAGAGAGAGAGAGAGAGAGAGAGTTTTTACTCTAATGCGAGCATGCAGAGGATTATGGCCCTGGCGTGTTGTATCACATGCACAGTGACTTTTGTTTGGTTACATTTGAAAGAGACATTCATCCGTTTTGTTTTGTTTGGAAGGGCAGAAACTGGGAGCACAAGGCCTTGGAAAGTGCCTGGGGATGTCCTTCTGCCTCAACGGTGAAGGTCATAGCAAGAGGTGCTAAACTAAAGTGTTGGGAGAAACCATTCATTCCTTAGCACAAGAAGCTATACCAGCCACTGGACTGCATAATTAAAGAGCCTTGGTTAAGAAACGGGCATGGCCTCAACCTATCTTCCCTCTTCAACAAGGAAAGCATTTTTGCTGGCCACCTTGTATTCTGTTGTTTCCTTCCAGATGTGGTCTGTATTTTGTCTCCTGGCAAGGCACGCTATGAAGATGAGCATTTGTGGCAATATATTCCTCCTCATGCACCCGCCATGCCTTTCCATGCTTTCAGAGCACATGCAGGAAGAATGACCAATAAATCCAGGCATGGGGCATGAATTAGAATTTCATCAATAGCTCCGTCTGGAATAGAATGACTGGAAGGGTCATTTACAAAGAGACAATGCACTGTACTGCAGGGAGGGTGAACACTATTGAACTTTGGGGCTGGGAGAGAAGCAGAAACACAAATAAACGAACTTTTAAAAATGGGTTCTGTGATCTTGGAAAGCTGTCATTTGTTAGGGAGTACCATTTTCCAGATAACGATGTCCTTCATGGATCACAATAAGGTAAATCACTAGGCAGAGGGCCTTAAATATCATCTTATTTTCATCTGCAAAAATCCATGACAACCTGATTTAATCTAATAAACTGGGGGATTCTGAAGGTAAACACCCTATTGTGTTACACTAGTGGTTCCCAACCTCAGATTCCCAGATGTTCTTAGACTAAAACTCCCAGAAGTCTTCACCACCAGTGGTGCTGGTAAGGAGTTTTGGGAGTTGTAGTCCAAGAACATTTGGGGACCAATCGACAGAGACCCCAATCGAAAATTATGGGATCACTGAAGCACATGCATTGCCTTTGTAACAGAAGCCTGGTCTTCTTCATTATAGAGATGCAAAAAATAATAATTGGACCCAATGGTCTCATTGACATTCCTATGTTTTTCGTTTCACAAGGCAAGGTGCTGAGAAAAATGTACGAAAGTTGCAAGAAATACAATTGTGAGGCCTAGGCAGCCATTCTGACAAATGAAATGCATGAAAAACACTGTGAATATTTGAAATGCATAAATCTGATTAAATGGCCATATACACCACATGTTAGTTAGTATGAAGATGCATGCATTTGGAAATGTCCCTAAACAAATGTACACATAAGGGGAAATGTGTTTAAATGCATATGAAATTCAACATGAACCTCCCTGTCATCATGCAACCTGAGACAACAGAAGGAGGGGGGGGGCAATAGATATAGGCAAATAGTTTTGAGAAGCATCAGACAGTTTCACCTCCTTAGTTCATAGGTCTGCACAGTCACAAAATGGTCATTGCTCTTTGCCAATTGTTTTGATTTTTTAAAAATCTCTCCTCCAGTTTTATAAGCTTTGTACCTTAGAGCTCATTAAGAGTTGTGGGGGATTCTGAAACTGACAAACAAGCAAGTTCTCCGAACTCGGACTGCAGAATATTTTTCAAAACATCGTAAGATATATGTACTACCACACTTGATCTTAGCCAAAAAAGCTGAGAAGCAATAATATATGTGCCAAACACAATATGATTTCTAATATGTCCCTTTCAAAGGGAAGAGGTGGGGCTCATGTAGCCCATAATTTGTTCATGGACCAAAACTCCCCTAAGCTCTTTTCACTAGTGGGGGTATGTCATTTGGAGCAGGCATTGCTCTACAAATTCCAGAATTCATCACTCTGACAACCTTACCTGACAAACACCTACAGAAACTTAAGCATGGCTCACCAGGGTGAAAGACCTGGGAAAGAAGCCCTACGATAGACCTACCTCCACCTTGCTTCCTTTTGGGTGACTTCAATGTGCCTGTCAGGGCGGGACTTTCCGGAGTGGCTCTGGATTTCATGGAGTCCATGGCATCCATGAACCTGCTCCAGCATGTCATCGGACCCACCCATAGATCCGGGAACACCCTGGACCTGGTGTTTACCTCTGGGTCTGTGGATGCGGATCTGAGGGTTGGGAATCTCCCCTCCCACCCCGTGTCATGGTCGGATCATTATTTGCTGAATTTCTCCCTGGGGATTGCCACCCCACCCCGCGGGGAGACTGGCCCCATGGTGTGGGTCCGTCCTTGGAGGCTTCTGGACCCCATGCAGTTTCTGGAGGCCTTCAGGGACATTCCGGACAGGTTGGCCGACGATCCGGTTGACGCGCTGGTGAAGAGATGGTTTGGTAATGCCTCTGGCGCAGTTGACCGGATCACCCCCAAGCACCTTATTTGTTGCCAAGCCCGCTCCTCGCCATGGTTTACAGCTGAGTTGCGGGCGATGAAGCAGGAACGAAGAAGGGTTGAGGACATATGGAGGAAAGATCGAACGGCTATTAACAAGGCTGTAGTTACTATCCAGACCAGGTGCTATGTCAGGGCAATCAAGGTGGCTAGAAGATCCCATGTCACCTTGAGAATTGGGGAGGCCACGAACCGCCAAGCGGAGCTTTTTAGGGTTGTTCGGGACCTCTCCAATCCTGGTCAGGGGAGGCCTCCTCCTAGTGATTTCAGTAGTGAGTCCTTTGCAGCCTATTTTAAATCTAAAATTGAGGCCATCCGGATTGATCTGGACTCCGGTTCCAGTACTCGGTCCCCGAGTATCCCTTGCTCTGCACTCCTCCAATCTCCTCGGTTCATTGAGTTTGGGCCTGTGACTCCTGATGAGGCCTCCAGGCACTGGCTCATTGCCGACCTGCGGCTTCTCCATTCAACCCTTGCCATTCCTGGCTAATAAAGTCTGCTGGGGGGAACAGGCTGGAATGGGCCATGGTTATAGTGGCTGCTTCCTTCAGGGACGGGATATTGCCCGATCGCCTGAAGGACACCGTGATCCGGCCCATTCTTAAAAGACCAGGGCTGGCTGCCGACGATCTTTCTAATTATCATCTGGTAGCCAATGTTCCCTTTATAGGCAATGTGATCGAGCAGGTCGCCACAATTAGGCTCCAGTGGTACCTGGAGGAGGATCAGGTCCTGGATCTGTTCCAGTCTGGGTTTAGGCCACAGCATGGGACTGAAACAGCCCTGGATGCATTACATGATGACCTATTGAGAGGGGCTGACAGGGATTGCTCTACCCTGCTGGTCCTCCTTGACCTGTCAGTGGTCTTTGATACTGTAGACCACGGTATCCTTTGGGGCCAGCTATCCAAGGTGGGTATCGGTGGTCCTGCCTTGTGCTGGCTCCGGCCCTTTCTCGGCAGCCATGCCCAGAGAGTAGAGGTGGGGATGTTTTGCCGGCCCCATGGACACTCTCTTGTGGGGTGCCCCAGGGGTCGGCGTTATCCCCTATTCTCTTTAACTTCTACATGAGGCCGCTGGCAGAGCTCATTCGGAGTTTTGGAGTCTGCTGTCATCAGTATGCTGATGACACACAGCTCTATCTCTCCTTTTCCACCTCTGCAACAGAGGCTGTGGACACCCTTAACTGCTGCCTGGACACAGTCGTGGAGTGGACCAGGATTAACAGGCTCAGGCTCAACCCTGGGAAAATGGAGGTTCTTTTCCTTCGGGGGTTCCCGGAGGGGTACAGTGGCCCTCTCCCCAGTCTGGAGGGATTGACCCTTCAGCTGGCGGATCGAGTGAGGAGTCTGGGCATTGTCCTGGACCCAACTTTGTCCCTAGAAGCCCAGGTGGCTGCGGTGTCCAGAGCAGCCTTTTATCAGCTTAGGTTAGTTGCCCAAATTCGCCCGTACCTTGACGTGGACTCCCCCAGGACAGTGGTGCAGGCGTTGGTGATCTCGCGGATCGACTACTGCAACGCCCTCTACATGGGGTTGCCCTTGACCCTTATCTGGTGATTGCAACGGGTACAGAATGCAGCAGCCAGGCTTATGGTAGGTGCGAGCAGATGTGCCCGCATCACCCCCATCCTGGCCTGCCTGCATTGGTTGCCCGTTGCTTCCGAGGTAAGGTTCAAGGTCATGGTTTTGGTTTACAAAACCCTCCATGGCTTGGGACCTATCTATCTGGCGGAGCGGATCTCCCAGAGACCAATCTCATCCCGGCCAACCAGAGCTTCGTCTTCCCTCTCTCTTAGAGTGCTGTTACCGAGAGAGGCCAGTAGGGCTTCCACCAGGAATCGGGCCTTTTTGGAACAAGCTGCCAGTTGAGATCAGGCAAGCAGAGACACTGCCAGCCTTCAGAAGGCCCTTAAAGACCTGGCTCTTCAGGCAATGCTTCGGGGCCCTCTGAGCACACTGTAATGGTTTTTTTTGTTGTTTTTTTAACTGCGGACATCAGTTTTTCTTGCCCGATTTAACCTTGACTTTGATCCTATCTTGATTAGTGGTGTAATGTTTATTTTACTTATTTTTGTGTGTTTTATATGGTATTTCTATACTGATTGTATTCTGTTTTGACTGTTTATTATTGCTGGGGTTCATTTGTATTTGGGTAGTCGCTGTTGGGGTGACGTCTGTACAGCGCCCAGAGTTACCTATGGGAAAATTGGGCGGTTAATAAGTATAATAAATAAGTAAACAAATAAATGTTCAAGCTGTAAGCTTCCTTATTTAATAGAAACCTAGACAGAACATGTCCACGAAGTCTTCCCCTTTAGATCTTTTACTCAGATTAGCCACACTTTGGTGTCCATAGTAGAGATGGGCACAAACCAGAAAAAAATGTTTGTGTCATAACTGGTAATTCATCAACACTGATGAATCACAAATCAATGATTTTTTTCTGTTGAACTGATTTTTATTTGTAAGTTCATCTTGCTTTGGGGGAGAGAACACCTATAAAATGCCCCCCAACACCTAAATGTGGGAGTTACCAAAACTGCAAAGAAATGTCCACTGACTCTCCTCTACAACCATAACAAATTGGGTGAAATTTGAATTTGTTTTTTTCACCCCCAAAAGGGGGGGGCTCCTTTGGAGGGGTGTATAAAGAGGTTGCAGAAGGCAAGGACCAAAAGGGGGTCGGTGAATCGATGATTCAAAAGTCACTAATAGTTTGTTGATTTATTTTCATATAGGGTTGTTGCATTCAAAGAATATGAACTGACAAATAAGAAATTTTAAGCAAATGATTCATTTTAAAATTTGTAGTCTATAGGTGTCTGTAGGGAGGAAATTGAGAATATGTTATTCAAAATATATGAAATGGCCGTCTCTAGTCATCATAGCCAATGGCAAGCAATGACTGGAATTGCAGTTCAATAATACTTTCCATATTGCTGGCTTTTATCTTCTTTGTATATTAGAAGAACTATGGTGATGGCATAGCTTGTCTGAAAAAGAAGCTGCCATTCATGCAGCCTGCCATTGGTTCCCTAAGTGACCTCTTAAACAAAAACATGCACATTTTTATATTCTTTATAGGAAGAACAAGTGGGTACAGGGTTGCTACAGAATTCATTGTGTGTAATGTGGCACAGCCTACTCTCTTAGTGCTGCTCCTTTTAGTATGCTACCATTGTACTCACTGAAAGCTACCTAGTCTAGGAGAGAGGGACTTTTAGCTTAGAATGTATTGTGTGGATGTGGGTGCAGGTTTAAGTTCACATATGCAGTTGTGTGTGTGTGCAAACAGACAGACAGACAGACGGGCAGGCGGGCAGGCAGGCAGTTAGATAGATAGATAGATAGATGGATGGATGGATAGATAGATAGATAGATAGATAGATAGATAGATAGATAGATAGATAGATAGATAGATAGATAGATAGATAGATAGATAGATAGATAGATAGATAGATAGATAGATAGATAGATAGATAGATGAAACCCAGACTCACTGCAGGAGGCCCCCTCAGCCTTTGTATCCTCACCTTGTCTCTGTCTGACTGAAAATGAAGATTTGCCCACAGCGCTAAGGCACTTACTGCATTAAGGGAAAGAGGCTATAGTTCTCTTCACTGCCACCATCTCCAGCATCATTCAAAAGGCTGTATCAATGCTGGCTTGTCATACCAATGTTTCACTTATTTTTGGCGCCCATATATCTGTGAAGTCTCCTTCCTCCAAGCCACTGCTACAGGCGATTTGCTGCAGTCTGGAAAACAAAAACCCTCTCATATGTAATAAATGGAGAGTACTGTTACAAAAGATCCAGCTAATGGCTAAGAAGGACGGTTTCCCTAAGCTCCATCAGGCATCCTCACAGACTAGTGGCTGGGCCTTTGAAAAAATAAGGGGAAAGAAACAAAATGAAAGATCGAAAAGATGGGCGAGCAATGATTCATGGTTGGATAATTGCTCTACCTTCCATTGAAATTCTTGCCAGCAGGGAGAGTTACGTACCATTCTTGGCTATAACAAACACAAAAGCTGGGCATATTGTGACTCAGTTCCCCTCATTTTCCACCAGATGCATTGAACAAGTCCTAGAATGAAAGAAGGAGAAACATTTAGGTTTCCAGATGCAAATGCTTGTTTGTTTGTTTGTTTGTTTGTTTGTTTGTTTGTTGGATTTCTCTACCACTCATCTGGCAACAGGGCCAACTCTGGGCATTTTACATCACCAAAACAAATATACAAATAAGCAAAAAGCCAAAAAAAAAAAAAGCTACAAAGAAATAAAATCAAACAAAACTGAATAACATATTGACAAGACTTCTAAAACCAGTATAACAATGTTAAAAATTTTGGGTGGAAAGAATGAAGTCAGAGTTGATGGGCTTAGGCATGGTAGTTACGTACCATTCTGTGGGAATGCCTTCAAAAACATCCAAGTTTTTAGAGATCATTTTAAAAATCCCAGGGAGGGGGACAGGCATATATCAGGGGAAAAGCTGTTTCACAAGCGTAGAACAATGGCTGAAAAAGACTGATTTCTCATTTTATGCTTACCAGCTTCTCCTGGACCTAACACCCTCAAGGGCCTTGCCTGGGAGAACCAGGTATTGCCAGCAGAAGGGGGAGATGATGTGTAAAGTATGAGGTCCTAAACCATTAGGGGCTTTGTATGTCATTGCTAACGCCTTGAACTGGACATGGAAATGAACAGCGCTGGGAGGACTGAATGGATGATGTATGTTGACGTTTCCTGTTGATGTCCCCATAACTAGTGTGGTTGCTGTGTTCTGGACCAGTTGGATTCTCTGTGTTAGCCTCAATGGCAGCTGCATTATTTATTATTATTTATTATTTATTAGGCTTATATACCGCCCGTCTTCCCGGAGGAACTCCGGGCGGTTTACAAGATAGAAAAATACTAATAACAACTATGAATAGAGCGGTTAGACAATTTAAAACAAATTAACACAAATAAGCAAACTGAACAATGAAGAGTGGCTTTACAGATGGCGGGGGGGGCATGTAGAGATCATTGCTGTAGTCCAGCCTTGAGACTACCTGTGCATGAAGCAGCATGGTGAGGGCCCTGTTGTCCTGATATGCATGCAGCTGGGTGATTTCGCACAGATGGAAATGGATTGAACCGACTATCTGGCACTCCATGAATAGTGTCAGATCCAAAAGAATGCCCAAGCTGTGAACCTCAATCTGAGAGGGAAGACTCCCTCCCTCAAAAGAGAGGGAGCTTCCCAACCTGATGACATCAGGGCCCCACATGCACAAGATTCCCATCTTGCCTGGGTTCAGCTTTGGCCTATTTGGCCTCATCCATCCCAGCATGGCATCAAGGCAGCACTCAAGGGATGGGATAGCATCAACTGCAGAAAGTGGAAAGGAAAGCTAGAGCTGTGTCTCATCAGTGTACTGGTGACACAAAGTTCCAAAACACCTGATGACCCCTCTCAGCAGCCTCATATAGGTGTTAAATAACATTGGTGAGGTGTGGGGTTCCACCCCTTTGGAACCACGCATTTGAGGGACCAGGAGGTGGACTGCATCTCACCAATCTCCACTTTCCAAGGTCAGTTCTCCAAGAAGGATCGGAGCCACACTAAAGAGACACACCACCAATACCTGACTCAGAGAGCCTCCCCAGAAGGACAGCGTGATCAACAGTATCAAAAGCTGCTGAGAGACAGAGGAGAACTAGCATGGACATTTTACCTCCATCAGTCTCTCTCCACTTTTGATTTAAAGAGGGCCACAAAATAGTTGCAAAAGGAGACGAACTGAACTTATCTTATCTATTTTACTACTATTTATATACCGTATCCTATTGCTGGTCACTGACCATAATAAAGTTTGATTGATTGAGTTGCAAAAGGTGCTACTTGGAGGCCTGTACTTGAGACCAGCACCAGATTGCCAACGATGCAAAAGAGTTAGGTCTGATCTGGGCAATGAGGAATGATCTTCTGGCAGCTTTAATTTTATCTAGATCAGTGGTTCTCAACCTGTGGGTTCCCAGATGTTCCTGGAGTGCAACTCCCAGAAGTCTTCATCACTAGCTGAGCTGGCCATGATTTCTGGGAGTTGCAGTCCAGAAACAACTGGGGACCCACAGGCTGAGAACCACTGACCTAGATAGAGGTATTTAAATTGGTCTCTTTCAAGACCCTCCTCCAAATGCTTCCTAGCCTTCTCCTTTTTTGCTTCATCCCCTGAAGCTGTTGGCTATGCCAAGCAGCTGGTCAAACTCAGAGGTGGACAGAGTTTCAGGAGCAAGAGTGTCAGCTACCCTGGTTCCAGAAGCATGCCAACTGTCCACCAGAGCATTGACAGGAGTGCCAGTCAGATCTAATGGTTTCTCATGGATGGTATCCTGGAATCCAGCAGGATCCAGTAAACATCTTAATGCTCCCAACAAGGGGGAGGGGAGTGCCACTGAAAGGTTGCATTTTACGAGGTGGAGGTCCAGCAGTGACAAGGGAACCATCTGAAAATCAGTCACCATTGGTCTATTCTTCTCCTGCCCTGAAGAAAACATCAGGTCTAGTGTATGGACAGCTATGGGGGTGGGACCACTGACATGCTGGGACATGTCAAAGGAAGTCATAGTTTCCAAGGAGCTGGTTCTGTAATCCATGCCTCGACATGAATGTTGAGATCACCCAGAACACAAAATCTGGGAGATCTCAGCAATGTCACTGAGACGAAGGAAAGCAGCTTTGAAAGGGAAAGTGCTGGATTGCAGAGAGTGTGGTATAAAAGCATATAATAAATACGAAATACAGCAGGACCCCAGTATCCGCTGGGGATAGATTCCAGGTCTTCCAGTGGATAACGAAAATCATGCATAAGAGAGAACACCAATCCCCCCTCCAGAAAACCTGCTGTTTTGTGACAGTAGCTTGCTGCTTTGTGACAGTGTCTTGCTTTAGAGATGGGCATTTCATTTCACAAGGGGACTGGTTCTGAAACAAAACACATCATCACAGCTGGCACTCACAATGAAGTCCCTCTCTCTGGAACAAAATCAACTAGGGATGGGCAGGAAACGAAAAACAAAGTGCTCTTTTGTTGTTTTGTTATGTGACAAAACAAAATGAAGCAAAATGAAATGAGGAAGCGGCATTTCGTTATAGACAAAAGGAAACAGTCATTTTTGCACTGAAATGAACTGGGAGCTTAGTGGGAACTCACTCTGCTGCGTGGCACCTGGGATTCGAACCACCGAGCTGCTGACTTTGCAGCTGACAGTTTTCTGAGCCTTAGTCCGCTGAGCCACCACGCCCTCATGTGATTGAGGACTCTGCAAAATCAGGATTCCCAGTCATGTGCAGAGGATCCTGTAGCAGACAGCTTTTGAGATTGCTGCTTTTTACAGGAAGAGAATAGCAAGTGAGGGGAAGGGCTAGGATTCTTCCTTGCTCACATATTCAGATATACCCTGTTTTGATTACCTTATGTCAGGCATGTCCAAAGTCCGGCCCAGGGGCCAAATTTAAAATTTTGGTTCGTCCTCAGCCACTTCTCTCTGCTGGCTCAGCCTGTCACTCATGTCTGCTGGCTGGCCCTTCCCCGTGCTGGCTAGAGACACCAGCTTGCAGTTTTATGGTTTGCCTGCCCTCCCTGCCTCCATCCATCCGCTCAGCCACCCGCTCAGGCTACCCGCCCCTGGCTCTGTTGCTGCAGCATCTTCCCCACTCCCTTGCGATGGAGGGTAGCATATGCGAGCAGTGGTGCATCTTGGGTGTGTGTGGGCTGATTCCCAGGCCATGAATCAGTCGCTGGGCCGTTGAGCGCCTTGAAACCGGAGCATTAGGGGCTGTTGCAGATGCTCATGGACCAGGCCCTTTCTCTCCCCCTCCCTCCATCAAGTTGAATGGTTGGCCCCACACATTTTCACCTCACCAAATCTGGCCCTCCTTGCAAAAAGTTTGGGCACCCCTGCCTTATGTGTCTCTTAGCAGCCTTGTGGCGCAGTGGTTAAACTGCTGTACTGCAGTCAAAACTGTGCTCATGACCCAGGGTTCAATCCCAGGTAGTGTGCTCATGGTTGGCTCAACCTTCTAATCTTCCAAGATTGGTAAAATGACTACCCAGCTTGCTGAGAGGAGGCGGGGGACAATGTGTGGCCTGCATAATTAAACGGTAAGAGAGTGCTTTAACTGGTTTAGGGTAGTATATAAGGGGCACATTTTATTTTACTTTTTTTTTTACTTTATTGATATGCCAGTTTTATATTCAGTGAAGTACCAAGAATATACAGTAGTGAACATATCATTCTTCTTTTCTGCTACTGAATTTCTCCAGTTTCTCCTCCCACACTTTCTATTGCTGCTGCTGCTGCTAATACTATTGCTATTACTAATTAATTATTGTTATTATTTTTGATAAGACAACAGCTGCTTTCCTTTTTGGCTTCTGTTAATCGCCCTCTCTCTGGGTCATAAGCCTCTGGCGGATGCTCCCATGGAAACCTTTCAAATTAATGGAGGTTGCTATTTCATACATTGCTTTGCTTTCTGCTAATCATTACAAAAAATACATTTGTTACCCCAGTGATCACAGGAGCATAGGAGCACAGAGGTGCACCTACTCTTGCGACCCATCCAGAGTACATGGCATTAGTCTGGGCCATTTTTACTAGTTAGAAAGGAAAAGAAAAGTAAATTAGCTGCCAGGGAGATCCATTAGCAATAACAAAAGCAAATCCAAAGCAATAGTTAAAAGGGAGTAGGGGGGGAGTAGGGAATGTAACATATTTCATCTTATCTCCTCTCCTTTCAATCCCAGTGCTTCAGGGCATAAGCTGATTGCCAGCTGAGGCAGTGAAAAAAAAATTCCCCATTGTATAGTAGTACATAATTAGATGAATTGTGGGGGTTGTAGGATTTGTCTGAAATAGCCAGCATTAGCCACAGTCACAGACAGGAGGACACTGGATTAGATGCATCATTAGTCTGGCCTTACTCTGTACTCACTGGCAGAGATTCTGAATAACAAGGTACCACTGGAGTGGGCATGTATGTGTAATTAACAAGGTTCTGTCTGTCAATCTGGCTTTACCCTAGCTAAAAAAAATAAGTAAATATATAAATAAATCTGCCTTCTCTCTCTTGTCTGCTGTGTAAAGCATAAAAATAGAGATCTGGTTGGCTGTTTAAAAAAGCAAAGGGAACAGCCTTTAAAATTATTTTTTTTAAAACCCCAGTAATAAAACCTTGCCATTTACACTGGCGTGTGGGTGTTTGTTTTGCACGTGGGTTGTTTACTTGTTTAAAGCACGGTGCATAGGATTCAACAGCTGCTCGCTTCAATGGCTGTCTCCAAGTCTGCCTTTTTCCATCTTTGGCAGATCACCCAGATCCGCCTGTACTTGGACGAGGCCTCCTTGAGAGCAGCTGTGCAGGCACTTGTGATCCTGAGGATAGGTTATTGCAACCCTCTCTAGGTGGGGTTGCCCTTGACCCTTGATTGGAGACTACAGCATGTACAAAATGCAGCGGCTGGACTAGTGGTTGGTGCGGGCAGATATGACGGCATCACCCCAGTTCTGGCTCATTGGCATTGGTTGCCCATTGTGTCCCAAATAAAGTTCAAGGTACTGGTTTTGACTTACAAAACCCTCCACGGTTTGGGACCTGAGTACTTGACAGAGCTGATCTTCCAGAGGTCAACTGAAGCCTGACCCACCAGAATGTCAAAGGTGCTCTCATTCCGTGTGCCCTCCCCCAGGGAGACCCAGAAATTGATCACTCAAAACCGGGCCTTCTTGGTGGCTTTGGAACAAACTGCTGAGTGAGATTCATCTTGCACAGTCCCTGCCAGCCTTCAAAAAAAGCATGCTTTTTAGAGAGGCGTTTGGTGACCATTAGGGTTTTTTTTTTTTGGGTTGTGTTTCATTTTGTTCCGCCATCTTGCTGAGTATCACTATTATGGTTTGTTTTGTTTTGTTACTTTTGTTATTATTTTTAATTGGTTGCCATGGTTTTTTAAATTGTTATGTGCAGTTGTTGTACACTGCCTGGAGTTCCCTTGGAAAGATGGATGGTAAATAAATAAATAAATAAATAAACTGACTTGGAAATAGCTGACACTAAGATCTCACTCTTCCACCTACCCTGCAGGTTTTGGTCATCACAAGATGCCTGGCTTTTCAACTCCCCTCCTGATTCTTTTAGCCTGACAATGATGTCTTATAGTCAACACAGCTGCAGAGAAGGCAAATAACAGTCTGATTTGACAGTGGAACATAACCGGTTCTATTCTTTTTTTCTTTCTTTTTCTTTTTGTATCAAGGGTGGAGTCATTCAGTTCTGGTTTAATACTCTGGGAACCACAGGCTGCTCATGGCTGGAGTGACATCCACCAGCTAAGGACACAATCAAGTTCTTCAACAGGAAAGCCCCAGCTTTTGGGGTCGAAAAGCACAAAGAAAGCTTTTGGACAATCAGCTGACACGGACCAGAAACAGACATTCAAGTCTATCACTGGAAAAAAAGAAAGTCTGAACTCATGTCACCATTTGAGTGTCAGGAGGACACAATTTATTCTCACCCCAAGATTATGCAGATGAACTTGCTTTCATTTGGTGGTTGCACATCAGCATTTCAGCCCTTAATCGGGGGGGGGGGGAGTTCCTTTGAAGTCTGGTAGTACAAAATGAAAAGACCTCACCTCTCTGCCACACATTAATGTTAGACATGGGCACGACCAGAAAAAATGACATTTAGAGTTTTTGTTTGTCGGAACGGGTCCGTTTCGGGTCATTTCCGTTTGTCGCGAAATTTGTCAAAAATTTATCGTTTCGTTTGTCATTTGTCGTTTGTTGTTTCCACCGTGATTTAGCACGATTTGACTTCCCAGAGCATAGGGGCGTCCCGCAATCAGGGCCGGCGCTAGGTGTTTTTGCACCCTAGGTGGTGGGTGGGGTGGGGGGCGGGTGGAGGGGGGAGGTGCAGGCGGGCAGGGGTGACGGGGTGCCATGGGTGGGCGACAGGGCGGGCCGCAGGTGGGTGGTGGCACGGGCGGACGGGTGAGTGAGCAGTTTGGATATCACTTAGGAAGGTTAGAGGTTCTGTTCTTGGCTTGCACCCCAAATGTGTGTGTGTGCAAGCAAATTGAAGTTGGGAAAATAGAAAATAAATGGTAGTATATAATATATATTTTAAATAAATCCACACCTCCTACTCCCAGTCGAACCTCCCCGTTTATCCAATATCAGAAAAAAATCCTCACAAACTGCCAGAGAAGAAATAAAGAATAAACTGCTATTCCCTTCAGCAGACAAAGCTGCAGGGAATCAAAGAAATTGTTTTCTAAATTCAATTCCCTGCCTGCCTGCCTAACTTAAATCCTAAAGCCTCCAGCCTCCCTCCTCAATCTCGATCAGATCACACCAGCACCAGCAGCCAGCCCTCCTCCCTCAACCACATCCATACACCCGACTGCGATTTCTGGAAGGTGCCTCGGCTTTTTATGCCCTCCGAGACATCCAGAAGTGTCAGTCAAAAACCTGGCGATGCCATTGGTGGAATTGTTCAAAAAAATTGCATGGTCCCATCCCATGCCCAGCCCAAATGGGCAGGTCTAAAAAAATAAAAAATAAAATAAAATAAAATAAAATAAATATGATGTTGTATTGCTATAAAAAACCCACTGCTGCTACTATAAAAATTCAGGCATTTATAAATTTCACATGTTTCTGTGGTGATTTGGTGTGTTTTTTTACCATGATTTCAAAAGAAAAATTGTGGTCGCCATTTTGGATCCCCCCACCGCATGGCATGGGGAGACGACGAGGATGACCCCCCCAGCCTGATGCAAGCAGCCCAGAACAGGAGAAGAGGGGGGAGGCCAGGGACCCCCCAGAAATCACCCCTCTGGTAGGTGGCAAAGCCTCAGGCAGGCATATTTTTGCCTGCTTTTTTGGCCGGGAGTCGGTTTTTTTAAAAAAAGCTTTTAAAAACTTTTTCTGTGTTTCGTATTGCACGATCGCCGCGATGCCACAAACGGAAACGAAAAACCCGACCAAATTTTTCTTTTTTCGGTTCGAGTTCGAGTTCTGACGGCTTAATTATCGTTACCGTTTCTGTTACATAAAGGAAACGATAACCGAAAACGGAAACGACAATTTCGCTGAGTCGTGCCCATGTCTAGTTAGTGTTTTCAGCTCTATAGAGAAGAAATCTCCAACATTTGCTTCTAGCCACAGTTCAACCAGCTTTGGGATATTTTATTGTCTGCGGTAGAAACTGATGTGTTTAAGCATCTGCCATGCCATTTTTCTACAAACAATTTTAAAAAAGAGAACCTGATGGTATATGCCAAAGTGAATTTGTTTTGGAAACTGCTACACAAATTTGTTCACTTTGGCCTGCAGCAGATTTAGTCTGCACACGTAACAAAGAGTTGTGGGGCACATTAGAGATGATCACATTGACGGCAGCCTGGTTTTCATGTAGTACAGCCTACATTTGAACAGCCTGGATGTTAGAATGAATTGTTTATGGTTCCACATAACTCTTGGTCACCAAGTTTTGTCAGCACTTACATATTGTTGGAAGTGTCCCATCAGCAGAATCAGGAGGCAGACTATCTTCCCTCTTTATCAGAATGTCTGTGCCACAGCCAAAGGCTGGGAAATTCTCGTGAATCTGTTTTTGAATCGTACGTGGAGCTACTATTAGGAAGACAGGATTTTTTTTGATGTGCAGACTTTGATCTTCAAGATTATTTTTATGTCTTTAGGTTCTTTGCTGCAGCAGACTAAGACAATACTGCCTTCTCAGTTCATTTATAAAATGATGCATAAGAAAAATAAGGGAGCCAGACTTACTGTATTTTTCCATATTGTTAGAATAAAAATTGAGGGTCCTCTTACGAGTATAAATGGAAGTAAGCCAAAGAGAGAACCATGTGGTTGCGAAACTGCCCATACCTTGTCTCTGCAGTCATCTTACACATAGGGGCATCTTATAGATGGAAAAATATGTGTATTCGTACAAAAATGTACATTCCAGATATACAGTGATGTAGGTAAACACTGCTATGCACCATGATGCCACTTCCAAATTTTGGTAAGCCTAATTGGGTTTTCAGAGTATGTCGGAAGTTCAAGGAGTGGTTCACCATTGCCACATAGCCTTCCGTCCTTCCGACAATGGGAGAGATTAAGAAGGTGTAACATCTGATTAGATGTTGTCATATCTACATCAGTTCCATTAATACCTTAGGCCTATGAGAAAAACACAGCCTGAAATCACTAATCACACCTCCTAAAAGATGCAGTCAGCCATTTTAGAGAAACTCATCAATAGATACACCCCCCCCCACACACACACACAGAGAGAGAGAGAGAGATGGATGGATGGGTGGGTGGGTGGGTGGGTGTACTGTAGATGTGGATGTAGATGTAGCTTTAGGATCTAGAGGAGCAGATCTCTAAGCTCCAAAGGGTGGCACGTGTAGTCCCAGACTTCTGGAAGTTGTCTGCTTGTGCCTCCCAGGCCAACTGTGCACAAAAAGAATGCTCAGGTGAGCGCTCCATTGACACAATCACTCAAATATGTAATGGAGAATCTCCCCATTCCCTCCATGCCTTCATCGTTCCATTTGCTGCAGGATGTGGGAAAGGAAATTTTCAGCAGCTTTTGTAAGGAAAATTTCCAGGATTTGAGACTGTGAAACTATTAGTGCCCCTCCCTTAGCTGCTGGACACCATCCCCACCCCACCCAAAACATCACCACAATGGGAAACATTGCCTTCTGGGACTACAATTCCTCAAATACTGTATTATCCATCTATAAGATGCAACCTTTTATTAGATATCCCCCACTTTTTAGACCCCCAAATAAATAAAATTAATAAATCCTCCTTGACGTCTTCTCCACCCCCACTGTTACCTTTCATATCCCTGTTCTAAACACTCCTCTTGGCTTTTGTGAGTTGTTGCTGTGATCTTCCCCTATCTCTGGAAATTTTTTCCTTTAAGCAGATTTTCTGTTAAACAAACCGCTTGTTATACGAGGGTCCACTGTATTGTCATGCTTTCTCTAGGGTTCACGGTCTCCCTTCTGCCCTGTTGGATGGAGATGAAGGAGTCAAGTCTTATTTCATTCAATATAGCCTTTGCGGAGAAGAAAAAGGCAATTCTCCATCCTCTTCTGAGGAAATGTGCTGGAAGGCTGTTCACACAATATATATAGAACATTTATTGGCCTGTAAAAAAACCAATCAATCCCAGTGTCTATGGCTAAATTTCTCTTCGAGAGCTTTTACATGACCCCTAAAATTCGAGGCAAAGGGCTCCCAGATGCTAAGCTTAAACTTGTTTTCCCACCAGCTGTGGACTTTAAAAAAAATTAAGTACGACCACACCTACCTAAGTGCGCCCCAGCGCATTTTACAAGTACCTGATCTCCGGAGTTTAAAAAAAAATCTGATGCGGATTATGAAGCTGTGGATGCCGTCTCTCCTTGCCTTCTGTTTGTATTTTGTCCCCACCACCCTTTTAACAGCCTGGAATCCCTATGGGGCTGCTCCGACGGCAGGCAGAGGTGAGCCTGCATTCTTTTCTCCTTTTTTTCTCCCTCCCCTCACACAGACAGGAGCAATGGAGTGCGGAAGGGTGGGAACACAGGAAGCAGAACAAACCCCCATGTTCTCTGGTCCGAATTTAAGTTGCCAGCAGATTTTAGAGGTCGTGTAAAAGCACCATTTTCTGTTGTAAGACCTTGTAACGGAAATAGGATGATGGGGCATAGTGTGATTTATAAGGCTCAGTATTAACTGCACATTTTCAGCTTTTTGCTCAACACTTATCTAAGGAATGCAATAGCCTAGTAAAAATAAGCCAAGTTGCAGAAGATTGAACAGCTACCATTGGACAATTGTTTCACGTGACCTCTGAAAACTGCTCGGAGCTGGGGAAAAGAAAAGTTTATACTTAAGGCTATGAGAAAAAGGTTTGCTTAGAATCCAGCTTCAAGATGTAGACAGCTAGAGTTTCGTCCTAGCTAGCCTAGGTATTGTAATTTTCATAGTATTATGCTAGTGAGAATATCATAGACTTTATTATTCTCAGGCAATATTATATGATTGTATATGATAAGCATTTTTATATTTTCTATTGATTTCCATTGATTTTTATGAGTTGTTTTTTTCATTTTTGTAACTTAGAATAGTGAATAAAGAGATTTCATTAATTTGATGTTTTCAGGCCATTTGTTTTCTTTAAAAGAATCCACAGGAACTCAGGTAAATTCTCGGCCAGAGACACTCGTACCCCTGAGTTTCATTGTGTGTGTGTGTGTGTGTGTGTGTTGTGTCATTACAGTCGTGACCAACTCTTTGTGACCCCATGTCCATGGAGTTTTCTTGGCAGCAATACTGGAGTGGCTTGCCAGTTCCTACTCCAGGCGCCTATAGCACCTGGTATTCCCTGGTGCTCTCCCATCCAAGTACTTACAGACCTCATAAAATAACCCTATTATTTTAACTTACTGCTTTTCTTAAATATTTGTATATTTAAAATATTATGCTACTATTTTGTTCTTATTCTTTTTTCTGGTCTAACTTTGGTTTGAGACTACATAATAATAAAGAATGGTTTTCTTCCTTGTTCACCCTTAAAGTATCTAATAGCCATCCTCACTCTTTCCCCAGTAGATAACAGGAGCTCTAGTGAATTATAAGTCTGGTTTTGTAGAGACAACCCCAGAGGTAATGACTACCCCTTGCTAGGCAGTGGGAAAAGGCCACTGGAAGAATAAAAAGTTATGTAGGAACATTATCTTACTTCTCCCTTCCACTCATAAGGCAGGGCGCTCCAGGACTGTGAGGGTGTAATTCTCTTATGCTCCATGCTAAGCAAGCCAATGGCTGGTAAACCCTATGCTTATTCCATTAAGATCAAAGCTTTCATTTCCCCCTTTTTCACACCCATTGCTGATAGTAGAGGGAATAGTCTTGTATCAAACACAAATTAGACCCAAGTATGTACCATGAAAAAGAGCATTCAGCAACTTTTCAGAACCAACTTTTCAAATGTGAAAAGTAACCTTCTATAAAAGTCCAAAATCAGCACATTTCTCTGCTCAGCCAAAGGGCAGCAGCAGTTTTATAAATGATTTTTTTGCTATATTTAAAATGCAAATGATTTGCAAGAACAAAATCCTTTTCTTGGGAGAGGATTTTCTACCTCCTTTCACCTCCAGCATGGAAGCGGTGCTACAGAATTGTAGCATTCAGGTGCTCTGCTACTTCAGATTATTTTTTGCTATCTCCAAATGTAAGCTAAATCCACATTCCTTAACTGGACTTGAAAAGATTCTGCAGACATACCAAAGTTGCTAGTGACTAAAGTGTGAGTGCACGTGCACACGTGCTTGCACACAAACATGTGCACATGTCCATGTGCACATGCTTGCTTTTTTAAAATTTAAACAGTTGCGCTACAAATTCAAATCTAGCGATAGGTAACCTGACACTAATAATTCCTGATCATGAGCCAGAAATCTCATGCAAATCATATTCCAAAACATTTGAAGGGTTCAACAGTTCATAACCTTGGTCAGTCCTTTAGCTTTATTCATTCTGTAACACGCGTGTACTGGCAGGAACATGCAGAGAAGTGTAGGCATGAAGTGTGTTGGATGAAATGGACGAAATCTTAACTGGGGATGAACATTCTTATTTAAGGAAAACAGCATTGTCAACTCTGTGTGCATATGCCATTGTGTGCCTGTCACTCCCTTTGGAGAACTCCTCCAACACAGCTGGGATGCAAATGTTGTAAACAAATGAATAATTTAAAAGGTAACAAAATGTTTTCCGAAGATAGTCAGGAAAAGGGTATGTGAAGTCCAGCTGATTATGCCTCTCCTCCAGGCCAATCCCTCCTCCTCCCAAGTCCCAAAGATATGCCAGTAACCCCCATCTATATATGTCAAAGTGCATTCCATGATAATTTGATCGTTTGACTGCATGCACATTCATGTTTTAGAATTTGCCGCTCCTTGGAATGCAGGAAGGTTTTCCTTTTTGGTCCAAGCTTTCTCCTAAACAAAATATGAAAAGATCTCACTTACGTATGAATCAAGTAGAGAAAGATGAACAGATAATATACTGAAAGAACCCCCACAAAATGACCATGATTTTTGAGAAATGATTTTTGTTTTTCACTTGCCCTATTCTAGTTTTCATCCATGGCTACTTTTTCCATCATCCAACTTGGTGGCATCTGCTACAGGTAGAGATGGGCACGAAAGAGAAAAATGGCATTTTGGTATTTTGTTTATCGTTGAGAGGTCTGTTTCGGTTCGTTTCCGTTTGTCTGGAATTTTTTAAAAAAAATTGTTACCGTTTTACATTTTTTTTCGTTTGTCATTTCTACCCACTTTTTGCACAATTTTAAAAGCATTTCCGTGCGCAGGCATCCCCAAACACCCCAGACCAGAGGGAAAACACTAAAAAAATGGATGCTGGCAGAGACACAGTATAGATTAGGTATGCAGGGAGGCTGCAAAGGCAGTGGCGGGCGTTGCCCAGGGTGCAAGGCAGCCACAGAGTGACTGCACTGTGGGGCAGGGGAGGGTACTCACCAAGAGGTATGCAGCATGCACGCACACAGGGAGGCTGCAGGACTGAAGCTAGAGTCGCAGAGACAGCAATCCCACCCTAACTCCCACCAGAGACTGCAAGGAGGACAGAGGGCTGCCAGAGCTTTTTATGCCCTCTGTGGCTGCCAGACCTGCCCGCCCAGTCTGCAACCTGGGCATGCTATTGGTTGAACATGATCCCATCACATGGCTTGCCTCCATTTTGTGGCTGGTGGTGACATCCATTTTAAAGGGAAAAGAAAAATACATCACGATGGGAGAAGACAAAAACAAACGTTTTAAGGACACCAACCCCCCTGGTAGGTATTATCAGACAATATAAATAATTATCGCTGTGTTTTTACGGATGTCCAGGGCGTTTTTTAACATTTAAAACAGCTCATTTCATTGCGCGTAACGACCACAATATTCGTGGTTCTGTTCGTTTTGTTGCATTTTCATCACAATTTTCGTTTGTCATTTTGTTACGTAACGGAAACGACAAACGTAACGGAAACGAAAAAATGTTCGTTCCGTGCCCATCTCTAGCTACAGGTTCTGCTCATTGCCTGCCTGTCTTTGCTATGTTGCTTTCTTCTTTCTCCTTTTCAGTCTCATTCAGCTGTAGAGCATCCTCAGAATATATTTTCATTGAATGTTAAGGGAACAGGCCATGAAAGGTAGAGACTGTTAAGCACTCACATAGAAATAGGTCTGTTTAATTATTCTTTTTTACTCAGATCTTGACATTGAGATATATTCGCCATTCAGTTGTGTTTTTGACATGTTACATGGACCCAATTTTTCCTCATCTCTATGGACCCCCATTTATCCCTGACTTTCTCTCTTCAGGTCTGTTAAAAATAATAGTCCTTACTAGAGATGGGCACGGAACGAACAATTTTTCGTTTCCGTTATCGTTTGTCGTTTCTGTTACGTAAGCCTGTGGCTGACTTGAGAGCATCATTCCATCTCATATTTGGTCTTCCCTTTACCCCTGCTACCCTCAACCTTCCCAGGCACTATTCTCTTTTCTAGAGAATCCATCCTTTACATCAGTGTTTTTCAACCACTGTTCCGCGGCACACTAGTGTGCCGCGAGATGTTGCCTGGTGTGCCGTTGGAAAAGCTGAAGAATATCAGCTTTGTGTTCAGCCAAACAGGCCCAGGTTGCGCACTGAATAAAGTATTTTATAATTTTTCATATTTCTGTTTACTTACTATTTCATAATAAAGTAATTATAAAATACTTTCTTTGTGTTTATTTGATTCCTATTCAAGAGAATTACTTTATATATAGTCAATATAGGCACAGAGTTAATTTTTTTAACATTTTCTAATGGTGGTGTGCCTCGTGATTTTTTTCATGAAACAAGTGTGCCTTTGCCCAAAAAAGGTTGAAAAACACTGCTTTACATGATGGTAAGGATGTCTCAGCTTCCTTCAACATTTTTGCATCCAGAGATTGTTCAGGATTGATTGAATCAAGGACTCACTTGTTCATCTTTCTGGCAGTTGGGGATATTTGTCAAGCTCTCCTCCATCACCCCAATTCAATTGAACCATTGTTACCCCTGTCAGCTTTCTTTACTGTCCACCTTTCACACCCATACATGGCCATCACGAAGACCACCGTGTGAATAATCTTGGTCTTGGACTTCAGTGACACATCCTTACACTTGATTATCTTTTTAAAGTTCCTTCACTGCTGCTCTTCTGAGTCTCAGTCTTCTTCTGATTTCTTGGCTACAGCCCGCCATTTCGGATGATGGTGGAATGAAGGTAAATAAAACCCTTGAGTATATCAGTTTTTCATTGTGTTAAAGATGTATTGTTCCTCTGTACTCATGATTTCGCTCTTCTTGGTGTTCAACTTCAGACCATTGGCACTTTCTTTCACTAAAAGTTGATTCAAGTCATTGCTGATTTCTGCTAGGGGTCATCTACACATCTAAATTCTTGATGTTTCTTCCATCAAATTTGACCCCTCTAAATCTAATCCAGCTCTCCATATGATATGTTCTGTGTATATATTGAACAGGCGTTCTCACTCCAGGTGGCCACATGTAGAGAGGCCCAAAAATGATCACTAGGAGTTGGGCCTTCTCCATGGTTGCCCCGACATTATGGAATCAGCTCCCGAGTAAGATCTGCCTTGCAGAGTCCCTGCCTGCCTTTAAGAAGGCAGTTAAAACACTGCTTTTTAAAGAGGCATTTGGTGACCATTAATATGTTGTGGGGGGTTTTTTGGACAGTAACTTAGACTGCCTGCCAGTTTGTTATCAATGTGTTTTTTTAATTATGTTTATTGTTCTGCTCTTTTATTTTTATTGTATTATTGTAAACTGCCTGGAGTTCTGGTTAGAAGATGGGTGGTAAATAAATAAATAAATAAATAAATAAATAAATACCCTTGTTTGACTGGACCAGGAAGACCAGCACCAGGTAGGAGACATCTCTGGTGCCGCCATTAACAAACTGAACCGAACCAAACCAATTTTGTTTTGTTCATTTCATTTCATTCTAAATTCACTCTGGGGTTCATTATTCATTTCATTAGGTAACAAAATGAATAATGAATAACAAAATGAACTAAAAGTTAGTTTCGTACCCATCTCTATTCCTATTATTAGAAGGGCGCTGCCCACCTGTTCATCACCCTCCCAAGACCTGCGGTCTGGGCAACCCTTATTCCTAATCTTTGAACTATTTATACCTATCACCTAATGTTCCTAATTTACTAATCCATTTCCTAATTCATTTTGAGGGCTACCAGCTCAATAAGGGTATATTAATCAATAACTTTCACCTGACCTAAATTTACTGCTTGCAAAACCCGCCAATTGTGACCTGTTATAAACCTCCCCTTAGCCTTAAAGAGAATGGGCAAAAACACACTGCCACTCTGGTCCAATCTGAGTGGAAGTCAAAAATTACCATCCGTCCTATACGCAACCAGCTAATCTCATTCTTTTATGGGGGAGAGACGTCTGGATTGAAAAAGAGGCCTCTCACCATGTGGCAAGGCCTTATCTAACCTACTGCTCCTGCAAGCAGCCCCATAGACTGCACACACATGACCCCAACTGGTCAGGTAGACAAAGAGGCCCCTCCCAGCACTATGGCTGATTGAAGCCACCATTCCTTCTTTTTAGTCTGCTGGAAGTCAATAGTTAGTTGTTTGCTGTTCATCTGTTCAGAACTCAAACTAATGAAACATCTTATTCTCCTAAAATGTATCTGAGTGAGTTATTGAGGCTTTAAGAGTCAGTTAAGGAGAAAAGTGTACAGTATCAGCAGAACCTGTAGCTATTTCCTATGTGAATCTCTGTACTTCTACTGAGCAGCACAAGGAATTTTACTAGAAATTCAAAAACTTGCCAACACAAACTATGTTCTTTTTCATGCACACAACTCATGGTGTGCCTTCAGCAGTCCTTAAGAGTCATTTCAGAAGAATTTCCTTACATAACCATATACCTGTATGCCCATGTAGTGAAGACATTAAAACATTTACCCACCGTATTACTGTTTTGCTACAGAGATGTTAATTGCTCTTTTGTTAGATAACAAGATGGGCTGCTCATCAGATTTTTAGATCTTCTTTCTTCTTGCATGCTGAGATAAAGAGCTGATGGTATGGCTTGCAAACATTTTAGCAGCAGCAATCACAGTAAGGGTGAACATGGTTTGAAAAGTAATTCTTTGCAGCCTTATCTGTTTGATTTCTTCTGAAGGGGTACGTATGTTTGATGATTATGAAATAGGTGGCATAAAAATCCAATAATAACTAAATAAATAAATAAATAAAAACACTGGTGTTCTTATGAAATCAGTCAATGCAATCATGCATGGTAATCCATCTAAAAGTCACATAATAGGTAGTCCATCATTCAGGGGAAGCTTGCCTGAAAAGGAAGGTCTTTGCCTGCTTCCGGAAAGACAGCAGAGATGGGGCAGTCCTGGCTGTTTTATTTGCCACAAGCATGCTTTGCTGATGACATGTGGTGAAATGGGCTAGTGTCCCTGAAAGCTTACGCTGAACTAATCTTGTTCTTCTTTAAGGTCTTGCAAGTCTCTCTGAGGTTTCTGTGGCAACACTGTGTGCTTTTGTCAACCCAAGCCCAAGGTGAGGTAATCAGGAAGCAACTCCATGTATCATATAACCTCTGGCACACAGGGAGCACTCTGTGGCCCACCGTCTCAGGAATGATGCTCACATTCTAACAAAAGTGGATGATAGAGGAAGAGCTGTTGTGTTTATGAACAATGGCATCTGAAGAGGAGGTATGTGAAACCATCTGTCCAATAAAACCTGCTACTCCTTAAGGTGCCATGCCACTCCTTGATTGTTTCTGTGATACAAGTAACTCATCATTAGAATGACTTTCTTAATATCGGAACATCTGAAAGACATTCAGCTGTCCTAGCAGGTGGTACCAAAACCTATTCATTCTGAAAATCAGCTTCCTTTTATGGGCCACCAGGAGGTAAACCCAGTCTGCATTTGCAAGTCTGACCACTCAGGGACAAAGCTGGTGGAATTCTGATTGGCTTCTAATAATGTATTATCTCTGCCATCTGATCTGACCCTGAAAAATGCAACAGAAATGAAACTGACAGGTTTTCAGATCCCTAAGTGTAGCATGCCATGTTAATCAAGGTGACAGAGGGTTTCAGAATCATTCTTTTACTGAAGACTACAAAATTGCAATAACCATGAGCCTAGTGGTATTCTTCACTGCCCACAGAATCAGCCAGTAGAAACCATGTCATGTCATGACATAGCATCGCTCCTAAAGGAGTTGCTGGCAGTGTCATTCCCATTGGGCTTTCAGCTGACAGGAAGAAATACAGCCATGCTGCTGCTTATGCAGTTTTACCCCTGCTTGAAGCAGTGGCAACTTTGTGGCAGGGAAGGAGGTAAAAAGAAAGATGCAAAACCCTCTTGTGACTTATCTAACATGAAAGGACGCCCACTGTCTCTCAACATTACAATGTCTCACAAACTCCAGATAGGAAGATTCTCCAAGGTCATATTTACCTCAGACTGTACCTCCCCAATGTCCTATGATGAAACATTCTGGACTGAATGCATAAGTGCAGCATTACTAAAATTATTTCTATGCCAATGTTGCCCAGTATAAAACCAATTAAACTATGTGGTCCTTACAAAATACAGAAGCAAGGGCAAGTGATACCTTTATGAGACCACTTCAAAAAATCCCAACTTTGACCTAAACTAGTCTTCATTGGTCTTTGCATCCAGGTATCTATGACAGGTCTCCTACTAACAAGCAAAACCCTACTTTATAATCTACAGGGAAAAATGGGAACCTGGATATTAGGAATTATTATTACAGACATTTAAAACTATTGGAATATGGAATTATTTAGTGAATCCTTAATATTTCCAAATCGGAATACATATCCTTACTTTTAATCATGTGTAAAATACTTGGCCAATGTGGCTTGTCCTTTCCCCCCTTTTCTCCTATAATCTAGGGACAACCCCCCCCCCATTCTAGACCACCTTCAATTTTCTTGCATTTGCAGTCTTTTTTCGGAATAAAATGCATTTTTCAGTCACAGCATTAGAGTAATTGAGATAAAAAAATGCAAAATAGAAATTACACATTTACAGAAAGCCACCAAGCTGTAACAAAAAGGTTGTTTAAAAAAAATAAAGGTCTGTAGGATGAATTGGAGATAATTTTCCAGTAAACAGATCAAAAGCCAATGAGTGCTCACCAATCTGGTTCACATACACCTCCAGATGAATATCTGGTTTAAATGCTGTAAGCTTTGTTGTATAACTCTTTGGTCCATTTTTCAGTGAAAATGTTCATTTGGAGATCTAATCCCCATTAAATGTCTGTTCCTGTTTGCGAATCCCGCTAGAAAGAAGTAGCAAGAAGGGAGAGGCTGAATGACATTTTCTCTTTGGAGAAAGAAAGGCTAGAGAAATCAGAAATGCTAAATGCCAATTATGTAACATTTTATGCCACCCTTAAGCATTATCTCATTATACTGAGGGCTGAGACACAAGTACATACCTAGAAAAGGAACTCAAAATACAACAGAAAACAAATCCAAACCTCTCTTGATAGATTTCCATGGGAAAAATAATATTTAAAATCCATTGGCCTAGTGTATGAATAATTAGCCCTGTCTCAAAGATGGTGTGTTCATTACAAAAAAAAAAGTACAGGAAGTGCATGACCCAAAATGAGGGCAGAGTTCTTCATAAACTCTCTCCACGTGTTAATTTATGTGCATACGAAAATTTAGAAGTACAGTGGTACCTTGTACAAAGGAATTAATTCGTTCCAAATAAAATTATGTTAAGCAAATTTCCTTTATACAAATTTCCCATAGGAATGCATTGAAAATGAAGTAATCCCTAATCGTGACCATTTTTATGTTGTATGGATTCGTACCATAGGTGATTCAGTTAAGCAAATTTCCCCTATCTCCGGAATTGTTTATGTTATACAGATTTTATGTTATACAAGGCATTTGTTATACAAGGGTCCACTGTATTTGAAACAGAAACCAATACAACTAACCATCCAGATGGGTATTGTCTCCAGGTGACTCGTATGGCCATTGCTCCAGCTGCAGGCCAAGTACCACCAACTGATGGACAGCTGCCTGACCTATTTTCCACTTAAAAAAAAAACTCTTTAATTTGCACCAGAGTTGGACTAGTATAAATATAAGACACATATTTGATTCCTTTCAAATGAGAGACAGTTTCAAGTGAGGGCTGTCCTTTGGTAACTGTTTGAATAGACAACTCTCCTATATAAAATAGAACACATGGGCCAGCCTGCATGGAATTCATCTGTAGCTATTTAGGGCTCCCTATTTAATTCTTTCTATCCAATTATTTTAAAACCCCTCCCCCATTTTTTTTAGCAACAGGCAACAATCTAGTTAAGAATTTGGGGAAAGGGCTTATTATTTCTCTTTAAAAATATTTCTCGATAAGTATGGCCATTAATAGATACATTTAACACACGCATACTTAAGATCAATATGCCTTGGTATGCTGAAACCATTCCTGAGACAGCAACCTAAGTATTCTGCAGGAAGGGGTGGGGGAACACCCTTGCAGTTTCCAGGGAAAAAGAGGGGTTTTGATGATTTCACATCAAAGAAAAGCAGATTAACCCATTTTCTTTTGAGACAATCGATATAAGCCATTGGTGTTTGCAAAATATACAGATGTTTGGAGGCACTATGAACACACTTAAATACAGGATGGGTGCATTAAATAACATGACCTTGCTACCTTTTAATGGCTGTCTGAGAGTGCAAACTTGTTTTAATTAGCAGTCAGCAAGCAGACTGTAACTCCACTGAAGGAGCATTGAAGAATCACTGCCTATTAACAACCCAGCGGTAAGTAAGCCAGCACAAATACTTATAACCAAATAGTGTGCATTTCAGGAGTGGAGAGGATTAGCTATTGGGCACACAACACAGTGGAGGAAATTGCTTTATTCCCAGTACTGCGGGGTACCAGGAGGCAAACACTGTGCCTTCAGCCCATTAACAACATTCAGAGTGTTGCTTCCCATTGAAAGGGTTATTGGCTAACCACTGGGTGACCAATTAAATGCTATGAATAAGTCCCAAACCAAACAGCATGAGGCCTGTTTGTGGCACAGTGGTATCATTACTAAAGTGAAAAACTTGATGAGAAAAGGAACATATTTAATTATAGAACTATACAAATGGCTAATTAGGACCATAAAGTGGAATGAATGACTTTCCAGTGGATTTTTGAATGTTACCGATAACTGCTCAGCTTCTTCGGCGGCCATGAAAGTGATCTACAACTCAAGCCCATGTCCCACTGTAAGGAAGGGATGGCTCTTCATTACCAAGAGCTCCTCTGACCTGATTGCTCCAGTAGCATGGGTTCTTCTATCGACAACCCACTATTTCTTTCACTGCAAGGGTTCCTTCACTTCTACCCCCTGGTCTGCCATGAGTTCTGCTTCTTTTCTTTGGACCTACTATGGCTCACCAACAAAACCTGGCACTTACAACCAGAGATCTGCCTGTATCACTTGAAAACTAGTTCACAAAACACGTTTTGACTCCCTTCTTGCATGGGCCATTTCATAAGATTCATATCTGGAAACAATTATGAATATACAATAATAGATGTTGATTATTATTTTCCCTACCTCTTCTTAAACTATTTAGTATTGTCCCCCTGTGCTTCTCCTGTATCTGTGGGATTTTTAATATACACCTGTGTAGCAAAACACATTATGGGGTTTGTGGAACACTGTGATAAAGCAAAGTTTCAGCACAACTTTTGGGGGCATTGACAACATTGGATTTTCTGTGCTGTATGTTACCTACAAATCCCACATGGGAAGTCTGAGAACACACTTTATGTGGTGGAACAAAAGTATGGCATGGGGAATACAATGATTCAAAACTTGAATAAAACCTTAGGATAGGTTGGGGGTGTTCTGAGATGAGGAGGTTATAGTTGGAGGTTTGTGGTTAACACAAGTATTAGTGATAACCTGTGACTGGAAGATATTAACGTTTAACCAACAAAAGCATCTAAGTGTCACAGCAGAGTCTTCTCTCACCTTCAGGATACTGCAAAACTGGCTTGCCTAATTCGGTGACTGGTCTTCAGGACTAAAGTATCAGATTTCTTGAAGTCTAGTTACATAAATATGGACAGACTGTCTCCGTCGCCTTTTGACAGCATTAATGCGCTTGGAGGTCTAAGTACAGGCTGTCTCTAACACCTGCTTTCTGGCCATAAACCCAAGAAAATAAGCTGGGGACCAAAATAACTAACCTTTGTAAAGTACACGGTGATAGAGAAAAGGGTGTGTTTCCATGCAGGCAGGTAAAGAAGTTGGGTGACTCTTTGAGCATAGTAATCGAGCCCCTGAGTTTCTCTTTTTAATCTGCATTCTGCCACCTTGTTAAAGCTTGATCTCTGCCTACACTTAAAGCGCGACAATCTTGTTAACTGACTGATGACAGGCATGAAGCTGCTGCATTCACAGAGTGCATCGTAAGCAGCTCTTACCAGGAGAAGCCTTATATTAAATCCTTGTCCCTAGATTCCCTCTGATCTTGCCCAGCACAGTTCACCTACGTGGCTTGCTTCCTCTTTTCCCCTTTTTGGCAAATATCTTAGGAGACAAATTATTCCCTTTCCTCTTCCTCTGCTGCTGCCGCAGCCGGGTACTTCATCACTCTTCAGCAATTGTTTTAATAAGCTTCTTCACAGAACCTTCACAAATATCAGAATTACAGTCGTTTACTTGCAGTCAAATTGCTGACTAGGTGGTTTTTGGGGGGTTTCGCATGACACCTGGGCCCGCTTGAATATGATGAATGATAAGCAAAGCCTAGGTGGCTGATGCTTGAAGGCACATGGAAAAAGAGAACCAAGAATATGCACACTGGTTTACATGATATTTCCTTCCCCACTTCAAGGCAAAACCCCCCTGCTAAAGTAGACCCATTTTGTTAGTATTTTTACTCCTTTCTGCTTCCTACTGCTGTGTTATTTTTGCTTTTAATGAAAGGAAGTCAGCTTCCTGTATAACATTTACAAAATATCTCTCCACAAGTCACACGCTTAGCTTACATACATTCATTGCAACAAGCAGCCACTGATTATTAGCTGCTAGATGGGCATGTCGATCAGCTGAATAGGTTTACCTCAAAACAATGTATTGCCCTCTCCCTAAGACTTGCACACCACTAGCGATGTGAAATATTTGGTTTTTGAGCCTCAACTGCCTCAGCTTCCATCACCAGCAACCATTTCTAGTCTCTCTTTCTTTCTCTCTTTCTCTCTCTCTCTCTCTCTTTCTTTCTTTCTTTCTTTCTTTCTTTCTTTCTTTCTTTCTTTCTTTCTTTCTTTCTTTCTTCTTCATAGTCACCAAGGAAGGAGGAAAAATCCCTATCTGATAGGTGCCACCACAGGGAAGAGAGTGGCTGAAGTCGTTTAAAAGGGCAGTGGGCACAATCCTTTTTTAATTGCTTCTTAAAGGGACAATGCAGGAAGATCCTCGGAATTTGGAGGGAAATTTTGATGGGGAAATTGGAAGGAAGAAGGTAGAACAAAGCAAGGATTTTGGGAAATATTTTTTCTCTCAGCAGCCCACTAGAGTCTGAAGTAGTCAGAATTGACTGACAATCAAAGGAAGGGGGAACGATGATTGACCCTCTGTCCTTCCTTTTTTATGAGCCAAATCCTTTAAAAGCTGCTTTTGGGGGGGGGGGGATGCCTATTATGTCCAGTCTGTTGGCCGAGAATTTTTAGTGTTTGAGGCAGAATAGCAAGGGAGCCAATGATCTAGTCTGGTTACATATCATGAAGGCTGGTCAGGTTATTTTGACACCTGAGACAGAAGTAAAGAGGGGGGCAGGGGAAGGAATGGAACACAAGGACCTTTCTCTTAAAGTATGGATATCTTCATAATAAATCAAATTATCAAACATTGCTTCCGCTTCTATGGCTGACATAAACTTTTTTTTGGTGAGGCTTCACTATGACAAGTAATATACAGTGCAATATGTTGACGGGGTAATTGCAAAAAAAGCTATAAAAGCACACATAATAAAACAGTTTTATACTATTAATATGTTGTCCATATTGAACCTAAGGATCACATAGCTATAATGAAAACCAAACAAATTGCAGCATCCTCTTGCCAAACATATTTGGACACAGGATGTGTCAGTACTTGTAATTAAAATCTGTGCTTCTGGTTACACAGAATGAACTACATATCTCTGGTGTAAGACCTATGATTATTTGAGTAGACAGTGGTTTCTGATAACAAGAGCAAAATCCAGCTACATTTTTGCTGTAAGGGAACTCAGTTTTGTTGCAACCCTTACCTTCGCTGGTGCAGAAAAATGAGCAGCAGATGGCATGTGGCTATTTTTAAAATTGGTCTGTGTCTCTTTCTCACTTATATTTGAAAATATAATGTCACAAGAAAACATTGTACATTGCAGCGTTTGAGCATGTCTCTGTTCAATACAGAATCACCCTTTACTGTGCTCTTCTGTTCGAGGGCGAGATATCTTTCACTTTTTTTCCTTCTCTCTCTCTCTTTCTCTCTCTCTAATTTCACCAATATCTTTCTCCCGATGTAAACCATATGATGTTGCAATGATACTGGAATGAATGGTAGACTTCTGTGAATTGTTCAGCTGCCAGTCCATTAGAATACTGCTGCCTTTCCAAAAAGCCTTTCTGTCCTGTGTGTACTGTAGCTGCATTGGCAGTGCCAGCACCACTCACTCAACAAGGAAGCTAAGTGGTGGCTGGAGATATTGGGGAGGTCCAAGGCCAAGCTCCCTACCTGAATAGCTCCATGAGTTGAGCATCTGGCTGTAGAGCCCCAAGTAGAGTGTTCAGTTCCCCGGCCCACCTCCAGGGAGAAGAGCCAGTCTGCACAGTCTACTCTTCTACACCTAGAGAATTGTAGAGTTGCCATAAGTCAAAATTGACTTGACAGCACATAATTAACTACTTAAGGCCAAACATAGTTAACCACTGTCATGCTGAGTTGCCCTCACACATCCCCATTTATACCAGGTTGCAATGACAGGCTTGTTTAATATGCCAGGTCAATATTTTGGGAGCTGTCATCAGTTGCCACTATGTGCTGGCATGGAATAACACTTGCTTGCCATCAAGTTAATTCCAATTAATGGCAACCCTTTTCGGGGTTTCAGGGTTTACCATTCTCTTTTTGCTTGGTTATTCTGGGTTGTGCAGCTTGCCCATGACTATCCAGGCTGGAAGCAAGTATACACTAGAGAATGATGACAGATATGGACTGCCATCTTCCATGTTTTGAGTTCCCTAGATCAGAGCTGCATTATGTTTGACATTTTGTAGAGAGCTAATGTGGTAGATAAAGTGAAGAAATAGGACTTAAGAGACAAGGTTCAAATCCTGACTTGCTATAGAAACTCATTAAGGGGTGGATATCTCCTATATGTCAAAACACCATGTTAGGGTTGCCCTAAATCAGACATTACTTGGGAGTGCATAGCCAATAATTATGTTTTATCAAGTAGATTCCCACTTACAGCAAACCATTTCCAGGATTTTCTTGCTATAAAAAACTCGGTGATTTATTAATCCCTCTTTGGGATTGTATCATTTGCCCCCAAACCATATAGGCTGACTCTTCTCACAATAGAGAATGAAACTCCCAAGTCCTATGAACTGCTTGTTCTTAGTGAGCTCTCTAGCCAACATAACAGCATGAAACAACAATAAAACTGTCAGCCTTCTTTTCTTTTTAAATGTATTATCTCAAGAATTAGAACAATTCTTTTTTGGAATGACTTTAAACCCTGTGGCTAAAATTTGTTCACTAAAGCCATCCTGTAGGAGCATTCAGTGGTATAATGAAGAGCGCGGGAAAGTGAAAATAAAGTGATGTGATTGCACTTATACTCATGTAAAACCAAAATAAGATTTTGGCTTGGGCCTTTAAAACACATCCTGGAAACATTTCAGGTTCAACAGAGTGTGTACTTGTTCCCAAGGGTTATAGGTCTGGCATTCTCTGACTGGGCTATGTTTAGGATGCATCTCCAAAAAGAAAGAAAGAAAGAAAGAAAGAAAGAAAGAAAGAAAGAAAGAAAGAAAGAAAGAAAGAAAGAAAGAAAGAAAGAAAGAAAGAAAGAAAGAAAGAAAGAAAGAAAGAAAGAAGGGCCTGATGACCTGTTGTGCCTTACATATAGTTTTTACATTCCCTGACACTTTCTTCTTCTTTATTGCCAAAGTGAAAGTCACTAGGCCACAGTCTCACCACCATTTTCTGCGCATTTTTGCTGCAGTGAACTGCGCAGTAAAAGATCACGTACTAACTGTAAAGGGAAGTAATTTGGTGTCCTGACCGACCACACCCCTGGAAGCGCACTTTCACTGAAGTTTTTTAAACCACTGCTAGGGGTTGGTTTAAAAAACTTCCCTTAAATATGCGCAGTTCTTTGCTACTCTAGTAATGTGTGACCCCAGAAAATTCGTACCCCTTTTCCTGCCACTTCCTGTGGGTCCCGCTTAGAAAATCGACCCAGGAAAAAGGGAAGAGATGTGCAGTAAGCAAGTAGAGATGGGCACAGAGCAGTAAAATACTACCCTGTCAACCAGACACTAACTGTGCATCAAACACCACATGACCGCCCCCAAAAAACTACGCATCAAATTAAGATGCGCAGAAAACTTTAGTGATACCGCAGCCAAAGGAAACTTTTCAAGGCTTATAATGGTGAATGGTTGAAAACTTTCCTAAGGACTTTTATTTTCTTGACTATAAATCCCAGAATTCTGGTGGGGGGATTCCTGGTGTATTGTGGGGGTTTTAGTGCAAAGAATACAAAATTTCTATTCCTGAAACCTTTCTCCCCAAAATGGCACATTGGTGCCTGAGTGATCATTACAGAGTACAGCAGGATTTTTTTTTGGGGGGGCTTTTTCAACAGGGACCTTGTTAATAATTCATTTAGATGTGCTACAAGGAAGCATACACCACTCATTTTACTCCCTCACCCAACCTCCTCTGGCCACAGTTTGTTTGCTTAAAATGTTCATATGCCAGCTTTGTCTGCTTCCAGGAGAACAGCAAAGATGGGGCCAGTCAGGCCTCTTGTGGGAGGGAGTTTCAAAGTCTATGCAGAAAAACCTGTCTTGTGTCATAGAATCATAGAATAGTGAAGTTGGGCGGGGCCTGTAAGGCCATCAGGTCGAATCCCTCTGCTCCATGCAGGAATACAAATCAAAGGAGATCTGCCAAGTAGTTGTCCAAATTTCTCTTGAATACTTCCGGTGTTGGAGCAATCACCACCTCTAGAGGTAATTGGTTCCATTGCCATACTGCTCTCCACCCCACCAAACATGCCTGTGAGGGCAATGGGACAGAGGGAAAGGCCTCCTTCTGATGATCCAGGCAGGCTCATAAAGGGAGACAGGTTGTCTTTTTTGTGGAAAGAGCCAGCACCCATGTGTTGGCCTTCACGTCTCCAAGGACCCTGTCCACATCCTTGGCTCGCACAGATTGAACGCCATTCATTCATCAACACAGGGCAAACCGAAGTGGCATCCACATAATCTAGTATTACTACATCCAAATAAGAGCAAATCTAAGGGACCTCTCCAGTTGACTCACTCTGAAAAACCCAAACAGCTGTTTGGTTCCCCCTCCCCCCAAATACATGAGAATGGGATGGAGGGGTGCGGTAGTAAATCAGAACTTTAAAAACCAGCTTTAGGAGTTTGCTTTGCAGGCAGCACTATGGTTTAGAAAAGAAAAGGAAATTGCTGAGGCAGTTTGTGCTGCACTCAGTTCAGTTTGTGCTCTGAAGGAAAGTAAATGGGTGAATCTGCTTCACTTGGTTCCAAAACCAAATCGAGCCATTTCAAAACTCAGCCTTAATGAAGGAGCTTCATGAGGGGGTCATCCACACAGGAACGTTGTCTCCAATCATTCTGAGTTTGTTCTGTTTATTTACTTACATCTTGTGATTTGAATAGATCATCCTAGTATATGTATCCACACATGGGGAAGGTGTTTGTTGTTAAATGGGACGCCCAGGGTGGATTTGTTACCATCTCTCTAGGCACCTGGGGAATTCTTCTCTGATATCTCAATCCCAATGTGCACTGCCTTCTCTGTTTGCCACCCTCTGTTCCTTCTCCCCTCTCTTCTCTCCTTTCATCTCCCTTTGGAGTGAAGTGGAATGGAGCCTGACCAGCAGAAAAACACCTGTAACAGTGCAGCCCTAAGGGTCTTGCAAGCAGGTTCTGTTTGGACTCGAGTGTGTGTGTTGTGTCGTTACAGTAGTGACTGACTCTTCATGACTCCATGTCCATGGACTTTTCTTCGCAGGAATATTGGAGTGGCTTGCCTGTTCCTTCTCCAGCCACTGGTATTTCCTTGTGGTCTCCCATCCACGTACTAACCAGGACTGACCCTGCTTAGCTTCCAAAATCAGGTGAGATCAGATGTGCTTAGGGCACCGGAGATCAAAAAGACCTCACTAACTAACAGTGGCTATTTTAAAAGCCCAGAAAGCAGAGGTGTGTGTGTGTGTGTGTGTGTGTGTGTGTGTGTGTGTGTGTGTGTGTGTGTGTGTGTGTGTGTGTGTGTGTGTGTGTGTTTGGTTCAGCCTTGCATTGCATTAATGCCTGGACTATGGGTGCAAGTTAGGAATATAGGATTTATTCTAATGCAGTGGACAGACCTACTTGTGGCTAACAAGTCTGAGGCACCTCGTGCAGGTCTTAGTGTTCCAGTTTTGTTGCATGCCCTCCACAAATGTAAAATGTCTTATTTGGTAGTGGAGCTTATGTGTTTTTAAGTGTTTATAGGTCCTGAAAGGCAATCTATTAATTAACATTTCTTGCACTAATGCCCTCCCCAAGAAATTCACAGTTTATGTGATTGAATTTTGGCATTCACTGTTTTTGGTGTCATCGTGTTTTTTTTAAACTGCAGTTCTTTGGAAGCCACAAATAAGGGAGAGAAAGCGGGTCCTTCAATGATTCCTGCCTATCATTTCTAGAATTATAAGGGAAACATTCTGATAAATTATCTGTGAGGCGCGTCAGCTTCTGTCATTAGAAATGACCTCCATACAGAATAAAGCTCTGTTACAAATAATTACAATATGTGTAAGAGGTTTTGAAAGGTTTGGGGCGGGCGTAGGTGGATTCATCTTTTTCTAAAATCAAGTTTGCTCAACTGCAAGAAAAGAGAATGAGAGAGCAGCCATGTCTCAGTCCTAAACCATTAAAGCACTTTCGAAAGCAACGCAATTATGCACACATTGTTGCTCATGTAAATGGATTTCTGGCCAGCCTTTAATGATAGGTTTCTTTCTAGGTGGCTTTAATCCTATAGCTGCTTGTTGCCCTGATTTGGTTGGCAGATTAGCATTTGGGGAGCCTGAGTCATCAGGTTATGTCGAACCTGGCTTTGCAGTCGTTGACTCGTTGACTTTGCCCAGACTCCTGATCACAGCGGCGCAAGGTTAAGATAATCCTTGCTCTTCTTGACATCTCACATTGCTCATTTCTCTGGTAAGGAGACAATCACAAGGTTGTGAAAGATTTGACAAGTGGAGGGATTCTTCTTTTTTAAGTGTTCTTGACGCCCAAGCTAATGGCCCAAAATAATGGGGAGCCAACCTATTCCTCGGCCTAATTTAAAGCCCCTTTTTTGACAAATTAAACCATAGCCTTTCACCTTCAGTGCTGTGTATATCCCACCTTCATTTGTCTTATTATTTAACATCTGCAGAGCAGCCCTCGGGCAGCCCTCGCTAAGCCATTGAAAGCAAGCAGTGAAGGAAAATTCGAAGAAATGTAGCCTTGATCTCCAGATACTGGGAATGGGACCTGATGCCTTTAATACCCTTCCTTTGAAAGAAAACAATGGTTACACTGTGTTTAATAGTGTGGCTGTAATTTACAGGGGCTGTAGAGTCTGAAAGGCTTCACACACCTTTTGTGAGGGTTAGATTATGGTTAGGATCCAAATTTAGAGATCAGGTGGATGTCTGATCTTATCTAGAAGGTGACAATAGGTGGTGTCAATCTGGTCCCCATCCTGGTTTGGTCCATCAATTATAGGTATGGATCCACAATAACTCCAATCCTAATGTAGGTCCGGAAGCAGGTTCCTTTTTAGGCTGAGTGCAGCTCCTTTATTATTCAGTTACGAGCATTCATTCTTGTCTTAAAAAAAAAAATCAGGGGCACCTTGTAATGTTCTTCTATTTTCAGCTGGCCTCCCAGACATGCAGCATTTTTCATTATTGCTATCATGTGAAGTGCACAAAAGTCAATTTGTCCCACTAAAAAGATGGATGCTTTGAAATTTTTAATTGATTTTAAAAAATTAAATGAATCACTTTATTCATAAATTCATACATTCATTTGCAGACACATTTCTCCTGTTTGAAGGGACTCATGGTGGCTCACAAAAAATTAAAATACCAATATATTATTTAAATGCTGTTTGTATTTTTTAAAATTCTGAGTCAGGATACTTTGCATTTAAATGTGTTACAACTAAAGGTCTTGTTATAAAATAGGGATCATTAATGTTAACACACGAAACAATGTATTTATATAATTAAATGTTTTGTAACACATCTTGTATTAGGACCTCATTTTGTGGACATAAGTATCATAGACTTCTGTATAGATTATTTAGGGCAGGTGTGGGGAAACTTTGGGGAAATGTTTGTGTTTTGGAGCAAAACTCCCACAGTCCTTTATCATTGGCAATATAGGCTCAGAATTCCGGGGCTAAAACATCCGGAGGGCAAAAGGTTCCCCACCTAATTTGGTTGATATTCTCTCTCTCTCTCTCTCCTACTACTACTTAGTCTACAATCCAAGAGGTACTGAAAGTGCACAAAAGCCCACAACACCCTTCATAGCTGAATAAATGGTGTACAGTTCAAACTGTCTGTGTATCCTTTTGGATAGATTCTGACTCATTCAGTCCCTGGGTTTCTGAAAACTCACTGTGCACTGTCAGGATTTCTGCTTTAAAGCAACAAGAAGATTCCCATGAATGGGGAAAGAAACAGAACAAGGCTGTGCCTTGAGGGAGGCGGGATAGGCAGCATCCTTTTTGTGTTACTTATCTGTTCAATGCTCATTGAGCAGTCACATTTCCAGACTAACACACAAGCTCAAACTTAGTATGTGTAACAGTCGATTCAATAAAGATTAGTAAACTAGGCAAAAGGAGACAACAAATTTTTAAAAAGGATATCCCACCATGCAAAAAAGTTACTTCAACAATGACACATGTTTCTCCTCCTCACCCTATAGTGCAGCACATTGGTTGGTGAAGTGGCTGTGCGGTGGCCTCAGTCTGAAGACTCTCTATTGCCTCAATGATGGAAATGTTCAGGGGAAATCTTTGGTTTTATCGGGGGGTTTGAAACTTGCCTTCACCCTTGAAATTGACAGCTCAGTCAATGTTATTCGTTTCAGTTTCCCCTTTTCTCAGTTCAAATTGATGGTTGCCTTTTTAACAGTACAGACAGATGCTAAATGAGATACGATGGTTCCGTTCTGGCCACAGGGAGTGAACCATAGCTTGTTCTTCCACCCTGATGTCACCCTGGAAGCACACAAAGGTTCCTAATTTGATACATTTTTGCACGTGTCTAGAGTCCACACACATCCCTCATCAGCAAAATTTGCAGTTCTCAGATTGGTTTTGGCTTTGCGATACATACCGTAACTGTTGACACTATCTTTTGAGCAATTACCAACGTGATCTTTTCTAACTAGTACTCAGACTGTTTCTGCATGGCTCTCTCTCTCTCTCTGTCTTAACATAGTATGTTGGCAATTGTTGAAAGCCCTGTTAAAATTCCCACTATTTCTTTCAACAGCTTCATGGAGCAACACTGATCCCTTTAAAGCAGTAGCTCTAGCTTTCATCGCTTTACAAATATTTTGTCTAGACAAAGTCAAACTCTTATTGCAGACTGGCCTTAGATAGCCTCCTTTCATAAGCCATCACAATTGGTAACTAAGTGATTTACTGATTTTCCCACTTGCCAAATGTTCCACTGTATTTTCAAGTTTTTAAAAAGGATTTAAACCAGAACTTGAAAATACAAATTGTTTCTTACATTTCCCAGGACCCACCCACCCACCCCCACCCTGGCCAGTGTGACAACTGGTGAAGGATTCTAAGAACTGTGGTTTCTAAAGCTGTGTTTCCAGATCTTTAAAAACAAATACAAAATTGCATATTTATTGAAATGCATATGTAATCAGGCATATTTTATGCTATTATTTAAATGCAGATCAATACGGCAATAGTAGGAAACTGACAAGGGCAAACATGTAAAAAAAAGTGGTTCCATTTATTAGGAATGATTCAAACTTTCCAAATTAAAAACTCTGTAATCCACACTGGGCTTTTTTGTTATTGTTAAAAAGTAGGATATATGTTAAATCAATCTATCAATCAAGTAGGGCAATACTACTGTGGTGAATTTGAAACAACAACCAGTATCTTCTATGCAGCGACCTGTGGGTAGTGGGCAGCATATAAGTTGTATAAATAAATAAATAAATAAATAAATAAATAAATAAATAAATAAATAAATTGACGTAACAGCTACACAGATCGGAGCCATATCACTTCACTCTTAGTCTCCCCGTTTGTCGATTAACATTTTCAAAATGATAAAGCAAGGACCCCCCCCCAAAAAAAAAAATACCCAAACCAAAAAAGGACAGCATACCACCCTGTAAAAAGAAAAGTTATATATATTTTAGGCCGAGTTAAAATCCTGCTAGAAGTTAATCAAGCTTTAATTTAGTTTACCATTTTGACAGAGAAACACAACACAAAAGAAGCCTGCACCTTTTTATCAGTTGGATTTGGATTTCTTTGAAGAACTAAACTTATGTATTTGTGATCAATTGAAGCATGTGTTATACAGAATACACAAAGGGGGGAAAGCCGTCATGGTGGCATACATTACATAGGATGTCACTTCTCTCACTTTCCATCTCTCTCTGTGTGTATAATTAAGCAATGAAAGTATGAATTATTAATACACACTAAAGAATTAAGTCTGACACATAAAATTCACAAAGTCCTGAGTGGCTACAGAGTGCTTTAGAAACTAAATCTCAAGCAAGAAAGTTTGAATAAAATTCTGTACTTTCCGCTTAAAGTTTTCAAGGGAATTCTTCTGTCAGCACAACACTTTCCCAGTTTGGTTTTGTGCTGTTCCATGTGAAAAATCCAGCAGGGCTGCTCTGGCTCTTTGTATGCTTAAGTCCCCCCCCCAACTTTTCCATTCTCCAGCTGATGTTAAAGGGGAAAACCCCACATAAGGCAATTTGATTTATCTGCAGATGCTGCTTGAAGAAAGAACAACTTCCTCTACCCATATTAAGGGGCTGTTTCTTTCTTACTAATGTCAAATGTTTATCTGTATATTAATCACCACCATAATCTTATAGCTGCAAAGGTGGGAAGGACCCTAAGGGGATCATTGACTAACAGTTGACAACAGTGGTTCCCAACCATGGGTAACCCAGGTGTTCTTGGACTGCTGTTTCAGGAAGCCTTCACCATCAGCTCTGCTGGCTGGGGTTTCCAGGAGTTGCAGCCCAGGAACACCTGGCTTACCCAAAGTTGGAAACCATGGGTCTACAACTCTAAAACTCTGAAACCAAGTATTGAATTTCACACAAGAAATATGAAACTTGGAAATAGTGCATTTTTCACTCTATAAGATGCACCTGACCATAAGACATACCTAGTTGATAGAGGAAGAAAACAAGAAATAAACATTTAGCCTAAGGTTTCATGGCGGGGGAATCCTGGCTGCAAAAGGAGAGGGCAGAGGTGACATGGAGGAGACCTCCTTGCAAACAAGGTGATTTCGACTGGGGAATCTAAGCTGCAAAGGGGGGGGGTTGCAAAGAGGTGACTTTTGACTGGAGAACCTAAGCTGCAAAAGGGAAGGGTTGCAAATGAGGTGATTGAGACTGGGGAATCCAGGCTGCAAAAGGGGAGGCTTGCAAATGAGGTGATTGGGACTGTGGAATCCAAGCTGCAAAAGGGGAGGCTTGCAAATGAGGTGATTGAGACTGGGGAATCCAGGCTGCAAAAGGGGAGGCTTGTAAACAATGTGATTGGGACTGTGGAATCCAAGCTGCAAAAGGGGAGGGCAGAGGCTCCATGGAGAAGACCTCTTTGCCAAGGAAGTGATTTTTGACTGGAGAATCTTGGCTGCAGAAGGGGAAGGGTGGGGAGAGGCTTCCTAGAGGAAGCCTCTTTGCAAACAAGGTGATTGGAACCGTGGAATCCCAGCTGCAGCAGGGGACAGGAGAGGTAATTTCTCTCTAAATGAAAATCTGTGATATATATGTAGCGGAGTCTACTGTATTTGCTGTATAAGACACACAAACATTTCCCCTTACTTCTGAGGGGGAAGTGCATCTTACAGAGCAAAATAATACAGTATAAGGTCTTGTAAGAATACATGTTTAATTACTAGGAAATGTAAACAAGAATAAAGCAAAAGCAAAACAAGCAATAGCTCTTAATTATTCCATGACTATTATTTATGAACCTTTACCACTTGCGGCTGATTAGGTTATGTAAAATGTTGTAGCCATGATGAGAAAAGCAATATAGGAATCACACACAGATCTACTTATTTGATCTCTGCACAAAACAAACAAGTAATACATACTGTATACTGTAGTTTCTTGCTCTTTATTACAATGAAATAAATGTAGAAGGATATTTATTGCTACTGGTTTCTATTAGGTTCAGACAATGAATTATATCTTAGATGGTTACTTCAAGTCCTCCCTCGTGCTGAGGTGAACTTGCTTCCAAGTTGAAATCAGTTTTAGTCATGTGACCTAATGACAGTTCTGTCCCTGTTTCTTTGTACTCACGGGCATGCTGAATGGAACCGGTAGTACTTTAACCGCACATCCTCGATGCGCGCTGTGCTGGTACTTTTTGAGTGGTTTTCCATATAGTCCTCAGCATTATAATTTCCCATTTTTTGGTTTTTCGATTAATCGGTAGGTCTCCGTCATGGATTCGCGGCGTGCAAGCATTTGGAATGTTTTTTCCTTGGGCATTCATTTCATTGCATTGCTCACAGACAAAGCCCCGTTGACTGCTTTTTCCTCCTTCTGACACTAGATGGTTTCTGGTGCCATGGTTTTTGATGTGGGGTAAGAGAAACCGCACGTTCCCTCGGCGCGGAACGAGAAGCGGATTGAGGAGATTCCTAAGCTCCAGGACAGGAATCTCTAACCCCGGTTCTGGCTCAGTTTAGGGGGCGTGGTCAGGGCAAACTCGCATTGACCCCACAAGGACGTGAGGTTCCGTTCCTTCGTACCGGTCACCAGCGGGGCCACGAACAGCAACGAGAGGGACGTGAAGTATCAGCCTTAGGGATCACAAGGTGATTTTTGACTGGGGAATTTAAGCTGCAAAAGGGGACGGGTGACCTGAACAAGAAGATCCCAACCTGTGGGATGATGCGGTAAAATCGGTGACAGGAGAAAGGGGAAAGAGTCTGATGATGTGGAAAACGAAAAATTAGCGAAGAAGGAGGAGGGGAGGAAGGGAAGAGGAACAGCCCTAGGAGGTTGGGAGATAAAGCCTGAGGAACTATTTGACGTAGTAAAAGAAGACCAGTGGACAGGAGAATGGTTTAAATTTCTGCAAGGAGGGGCAGAGCAGGAATGGAGAGAGAAAAAGATGGCAAAGCTGCCATATTTGGGCCAGACCATGGAGAGGGAAGAACGTAAGCGGGCTTGCATGTTCTTTGAGCGGGAAGCCCAGCGGATAGAAAATCAATGCACACTCAGGATAGAATGGGAGAAAAGGCTCTCTACCCATGGGGAGAAGCAGGCGTTGATGCCATCTCGTTCATACAACCCAAAGGAACTAGGATTGCAACATGGAAAATAGGCAGTTTGAATGTCCCAGTGGGAGAAGGTATGACTGGACTTAGACTTACCTTGGGCCCAGGCTTAGAGGATGAATTTAATTTTCGGGCTAATCGTTGGACAGTGAGCCTGATATTTTGCTCAGGCAGATTGAGGGCTTTTGGTCCGAGGCAGAACCTTTACTTAAAGTAAGGATTTATCTGCTGGTGAGGACGAAAGCCCTACAGTTGTGTTGGAACAGGAAATTGTCATGGAGTCCTCAATCTCTGCTATGCCAGGGAAAGAGGTGGAGGGAGGGGAGGGAGGCAACCCCCACAGACTTCATTCGGTTGAATTTCTCACTATTTAATTTAACAATAAACCTGAACTGCTCTTTGGAGTGACTGAAGACATATAATGGAACAACAACAGAAATGGTGTCAAGAAGAGACTTGATGCAACAGACGACAGAGCCTTTTAAACTTCAGGGTGTCATTTCACAACTCCCGGCCTTAATCCACTCCTTAAGTCATGGAGTTATTTGGCTCACAACCAGGCATACCGCATGAACAACAAGACATAAAATTGCATTATCTGTGAGACAAGAAAACAGGCAGCCTTGAACACAAATCCTAGTAATGCAGATTAAAAGACAGCCTTTCCTTGCTCAGCCAAAAAAAATTTGCTGGTAGACGTATTGGATAAAAGCTCACTGTTGGGTTTTGATAATGATTCAGAAATATTTGGTCAAAAAATGAATCACTGGACAGTAATTGATCAATAAGACAAAATAAAATGCCAATTATATACCAATTGCCGTACATCAATTTTTTAACAAAAGGACATTAATTCCATAATTGCCATAAAATAGTTTTTCCAATTATTCTGAGGGACAATCACCTGTTTATGAACAACCTCCACAATCCTAGGGGAACAGTGCATGGTACACAATGGAGGTGAATATTAGATCTAAGTCCAAGAGACGGAGATGAAATTTTCGTCGAGGATTTCCCAAGATATAAAAATTAATCCTTCACATACATCATTGGAAGTTTTTGATGCTCCTTGGAAAAACATATTGAAAATCATTATGAGACTGACATCAGAGGGAAAGAAAATTACTCACATTATTGTGGTGACCATGAAGACCTTTTCCGATGTTGAAATAAGGCAGTTTCATTGTTGAAGTGCTCTACGGTAAAATGGGGAATTGCCTTAAGACTGAGGTTGCATTTATTCCACCTTGAGGACAATTTACACTGAGGAAAATGCAGTTTTTTGACTATCATCACTTTCATCATTAACAATAACAATATTTTGCACCCCATGTTCCCAGTGTTATGTAGTAGGCAAGGCAGCTTCCAATCAAGTGTTGATCTTTTCATTCTCATGCTCAGATGAATAAACTGACATCAGTTCACAAAGAAGACTGAGCAAAATAAAATTTTAAAACATCTGTAGAGTAGAGTTCGATGACTGATTCCATAATTTTAAATTATAAGCCCTAGTAATGTGATGTTGGTCACAACTAAGACATAATTCATCAGCTAAACCTAATAGAAACCAGTAGCAATCTTGTTTGTGGCCAAAAAAAGAAGAAGAGAGAAATGGGTTAATCAGAGAGCCACTCCAGGGTACTAGCAAGTTAAAGTCGTCCTCTACTCTTTAGCAGATGGACAGAGGAAGTGAATTTTTCTAGACTCTATTAGGACAACAAAATGTTCTGTATCACTGTAAAAAATGAACAATCTTTGCCTTGTGTTAAATGGCAGTGTTTTTCACTGTGGGCAGTGGTTAAATGCCTGTACTGCAGCTAAAACTGTGCTCATGACCTGGGGTTCAATCCCAGGTAGCAGGCTCATGGTTGACTCAGCCTTCCATCCTTCCGAGGTCAGTAAAATGAGCATCCAGCTTGCTGGGGGGGGGGGAGAATGTGTAGCCTGCATAATTAAATTGTAAGCCACTCAGAGACTACTTGAAGTTGTATGGGGCGGTATAAGAAGAACACTTTGCTTTGCTTTGATCAGCCCAATAAAATAAGGCAAATAAAATTATGTTTACTTTTTAAGTGATGCAGCACATTTTCACTGACCTAATTTACTTCCTCTGCCCATCCACTGAGGAGCAGAGCAAGTGTTTAATTTGACAAAGTCCTGCAGTGGCTCTCTTGTTAAGCTGATTCGGTGAGAGGGAGGGCTCAGGCAGTGCTTCTCAGCTGGGAGACAGGACTGCTCCCTGGTGGGCCCCTTTAAAAATGGTGCCCAGGAACCATTTTCAGAGCGATCCAGTGGGCTGTCATCAGCTGTACCCCTTGAAATATGGCCCAGTCACCACCGTGGGGCTCCCGCCGGTGGTGACAGGGCCATTTTCAGAGGGATCCAGCTGATGACAGCTTGGCTGGACCCCTTTAAATATAGCCCAGTTCCTACCATGGGGTCCCACAGTGGCAACCAGGCCATGTTCAGAGCAATCCAGCCCAGCTGTCATCAGCTGTACCCCTTTTAAAAATGGCCCAGTCACCACTGTGTGGCTCCCCCAGTGGTGGCTGGGCCATTTTCAGAGAAATCCAGCTGATGACAGCTCAGCCCTACCCCTTTAAAAATGTCCCAGTTGCCACTGTGGGGCTCCCGCAGTGGTGACTGGGCCATGTTCAGAGCAATCCAGCTGAGTTGTCATCAACTGGACCCCTTTAAAAATGGCCTGGTCACCACTGTGGGGCTTATGTGGCCATGCTCAGAGCGATCCAACTGAGCTGTTATCAGCTACACTCCTTTAAAAATGGTCCACTCACCACCGGGGGAGCCCCACAGTGGTGACTGGGCCATTTTCAGAGCTATCTAGCTGATGGCAACTGGTCTGGATCCCTCTGAAAATGGGTCCCCGACACCAAATCTGCTGCCTCTAGGACCCAGGGGAATCACCCCCACCTCCCAGCTGAGAGGAGGCCGGAAGCTGGGGCTGAGAGGAGGAGGCAGGGAGTGCCAGAGCAGGGGTAGGGACCCATCTCTTCCTCTTCCCCCTCCTGGGCTCTGACGGTGGCCCGGTGGCAGCTCATTACAAGCCCAGCAGGTAAGGCAGCCTTTTTACAGAGAAACAAAACGGTTGGTTTAATGGAAAAAAATACTGTTTCATTTTGTCTGTAGCGAAATGCTACTTCCTCATTTTGTTTCATTTCATTTCATTACATAACAATGCAACAAAATAGCATTTCATGTTTTATTTTGTGCCCATCCCTATTCGCCACCACAAGCAATAGTTCCAACCAATAGGTGGCAGTTCCACACCCTTTTCATTAATTCTGCTATTCATTCCTAAAAGCTCCTGAAAGGGGCTGATCTACGATTGAGGCCTATATTGATGGCTTAACTTTCAAATCATAATTCAGTCTTTTCGTAAGAAAGTGTTACACTACTTTTTTGCATGCATCTCATGAATAATTAGCAAGTTAGGAAGTGTGACAGTTGTAAGATGGGTATCATAAAGAACACTCTTAATACACCGTCAGGTGGGAATTGCAAGAGATACAAACATTAACTGCATATTATTTACTGTAATTTCTACCTGATGGTGTTTTTAAAACCTCCTTGCTACTCCTATACTGCACTCAATATTCATATTGGTATTCACATTAATACAGATCCCCTATCCCCTTGACCAACTTAGGGTTTGAATGAGTAACTGCACCATAATCATTGCTGTAGTAAACTGTTGCTGTTACTACCTCTATCCATCAATATCAATAGGGAAGAGTCACCCATGTATGTTTTAATACATATTAATTCAATCTATTGGAGCTCAGTTTTGTCCTTTATGCATATTTTGGAAAGAGCTTGGATCTTTGGCTTTTAATTTATTAATATTTTTAGAAAGAGCCAACAATTAGAAAGTCCTGGCCCACTCTTTGATGGTCTGACAAACGTTGCTTTTCTGCTTCTCCAGAAGCATCAAATGTGCCACTATTTTTCATTTATAATGCAGTCCTCATAACTTCCCTTGAGATTACAGTCTGTCAGGTTTATCCAGCACTTAAACTAAAATATTTTATTCAAAGGTTATTCTAAATTTCCCTGCCCCAATCTCAGTACTAAATCCTAAACTGTGCTTCAGAAAATTTCTTACCTCTACTAGGGTTGGGCAGTTACCTCAAGTATGGCTTTATAAAGTTTGTCATGTTTCTATCTTGTTATTCTGATAAGCGTTCTGTATAGATTTTTAACAAAGCAAAATGGAACAACTTCCATATGTAATTTTCTACTTTTTTTCAAATGGACACATTATGTCATTAAGAGATGATCTAATGGACATGTTAATGGGTAGAATTAATGGACATATTAATGTGCCTATGCATATATTCTGCATATATTTTCGAAATGCTTTTTTATTGTCTCCGTTCTTCAACTGTGTGTGTGTTCTCTATTACATTTTCTTTTCACAAAAAACCAAAATTAGTTGCCAAGAAAAATATGGGCTTCAAACCACAATTTGGAATTTGGAATTACAGGTCTTCACATTTGGTAAGCGGAACTTTTGAAATTCAAAATTCCTATTAACAGTCAATATGAGAACTCGATACTAATTATTTCTCCCTTAAAACAAAACGAAAACAGGCAAGCCGTTTCTAAATGATTTATCTGTGTTCTCTGACAACTTCCCAGTGATTGTGCCAAACAAAAAGATTGCATACCAAGTTACCTATGAGTAAATGACTGTAATCGGCATACTGATTGAACCCTGACCAGAGGGAATGCCAACAGAAAATGGCAGCAGCATTTGGGGAAACTGAAGACAAGTTGCACTGAGGAGTGAGCAAATACCCTGGGCTGTACTGCCATGCAGAGAGCAGATAACTTGTGGAGGGTGGAAACTGTGCCCACAGTTTGGGACACAAGATGGTTGAACCAATGAGCACAATCTTGGAGTAGCCGTTGAAAGAATGAAAGAGGGAAGCAGGAAGGGACAACAGACTGTAGCATCACATGCCTTGGACTATGCGTAAAGTGTGCCATTCTCCCTTCAAGGGGAGTTCAGGGACACCCAACATTGTTAGGCGGACATTAAGGAAAATAAGTGTTTTCTCCAGATCCAGGTCCCAGGTGTGAGTGGTATAGACTGACAATAACCCCTGCCTGAGAGAACACTCTCTCACTGGGCAAAGTTGTTGGATTCAGTCCAATGCACACTTAATGGAGGGGGTATACCTTGTGGAATTTTGTTACTTAGACATAGAGCCACACTGTATATAGGGTCAGTTCGTTACAGCACAAGGCAAACATATTTTGAAATTAAGGACAGTTTGACAAACATTTTGAGGGTGGGCTGATATTGAAAGATGAAGAGACAAGTGTGAAATGATCATATGGTTGGATCCATTTCTCGATCCCACCAGTAATGATTATTTGAATTTCATCATTATTTGTAACATACAATGGTTAATTCATTTGTGCGTAATTTAATACTGGTAATCCTTTAATGAATTTATTAATGTGACCATCCAGTAGCCACAGAATTGTGACCTTCCAAAAAAATTAGTATCTTACTTTTTGCTTCTGAAATGGTAGTAACAAATTTTAGTGTCTGTCATTTCCTGAAGAAAGAATTGAACAGTGGTTTTCAAATCAAAGCCCTACTTCTTGAACTGTACAAGAGCAATCGTTAGTCATTCTATTTTTATAATTTAGGAAGTACATTTTTTAAAATGCGGTGAATAATTCCAAGGTTGGAGCTTTAAATGGCCCAGCTAATTTCTTACTGTAGTAGAAATCCCAAGGGTTTTATTAATGTATGTTGCATTAATGTGATGTATATGAAAAGACAGGAGACCATACATTTATGATGAATAGTGGAAAATGAAGGCACATCAGGAAAGAAACTAGTTATCTTTCTTCCACTTTCATTTGGGGTTGAAGTTCGTGGTACATGAGCAGATTCCTTCTTTCACTGTGCAGCAAAGACATTGTACACTTTTCATACTGGTTTCCTATATAAACTTTAAGAACAGATTTTGCCTGGTTTCTTCTTCAAGAAGAAACCATTTCACTCTTGAATTACTGAATATTTCATAGCCATACATAGGACATTGTGCCTATCTATCTATCTATCTATCTATCTATCTATCTATCTATCTATCTATCTATCTATCTATCTATCTATCTATCGTGTACCCTCATATAACAAACGGTTTGTATAACATAAAATCTATACAACATAAAAAATTCCAGAAATAGGGGAAATTTGCTTAACAGAATCGCCTATGGGGCGAATCCGTACAACATAAAAATGGTCATAATTAGAGATTACTCTGTTTTCAGTGGATTCCTATGGGAAATTTGTATAAAGGAAAAATTGCTTAACATAATTTCATTTGGAACAAATTAATTCGTTTACACAAGGTACCTCTCTCTCTCTCTCTCTCTCTCTCTCTCTCTCTCTCTCTCTCTCTCTCTCTCTCTCTCTCTCTCTCTCTCTCTCTATCTATCTATCTATCTATCTATCTATCTATCTATCTATCTATCTATCTATCTCCATTAGGCTTAATATCATGTGAGCAAACTGTAGCCCAAGGTAAGAGTTAATAAGCACAGAATCTTTTTTACAGTACAATTCATACAACATTTATTTAATGCTCTTTATCCACAAATATCCCAAAGGATTTCATATGGCATGAGGAATGCAGGAGCTAGTCCATGAAATGCTAAATGAAATTAATGTCTTTTGAGCTCCTGACTCTAAACCATTGTTTCTCACTCTGTGAATTCTAACATAAATGCCATGGGGAAGCAAAAAAAAAAATCCCTAAAAACAAAAACTAAAAAAACCCCGCAGAAACAAAATACTGTATTAAATTCAGCAATATATCATAGGACAGAGACATCTGGCCTCCTTATTAAAGGCAAAAAAATACAGTGGGAAAAGGTTTATGAGATCCTTTTTTGCCTACATCAAATTACATCACATTTAGATGTACCACTCTTTCATGAATACAGTACAAACACATTCCCCTTTGGCATACATTTGTTTAAATGGAGTGAGCTAATGCCACTACTTGTCATAACAGTTTCTTCAGGAAACAGGGTTCTGGAGTTGTGTTGGTGTGTGAGGTTGTCTCTGTCTTATGTGTTATGGTAGAACACATTGACTCAAGCCCAGTAGTAAGTCACAATTAGCCTTTTGTATTAGAGGCGAATCTGGCAACTCAGCTTCACAAGTTCCATTGATTCAATGGGCCTAATGTAGTTGCAATTTGCCTGTTTATTTCAGCAAATATATAGCAATTAACCAAATACTACTAATACTTAATGCCACTTGCTTCAATGAGCAAAGAACTACTAGATTCAAGGTTTGCTAAAAGGCACTCCTCGACCCCCGTCTACACAGGGCTTTTCACCACTTGCACACCCGTGATTGTTTGGGTTGTGAAAGAACCTAGGGGGGATGGAGATCATGTGCACACAGAACAGAGACCAATTCAGCAGGGCCAAAAATTAGAGGGGAGTTTGATTGGCATGCATTTTGGTTGCACAGCTGACCATGTGGCTAGGCACACAAGCAAGCTGTGTCCTAGTACCTCAACAGTTAGTCTCAATTAGCAAACCTAACATGAATACTCATAACACTTTGGCAATAGTGTTATAAATGAATACATTTTAGCTGTACTTCTTCTTTTTGATGATTATGATGATTATGATGTAGTAGTAGTAGTAGTAGTAGTAGTAGTAGTAGTAGTAGTAGTAGTAGTAGTAGTAGTAGTAGTAGTAAGCGGCCTTGGGTCCCTGTTCTGGAAGAAACACAGAAGACAGATGAGAGAAAGCTAAGCTATTCATTATATGAATGTAAATCCTCACTTGAAGACAAAGGAACTGTGCAGTCCTCCTTCTCACCTCACAAGAGGGCAAGATATTTTCATGAACTCTCAACAAGAGAAAAGAACATGCACTTTGTGTCAAGTAAGATAATATGAAATAATGAATTTAATGTAAATAATGCTGTAGTGCAAATAAAACAGCTTCAGCAAAAACGATAGCTGCTGATAATTAGATATACCATCTTCAGACAAATAGGCAAAAATGAACAAAATTAGTAATATCTGCAGTTTGAGAAGAGGGAGCAGTGTTGGTCTATACTAGCATATCTGGTGTGTGTGTGTGTGTGTGTGTGTGTGTGTGTGTGTGTGTGTGTGTGTGTGTGTGTGTGTGTGTGTGTGTGTGTCCTCCCCCGTCAGTTGTAAAGATTCATCAAGAATGGCCCTGTAATTTGAAGGTTTTTTAAACGTTGATTTGAGAGTTTTGTTACGTGGCTTCAAGTCAGGGCTGTCTTGCCTATAATGACCCTAAAAGTGGGGTATTTAAGGGGTGGTGTGATAGTTGCATACTCCAGTGATTTAAACCCAGGCCTCCTTGCGTCCTAGTCCATTTCTCTGTTCACTATACACTAGGTATTCTGATTTTTAAAATCTGTAATCTAAACAGAGGATGTTAAATGCTGTAAAGTGTTTATTCTGTTTATATCCTTCCTTTCCTCTAAGTATCTTGTACAGATACTTAGAATGATAAAGGGATTGGGCAGGTGCAATTCCTCTTCCAAACTGCATAGGGCCCTAAAGCCATTATGTACTCCAACACATATAAAATCCCTGTAGGTCAGCTAAAAGCATGACTGCTGCAGGAAGAGAGATGGATCTGTTAAAGCCAATATTGACAGAGGCAACTGGATTCACTGCATTTGGTACCTATAGGTGTGTTTCAACTGCTGTGGCCCAAGGGGAGGCCACTATCCCAGCCTTTAATAATCATTTTGCTATGATAATAATCAAACCGCCAAAACTGCATTACCAAAACTGAGCCGGTCCTTTTCCCTGTGTATAAAACACAAGGCAAGGGTTGCGCAAGGAACAATCTTTTCCTCCAAAATTCGACAGGCATGCCTTGGTCTGTACTTCTCCAACAACCTCCTGACAAGGTACCATTGGCCCTTGGGAATGCTCACACTGGTGGCCAGCGGCAGACATGTCCCCTCCCCTTTCTCCCATGTGCATTCTTTCAACTGCATGAATAGAAAGAAAGACAAATACGTGCCACCCAGAGACTGCTTGGTAATGGGGCAGCTATTTTTTGCAAATAAATAAATAAATAAATAAATAAATAAATAAATAAATAAATAAATAAATAAATAAATATTTATTTATTTATTTATTTATTTATTGAACTTATTGACTGCCCCATTTTCCCATAGGGCAGTGTACAAGGCATCACCAAGACAGCAACTGCCCAACTACAACCCCAGTACATAACCAAATACGAGAAAGTAATAAAAGGAAAACATAATAAAATACAAGTCAATATGAAAATACAAAATAAAAATACTAAAATATAACAAAGTAAAATAAACCTAGCACCGCAGACCAAACAAGGTCAGGTCCAGCAAGAAAAAGAATAAGCAAAAGGGGGACTGATTTCCATACAAGAAAAGAAAAGATCAAACTGGGGACAGATATGACCACATGGCTCAGTTCATGAAGGCATCTCCTTCGATACTGCAAGCTCTTACTTCTTCTCTAATGAGTTCTTTGCTAGACTGCTGTTTAGTCACTGTGAGTGCAAATACACTTGACATATGGTCCCAACTGGTCAGTTAAATTATTCCCATCGGTGTGTGCCTTTGGATAAACAGGCCCGTGTCTGTTCTCTGTGTTCTCTATGATTTAGCTTGCTTCTGAATTATTACATCAGGAGGGAGGGGAAATCTTGCAGACAGGGAAAAGAAACTGCCCTTGATTTGCAGGGAGGGTCATCGGAGTAAAATGTAAGAGCAAATCTATTTAAGTACAAGAAGAGACGCAATTACACATCTGGTAATCAGTGTTTGTGCAGGTGTTGCTGGCATAAGATTCAAGCAGATTAATTATTTACACAGATTATGTTGCCGATTTGTGATGGACTTAGGGGAGGGTTCCTGGCAAGGCTTGGGAGAAGTGGGGGAAGGGGAGCTGTTTGTGATTAACTTAAACCAAGGATAAAGCAATGCCATTATTAAGTAAATACGGCAGCCTATGGTGGCATTTCCCAACAGCTTGGTAAAGTCCTGAATTACGGCTAGCTTTCTCTGACAGGCAGAACTGAAAAATAAAGACCAGACACCGGTGTTCTTACTAGCATGCCAGAGTTTCTCCTTCTGCATGTCCTTTCTGTCAATGGCTCTGTGGACTGGAGTTGGAAAAGAGTGGAAGCAAATTAGAATTCTCTAAATATTGAGATTCAGTTGCCATAATGTGCTTATGGGCATTATAGTGGAAATGAGTATCTGGAGGCAGATTGAGGGACTTGACCTAATGCCCTTATCTCTCAGCCTTCCAACTCCACTCTAATGAACATATACTCATAATTATTTCTCAAATAGTTTCTATCTAATTTTAAAGTGGGTAATTTATAGCACTTGTAGGAAACCGCTGCAAGTTTCATTAAAATATGCAGCACAAGGAGAACTTTGAGCAGAATATATTTCTTTACTGTTTCACAAAGTCATACATATTTATAATAAACCTCTTCAGTTGCTTAAATAATAGCATTCTATTCCACAGATCTGCATACTAATGTTAATATTTCTGTCCGGGTAGAAAGATGGTTACCATTGCTGAGTGACTCACTATTTAGTGGGTGAAATTCTTCAATAATTTCACCCCTTCCGTTAAGATTTGTTTTGAGCCAGAGCATGTGTGTTGCAAGCAACAAAGAAACGGCTTCAGAAGAGAGAGAACACCATATCAAACTCTTTAAGGTTGATTATGTAAGGCGGTTTCTTGATGGTTACCTAAGCAGTAATAAAGTGAACCACACACACAACTGCCACAGTTATAGTGGTTATGAGGCCAGAGAAGAGGGAGCCATTTTGTTCTCTTAAGATTGTTTTCCAGAATTCCTGCAAAATATAATCATCTTCCTGCTTCTCATAAAGAGTATTCCTTGCTTTCTACAAAATACATTTATTTATTTATTTATTGAATTTATACCCCGCCCATCTTCCCGAGGGAACTCTGGGCGGCTTACAAGAGCTGAGCAAGTCAGCAAACAATACAATACAGGGCAACAACCACAATATAAAAACAGCATAATAAACAACTTAGACATCATGGAAAAGCAATCGAAGGCTCAGCAGCAGCAATAGTTGAGCAAGCATACAGACGGTGAGGGGGGGGGAATTAAGCTAAACCGCCAAAAGCCTCGCTAAAGAGCAGAGTTTTTAATGCTCGGTGAAAGGTTAACAGGGACTCTGCAGAGCGCACTTCACTTGGTAAGCTGTTCCTGCGGGAGGGGCCAGCCACCGAGAAGGCCCGGTTAGAGGTAGAGGTTTTCTGGGCCTCTCTAGGGGTGGCAACCCGGAGCGAGTGCACTCGCGACTGCCAAACTGGACGGGCCGAGGTTGATCGCTGGACGATTCGCTCTGACAGGTAGTCTGGGCCCAAGCCATGGAGGGTTTTATAAACTAAAACCAGGACCTTGAATCTGATCTGGGATGCAACGGGCAACCAGTGCAGGCGAGCCAGGACTGGGGTGATATGGTCGTAGTGACGCACACCCGCCACCAGCCTGGCTGCCGCATTTTGTACCTGTTGCAAACGCTGGAGAAAAGTCAAGGGTACCCCCATGTAAAGAGCGTTGCAGTAGTCCAACCTCGAGATCACCAGCGCTTGCACCACTGTTCTCAGAGAATCACCATCTAGGTATGGACGGATCTGGGCAATTTGACGGAGATGGTAAAAGGCAGATCTGGACACGGTGGCCACCTGGGCTTCCAAGGTGAGTGCCGGATCCAGAACCACGCCCAGATTCTTGACCCTATCTGCCAGCTGGAGGAAACACCATCCAAACTGGGGAGAGGGCCTCCATATCCACATGGGGAACTCCCGAAGAACATCACCTCTGTCTTCCCAGGGTTGAGCTTGAGCCTGTTGGCCCTGGTCCATGTCAGGACCGCATCCAGGCACTGGTCAAGAGTCCGAACAGCTTCCACTGCAGAGGTGGAAAAGGAGAGATAGAGCTGCGTGTCATCAGCGTACTGATGACAGCAGATTCCAAATCTCCTAATGACCCCAGCCAGCAGCCTCACATAGATGTTGAACAACATGGAGGAGAGAGACGAGCCCTGCGGAACCCCACAAGGGAGTATCCACGGGGCCGACAACTCTCCACCATGTTGCACATGCTGGGGACAGCCCACCAAGAAGGATCGGAGCCAACTGCGAGCAGTGCCTCCAATTCCTACCTCGGAGAGCCGATCCAGCAGGATTCCATGGTCGATGGTATCGAAGGCCGCTGACAAATCGAGGAGAACCAACAGGGTAGAACAGCCCCTGTCAGCCGCCCGGATTAGGTCATCTTGCAACGCGACCAGAGCTGTCTCGGTCCCCCGGGCAGGCCTGAACCCGGATTGGCATAGGTCAAGGCGCTGTTGTTCCTCCAGAAAAGACTGAATCCGGACCGCGGCCACCCTCTCGATTACCTTGCCCATGAAAGGGACATTGGCAATCGGACAATAGTTCACCAATTGGTCCAATGCCATGCCTGGTTTTTTAAGAATAGGCTTAACCACCATCTCCTTCAGACCGGAGGGAAAGACCCCCTCACTGAAGGAGGTGGTGGCGATGGCAGATGCCCATTCTGGCATAGTCCCTCCAGCAGCTTTTATCAGCCAGGAAGGGCAAGGATCGAAGGGGGTGGACGCGGGCCGGCAGTGGGCAATCACCCTGGAGGCCTCCAAAGAGGAAACAGGCCCAAGCTCATCCAAATGAGGAGAACGAGGGGGTGCAGTGACAGGGGATGGCAGGGGAGGGCTAGTGCAACTGGAGTCGAAGCCGGCATGGATGGCCTCTATTTTGGATCGAAAAAAGACTGAGAAATTCTCACTACTGAACTCAGTAGCAGGAGGCCTTGCCATACTAGGATTGGTGAGCTCCCAAACCACCCGGAAAAGCTCCACCTGGCAGTTCAAGGCCTCACCAATTCTCAGGGAGTAATAAGATGTTTTAGCCTCCCTGATCGCTCGCGAGTAGCGCCTAGTCTGGATAACAACTGCAGTCTTATTAATTGCCGTCCGGCTTCATCTCCAGCTGCTCTCCAGCCTTCTCCGTTCCTGCTTCATCGCTCTCAACTCCACCGTGAACCACGGTGAAGGTCGAGCTCTGCTATGGAGAAGGTGCTTGGGGGGCGATCCGGTCGACCGCGTGGGCAGCTGTTTCAAACCATAGGTCAGCCGCAGCCTCAACCGGAGCATCAGCCAGGCCACCAGGAAGCTCCCCGAAGGCGTCCCGGAACCGAGCTGGTTCCGGAAGCCTCCGGGGGTGGGCCAACACAGGAGGCCGAAGGTCCCCGCGGGGAGGGGCTGCAACCGACAGGGAAAAGGACAGCAGGTGATGGTCTGACCATGACACAGGCAGAGGTACGATGTCCCCTACCTCCAGAGTAGAATTCCCTGACATGGAGGTAAAAACCAAGTCAAGGGTATGCCCTGACCTGTGGGTGGGGCATAAAACATGCTGGGATAGGCTCATGGAGGTCATGGACTCCATGAATTCCAGAGCTGCACCAGATAGTCCACCGCCAGCATGCACATTGAAGTCCCCAATCACCAGCAGGCGTGGGGACTTCAAAAGTGCCGCCGCAATGAACTCTGAGAGCTCTGGAAGGGATTGTGCTGGGTTGCGGGGAGCACGGTAGCCCAGCACAATGCCAAATCTATCCCGCTGTCCCACCAACAGGTGAAGGCATTCTAACCCCTGACTTACCAATGTTGAGGCCCTGCTGACATGAAGAGTATCCCTGTACACGATGGCAACCCCCCATTCTGACCCTCCAACCTGCCGACTCCCTGAACCAGAAACCCAGGTGGGCACAGCTGGGCGAGCGAGGCTCCCCCCTCTGCGCCCACCCAGGTCTCGGTGATACAAGCTAGGTCGGGCCTCCCATCAATGATGGAGTCAAAAATGACGGGGATCTTATTTTGGACCGACCTGGCATTCATAAGGAGACAGGACAGGTTGGGCACGCTGGTGGGATGGCTCTGGGACACGTGGCAGTGAGCCGAGGGGTCAGAACGTGGGACAGGCACAAGATGCTTGAACCGAGTTCTTCTTATCTGACTAACCCCCCGACTCCAAGCGTATTGTCCACGGTCCGACACAGTCAGTATGTGAGTCCCTGCCAACATGGCGAGAAGAGGGGGGGAATACAAACAATAAAACTAGAAATAATAAACAATTGAACAGCAATAAATAATAACAACAACAATACTAAAGAATAACAGTAAATAGACTAAGAGTAAAAATTAAAAAGTAAAAAAAAACCTACTATGTTAATGGGCAAACAAAGCCAGGGCAATGGATGGAGCAGGAGGGAACCAGAGGGAGAGAGATAGCAGGGGACCTTGACGAACAATCACGGGCATGATTAACAACAGGTGGTGATTAGCAGCAGGCCAGACAGTTTTGATCTTCAAGGACAGGCCAGTTCAACAGAGCTGCAGTGCCCGAAGGAGCCTCAGGGAAGGTTCAGCAGAATGGCAGCATGTCACTGAGCGTCTCAGAAATCACCCAAATCCCTATCCAATTACCAGTTTGACAGGGTCGGGGCAACAGTGGGGAGGGGGGTTGGAATGCATCTATTCAAGCAACAGCGGATACGAATCCAGGTCCGGTGCAAACGGAGAAACACCCTCGGGCACCCCATAGTCCACAAGAAGCTCTGCCACGCCAAACAGATGATCAAGGGGCCGCCGGCTCCAGATGGTCAAATCAAACGCAGCACAAGGACAGGTCCTAAAGCAGGCAAGAGTCCGAAAGCTGCCTCCGAAAATGCATAGGCTGAATGCCAAAGGAGGCAGCAGAGGAGTCCAGGGAGTCCAAGGGCAGCAAGGCAAATAGGCAGGGTGCGGGCTCCAACAGCTTGGCAGCTCTAAGCAGAACTCTCGATCCCGGTGGTCCCCACAAAAAGGGGGTCAGATGGCAAGGCCGGGAGGTAGGCAGCCACAAGACAACAGCAACAGCTGCCAGTCCAAGCGGCAACTCAGCGACTGAGGAGGGAGGAACGCCACATGGCTGCCCCGACTAGCTGGAAGCACTGCATCAGCCGCAGGGCTCCAAGACTCAAGCCACAAGGGACGATGAAAGGTCCATATAGTGGTCCGGTGCAACCAGGCGGGACAAGGATCAGATGAGGCGTCCACAGGAGACGGTGGGGACAGGGAAGGACGGACGTCCACGACCACCCAGCTCAACCTGAGCGCTGTCTCGCAGCCCGCAGCCCCAGCCGGTTGACGGGGGGGGAGAGCCAGGTCCGTCATAGCCCTCGGTCTGCACAAGTCCGGCACAATAGCTCTAGCTGGAGGACAACCCAAATGGTGGGCTGGAGGCAGAGTAGGCAGGACGCTGGCAGCAGCCGCCCCCAGACGAAAAGGCTCCAGTCCGCTGGTCCCCGATGGGAATCGAGCCCAGCAGAGGACCAAATGTGGGAGGAAAGGAACGCCCACAGCCGCCATGGTCGGCCCCACGCTGCCCCACAAGCCAGGTGTCAAGTGGCTAAAGCGGGGAGCAGAGCCACCGATCAAAGGCTCACCCGCTGGCTCCAGATGGAAACCGAGCCACACGGGTGGCGAACGTCATTTCTTCCTCTAGATCAGTGGTTCTCAACCTGCGGGTCCCCAGATGTTCCTGGACTGCAACTCCCAGAAGTCTTCATCACTAGCTGATCTGGCCAGGATTTCTGGAAGTTGTAGTCCTGGAACATCTGGGGACCCACAGGTTGAGAACCAGTGCTCTAGATGACAGACAGGAAACTTAGCTTCCTTCTTTAGAACTTTATCTGAATAGTGCCTGTCCTGAAGTGAAATCAAAGCTATATCAGCTATGCGAAGTGCTTGGCTGTTCCCCAAAAACACCATGGGGAGCACAGGAAACCCAAATCCTCATTCCTGAACCTGTCTGGTTTTGCATTGAAAATGCTGGTGCTACCATCCAGATGCTGGCTCATTAGTGCAGAAAGTTAGGCATTTCACTGTGGAGTCAGAATGGGTGTTTCATTCTGTATATCCTTGGGCAAGCTGCATAGTCCCAAGGGTCCCCAGAAGAAGGGAATGGAAAGCCACTTCTGAGTACTTTATATACTTAAAAAACATAGATTAGAACTTGACAGATGACATCAACAATTGTTGTTGTTGTTGTTGTTGTTGTTGTTGTTGTTGTTGTTGTTGTTGTTGTTGTTGTTGTTGTTGCTGTCATTGTGCTGGATTTTTATTGTTAGGGTTGGGGAGATGTGTTTCTGAGATTCTCTCCGTTGAGGTTCAAAAACCCTTGGCTAGCTTTAGGTCTTTCACTGTGGATCCAAAGCTTGGCTTCCAGGATCAAGGCCTAGAGGAACATAGAGTAGAATCTACAAAAAGTTTTACACTACATCATGAGCTATTTGTAATACATCTCCAGCAGTTTTCTGGGTCCAGTATTTTAGAAAAGAAATTAATATTTCAATGGGAGAAAATCCTTACCTCATCTGGCTGCATGCCTGTTGAGTTGCTTATCTCTTTAGTCCAGGCCTGCCCAAAGTCCGGCCCGGGGGCCAAATCCAGCCCATCAGGCCAATCTGAGTGGCCCGTGGCTGGCTGGCCGCCCCTACCTCCCCCTCCTTTGCCCCATGTTTTTTTTAAAAAATATTCTGCCAACACTGACACCACTGGGAATCTTGGGCGGCTGGGCGGACAGGCGGTCTGCCGCCACCGGCACTGCAGGGGAATGTGTGGGGGTGGGCAAGCCAGCGGGCCTCTGCCACTGCCAAGGAGCGTTGGGGTGGGCTGGTGGGCGGGCCGTCGCCACCGCTGGGGAGCTTGGGTGTGTGTGCAAAGTCGCAGATCGCCTCTTCCAAGGGACGACCTGTGGCCACGGCTCCCTGTGCTTCCTTTGGTCCCCACCTTCCTTCCTTCCTTCCTCCCTCCCTTGGTCCCCACCTCCCTCCCTCCCTCCCTTGTTCCCCACCTTCCTTCCTTCCTCTCTTGGTTTCCACCTTTCTCCCTCCATTCCTTGATCCCTGCCTTCCTTCCTGTGGGTGGGGTTGCAAGGGTCAGTCGGTGGGGCTTATGGGTCAGTCGGTGGGGCTTGCAGTGGGGTCGCAGGGTTGGGGAGCAACCGGACCCTGACACATTCTCAGCCACCAAATCTGGCCCTCCTTACAAAAAGTTTGGGCACCCCTGTCTTAGTCTATTGGGTCAGGATCCTGTTGGTTCAGTAACATGGGCAGAATAGGACATTCTGTGGGTGGTTGCTCTTTTGCCATCACTAATGCAAGGCTGAATTAATGAATTTTTGTGTGTGCCACTACCAGTGAAGGTGACCTCCAGCTTGGGTAAGTAGAAGCCAGAAGCATACAAGGAGTCTTCTGCCTGGGGAGTCCTTGTACACTGCATCTGCTAGCCAAATTCTGGCTCATGTATATTGTCTATAAAGTTAGGGTGCTAAGTCATACTGATTTTAGAGTGAAAAAAATCCTGACCTCCCACACTGATCAGCATATATCTCAATGTGTTATCCAAAATTGATGGTTGTTAATAGTCCACCTCCTGAACCACCAATTAATGCCTAGCTTGGCTCAGTGGGCTAGAGCACTGAAATGTCAGCTGCAAAGTTGGCACCTTGGCAGTTCGAATCCCAGGTGCCATGCAGTGGGGTGAGCTCCTGCTGGTAACCCCAGCTCCTGCCAACCTAGCAGTTCAAAAGCAAGTAAATGCAATTAGATAAATAGATACCACTGTAAAAAGCAGGAAGGTAAACAGTATTCTGTGTGTAGAAATGTACTCAGCCATGCTGGCCACGGGGCCATGGACTTGTACAACACTGGCTCTTTGGCTTGGAAACGGAGATGAGCACCGCCCCTAGAGTCAGACATGACTAGCATGCAAGTGCGGGGAGAACCTTTACCTTTATCTTTACCTAAATTGGCAAATCTGTAGCAAAAAACATTCTGTACATCCTAATGTTTGTCATCCTTGTACTATGCCAATGGAACACTTTGGTTTGTAGGGTCCCAGCTAGAAATAAAGTAACTGGAGTTTAAAAGTCTTAGTGAGTTTACTAGGTGAGATTCAAATAGTCTACTTATGCCCCAATTCTGACATATATCACAATTTCTTACCCAGTGTAACTGGAAAAATACTGTCTCTTTTTTGCCTGCATAACTTGCTCTTCTTAATCCAGCTCCATTTTGAATTAGAATTCCAAAATAGGACATTCACAACCACCTATTAAAGACTAGGGCTTGCCCTTTCCTTGTTAATACCTGTAGAACTTCCTTGCATATACACATCATTTGGTGAGTTGCTAGATATGAGCCAAACCTCTTGTATAGTTTTCAAGCCTTTCAAAACTAGTCAAAAGTAAAAGCGCATGGAGTTGTAAATATTTTAATAAGTGTGCAAGATTAAGTTTTAAAATAAGACATATGCATATAATGTACAGGACAAAATATTAATTAAGGATTGCAATGTTGTAAAGGCAAAGAAATTGATTGTTACCAATAAAGTGGCTGAGATAATAACTGAGAGAAAGAGGATAATGGATTGATGAAAACAATGGGGTTAGTAAAGATCTTGTTCAGAAAGAACTTTTTTCATGCAAAGGGTTGCTGAATAATGGAACAAATTGTCAAAGGCAGAGATAGAAGCGAGAGTGAATTATTCTGACAGATTTCTCTTGGAGAGAATTGCTAGCTAGATGTCTAAGATGATAACCAATGATATATGAACTGATTTAATTTCAGCCTGTTAGAAGTGTTGATGGGAACCACAGACTAGAGTTGTAGGCAGAAGATTCTGCATTAATATTAGTAAGGTTTGTTTAGGTTTTAATTGATGGGACCAGAACCCACAGTTTCAGAAAAATTGTTCTTCTGATACAAAGAGATTTTTAACTAATTGCAAAAAAAGATACAGAAAAAGGGCCCAAATGGAAAACTGATGGGCTAAAGCAATGGCCTCCTCCCTTTTACTTCTTTTCTCTCCTTCTCTGTTTTTGAATTTCATTTTATTTAAATAGACAAAATCCCAACAAAAAAATATACTGAAAAATGCTTACTGAAAAATACAAACCTAAAAAACCTGATAACTACAAAAACAAAATGAAATAAGCTGTACAGTGATTTAAAAAAAAACAGTCTTCCCCTCCAGCAGGACTGTTGGCAATCTCATTAATCATTTTCTTTATTTAGGAAGACTTATTTCCCCTTCAAGCTGGCACTGGGTCTTGCAAAGGTGCACAACCCTTCTCCTTTATGAACAATAAAGCAATAATTCTGACTTATGGCACCCCTTTTCAGGGTTTTCCAGTTAGAGAATACTCAGATGCGGTTTCCTTCTTCTGGGGGTGCCCTGGGACACTGCATCGTGCCTGGGGCCATACAGATTGACTCTTATTTGTTGGAGAATTAAAACTCCTAACCTCTGATCCCATGACCAGATACCTAAAGCACTGAGTTATCCAGGTAGCTCCACTTTATTAATAAAAATTCCCCAGGTATCACTAAAAATATTTATCAATCCCCTTTTCCATTAATGGTACATGATAACTTGCCATTAATAACTATATACAGTGGTACCTCAACTTACAAGTTTAATATGTTCTGAATGCATGCTCTTAAGTCGAACAACTCTTAAGTAGATCAGCCCTATCCTAAAAAATAAAAAAATAAAAAAATGTAAGTAGAGCAGAGTGCATCTAAAATTTGTAAGGCTGCAGTTAAAATGCCAATGGTTTTTCGCTCTTAAGTCAAATTGCTCTTAAGTTGAACCACCCTTAAGTAGAGGTACCACTGTGTTCAAAATATATTTATATCATTCATTTAGTTGAAAATAATACTTTATTGTCCAGTTTTGCTAGCATTAATCTAGCTGCTGTTAATAAATTTGATACTAATTTTCCCTTCTTCAAGGACAAAACACTACATTTTTAAAAATCACCAGCCAACGGTGATCTCAGGAACCATCTACTATCATGAAATAAGCACCTTGATGTGTGTAGCTTGCATACTGTAATTAAACTGTAAACTGCCCAGAGACTACTTTAAGTGGTGTGAGGTGGTATATAAGCAGAACACTTTGCTTTTCTGGTAAACATCCTTAGATATTGGGATCTACAATATGTGCAGCTTTATGTGAAGCTTAGCATGCTTCAGTCATGTATGAAACTGCAAGAAGGTATAATATTCCTTTTACACATAATAATTTAGCCTTAAATAACTACTTAGAGGCTGCTAATCTTTCTCTCTCTTTCTCAATATTCTTCAATATTGTGGTTTAACAACTTTTGAGTCAAACTTGATGTTGAGGGAAATATATATTCCCTGATATTAACACGTTTTCCTTCCAGTGATAAAACTTTCTCAGAGATACATGCCTCCATAATCAGACTTCCAAAATAAGTCCATGGTTACTGTCCAGTAACTAATCACAAGATGAGGCCTAGGTAAATGAAAAATGCAGAGATGAAAAAAAGTATGTAGTATGAGAGATTTTTTTCCCACTACTTAGGGAGAACATTGTTTCTTTGCCCACCTGGCCCAGAATAAGAGGCAAGACACAAGTGATGGGTTTCAATATCAGCCACACTATATTAAATAACCAAATTGTAATTGATGTAATTGTAGGAGGAAATCATTTATGAGGAAGGCCTGCCCTAGAGCAGAAAGCGTTTTTGTTTTGTTTTTTTAAACTCAGAGGTCTCCCAGGAGCTCCTCAGCCTTGTATTTGGACAAGTCCACTGCCCCACTGTCACATGGTCTTTCAGACGGTGTGGAAGTGGTCAGTGGTGTTTGTACAGTAAATCCCTGCCCTTTTGCAGTTCATATACTGCAGCCCCACTCTATCACGGGACCGCAGTATATGAAAAAAAGCCCCCTGGGGTAAGGTGGGAAGGCCTGTTTCAGGTCTCCTGTACTTACCCCAGGATTGGTGCTGCCACAAACAGGCCTGCGAGGGCCTTCTCGAGTCCGTCATAGGCTCCAAAAGAGCTTCGCTATGAACCAGAAGTGATTTCTAAGTCATCTGACATGCCTAGAAAGACCCTCAAAGGACTCAAAAGTGCTTTCAAGCGATCAGGAGGTCACTAACTGTTTTCCAGAAGTCACTTCTGATTCATGGGGAAGCCCTTTTGGAGCCTGTGGAAGGCCCTCGCAGGCCCGTTTTGGGCAGTGCCAGGCCAGGAGTACGTACAAGAACCCCCAGCTAAGACCCCCCAGGCCCTGCCCGACCTGCATACGCATATCATGGATTTTCAATTATTGTGGGTCAGGTCCCTAACCCCTGCAATAGGTGGGGTGTACTGTACGACCACCACTCTGGACCACTAAGCCCCATTATTTTGGTGCTTTAGGTCCAGGGAGGATTCCAGGCACATCCTTCTCCAAACACTGTAATCTCACAATCTGTTGTAGTTTCTTCTTCTTCTTCTTCTTCTTCTTCTTCTTCTTCTTCTTCTTCTTCTTCTTCTTCTTCTTCTTCTTCTTCTTCTTCTTCTTCTTCTTCTTCTTCTTCTTCTTCTTCTTCTTGAACTTTTAAAATCTTCTTTTATTTAATACTGGAGGGGGGTTCCAGCCTGCGAACCCCTATCCAAAACCCAGGAGGTAGCGCCACTGCACTCCTCTGCATTGAAATCTTGTGCATTGCTCCCTCAACGAAAGTGAAAGTCACCAGCACATCGTGGCTGGGCCTCAGACACTGGCAAGCTGCTCTGACAACATCTGTCTCCATTGCTGCCTGGCTGGAATGAGGCTGAATACAGGCTGAATACACTTGCAGAAATCATAGGATTCTGCAGTAGCATCTTGCATTTCTGGGTAAACAAGCCCCACCTGCCGAAGAGGCTCAACAACAGAATGACATCATCTGAATTGACTCTGATAGGTTAGGATGGTGTTTTGTTTTGTTTTTTGTTTCATTTGGCTTCCTTTAAATTTGTTTCATTTGAAATGATTTTTTAAAATATATATATATATCTTGTTTTTTGTTTTGTTTCTTTTTTGTTATTGTGTTTGTGCCTCCCCCCCAATGCAACAGATCGGGGGAAAGGCGTAGGTTATTAAAAATGTCTTGGAAACAAGACATTTTAAAAGACCTGCACCTCTCCCGCCCCCCAAACATGCTCAATTGGGGGGTAGTGGCGGGTCCTTTAAAATGTCTTTAGCCAACGAGGCAAGTGCTTTTCCCCAATGTGCCCAACTGGGGGGAGAAGCGCAGGTCCATTAAAATGTCTTTAGCCACTCAGGCAAGCTCTTGCCTCAGTGGCTAAAGACATTTTAAATGACCCACACTTCTTTCCTAATGTGTCCAATTGGGGGGGGGAGCGGTGGATCATTTAAAATGTCTTTAGTCATTGAGGCAAGCACTTGCCTCAGTAGCTAAAGACATTTTAAACAACCCACAGTTTCCCCCCAACGCGTCCAATTGGAAGGGGGGGGGGAGAAGGCACGGGCTGTTTAAAGTGGTTTTCCATAGGAATGCATTTGGCAATGCATTCCTATGGAAAACTTAATGAAAAACAAAACGGAGCGAATGAAAAATGACCAGTTCATTTCATTTCATTTTTCTTTAAAAATCCTCTTGTTTTTTATTTCATTCCAAAAAGCTTGATTGTTTTACAAAGACTTCAGGGGCATCCTGTTTTTCTAGACTTTCTCCAACACAGGAGGTATTCAAGAGATGGACTTGAAACCCCCTACTAAATTCACTATTCTCTGATTCTACGACTCTATTTTCTCTTATGTATAGTTGTATTGTATTTGCTTTAGTTTGTTTGTCATGTTATTTATTTATTTATTTATTGTTATATTTATATCCCGCTTATCTTCTAAAAAATAGAACTCTAAGCGGCTGACAAAAGCGACAAAGCGCCAAACAACAACAATGGAAGTACAACAACATAATAAGCAGAATCAATGTACAACAATGTAAAACTGGTATAAATATAAAATCCCCCTGCATCCCAGCATGCCAAAAGGTGAAGTCCTAACAATTAGAGTTGGACACACGGGAAGGTTCCATTGATTATTTCTTTCTGTGTAAACTGCCCAGAGTAATGCCTAGCACTAATCAGGCAATATGCATGTTGATTTGAACTAAATAAAATAAATAAAATCAGAAATACCAAAATATCATCCTAGGCAAAGATCAGCTTGAAGTCCCTGCAAAAAAGGCACCGGACAGTGGTCACAATGCACATCATTGGGAGGGGGAGGTCTGTATCCATTCCTCATTCAAACTGTTAAAAGCTTCTTTTCATCAGTCCTTTCAACCAGTCTTCACAAGGACCATACGGGGATCTGAATTATCTGTAGAATATGAATTTGCGACAGCATCGGCATCCATCAGCTCCACCATTGTTTGCACAAGGAAAAGAAAACTCAACAACCTAAGTGAAACTTAGCTCTATCCGTCCCCTCCCCTTGTCCCCCTGGCAAACCCCTTCACACAGGTCTTCACGTTGTGGAATTTATTTCCATATCCCATTGAAACCCATTATCTAGTCATTATTTATCATATCAAACATCCCTTTTTAATTTCTACTTCAATGGATTTTTTTTGTTCTTGCTCCCCACCCTCCCCCCTCTCCCCTCTGCTTTTATAAAGTTGTGCAACCTTTGGGGAAAAGAGGATGTTGTTTACAATGTGTAATTATGATACTAAAAAAGAAATCAAATCACAAATTCATTGTGGAGTGTTTGATCCAGAATATTGTTAGAGAAACATAATTAATAACTAAAAATATTTGAAACAACACTTTCTAACTTGGAGCATATTAACCAGCCTGGGGAAGGAATGTATATCTACCTTCCTTTCAAAGGAGCATAAGTTTGGCTAAGTTGGTGTTTACCATCCTATTCCTTACATGAAAAGCGAGAACAATTGTTTTTTTCCACTGGTCTTCTGTGGGTGTTCTGTAGACTTTAAGCATGGCTGTGTATGAATATTTAGGACACAGATATGCAAGTTTTTATAAAGAAAATGCAAAATATATCTCTTGTTTTGTTATTGTTTCCTTTCTTTTCTTTTTCCCTTTTTTGCCTTCCCTTTTAACTTTATTGCAAAATAAAATAAAATTCTATGGGGAAAAGAGAAAAATGTAAAGTACAACATTCCCATAGGCAGATTGCTTTGATTATTGTTCTACACTTAAACTTACTTTGTTGTCCCTCCAATTTCTGGTTGGTCTAAGGTTTTATTCAGTTTTCTTTTTTTAAAAAAAAGAGAAAATTGAAAAATCTAGAAAATAATTTCACAGTGCAACACTTAAGCTGAAGAACTGTGTGCATTGTGCAAATAAGGACAATGGCATCAATTGTATGGGTATGAATGTCTAATGGAGGTGCATCATTTGGAATGCAGCTGAGTACACTGTACTCACTGTCATGGCTTACAATCTTAGCAGAAGGGGAACTCAAGCCACAGGGTTTGTTGTCAAGTCTGAGTTAAGTCGCTCTGGTGACTTGGCTCGGACTCAACTAATTTTTGGTTTTCTAATACTTGGACTCAATTCACAACTTGAACCCTCCCTATTTCCCCTTTTTTCCTGGGGGAAAGAGTTTATTTTAAAGAGGGATATGGACTTGTGGCTTGGGATGTGTTGCCAAAGACTTGGACTTGAACCTGGGACTTGGAATGTTGACTTGTCAAATCCCTGGGTCTAATGTCAGAGAGTGTGAGTCTTCAACAAGAACCCAGTCCGGATTAGACCTGTGGCATATCTACCTCCCTCAGTCATACTGTCTTAGGGTGTTTATACACGACCCCTAAACTCCGGGACAAATGGCTCCCAGCTCCGGAGCTTAAAAATGTTTCCCCACCAGCTCCGGACTTAACAGGAAATTAAGTGTGACCACGCCCCGTTTTAGCGCGTCCCAGCGCACCTTTCAAGTACCTGCTCTTTGGAGGTGAAAATTATTTGATCCAGTGTAAGGTGAGTGCGGGGCTCTTCTTGCTTCTGTTTGTTGGTTTTTGGCTCCCGCCCCTTTAAGAGCTACTTTTACAGAGACGAGAGGCAGAATGAGGTGAGTGGCATGCTTTTCTTTCTATTTTTCTCCCTCCCCTCACGCAGCCAGCAGCCAGGAAGTGCAGAGGGGGTGGGAACGCAGGAAGAGTGATGAACCCCTAAGATCTCTGGTCTGAATTTAAGTGGCCAGCGGATCTTAGGGGTCATGTAAAAAGGCCCTTAGTGTTAACTGAAGACAGAAAGAAGGGACTGATGCTCAGAGATATGAGTCGTCCCTGATGTAGGCCTGTCCAACACATCTCATCTATGAACTATCTCTGGAAAAGTTACAAGAATAACTGGTATATTGTTGTCTCACAGTACCCATGAAATGTGGGTTGAAGTCCTCCAACCATGAAATTAACCATGGGATAATCACTTCATCTCCCTCACAGGGTTCTTATGAACATGGAATGTGTTGTGAAGAAAGGACTGTGTATGCCGCTATGGAATAGAAGATGGGACATAAGTTTAATTTTAAAAAAAAAATCTGTTGGAATGATCCAATATATTTGAAAACTTTTTTCAAAAAGCAGTTTGGTCGATGTGAAATACTGAACTGGAGTTCTAATGATTCCTGGCATTTTAGATTACCTTGGATTCTAATGCAATTGCTAATGGTGGCAATTTCAGCAATTGCTTTCCATATGAAAAGAGTGATTATGGGCTTTCCACAATGTAAACTTATTCTGAAAATCTAAACAGAATTAAGGTGCAAATCAGATGTAGAGTAATTTAAGATGGGATCTTATAGATACACTTGAATTCATAGAAAGATTGCCTTTTGTTTGAAAGCTCTGGGACTAATCCAATTTACCACTTCTTTGCTGTCCTTTTTGCCCCTCCAAGTGTTTCATACTTTCCTGTAACACACCCAACATATGATCTCCTCATCAACACATCCACAGAGCTGCACTATTAAACTTGATTTAATTAAATGTCACTTCTAATAAAGAGATACTAGGACAAGTAGAGATATATGCAATATTAAAGTTGGAAGTGGTGGGGGAACTTATCTTTCTCTTTCAGAATAAAAAATCCTGATAGATCTGAACACTCAAATATCTGGCATCGTTAACATCTTAATTCACAGTCAAGGCACAATAGAAGAAACCCCACCTCATTCTAGCCAGTAGACAAGGCTAGAATAGAAGTGAATTTGCATGTGTTTGTAACACTTTGATTTACTAAAATATTGTAGCTAAGCCAAATTTCTCTGGAAAAGTTCAGTTTTTCTAAGTCAGCTACAGTTTTAGATATTCTTGTAGACAGCCTTTTTAATAAACTACCAATCTGGGAAATTCACAATTAATAATAATAATAATAATAATAATAATAATAATAATAATAATAATAATAATAATAATAATAAACAACTTTCTTTTTATGCCTCCTTTCTCCCCAAAGGAACCCAATAAACCTCTTTGTCCAATAATTATGGTGATTTTAGTACACACTTTTTGTATTTGTAAGCACTGGTATAAAATAAATCCTACTAAATGTTGATGCCATTGCCACCAGTGCTCTGCAATTCCAGCAATTATTTTAATCTCTATTCTGTGTCTTCTTAATCCTTAAACTGTTCATTGAATAAACCAAAAACTGCATTACTGTAAACTGGGATAAGAGTGGACTACATATCCTTGCATCATCAGGACTTTTGGGGTTAAGTGCAACCAGTATGCCGATGATACCCATTTCTACCTCTCATCACCTTCGGAATCTAAGGGAGCTACAATCTCAACTTTACATGAGTGTTTAGCAGCTGTAATGAACTGGGTGAGGATGAACAAAACCCTAAACCCAGACAAGACAGAGGTGCTTCCGATCAGTCGAAAGGGAGGACAAGGGATAAGGATACAACCTGTATCGCATGGGGTCACCCTCCAACTGAAATAAGAGATACACAAATTGGGAGTGTTCTTGGACTCATCCTTGAGCTTGGATGCCCAGGTCATGGCTGTGGTCAGGAGAGCATTTGCACAATTAAGGCTAATATGCTAGTTACGCCTGTATCTTGAGAAACCAGTTCTGACCACTGTGACACATGCCCTAGTGATGTCCCAGCTAGACTAGTATAATGCGCTCTATGTGGGGCTATCAATGAAAAGTCTCAGGAAACTTCACTGGGTCCAAAATGCAGCAGTCAGATTGCTGACTGGGGCAGGATACAGAGATCACATTACACCCCTATTAAAGCAGCTCCACTGGCTGCCAATCAGCTATTGGGCACAATTCAAGGTGCTGACTAGAGATGGGCACGAAACGACCAATTTGCCATTACCATTATCCATTAATGTTACCGTTACATAACGGTATGAATAACGACCATTTGGACGGGACAGGCTCGAACCGAACAGAACCAAGAAAATTTTCTTGGTTCTGTTCGTTTCCGTTACTGGCCTGGCCGCCCGATAAGTCCTCCGCTCCTACCTGCTGCCGGTGCTGCTGCTGGCAGGCTTCTGGCTTCCGGTCCAGGCTTCTGGCTTCCGGCTTCGGGAGCGGAGTCGAGAAGGAGCTGAGTCCAGTCTCTGTGCGCAGAGAATGGATCCCTGCCCCTCTCACCGCCCTCCTCCACCATGGAGCTTGACAGCCCACCGGCGCAGGGCTGTCAGGCTCCATGGGGGAGTCAGGAAGGAAGGGGCTGAGATCCGGTCTCCTCGAGCGGAGGCTGGATTGGAGCCCCCTCTCGCCACCCTGAAAATGCTCCGCGCTGGCGACGGGGTCATTTTCAGTGGGATCCTGCCGAGTTGTCATCAGCTGGACCCCTTCAAAAATGACCCGCCTGGCTCTACGGGGACCCTCTTGTGCCAAGCGGGCCATTTGAGAAGGGGTCCAGCCCATGGCAGGGCGGCAGGACCACTCTGAAAATGGCCCCGTGGCCAATGCAGGAGCTCCGCACGGGCAACAGGGCCATTTTCAGTGGGATCCTGCTGAGCTGTCATTGGCTGGACCCCTTCAAAAATGACCCGCCTGGCTCTAAGGGGACCCCCTTGTGCCAAGTGGGCCATTTGAGAAGGGGTCCAGCCCATGGCAGGGCGGCAGGACCTCTCTGAAAATGGCTCCGTGGCCAATGCAGGAGCTCCGCACGGGCAACAGGGCCATTTTCAGTGGGATCCTGCTGAGCTCTCATCGGCTGGACCCCTTGAAAAATGACCCCCTTGTGCCAAGTGGGCCATTTTTGAAGGGGTCCAGCCCATGGCAGGGTGGCAGGACCTCTCTGAAAATGACCCTGTGGCCAATGCAGGAGCTCTGCATGGGCGGCGGGACCATTTTCAGTGGGATCCTGCCGAGCTGTCATCGGCTGGACCCCTTGAAAAATGACCCCCTTGTGCCAAGTGGGCCATTTTTGAAGGGGTCCAGGCCATGGCAGTGCGACAGGACCTCTCTGAAAATGGCCTCCTGGCCAATGCAGGAGCTCCACAAGGTGAGAGCTCCGCAGCTGAGAGGTGGGGTGGGGAAAATAGGTTTCACATCGGGAGGGGGGAGATTAGTTTAAAGATCCCCCTTCCCCCCTCCCCATGGGGTGAGGGGAAAGAGGGGGTGTTGCCACCAGGACCAGGAAAAATGCTTAAAGTGCCCCCTCTTTTCCCCTCCCCATGGGGTGGGTTGGATAAGGGGGATCTTTAAACTAATCTTCTTCCCCCCTCCTGATGACAGCGCCAAGCAGGCGCTCAGCACTGTGATCAGGAGCAGATTAGTTTAAAGAGCCCTCTCCTTCTCCCGCCCCAGGGGTGCGAGGAAAGAGGGATCCCTGTAAGTTATCTTCCCCCCTCCTGATGACCCATTTACTTCTGGGTTCCTGGCCCGCACTACAGCTGTAGTGCGGGTGTGTTTTTCTTAAAAGCAACTGCTGCGCCCTTGGGGCCCCGCTTGGTTTTATTTTATTTATTTTATGATTTTAGGGTGCTGACCAGGACACGCCTGGGGGCCCATAATTTTTATTTTTTCAAGCACCCACTGTGTGTCCCCTGGGGCTGGGCGGGCCCTTCTTTCACTTCCGGGTTTCTGTAGCGCTGGGCTTGGGGCCAGTGCAGAGCAGCTGAGAGCTGAGCTCTTTCCCCCACCCCACAGTGGCTGGAAGGAAGATTAAGCCCACTGTTTCCCCTAGCCACAGTTGCACAAGCACCACACACAAACACACACACACACACACACACACACACACACACACACACTACACTACACATAAAACAAAGAACGAATAAATGAACAAACGGAACGAAGTTTTTCAAAAAATGTCACGACAAATGGAAACGAACTGAATCGGGTCCGGTAATGGAAACGAAAAACCGAAACGTCATTTTTTCTATTTGTGCCCATCTCTAGTGCTGACCTTAACCTACAAAGCACAAAACAGCCTAGGTCCAAGCTACCTCAAATCTCAAATATCACAGCATGAACTGGCTCGGTGCTAAGGTCATCAGGAGAGGCCTTTCTCTCCATCCCACCACCTTCACAGGTGCATCTCATAAGAACATATGAAAGGGCCTTCTCTGTTGCTGCTCCCAGACTTTGAAGCTCCCTCCCGCTGTAGGCCAGGACTGCCCCATCTCTGCTGTATTTCTGGAAGCAGGCAAAGACCTTCCTCTTCAGGCAAGCTTTCCTTGAATGATGGACTACCTACTATTTGACTTTATATGGATTACCATACATGATTGCATTGACTGATTTCATAAGAACACTAGTGTTTTCCATGTTGCTTTTCACCCCTTATAATGGATTTTTCTTTTCTTCTTGTGTGCTATTTATAGCTCTACTGTTACCTTTTAATGTTCTACAATGCCTCTTAAAATTACCTGTTCTTAACTTGAATATGTCTTAAATGTTCTGTGTATTGTTCCTCATTATTGTAAGCCTCCTTGGTGCTTTTCCAAGGAGAAGGGTGGGGTAAAAATACTCTAAAATAAATAAATTAAATTAAAGTTCACAAATCTACAGGTTTTCCAATAAGAAAAGAAAAGAAAACAAAGTATACTTTCTCCAGTCTCTTCAGCTGCATGGATGAAAATGGCATCTTGCTGTTTCCATTGCCTTCTTTCAGTAGCGCCAACTCCTGCCAATCAAGGGCAGGAAGGTCCTGGCCAAAAGGAGAACTCAGCAGAAAGATAAGAAGGCCACAGATCTACAGAGACCTCTCCTTGACAGAGAGCACACCTTTACATGGGGAAGAGATCTGGACTGCTAGCAGGAACACAAGGTGGAATGGTCAAAGCTAGGAAACCAGATTAAGAGCATAGTTACTCTTGGGGCGGGGTCGGAACACCTCTGAGTTGGGTTTAGCATGTCTTAAATAAACTGTATGACACAAGTAGAAGCACAGATTCTTTTTACTGGGAAATTGTGTTATTGTGATCATAGCTGATCAGGTATACTATTTTACTCATCTGCCAGAGAGTTGTTTATTTTATTTCAGATGTCATATTTTTTTATTTTGAATCATTTTGGCATGCGTAAATGCCTCTGTCAGAGTAAATTCTGTCTGTAGGGTTTGCCACAAACTGATGTACCCTCTGTGCTCCCTCTTGTTCTCTACTCTCTCTCTCTCTCTCTCTCTCTCTCTCTCTCTCTCTCTCTCTCTCTCTCTCTCTGTGTGTGTGTGTGTGTGTGTGTGAGAGAGAGAGAGAGAGAGAGAGAGAGAGAGAGAGAGAGAAACCTTCATCCACAAGCCTAAGAATGCCAAACTAGTCAAAATGTCTGGTAAGTTTCCTTCCCTTCTTGTCCACTATTCACACACATTGACAGTTACACACACACACACACACACACACACACACACACACACACACACACACACACACACACACACACACACACACACACACACACACACATTTCCCTCTTCTTTTCAAGCCTTCAGTTTTCAACAGGATACAGTGTCTCCTACCTCACATATATGCTGCTTGCTGCTTGGATTTGAGGACAAAACCTCAAATCCAATAATTCTAAAAGCCTCCGTTGCCTCCTCAACTGATATACAACACTATTAAAAAAATTTTTCCCAAGAGGATGGACACACTAAACTCAAAACCACGTGATTGCCACATCACTTTAAACTGAGTGGCTTGGAATCAGAGATTTTCAGTCAGACAATTATAAAGTGTTTTACTGTGGCAATAACAAACTCAAGAAATTTAGTGGCTCTGAGGCAAAATATACAAGAACCTGTTAGGACCTATAATGAAAAATCTGACTGATTAATATCAAACCAGCATCTTTGAAAAACCTATGAACAAGAACACATTTAAAATTTATGCTTCAAATATGGATACTAAAGGGAAAAATCTATTATAGGAGTGTTCCTGTGGAAACAGTGAATACCAAAGGAAGACCAGCTGATAATCATTGGTAATAATAACACAAAAGTAGAAAGCAAAGCTATCCATTGTTGGAGAATTTGACCTAGGAGTTACAAATGAAGCAGGAGAATGTCTATAGAAGCTGGTGATACCAGGAAAGATTCTATTTCAGTCCACATCTCAGACAGCTAAACAGATTACTGTTCAAATGGATGTATTCAAATGGCTGATACAGAAATTAAAAGGGCAGTGTAATTGGAAGCAGTAGATGGAAAAGCTGTATTCTGTCTGCTAAACAAGACACGGAGGTGATTGTGATACATGCCATAATTTGTTAATATAAGCATTAGAGTGAAGGTGAAGAATATTAAAAGAACCCTAGTGGCAAAATACAATCTAGTTATCATTTTGGATGAATGTAAAGTCCATGAATCTGAAGAACTATGGGTTGAAACCAGACATATTTGGTGGGTGGGTGGGTATTCATTGAATCATAGAATAAAATAGAATAGTAAAACTGAAGGAGCCTATCAGGCCATTAAGTCCAAAACCCCTCTCCACACAGAAATACAAATCAAAGGATATCTGCCAGGTGGTTGTCCAAATTTCCCTTGAATGCCTCAAGGGTTGGAGCACTTGCCAGCTCTTTAGGTAACTTATTCCATTGCCTTTTCCTGTAGGCCAGGCCTGCCCAAAGTCCGGCCCAGGGGACAAATCCGGCCCACCAGGCCATTCTGAGTGACCCGTGGCTGGCTGGCCTGCCCCTCCCTCCCCCTCCTTCACCTCATGATTTTTTTTTTAAAAAAAAATATCTTCCGCCAACACTGACACCGCCGGGAAGCTTGAGGGGCTGGGCGGGCCGGACGGATGGTGAGCAGAAGCTTGTGGGGCTGGGTGGGCAGGCAAGGGGTGGGCTGCCACCACCAGCACCACCGGGAAGCTTGTGGGGCTGGGCTGGCCGGCCGGCTGGTGAGCAGAAGCTTGTGGGGCGGGCGGGCAAGAGGACGGGCCTCCACCACCAGCACCGCCGGGAAGCTTGTGGGTCTGGGCGAGCACACGGGGGTGGTGTGTGTGCGGGCCGCTGCCACTGGCATCACCCGGAACCTTGTGAAGCTAGGCGCGCACGCGCAGGGCGGCGCAGGTGCAGGCCGCCGCCACCGGCATAGCAGGGAACAGTGTGAGGTTGGGCACACGTGTGGTCAGTGGGTGGGGCTTATGGGTCAGTGGGTGGGGCTTGCAGTGGGGTGGCAGGGTCAGGGAGCAACCGGTCCCTGACACATTCTCAGCCACCAAATCTGGTCCTCCTTACAAAAAGTTTGGGCACCCCTGCTGTAGGCAAAGAGGGGACTCTAAATTGGCAAATGATGAAATCCTCAGACCTATTCAAGACAGACAAGACTTTTAGGTTAAAACAACGAGAGCTGCTACAATTAGAGATAGAGACGAATTGGAAAACCAATCACATTTTCTTACAAATTTAGCCAATTTATCAAAATTCATTCATATTTCTCATAAATAATGGCAATTAAAATTATGAATTTTTAGAGATTTTTATTTTTCAATTTGTTGGCCTATAAAATGGTCCTCAATTCACCTACATATATGAAAATTGGAGGAATGCTCTCCTGTATAATCAATTCAAGTTTGCTGGAGATTGGAGTAGAGCTTCCTCTGATGTCCCTATACTAGTGGTAGCAAACCTTTGGCACTCCAGATGTTTTGGACCACAACTCCCACACGCCTTTGTCTTTGGCAATATAGGCTTGGAATTCTGGGAGTTGCGTTCCAAAACATCTGGAATGCCAAAGGTTTGCCACCACTGCCCTATACAATCCCTCCAAGTTTGGTGAAGATTGGGTTTTCCCAACCCAGGTACCAGAGGACATTTTCCTAGGGGCCCCCACTTTATGGGTGTATAGCCCATATGACTGAAATCCAGTCTTTACCAAATGCAGCGGGATAAGTAGAGGATTGTTGGCAGAAGCCTCTCTGCAAGTTTGGAGGACATGGATTCCTTGGGGAAACTTTCCTTGGGTGTCCCTCAGATGTCTGAACCCCAGTATTCACCAAACTTGCAGGGTTCGTAGAGGAGGGGCAGAGGAAGGATCCCTGCAAATGCCATGGGGTCTTTTTATGACATTTTAAAGAAAATATGAATTCATTAATCACTGATTTGTCCACCACAGTTAGTCACAAATCATGATGAATTGCCATTTTTATTCATTCCCATCTCTAGTTACAATAATCAGTGCAAAGAAATCAAGAAGAACACCAAAAGAGGGGGGAAAGTCTTCGATAAAATCCAAAAATTTGCAGTGGGAAATTTAAGGCCAGTTAGGGACTCTGAAAGGTTGATAGAGAGATCAATTATCTGATCAAGATAAGAGAAAGAGGAAATGAAGCAATATACTGAAAAAATAAATGGACCAGATGAAGAATAATAGATTCCTTCAAAAAAGAATAATTTCATGAAACAGCTTCCATTTTTGAAAGTGAAGAAAAATGACTCACAAGATAGGACAGGGCGTGGGGGTGGTTGTGGCACCACAACAGAACTATTTAAAACTACAAAGATTTCAAGTTTGTAAAAATCCTAACAAGAATATGCCAATATATAGGGAGGAGAAAACATGGTCCTCAAACTAGAAATAAAAGAACTGGGAGATGGGAAGATATGATAACATTTTTCAAATACTTGGAAGGTGAAAGTCATACAGAGGAGGGGCAGGATATATTCTTGATCATTCCAGAGTGCAGGACAAATAATAACCTTGCGGTGCGGGCAAGCAGCGGGCGAGGTTTAAAGGGCTCTGGCTGTGGAGACAAGAGTTTGTCTCCACAGCCAGAGCCCTTTCCAAAGACTGTGCACTAGACATGGGCATGTTTTGGTGAAATTCTTGTTTCCGTTTCCGTTCCTCGTTTCCGTTACGCAACGGAAACGGTAACGACAATTAAGCCATCAGAACTCGAACTCGAACCGATAAAAGAAAAATTGGGTCTGATTTGTCGTTGTTCATGGCATCGCGGCGATCGCGTGATGCCAAGCGGCACAGAAAAAAAGTTTAAAAAAAACCCCAATTCCCGGCCAAAAAAGCAGGCGAAAATATGCCTGCCTGAGTGAGGGCACCTACCAGAGGGCTGGTTTCTGGGGTGGGGTCCCCGGCCTCCCCCCCTCTCCTGTCCTGGGCTGCTCTGGTGGGGGGCATCCTCGTCGTCTCGCAATGCCATGCGGTGCGGGGGGATCCAAAATGGCGACCGCAATATTTTTTTTGAAATCGTGGTCCAAAAACTCACCAAAGCACCACACAGAAACATGCGAAAATTAGGTATTTTAACTGCCTAAATTTTTACAGTAGCAGCAGTGGGTTTTTCTTGCAATAAACGTCTGTCTCCAATCCCACTGATTTTATTTTATTTTATTTTTATTTTTATTTTTTTACACCTGCGCAATGATGGGCTGGCCATGGGATGGGACCATGCAAATTTTTGGAGCCATTCCACCAATCGCATGGCCACTTGGCCAGGTTTTGACTGAGACTTCTGGGATGTGCCAGTCGGGAATAAAAAGCCCACTATAACCCTAGCCCTAGCCCTAACCCTAACCCTAACCCATATGCCAGTACACTGTCCTTCTTAGTGGGTCAGAGGCACCCAGAGGTGCAGCCCACTAACTCACCCTAACCTTACACGTAATAACCCTAAGCCTAGCCCTTGCCCTAACCCCAACCCTAAGCCAGATCTGTACTCGCATTGCACTACACGCAAGTACACTGTCCTTCTCAGTGAGTCAGAGGGCGGCCAGCAGAGGCATTCTTCTCTCACCTCGCTCACCAGTCCAAAGGTCCAAAAAACTCTGTACGCCAGTATGCCTCTGCCAGTGCCACTTGGTACGCAATGGCTACATGGTCATGTACCCTTCCTTTTCCTTTGTAGGGGGCCAGAGGAGGCATCCACCCCAGAGAGGTGCCTCCAGGAGCCTGCTAAATGCCTTCCCTTCGTAGCGGGCCAGAGGAGGCACCCACCCCAGAGAGGTGCCTCCAGGAGCCCGCTACCCTACCCCCCAAACCAGTACTAACGACAAACAACAAACGAAATGACAGATTTTTGAAAAATTTCACGACAAACGGAAACGAGCCGAAACGGGCTGGCTCCGACACACGACAACTCGAAACGTCATTTTTCCTGGTCGTGCCCATCTCTATTGTGCACCGTTCACCCACACTCCCCTCAGGGTGCTGGCGAGTGGTGCACGATGTTTAAAGGGCTTAACCACTGCACCCAGAAACCACGTCTCTATTTGAGATACATTGTTGACATTTTTCTGATCTGGACCTATGGAGAGTAATTCCTTTAAAAATTCCACCAAGCCTTCAATAGTTTTCACCCAAACATCAACCTCAACCTGGAACAATCCACACAACAGGTGAACTTTCTAGACATCACTGTGAAACTACAACATGGGCATCTTAGTGCCACACTGTACCAAAAACCAACTGACCAGTATACAGTGCCTATCTGTATTCTTCAAGCTTCATTCCTGAACACACAACTAAATCAATCATATATAGCTAAGCCCTTAGATACAACCACATCTACTCTGGCCCACAGGATAGAGACTCCAGACTCAGGGATCTACAAAATGCTTTCCTCAGACTACAGTACCCACCTCACATGATTAAGGAACAAATCAACACATCAAGATGCATACCCAGAGATCAACTGCTACAAGACAGTTCCAAAGGGCCAAATGACAGAACAACACTGGTTGTCACTTACATTCCACAAGTGAGACCACTCACATGCATCTTAAATTATCTCCAGCCCATTCTTGACAAGAACGCATCACTCTCCAAAGCTCTTGGTGGGAGACCCATACTTGCCTACAGACAACCTCCCAAACTTAAGCAAATACTAATGCACACAATAGTAGAAAACAGCAACATGGACAATGGAACTAAACCTTGCCACAAACCCCGATGCCAACTCTGCCCACACATCTACTCTGGCAACAAAATCACAGGACCCAACAATGTCAAATACAGTATCAAGGGCAACTTTACCTGCTCCTCAACTAATGTGATCTATGCCATCTTTTGCCAACAATGCCCATCTGCACTCTACATTGGAAAAACAGGACAATAGCTAAGAAAACACATCAATGGACACAAATTTGACATAAGAAGCCACAATATACACAAACCTGTCTCAAACCACTTCACTTTACCTGGACATTCCTTGAAGGACTTGAAGGTCACCGTTAGAGATGGGCACGACTTGGTGGAATTCCCGTTTTCGTTTTCGTTCCTCATTTCCGTTACGGAACGGAAACGGTAACGGGAATTACTCCGCCAGAACTCGAACTTGAACCGACTAAAGAATAATTGGGTCTGATTTGTTGTGGTCGTTCCTGGCATCGTGGCGATCCCGCGATGCCAAGCGGCACAGAAAAAAAGTTTTTAAAAGTTAAAAAAAACCCGATTCCTGGCCAAAAAGCAGATGGAAATATGCCTGCCTGAGTGAGGGCTTAGGGCACCTACCAGAGGGGTGGTTGACCCCCCTCTCCTGTCCTGGGCTGCTCTGGTGGTGGGGGAAATACTCGTCGTAGTCGCTCGCAAAGCACCGGACTAGCCGCCGGCTGCCGCAATTCAAGCGGAAGTGGCACAGAAAAAAAGTTTTAAACTCCCCCCCCCATTCCCGGGCCAAAAAGCAGGCAAAAATATGCCTGCAGTGCAGAGTGTCCCTACCAGAGGGGTGGTTTCTGGGGGGGGGGGTGTCCCGGCCTCCCCCCCTCTCCTGTCCTGGGCAGCAGGACTCGAGTCGCCAATGCCATGCGGTGCGGGCGGGGGATCCAAAATGGGGCGGCGACCGCAATTTTTTTTTTTGAAATCGTGGTTCAAAAACACACAAGCACCACACAGAAACATGCGAAAATTGCTATTTTAAAACTGCCAGAATTTTTACAGTAGCAGTGGGTTTTTCTTGCAACAAAAGTCTCCTCTTTCCTCTCTCCATTGATTTTATTTTATTTTATTTTATTTTATTTTTTTTACACCTGCGCAATGATGGGCTGGCCATGGGAGTGACCAATGCCCATGCAAATTTTTGGAGCCATTCCACCAATCACATGGCCACTTGGCCAGGTTGACCACAGAGACTTCTGGGATGTGCCAACCGGGCATAAAAAGCCCACTAACCGTAGCCCAAACCCGAACCCTAACCCTAAGCCTAACCCATACGCCAGTACACTGTCCTTCTAAGTGGGTCAGAGAGGCCCCCAGAGGTGCACCCCAATACTCACCCTAACCTCACCCGTAACTAGACTAACCCTAGCCCTTGCGCTAACCCTGTTGCCTAAGCCAGATCTGTACTTGCATTGCACTATAGCAAGTACAATTCCCTTCTTAGTGAGATACAGTGGGTGCAGAGAGTCTGCCAGTCCGCCACTTGTGACTCTGGGTGATTCCTGCAGGCTTGGCTCGGCTGGCAGCATGTGTGACATCATGCAAACCATGCCCCCGAGGCCTGACTGATGCAGGGAAGGCACCCCCAAAAAGAGGGGTGCCTCTGTCAGTCTGCTGTGTCTCTCCGTGCAACTGGGTATGCAATCATAGCCATATGACGATGCATGCATGCCCTTTTGCAGCAGGTGAGGAGAGGAGACCCCCATGTATGAGGGGTCTCCAGGAGCCTGCTTTCCCTAGCGGGTGAGGATAGGAGGCACTCCCCCCCCAAAAAAAGAGGTGCCTCCAGGAGCCCGCTACACCCCCCAAACCAGTTTAACGACAGACGAAAAAATGAAAAACGAAACGACAAATTTTTGCGAAGTTTCACAAAAAATGGAAACGAGCCGACACAGGCCGCCTCCGCCACGACAACTCGAAAACGTCATTTTCCCTAGTCGTGCCCATCTCTAGTCACCGTTTTGGAACAGAATCATTACAGATCAAGAATACAAAGGGAAACAACTGAAATAAGATTCATATGCATGATGAGTCATTATCAAATGTAATATTACCATATTGCCACTCTTTTCATGGACTCTAAGGTTAAAAACTGTACACTGCCACTTTTTCATGGAATCTAAGGCAAAAAGCTCCCCCCCCCGTCTCTTCCACATACACCCTCACCCTCTCTGATCTGATCTGGTTTCTGTCTCCTGAGGATTTTACCCCCAAAGCCCCAAGCCATAATACCACACAACATATAAACAGATCCTGGCCTCAGAGCCATAAAACTATACAGCTCTACAGAATCTACAGAATCTAGCCCAATCCTCCCACCATCTCTACTAATCAACTTTCTCTCCTCTTCTTCATGCCCATCCCTCGTCTATGATTCTATGACAGGAATGAACTTTTTTTTAAAAAAATACAAACAATCATAAAGGTTTAATGAACAGGTGAAAAACAAACAATATGAACAATATTTTAAATGATTTTCTACAATATACTGTACAGTGAAGAGACTTTTCATGTCTTCTTTACCTTATAAACATTTTCTGTTCCTTATATAGCCAGAGAAATAAACACCTGCTTCAACACAAGTACTAAGAAACTGATCACATTCATTTACTGCTCCAGATGCTAAGTAATAGCTCAGACAGATAGCACTAACTGAGAGGACTAATTCACAGCTCTTACTAACCCTCTCACATGTACCCCTTTATATACAAAACAGAATACCTTGTGCTGAGAATCATGCAGACAAATTAGCTTGTATCCGCATACATAAATATTTGTTCACATTTCTCAACGGTCACTCCTGGCACACAACCCTTTTACAACTTTCCCTCAAACCCAGTCACTTACCATGCAAGTCAATACAAACCGATATAAACCCATACCCAAAATATGCGAAGTGCAAAATGCTTTCAGCTTTTACTTTGGAGACTGTGAAGATTATCATATTTCACAATGCTATTTAGCCATTCATGGGCTGGAAAAGAAGCCAGATTCAAAGAAACAAAGTACCAACATCGGAATCTCTTTGTGGAGTGCTGTTTTATTCTCGAAGTACATTTTAAACAGTCTCACACTTTTATTTTATTACCAGTCAGAGTAAGGCTTCACCAATTACAACTTGCAAGATGTTTTGAAGATGGCATTTGAGCAGCAGCTGTTTTCAGTAAAATGGCTGTGTTGATCAATAAGGAGCATTTAAAAAGAGGTTACTGCAGAGGCAGAATCAGATCACAAGGCTCCTTCCCTAGCAATTTAATTAAAAGCGCACAAGCAATCGCTTCTGAAAAACACCATAGCAGGGAATAAGTGCATCTGTTTGTCACTGACTTACTCAGACCTACAATGAACTTTTGTGCCATGTCAGCCACTGAATCTCCCAACAGACCTGACTGGCTAGTACCTGTGTAATGTTATATCATTGCTGATATCACTGCCTACCTTTGTCCTTATACTAAATCTTTCCATACATGTCTGGCATGTTGGAAGCCTGTAACATGAAAAATCATTTTGTTTATGTTCCTCCACAATGGGATGGATGAATCCCTTGCAACAGCTATAGATCCATCCTTTGCTAGTGGGTAGGATAATCTCTCACTTCTTTCCTTTAAAAGCAGCTTCCCAGGGCCAAAGTATTTGTTGTTGTTCTGTCATTCAGACGTGTCCGGCTCTTCGTGACTCCATGGACCAGAGCTCGCCAGGCCTTCCTGTCTTCCACTGCCTCCCGGAGTTTGGTCAAATCCATAGTGGTTGCCTCGATGACACCGTCCAACCATCTCATTCTCTGCCGTCCTCTTTTCCTTTTGCCTTCAATCTTTCCCAACATCAGGACTTTTCCAAGGAGTCCTCTCTCCTCATGAGGTGGCCAAAGTACTGGAGCCTCAGCTTCAAAATCTGTCCTTCCAGTGAACATTTGGGGTTGATTTCTTTCAGGATGGATAGGTTTAATCTCCTTGCAGTCCAGGGGACTCTCAAGACTCTCCTCCAGCACCACAGCTCAAAAGCATCAATTAATTCTGCAGCGATCAGCCAAAGTATACATTACATATAACCCATCATTACAACTGCAATCATGTTAGTATTTCAGAGATATGATGGGTTATCTGAAATATATTGTTCCAGTATCACCCAGGAAGTGACATATCAAAGCAATGCTTATTTTACTCTTCTCTCATATTCTCTCTCTCTCTCTCTCTCTCTCTCTCTCTCTCTCTCTCTCTCTCTCTCTCTCTCTCTCCTGACCATATAATTATGAGAAGAACAGAAAAATTTAAATCAGGATTTATTTATATGATGGTAGATCTAGGTATGCAGGAAGACTTGGGGAGGGTACTTTTATGGCAATAACTCTGATAGGGGAACTATATATTTTAAGAGGATTTGGACATAAGGCTTATCATCTATTCTTTTTGTAGTAGATTAATTATTCTTTTATAGGGTTATACATATTTGTTAAGTGCTAGAAGAAATTTTCATATTTCTGCAGCAGTGAGCGATCCAGTATGAAGTGAAGATTACTGCCTACCCTGCCCAAAAGTGTATTCTATGTAAGCAAAAAAACCTATAGGTGATACTGGAAATATATTATAAAAATGAATTTAGGAGTGTATCTAGTAAACTAAATACACATACCTAACTCAGCCTTGGTGTGGTACTGAATGGCAAAGAGGAAGCTATACAGTCTAACTCAGTCATTTTGATTTTTGAAAAAAAAAGCCAATTTTACTTTGTAATCAATAACTCAAGGCAGATGCTTAGTGAAGGGATTCAGCAACAGGCATCACCTTGTTAATTAAAGCCTTTGTGCTTGCAGTATCATCTTATTTAAACAGAAATAAATGCAAAGCTGATTTAAAAATGGCACTGGCAACTCACAAACTCGGGGATAAAGAAGTAAGATACAAATTTGGTTGCTGAAAAGGAAAGAGAGCTAAGGCTCTTCCATGGGATATTTGGACACTTTATCCATACATTCAAAACATTTATATCCCCTGTTTAGAAATGTATCTTCTGGAGCAGGAATATGGGTAAGATAAAGGGGACTGGAGGACCACAGTAGGGTCCCTGCCGGCTTCTAAAGGATTGGTGCTAATGAATTCATTAGCACCAATGTTGCAGCACAAACCTCTGGTTTTTGGAGATGTTATTGGGAGGGAGGTTTTTTTAAGAGAAGCATGCTTTCTGGAAGCTTCAGAAAACATGACTCTCTCTCCCCCCCCTCTCTCTCTCTGTGTGTGTGTGTGTATTTGTGTGTCTCTGTGTGTACAGCAGTTGTACATCTTTTGTACAAGAAGAGCAAATAGGAGGAGGAGGAGGAGAAATGTTGTTACTGCCTTGGTGAATTCAGCAGCAAGGGTGGCCATGAATGATCCTTATTAGGCTTATGAAATTGACAAGAGGCCATGCTTGGCCTACAAGCAACATGTTAACCTGACAGTATCAGTGAGTAGAGGGGGACATGAAACAGAAAACCGATAGTCTGGTTTGTTCTCTTTCGTGCCCACCCTTGGTTTGGTTTGGTTCATGTTCGTACTTTTTTTTAAAATAATTCGTACAAATCCAAACCGAACCAAACTGGTTTGAGTCTGACTTACTGGCAGCGGCAGCAGTGGCGATCCTGGCAGCTGCATCATGGCAGGGGCTTTTTGAGGTGCCAGAGCCACCGACAAGCCGGCTGGGAGAGCACTCCCACAGCCGCGGGAAGCCCTCCTGGGGCCGGGGGCCACCGGAGCTGTCAACAAGCCGGCCAGGGGAGCATTCCTGTGACCACAGGGAGCCCTCCTGGGCCCAGGCGCTGCCAGAGCTGCCCAAAAGCCAGCCGGGAGAGCACACCTATGGCCGCAAGGAGCCCTCCTAGGGGTGGGTGCCTAGATGCCTGCTTCTATACCCCATTCACCTGTGCAATTACAGGGTTCCTCCCCCCCCCCACACACACAGATAGATATTTGAGGAATATAACCCATAGTGGTTCTGACATGAACAGCTCAGTCTGCATGTCCTGGACTGCTTGCAGCCACAGGTGAGCTCACGAAGGCCAACAACCCTATCCTTTCCAGAGCATGGAAAGAAAGGAAATTGATCTCATTTATGCTGTCTGCACACATATCTGCCTCCTGGTGGGTGATGTGGGGCACATTCATAACATGTTTAGATGTAGACATGGGCACGACTTGGCGAAATTCTCGTTTCCGTTTCCATTCCTCGTTTCCGTTACACAACGGAAACGGTAACGACAATTAAGCCTTCAGAACTCGAACTCAAACCGATAAAAGAAAAATTGGGTCTGATTTGTCGTTGTCGTTCATGGCATCGCGGCGATCGCGCGATAACAAGCGGCACAGAAAAAAAGTTTTAAAAAAACCCGATTCCCGGCCAAAAAAGCAGGTGAAAATATGCCTGCCTGAGTAAGGGCACCTACCAGAGGGGTGGTTTCTGGGGGGGGCGGCCTCCCCCCTCTCCTGTCCTGGGCTGCTCTGGTGGGGGGCATCCTCGTCGTTTCGCCATGCCATGCGGTGCGGGGGGATCCAAAATGGCGACCGCAATGTTTTTTTTAAAGTCGTGGTCCAAAAACCCACCAAAGCACCACACAGAAACATGCGAAAATTAGGTATTTTAACTGCCTGAATTTTTACAGTAGCAGCAGTGGGTTTTTCTTGCAATAAACGTCTGTCTCCAATCCCATTGATTTTATTTTATTTTATTTTATTTTATTTTATTTTATTTTATTTTATTTTTATTTTTTTACACCTGCACAATGATGAGCTGGCCATGGGATGGGACCATGCAAATTTTTGGAGCCATTCCACCAATCGCATGGCCACTTGGCCAGGTTTTGACTGAGACTTCTGGGATGTGCCAGTCGGGAATAAAAAGCCCACTATAACCCTAGCCCTAACCCTAACCCTAACCCTAAGCCATACGCCAGTACACTGTCCTTCTTAGTGGGTCAGAGGCACCCAGAGGTGCAGCCCACTAACTCACCCTAACCTTACCCATAATAACCCTAAGCCTAGCCCTTGCCCTAACCCCAACCCTAAGCCAGATCTGTACTCGCATTGCACTACACGCAAGTACACTGTCCTTCTTAGTGAGTCAGAGGGCGGCCAGCAGAGGCATTCTTCTCTCACCTTGCTCACAGTCCAAAGTTCCAAAAAACTCCAAACCTGTACGCCAGTATGCTTTCCTTTTTAGTGAGCTAGAGGCACCCAAAAGAGAGGTGCCTCTGCAAGTGCCATTTGGTACGCAATGGCTACACAGTCATGTACCCTTCCTTTTCCCTTTGTAGGGGGCCAGAGGAGGCATCCACCCCAGAGAGGTGCCTCCAGAAGCCCGCTACCCTACCCCTCCTAAACCAGTACTAATGACAGACCACAAACAAAATGATAAATTTTTGAAAAATTTCGCAACAAATGGAAACGAGCCGTAACGGGCCGGCTCCGACACACGACAACTCGAAACGTCTTTTTTCCTGGTCGTGCCCATCTCTATTTAGATGTATCCACCTCGGATTCCGATTCAGAAGTGTTTGCTATCAGCCTGCTTGAGTTAACTTTTGGGACAGAACAATCTACTTGCTCCATGGTACCCTGTTTTCCTTCCAGTGAAGCCAAGGTGGTGTGCGTGACGCTACTCTTGTTCAATTTGTTTCCACAACAACCCAGTGAGCAGAGCTGGCCCACCCACTGACCAGAGTGAGAAAGTGGCTTTAGGCATTGTCACGGATATTTTCTCAGTGCCACTTCTAAATTTTTATGACTGCCTTGACATGAGGGCATTTTTCCCCTGAAAAGAAAAAAGGCCCTATCTCGCCCTCCAACAGGGGATCAATCTGGAGGACTCTTGGAGCCAAGCATGATTGAAACAGCCGGGAGAGAAATGGCTTAACAATCAAAGTGGCCACTGAGAAACTGAAGAAGCCTTGGATGCTGGTCTTCTTCATTTTCTTGCTCCTCCTCCTCCTCCCTCTGGCAAGTGTTCATCCCAGTGTTCTCATGCTGTGAGAAATGATGTTCAAAAATAAGGCATTTAAATATGAATTTTCTTGTGAATTTGTAAAAGGAAAAAGAAAATCAGATTTATGTGGAAAGATAAAAAGAGTGTCATCAATTCACACAGAAAAAAACAGGCATAGACCAGTTTTCAAAGTCATAACTCGTGCAAACATTTCAACACAACACAAAACAAAAACAAAAGACATTGTGTCACCTTAGACACTAATGATTACATCCCATGAAAGCTTACATTCAAATATAGAAGTTAGTATTTAAGGTACCACATTGTTCCTTTTATTGTTGTTGTTGTTGTTGTTGTTGTTGTTGTTGTTGTTGTTGTTGTTGTTGTTGTCAGACAGTCGATCAAAATTATGAAATCAATGGCTGTTGTTATATAACAGATACAAGTTTTAACCTAAAATCTAAGTTAAATATCTGTGCGACGTATGCTTTTCCCAAAATTGTCATTATTTCTAGATCTGATGATGATATTTCTGAAATCTGCAGCTGGTTATAATATGATGATGATGACAATAATGGCGACGACGACGACAACAACAACAACAGTTTTCTTTTGTGCTTGTTGATCCATCCATTCTAACAACACGAAGAACTTTAGACACATTACAAACAGTCTCATGGCAGCTTTATTTGGCTTTACCTTTTGTGGACTCCAGCCCATTTCTTCAGATGAAAATGCACAAATAATAATACTAATAACTCTATTCAAACTCTTTATGCCAAAAATTACATACTCAGTCACTTTTCTTCAAGAAAGAATAATGATATATTTATCTTTTCATTCCTCAGAAAGCAACAATGGCAACAGATTGGTTTGCCTATCATTTTATGATTTATACTTCATATTCTGGAGGGCCAATTCTGACTATTTCCCTTTTCTTTGCTTTTTGAGGAAAGTTATGCTTTGTCTCACCTAGTGCAAAACAATTTCCCACAAAAATTAATGGAGAGATTTGTATTTGTCCCTCCCTTTATGCATTTTTTTGGTATGGCAATATTCTTCATAAACATCTCTGCTTTGACACATTTTCCTTTTGAATTTAATCTTCTTCCTAAGAAAGGTTTCTTGGCAATCCCAGCCAATAAACAGTAAGAGAACAGAAAAACACAGCAATGATTGAATTATTGTGTCTATACTTGATATAATCATAGATATAATCTCCTGAGCAATCCAGAAAATCCACCACCATACAATTCCTGGGAGGTTTTCAAGATCTGCCTAAAAGCTTGTAATAAAATACAGGTCGGGGATACTTGCTTTCACTGTCAAACAGCTTGTATGGCCAGAAAATTCTTTCTAAAGTTTAGTTAAAAATCTTTTTTTTTCTTGTAATTTGAAATTGCACATTTAGGTCCATCCATCCAACCAACTATAAAACAGCAAGAAACTGAAAAACCAAGAAGAAATTTACCTCAGGTAAATGTAAAACTGCCAGGATTACTTATCACCTAGTGAAGATTATAGCCCTGGACAACAAGCCATTCTTTCTGGTGGATATTGATTTTCATATGTTTGCGGTGCTGACACTTTACCAATTGCCATTCTGAAAAACCATAAGCCACAGGGTTTTTCAAAAGCTTTTTCTTGGGGTGTCATACAACTGGTACAGCAGCAGTGGGCCAGGGCACAGTCCTACATCTGACAAGTGGCATCTGGAGCAGCAAGGGTACAAAACATGCCTATCTCTCCATGACAGGACTCTGGTGAGAGCTATAAGGCATCAAGCAACCCAAAAGGAAAGGATGCTGAAGGGCCCTGTTGAATGTGGCTGGGAGGAAGGGCAGCCACATACCTCATAGTAGTTGCCATTGGGGAATTTCTCCACCCCCAACATCATGGAAATTACCTATTCATTTATGTTGGTGCAATTCTTCATTCCTACAGAGGATTGATATATCTTAGTCTGAAGTCTCAGCTTTGATCATTTCACTTTGAATGGCCATTAGCAGTCTAGTCTCATAACAAAGCCAAGCCTCCTGTTTAGGGGTGGGCAATTCATTTTGGAACCTCCCAGTTCTGAAATGACCTGCACAAGCCCAGGTGGTGTTTGGAAGTCTCCGACACACAAGTAACCAATCAGTTACCTTGTTCTGCGCAGACCTGTCAAGTGTCACGTTTTGGGAGGGACATTCATGGATCAATCACTTTTTTCCACTGTCATATTGAAAAATTATTTTTCCCTGAAATGTCCCGCATTTCCAGCGGCAGGCAGCTGAGCTCCAAATGCTGCTGGGTGTGCGGCTGGCCTCCAGGTGGCCCTCCACAGAGCACTTCTCCTTGCACAACCCCTAAACCACACCCCACCAGCTGTCCAGATTGGCATATATATCCCCTGGAAAGCAGAGACACCTAGGTGACAGTGAGCACTTTGAAGCCACCACAAGGGATTCTGGGAATACTGTATGCAAATGAGGCTCCACCCCCTAGCCGAAGGGCCCAGCTGCCAGTGCCCCATCTCCCTAGAGTTCCCAGTCCCAGGCACCCATGGGGGAGACTTGACAGTTATGGTTCTGTGTAGAGATGGGCACGGAACGAACATTTTTTCATTCCCGTTACTGTTTGTCGTTTCCATTATGTAACAAAACGACAAACGAAAATTGTGATGAAAATGCAACGAAACGAACAGAACCACGAAAATTGTGGTCGTTACGTTTCATTTCCGTTACTGGCGATGCGCAATGAAATGAGCTCTTTTAAATGTTAAAAAATGCCCTGGACATCCGTAAAAACGCACCGATAATTATTTATATTGTCTGATAATACCTACCAGGGGGGTTGGGGTCCTTAAAACATTTGTTTTTGTCTTCTCCCATCACGATGTATTTTTCTTTTCCCTTTAAAATGGATGTTGCCACCAGCCACAAAATGGAGTCAAGCCATGTGATGTGGGATCATGTTCATCAATAGCATGCCCAGGTTGCAGACTGGGCGGGCAGGTCTGGCAGCCACAGAGGGCATAAAACGGTCTGGCAGCCCCCATCCTCCTTGCAGTCTCTGGTGGGAGTTAGGGTGGGATTGCTGTCTCTGCTGCGACTCTAGCTTCAGTCCTGCAGCCTCCCTGTGTGCGTGCATGCTGCGTACCTCTCGGTGAGTACCCTCCCCTGCCCCACAGTGCAGTCACTCTGCAGCTGCCTTGCACCCTGGGCAACGTCTGCCGCTGCCTTTGCAGCCTCCCTGCATACCTAGTCTATACTGTGTCTCTGCCAGCATCCATTTTTTTAGTGTTTTCCCTCTGGTCTAGGGCATTGGGGGATGCCTGCGCACGGAAATGCTTTAAAAACCGCACAAAAAGCGGGTAGAAATGACAAATGAAAAAATGAAAAACGGTAACAAAATTTTTCAAAAATTTCCCGACAAATGGAAACGAACCGAAACAGACCTCTCAACGACAAATGAAAAACCGAAACACCATTTTTCTGTTTCGTGCCCATCTCTAGTTCTGTGCCTGCACAGAGCTGAGTTCCAACAAGGAAGCAGGCTCCAAATTCATCTGTGCTTCTCTGTGCAGCTGGTCAATCAGACAGGGAGGTGGGATGATGCCTGCCCCTGCACAGCTCCTGATTGGCCAGCACTGTGGAGCAAGCAAAGATGATGTCGCAGCCTGCTTCCATGTTGGAGCTCAGTCTTGTGCAGGTGCAGAACAAGGTAAGTGATTGGCTGCTTGTGTGTCGGAGGTTTCTGAATACCACCTGGGCTCGCATGGTTCTGAAATGAATTGCCCATCTCTAATCCTGATGTTATTGCTATCAAGTTCACTGACACAACCAAGCTTCCTGGCCATGTTAAGGTGTATAAAAAGGGGTGGGTGGGGTAGGATTGCACTACAGTTTCATAATGATACTCCACCACATGTTTGGCCCACTTTCATAAAGTCTCAAGCAGGTCTTTATCAAAAAATAAAAACAAGCCTACAACTCATTTAACTTTTTGAAATACCTTGATTTTTCAGTGTACTCATATATGCAGTTCTACGCTCATGAAACAAATTAGACTCAAAATTCAACAGTCCTGGAAAATGCTTCAACAACAGACGGTGGCACATTGGACTTTTCATCTACGGATTGTTTTCAGATGTCTTGACCCTTTGAGGCAGATACATCTGGATTCTCCTCTGCCTGAGAGGTACCAATTGGCCCAGACTATGGTCCTTCAGCTACTTTTAGAAAACAGTGGCTGAAATCTTCTTGGGAAGGTCACCTTGTGTAATAGGAGTGATGTCATCATCAACAACAGTTTGTGTTCTTTTGTGATTCTGACATGCAAGCAACTTTGGTACATTGCATACCATATATACACTTGTTGTATTTGTTTTGTCTTTGTATTGATTTGCCTGATGCCTATATCTTTAATGTGTTTTAATTGGTTATTGGTTATGTATTTTATTCCTTGTTTCTATGGGGTTTTTTTTGTCTTGTGCTCACCGCCTTGAGTGGCCTTGTGCAAGCTGATGGTACATAAATTCTAAAAATCAATAAATAAACACATGCCTAAATCACAAGGGGCAGCTTTTACGCATCCAACCTCCTGCTGTCCATGACACCAGTCCAGCTATTGTGGAACCCTGTGTAGTGTAATGGTTAGGTTGTTCTAATGAGTCTTGGGAAGTCCAGGTTCTAATCCCCAATGAGCTGTGAAACTCAACAAATGTCCTTGTATCAGTCACTCTCCTTCAGCCTTAACCTACCTTGCAAGCTTATTGGTATGAGCATAAAGTAAGGAGGAGGAGGAGAGCCATGCATCACACCTTGAGCTCATGGGGGCGGGGGGAGTGAGGCATATATGTATTTAACAGTTAAATAAATACATGGTGAGCATCAGAATCTCCAGGAAGATCAGATTTGTCCTTACACTTTGACAGACTGGGTTGGTTGTGTTCAAATGAGTTCAATGCTTTGTTGGTTCATTAAGTGAACTTAACACTTCCTTGATGGTTCATTAGAGCACCATCAAAGACTTACTCCTGATTTTTTTTTTAAAAAGTGGAAAATAAAACCTGTCACTAAGCCCACTATATAACATACATTTTTTTGTTCAAAAATTTGGTGAAGGTAGAATGTTTTTCAATTACAGTTGGTAAAAAAAATTCTACTGTGAAATAGTACAGGAACTCCTTATTCAACACTTTGCTTTGGCTCTTTCCATTGCTTTGAGTAAATCTGATGCTATAAGCATAACTGACTCTCTGAGGACCTCTTAAATAATTTAAAGATGCTGAGCCTCATATTCTGCAGCCAAAAGATGCTGACATTATTTTAAATTAGGTTTTTAGACTTAAAATGTAGTGAAGTGCATTTTGGGGAGATGAAGTTTTGCTACCTGTGCTTTTTTCCCCCCTCAGAGTACTGGTGTGCTGTAGTAGTTATAGCAGAGGCATGAGAATAAAAAGAACAGCCACCTTTTTACTTAAGGACATTATAATCTCTGTCAAGAAACTTAACTCAAAATATCTCTTTTCTATCCTAGAAATGTGTCAAACTTTCTCTTTTGGTTAGCCATCATTGTGTGCCTAAAAGTCAGAAGCGTTCTCTTCTGTAGTTTTTTGACTGATTTTGAAGTTTTAACAAAAAGATGTCGGTTTCCCCCCCATCTCAGGTAGCAGAAAGCAGGGTTCCACCTTTCAGAAAGAACTAAAGCAGCGCAAATGGGATCCAGGGTACATTGCTTATGAACTATTCACACCCTGTAATCACAAAAAGGCATTGCATTTATGAGCAGCTGTCTCTCTGGCTAGAAAGCTCAGTTGAGCCAGAGGCTGGAAGATGATTCCCCGCTGTGCCTCCTCCAAGTAGAACCAGCCTGTGTGGCCTTGGACACGTTGCACGGTCCACAATAACCAAATCAGTGGAGGTGATAGTGGTGATGGTTAATGAACTGCGAGCAGCATCTTTGTTTGCTTGTATGTCATTATTCTTGGCAATAGGATATGTTCCTCTGAAACCAATATTACAGTTGTTTTAAATGATTATCAGATCATTTGTTTGTCACTCTTTCCAAAACACCGATGTAATCCCATGTATGTCTACTCGGACATAAACCTCTCTCAGTTCAAATGCAAGTGCTCTTGTGTTCTCTCACAACCTTGACCAACATGTAATGTGATGCATTGAGTCATCTAGAATGGAGACTTGCTTGTCTGTCTTCAAGTCCTCTTTGAGGATGAAAGACCTCAGCTTGAAGAGTTATCTAGTCCAAGTCCAGTTTAAAGGATTTTTTTTAAAAAAAAAACAGATGGGAGAACTGGGATCTTCAAGCTGTCCATTACAAGTTAGCATCTGGTCAGAAAAGGAAGCCCAAGGCATTGTGGAATTTAAATTATGAGGACATGAACCAAACTGGTGGACACACTGCTGTCATATCACATTTGTTTAATTTAGTAAAACAAATGTGGCCCTTGTACACGATCAGAAGGTAAGGATGAGTGATACCATTATCAGGTTGCTAAATTCTCACTTACATGTCCTGTTCAGCTGAAATTTGTAACCATTATATTACACTAGATATTCCCTTTAATGTGGTCTCAGCTCTACTTCATATGCACGTACATTGCCTAATGCTCATATCTTGATTATTCAGTAAGGGTTTTTATATAGTTTGGAGGCAGACATTAATTAGTTCCTTTCCCCACATCTATGCTATACCATTACTGTTTAAACTCAAGCAAGGATAATTTCACTTCTTCTGAAATATATCTGTACTTTCTAGTTACACATATTTGTTCTGCAGAGATGGCTTCTTTAAATGATAGAAGACTCTCACAAATTTCACTGGCATCTGCCACTGCTCTATTCTGGGTGTTGCTGTGATGGAGAGGCAGGAGGGAGGAAGAGATGGTGTTTTGCACCACAAGTCATCAACTTACACCATTCAAATATTGGAATTAAAAAATCCATTTATATAAAATATTCCATATTCCTCCTCTTTTCCCTCACACACAGTAAAAATGATATGTTCAGTTGAAAGGTGAATAACCGAGTGAACCTAGTGACTAAGCAAAATCAAATCAGCTGTATCTGCTCCAAGCTGGATACTGCAATGTACTACATCAGAGTACTCTGCTAAGTTTGAGTTTTGAGCAACCACAACAATCTTGTTGTACCAGCTACTGAGACAGAACCATATTGATAAGTCCACGTGTTTGCACCCCCCCTTGCTGAAATCATTGCTTGGGAAATACTAAGGGTGACAATAGAGTGATCCAGATCAACATAGTTGCCTTTGATCACATGTTGGCTGGCCATAAATGTCATAGCAGTGTGGGATAAATAAAGTTACAGTTAAACATAGCGATAATTAGACAATTCCTTAAGGTGATAACTATAAGGATATGAAGGACCCCTGTGGGAACCTTCCTTTGAAGAGTGTGTTCCAGAGGGATTGCAGTGATGTGCACACACTCCTGGTCGACGTGGCATATCTGGAAAGGAAGTGACCTTCTATTTCCCCTGGCATTTTGCTTAGAGGCAGGGCCAAAAGGTTGTCCCCTATCCGAGCTATTGCTTCTGTAAGTGTTCCAATGTCTTGCTAATAAACATTGATAAGACGAATAAAAATGGAGACTTCTGAAAGGCAGACACAGCAGTTTTTGCATGTGTGCCTGCTCTGCAGGCTGAAAAAGATACTTGTGTGATTTTCTTCTTTGTTCTGTGTCCAAGGTCAGCCTGACTTCAAACTTTTCCAGCAACTCCCTACAGACTCCTTTATCAAACTGGAACATGAAGCAATCCTATGGTCATGTGCTGTTTGACTGACATGTGAAGGAGAGATTTCGGACTTGAGATCCTGAAAAAACATCTCAGATATCTAGGAAGAGAAATATCAAATCTGAGCCCTTAAAGAAGGTCACAGATTGATTTGGCCAAAAATAACTGTGAGCAGTGTTTTATAAATACAACAAATCATTTTTCTAGCTTCCTGAAACTCAGTCTCTCCTTCACATTAGGGTCCAGTGGAATTCTCCAGGTTGTTTCAGCTAATGTGCTATTAGAATGGTCTGTTTGTAAAGATTGCCTTGGACGGTGAACTGGAATGTTGTCTAATGAATGCCCAAGGGTTACACCACTAACAAGACCTAGAAAGGCCTGGAAAAGTTTTGTGCAGTCTCTAGGCACCAGGTAACAAAGGTCTAGGAAGGTCAAACTAAGTGTCTCCTTTTTGCTGAGACTCTTAATCCTAATTTTTAAGATGGGACACAGCAGTTTTTTCCACCTCTGATTTATAGAAGCATGGGCAACTTCCTAACCAGTTGGCATGATTGCACATCTGAAGATAAAGACAGATCTTGAAAACAATACAGACTGAACAGCTGGTAAGATTGGAAACTGAGGCTAATGGATTAAAGACTTGGTCACTTGATAATAGTAAGGTAGCATTTATTTCTTTGTGAGTCTGTCATTTCTCTAAGAAAACCCTAAGAATTCAGGTTGGTTTTTTACTTATTTTAAGACCTTACCCCCCAAAATGAAATTACCTGTGCAAGAGTACGAATTGCTGATGTAAATGAAATCCAAGTTTCTCTATTTTTTGCCTTTTCCTTTAAGCAGCTCCGCCATAATCTCAGACACTTTTGTCGTGGTTTCCTGTGGCATAATTGCTGCCCTTGTGCCATTTGAAGCCTTTCATTTTATGAAAGGGAAACTTCAATCGGGAGGTTACATTCCCTTGTTTTGATTTTAGAAGCAAAAGTTTGAAATGCTGCAATCTGCCGCAGAGCCGAGTTTTGAAGGCGCAATGGTGTTGACACGGGATCTTCAGATTCTATCTTTAAAGATTCTAAGAAATGAAATACATTGAGAAGCAAAATCCTGCTCCCTTTTCTTCTCCCTCTTTTATTAAAGCTCCCTCTCCCCCCCCCCACCACTTTTGTTTTAAGGATTTAGTTTTCATTAATTGAATGTTTCATGCGCTGATACCCTCTTTATGTTCTCTAACAGGAGAGAATTTCAATGACTGATACACCACAATCATGCAAATTTCCTGCTTTTCATATTCATAAACCCTACACCTAACATAGCCAGCTTCACAGCCTCAATAACGCACCTCAAGGGTGTACCGCTGAAAAAGAGGCAGAGTCAGCAACTACTTTACATGACTTTTTTAAAAAAAAAGAACAGAAAAAGACTTGGAAAAGTTTCAAAAAATTTAAGAGTGCAAATTATTTCTGCTAAGGGCAGAAACAAAGTTTATAGAATATTCTCAGTCGCTGACAGAAACAAACCCTTAGTAGTTTCCCCCCTTTTTTCTGAAGGAGAGAGAGAACAGCTTGGTCAATGCTTTGAAATGGATGCTAGCTCCACAGGAATAGCAGAATATAGTTCTGGGAACACACACACACACACACACACACACACACACACACACACACACACACACACACACACACACACACACACACACACACACACACACACACACACACCGTTTCTTCAGCAGTGGGTGTTCTTCCTGCCACACACATAACTTTCTCCTCTCTTCCATTTCTTCTCTCATTTACTTGAGAGTGTGGGTGGACAATTTGTGCCCCCCCCGTCCAGTTGTCTTGTGGACTACATCCCCCATGGTCCCTCAACATTGACTAAGAGGAGTTATAGTCTCATAAGATCTGGAGGATGGTACGTTGTTCACCCCCAACATAGGGCCAAACTGCATTTCTCTTCCATTACCCTTCCATTTTATGTGCCCTGTCTGTATCCTACCACATCTATGCAGTGCTATTTGCATGATTAAAAACATGAGGAGTGTTAGGGAAGTGTAGGACTCAGCTTAAAACAGAGTTTAGCTTTGGGACCTCTATATGTGAAATGGCATGGTAACAGAATATGCGAAATAGTTGCAACATGCATTGCAGGGTATTAGACCTGTGGGAACGAAGGTGAGGCATAGCACTCAATCTCAACACATGCTAAGGAATGCACAAATGCAAACAAATAGGTGATACCTTGTACATAGAGATGGACACAAAACAATTTTATTTGTTTTGTTATTTATTAATTTCATTATGTAACAAAACAAATAATGAACTACCCCCTCAAAGAAAAACAAAATGAAACGAAACGGAAATTTTCATTCTGTTCCATTCCATTTTTCGTTTTCCCAAAGGAGTGCATTGAAGCAATGCATTCCTATGGGGAAAAGCCCCAACCCAATGGGGTGGGGGAAAATGAGGGATTTTAAACATTTTTTTTGCTGGCCCAAGCCCATGCTACAGCTGATTGGTGCTTGGGGTGGCAAAAAAGACAAGAAAAATGTTTAAAAATCCCTCCCCCCCCATTGGTTGGGGGAAAGGAGAGGTTTTTAAACATTTTTTGTGATGCCATAAACCCGTGCTATAGCTGATCGGCGCCTGGGGTGGCAAAAAAAAAAAGTTTAATAATCCTGCCTTTTCTGGCACCTGATCAAGTCACACAACCACCACCACCCCACCCACCCCCACACAGTGAATTGAATGAAACGAAAAATGAAATGAAATGCTATTTTAGCATTTTGTGCCCATCTCTACTTGTACATTATTTTGTTCAGACCATATGGTTCCTGTTTATTTCAACATACTAAGGAGACTGAACAGCACTTGTTCCCTGCTTAATAATGACCTTGAGAATACAACCAACATCTCAGCAGCCACGAATAAGAAAAGGGGCAGAGCAGGGTGCTGGAGTGGGATTGAGGAGATCCAGGTTCAAGTCCAAACGTAACTGTGACATTTACTGGGTAGGGATGGGCATTTTGTTTCAAAAGCAGTAGATTACAAAACGAACCACGCTAACCAATGTGGTCCTTGGAACCGGCTGATACACGCAGATCCAATAGCTTTACCTTTCTCTGTCTCACACAGGGTTAAAATCCAACGAGGAAGCATTCTGTGATGTCATCTGTGCTAGATCTGTGATGCTGGCCAATCAGGAGTTGTGCAAGGACAGGCACCATCCCGCCTCCCTCTCTGATTGGCCAGCAGCATGAAGCAGGAAATATGACATCACACCATGCTTCCTCATTGGATTTCAACCCTGTGCGAGACAGAGAAAGGTAACGTAATTGAATCTGTGTGTATCAGCCGGTTTCGAGGACCACCTGGGCTTGCATGGTTCATTTCATAACCTACTGGTTCTGAAACGAAATGCCCATCCCTATTACTGATGTTGGAACAATCTCTCTCTCTCTCTCTCTCTCTCTCTCTCTCTCTCTCTCTCTCTCTCTCAGCCTTACCTCACTTCAATGGCTATGCTGACCATGACTGGGTAGAGATGGCTGGATAATCCAGATCCACTTTCCCTAGAAAAGTAGTTCCTGAACAAGATCTTCCCACAAGTTAAATAATGTGACTCTTGTGCAGCCCCTGCCCACTGTCTTTCATCATACAATATAGCACAAGATGGGTGAAATCTGTTCCAGTAATTTAAAGCACCAAGCACTGTAATTTAACCATCTCTTCTGTCTTCCAGATAATGGAAACGACACATTTCGATCTGTTCTCTGCCAAGCAGTTGTTAAAAGGAAAAGACCCTTTATAAAATGCTTGCAGTTTGTTTCTTCAGTGGGAGAGTGGAAATATGGAAACGTGGAAACCCTAAAGAGGCAAAATATCTAACACGTAAGACTGAAGACATCCATTTTGAAACTTATTTAACCAACAGTGTTAAATGCTCTCATGTCGCACTTGTTCCAACAAGCTCTGAATTTTATTTTAGCCTTGGCAGAAGCCCCTGCTGTCATTACTACACAGCGATAAAACTCCTGTTTATTTGAATGCTTTACTGTGTGGATGAATGCAATATCTCCCAGTTTGTTAACTGATTGATGGAGAGTGGTTTAAATTCTGTCACTAGATTCTGAAGGGCTTCACAGAATATCCAGGGTACAAGGCAAGATCTGGGAAACCAGAAACCTGTGTTCCTAGAGAAACCAAGGCCTCGTTTTCACAGGTAATAATCCTCATCTGGATTATCTCATTTTATACTGAAGTTCATTCACATGACTTGATATTCCTCCAGGCCAGCTTGCTCTGAGGAGGGTTGTATTCTATGGTGTGGTGGAGTCAGGGGTTTTAGGGTCAAAGCCTTGGGAGTTTCTGAGTAGATGGACTACAATGTCAACTGCACGCATGCACGCATGCGCGCGCGCGCACACACACACACACACACACACACACACACACACACACACACACCAGAGACAGAGACAGAGACACAGAGACACACAGAGAGAGCACTTCCTGATTACTTTCAGCGGTACTCTTACAGTAGCTGAAGGACAAATGGACTTTCCCAGGAATGATGTATTGTTGCAAGTCATCATGAGAATCAGAGAAAAGTGAAGTTGGAAGGTCACCAAGTCTGATCCCCTGGTTCATGCATCAATACAAATCAAAGAATATCTGCCAGGTGGTTGTCCAAATTTCTCTTGAATGCCTCTGGTGCTGGAGCACTTAGTCATCACCTCTTAAGGCAATTGATTCCATTGCCATACTGCTTTAACAGGAAGTTTTTCCTGATGTTCAGCCAAAACCTGGGTTCTCAGGTGCATTGTCGCACACCTTGCACTCTGGGATGATCAAGAACAGATCCTACCCCTCCTCCGTATAACTGCCCTTCAGATATTTGAAAAGTCCTATCATTGCACCCCCAGTCTTCTTTTCTCTGGACTAAACGTGCACAGTTCTTTCAATCTTTCCTTGTAGGGCTTACTTTCCAGCCTCCTGGTCCTCCTTGTGGGCCTCCTCTGAATTTGTCAGCATCTGTCTTGAAGTGTGGTGTCCAGTTCTGCAAAGCACTTGAGGGTGGCTTGGTCTCTAAAGGGCAGTTAAAAGTTATGATGAGCTTTTCATTTAAATCTGGCTGTTTATTTATTGATATGGAACAAGCCACCTGCTTGCATCAGGATTCTCTGGGGGCTAGCTGGCAATTGAGGATGCCATAATGAAGCACCCAAAAGATAGCACTGAATAACTGATCTTATAGTGATGGAGTTGCAGTTTAGAGCTTCTTCTGGTTTGCTTGGTTGCCCCTATGGTGGATAGAATGCTGGTAGGTTTGTAGCTTGGTATTGCTCTTGAATCTGGTATTTCTATTCAAAACCTGGATAAGATCTACCAGTTTTATCCATTACTACCCCCTCCTGGCATGCTGGCTACACCACCTACTTAGCCATTAATTCCTTAGAGCAGTGGTGCCAAACTTTCAGCAATCCAGATGTTTTGAACCACAGCTCCCACAGTCCTTTGTCATTGGAAGACTAGGCTCAGAATTCTGAGAATTGTGGCCCAAAACATCTGGAGTGCTGAAGGTTCACCGCCACTTCCTTAGAGGCTGGATTACTCCAATGCACTGTACACAGGGCTGCCCTTGAAGGCAGTTTGGAGTGTCAATAGAAATGGAATGTGGCTGCCAGAGTTCTAGTAGAAATCAAATGGTCAGAGCACATAGCACTGATTTTTTAGTGACTGTAATGGTTACTAAGCTATTTCCAAACTCATTTCAAGATGCCACCTTTGACTATTAAAATACTACATGGCTTGGGGCTAAAGTGTCTTTAGCACTGTCTTCTTCACTACTAAAGGGGCCTTCTCTGCATTCCCCAACCACCTATGGTGTGATAGGAAGGACTTCAGAGATGTGGTGGAAAATTGTGAAACAGTTTGCCTAGGGAGGTATTGTTATCTCATTCAGTGCAGCGGCGGCTGGCTTTACTATTTTCTTGTTTGGTTGTATTTATGAATTTGAATGATACAGATTGTAAATGTAATTATTTTATGGTGAGGTGGGTTTTCTACATGCCAATGGAGAGGTGGCTTATGGACTGGGATATGTGTGCTCTTCACCTCCACATTTCAGGATTCCCCTGCTCCAGCCTCCCTTCACTGTAAAAATATTACCAAGGTAGGCACTGAAATCAGTCAGTGAGTCAACCCGCCAAGCAACCAATTGTCACTATTTTAAAATGAAGTCTCCTACTGAAATATAAACTGCCGGATAGCTCAGTGCTTTAGAAGTTGGGAGTCCAATGCTCAACTGTGCTTCCTTAACAGGAGGTAGACACAATGATCTATAGCAGTGGTTCTCACCCAGTGGGTCCCCAGACGTTCCTGGACTGCAACTCCCAGAAATCCTGACCAGCTCAGCTAGTGATGAAGACTTCTGGGAGTTGCAGTCCAGGAACATCTGGGGACCCACTGGGTGAGAACCGCTGATCTATAGGGATCCTAACAGCTTCACATTTCTATGATGATGATGATTATAAAGGTGACAATGAGGATACATACTTCAAGCAAATGAAGAGCTGCCTTTTGGACTTTCGTGTGTTTTATAAATAATGCAAATATTGAAGTTGTTGAACCAGATCAAAACATTTATTCATAATAATTTTAACAAAATATAATAACCATGTATCATTAAGTCAGCTCTGACTTATGGTGACTAGAGATGGGCACGAAACAGAAAAATGGCATTTCAGTTTTTCATTTGTCGTTGAGAGGTCTGTTTCGGTTCATTTCCGTTTGTCAGGAATTTTTTTGAAAAATTTCGTTACCGTTTTTTGTTTTTTTGTTTGTCGTTTCTACCCGCTTTTTGCATGATTTTTAAAGCATTTCCGTGAGTGGGCGTCCCCCAACGTCCCAGACCAGAGGGAAAACACTAAAAAAATTGGATGCTGGCAGAGACACAGTATAGACTAGGTTTGCAGGGAGGCTGCAAAGGCAGCGGCGGGCTTTACCCAGGGTGCAAGGCAGCCTCAGAGTGACTGCACTGCGGGGCAGGGGAGGGTACTCACCAAGAGGTACGCAGCATGCACGCACACAGGGAGGCTGCAGGACTGAAGCTAGAGTTGCAGAGACAGCAATCCCACCCTAACTCCCACTAGAGACTGCAAGGAGGACGGGGGCTTCCAGAGCTTTTTATGCCCTCTGTGGCTGCCAGACCTGCCCGCCCAGTCTGCAACCTGGGCATGCTATTGGTTGAACATGATCCCATCACATGGCTTGCCTCCATTTTGTGGCTGGTGGCGACATCCATTTTAAAGGGAAAAGAAAAATACATCGCGATGGGAGAAGACAAAAACAAACGTTTTAAGGATCCCAACCCCCCGGTAGGTATTATCAGACAATATAAATAATTATCGCTGCATTTTTACGGATGTCCAGAGCGTTTCTTAACATTTAAAACAGCTCATTTAATTGTGTGTCGCCATTAATGGAAACAAAACGTAACAACCACAATTTTTGTGGTTCTGTTTGTTTCGTTTCATTTTCATCACAATTTTCATTTGTCGTTTTGTTACGTAACGGAAATGACAAATGGTAACGGAAACGAAGAAATGTTCGTTCCATGCCCATCTCTAATGGTGACCCTTCTCAAAGTTTTCCAGGTAATGAATTCTCAGGAGTGGTTTACCATTCCCGTCTTCTGAGGACACCCTGGGACAGTGCAGCTTCCACATGACTACACAGGCTGGCTCTTCTCCCTGGAGGCCCAGTGGAGAACTGAACTTCCTATCTCTGGTTCTGCATACAAATTCCTAAACCACTGATGGTTGTGTGTTCTCTTGCATGTTCTATTTCCAAAATGAAAAGATTGCTGTCCTAAACACACTTACCTGCACCACTGAAATCAATGGAATTTACCTCTCAGTCAGCATGTCTAGGACCAGGCTGAATGACAAATATTTTCCCCCTTGATCACACTTCCACTTTGTCAAACTTTCATATCCTTCTTGATCAGAGATTAGAGAGAAAAGCAATTAATATCCCTCCCCCCCCCTCAAGACTAATGTGGCAGCAGAATGAATTTCTCTTGTCTGCTGCATGATAGAAAACCAACTGGAAACATGAACACTATGCATAATGTAGTAGTATGGTCTGTGAAATATTTCATTTCTATGCCATGATTGTGAAGTTCTTTTTCTCTTGGCATAATACATACACGGCACAGATATAAAACATTTAGTGATGAGACTAATTTTTAATAAATCCATTAACTTCACACCAGAGCAGAACAATGTCTTCAAAGCCGGTGAGGGTGGGTTCCCCCCCCCCTTTCTTTCTTTCTTCTTCTTCTTTTAATCAAAGGTATAGAGTAAGAAATTTGTTGGAGATCAAATGCACTCAACTGCATAAAAAGGGATTGTGAGAGTGATGTATTAAGGCACTACATTTAAAACATCAAGAGCCGGGGGGGATAAGAAAGAACAACTGGAGGTGGTGTTAAGCTGCCAGTATTAGGAAGGTGCTGCACAGCACAGATGAGCTTTGGTATTGGAACTGAAAACAGGAGTCCTATCACGGTATAGGAGATGTGCAAGTGGGAGACCAGATTCTCCCAAAACTCTGATGGTTTTTTTTCTGTTTCCTCCCCTGCCCCCAATTTTGGGTTGATTTTCTCTATTTTTGTACCCATTTGTTTCAGCAAAAAAGGCAGGAATTGCCTTTGCTAGCCACAAGGTGGGGGGACACTTCCAGGGGCCCTGCTGGAGAATGGAATGACAATGGATCCTACGGCTAGCACACTCTCCTTAGTCACATAGCATCCTAGGGTGAAAGGCAATTCCAGAATATGCTATCATAACAATCCTTTCATAGAGCACTTCAATGATGTTGGAAAGCTCTGAGGGGGTCACATTAAAACATGTCCAAAGCTTTGGATGTCGGAGCACTTGTGGAACTGGAATCCTGGCAGGAAGACAGATGTGCAAAGGAAACAGTGTTGGGCAGGTGTGTGTGTGTGTATGTATGTGAGAGCCTTCTTCTACCATTTCAATCAGCAGGAAGGAAATCATTTAGGTCACCTCCAAGAATCCTGGAAATATTCTCCCAGCATGGCCAAGGGCTAGTCTTCTGATCCTGCTGATCCAGAGCCTCCCTTGTTCTATGCCCACGATGCTTTGACCTGTGTCTCTTTCCTTTCCCTCTCCACTGCTGGAGAGGTGAGAAGTGTGGATCTCTCCAGGAAGGACTTTTTGGGCGGTGTCTCCAAGATCCTACTGCATCCTCAGTGGCCAGAGCTCTGTCTCCAACTTACTAATGCATAGTATTTTTATTTATTTATTTGGAATATTTTTACTCCACCTTTCTCCTTGGAAAAGAACCCGAGGCGGCTTCCAATTTCCCTCCTCCTTTTTAAGTCCCAAACACACATCTTGTTTCAGACAAAGATGGTCACTAAGGAGGAAAGCTAATTCTCACTACGAACTGCAAGTAAATTAAAAAGAGGGATTGGAAAGTGTCTCGGGTAGCACCATGCAAGTGCTGAATTGCTGACAGACTCTCTACCTCTGGCATGGGCTGTTGATGTTGTTCTTGCTATCCAGGCAGGAATAGTACATTTCATAGTGTAGAATGAGATGCCTTAACCACTTGAAGGAAGTGCCTCACACAGTCGGTGATGGTAGCTGGCAAATCCAACTTGGGAACCGTCTCACCCACAGTAACAACAACAGCAACATTCCTTCATGTTGATTCTGACTTGTTATAACTCTTTCCAGGGTTTTCTAGGTATGAAGCACTCAGAAGTGGCTTAGCATTTTTTTCTGGGGATCTCTGGGACTGTGCAGCTTGCCCAAGGCCATATAGACTGGCTCTTCTCCTATAAAGCACAATGGGGAGTCAAACTTTGAGCAAAGTCCGCTGAAGTATCCAGCAGCTGCTCTCTAATGGATCTCTCTCTCTCTCTCTCTCTCTCTCTCTCTCTCTCTCTCTCTCTCTGTGTGTGTGTGTGTGTGTGTGTGTGTGTGTGTGTGTGTGTGTGTGTGTGTGTGTGTGTGTGTGTGTGTGTGTGTGCATGCTATGTGCCATTCAGTCACATCTGACTTACAGACACCCTAATATGATTTTCTAGATAAGTCAGATAATTAAGATGTGATCTTATCACTGTCCACCAGTACCACACGTGAGTGTCCATGAGCAGGGATTTGAATGCAGATCTACAGAGGCCACGTTGGGTGGTTACTTCACATCCTTCCTCGTTCCGAGTTGAGATTCATTTTGTGATCACGTCGCTCACAGTCACATGGTCTTGTGCCGTTACTGTCCCTGTTCCCGTGTACCCACGGGCGTGATTGATGGTGCCATGATGACTGTTACTGCATGTCCTTGTTTTGTGACAACATCTGCACTTCTCAGCCTTCGTTCTCAGTTTTTTGTGGTTTTTTTGGTCTAACCTTCCATTTTTTGATCTTTTGAATCTCCTCAACTTTGCCTTCAATGTGTTATGGAGCTAAGTTTGAGGCATTTGTATTTTAATCTTTTTGCACTGCGTTGCTGACTCCATAGGGAATGTACTGGCAAATGGCACTTCACACTCCTGCCACTAGATGAAGAATGGCACGTTGCATGACAAGACTTACTCACGGGCACTTGTCTCAGAACGAGAACCAAGACAAGCAGATTCCCGAGCCCAGGGAGGGGTATGGCTCATCACGCTTTAATCTCAGTTCAGGGGGCATGGTTGGGATGAACTCCCATCATCATGCAATGGAAGTGAGGTAAGATTTTCTTGTACAGGTCCCAAGTGGGACCACGAACAGTGATGAGAGGGATGTGAAGTAACCATCTTGGTTTTTCTAACTACTAAACTCATTGACTATTGCATCCACATACTTAAGAGAAATTCATATACTGTAGTTCCAGATCAGTTCCAGGGGATGAACTCCGGGACAAGATCAAGCAGGTGTCCACAACAGACAGTCCCAAAGGACACTTTTATATGGAAGTGTGCCAAATATATTTCTGATAATTTTTGTTCACTTCTCGAGGCCCTCTAAAAATGGCAAAGTATGTTTGAATGAAAACCCTAGAATAACAGGGGAGAAATGTGTGCTACACAGGGGTTGATCAACAACTGGACAGTGTCTTCTCTCGTTCTCTGAAAATGTATTGTCTCCATGTAGCCTATATTCAGATTGCACATTGACTTGAATCTTGCCAAAAGTCCATGTAGAAATATCTGGAGGTCCTAAACAGATACTGACCAACAGAGGTCTTATGAGAGACTTATAGATTTGTGCATCAATACACACCTGCCATGGAAACTGATTGTGGTCTCAGAAGATAATATTCAATCCAAGTACTCCAAATATACTGGCTTATGAGAACAGGGACTACACACTCCCAAAACAAAGATGATCTTATCTTTGCTTTATGTCTTCAGCTGTTGCAGAAAAAGTAAAAAAATTAAGCTGCTTGTTTTGTTCTTTTTTAGTTTGCAACAGGATTTCTCTTCACCTTTAAACAGATCACACAGACCTCTTATACCAGGGGTGTCCAAACTTTTTGTAAGGAGGGCCAGATTTGGTGGCTGAGAATGTGTAGGGGGCCAGCTGCTCCCCAAACCTGCCACCCCACTGCAAGCCCCACCCACTGACCCTTTGCAAGCCCCACCCTGACCCCTTGCAAGTCCCACCCACTGACCCCTAAGCCCCACCCCATGTTTCTCCTTGGTAAAGGACCCAAGGTGATAGATAAATAAATAAAATTATTAAGAAAAGCAATATAAAGAACTGCACACAAACAATGACAAAAATGGGGCAGTTTAAACTAGCCGGAGCTAGTTCCTCGTTGCATCCGGTGGTGGCAGATTCTCCATGGTCTCTGCCTCCTCCGGGCTGGGCTGGGCTGGGCCTGGGCCAGCTGAAAGAGTCAAGGGGATGTGGCTCTCCCTCTCTGTTTGCTGTGAGAGCGCTGGTCAGCATGGGGAGGACGAAGGAGCGAGGGTGAGGGAGGGGTGAGCCAGCCAGCCACAGGCCCAACAAAATGGCCTGGCAGGTCGGATTTGGCCCCTGGGTCGGACTTTGGCCATGGCTGCCTTATACCATATTCAAAATGATTTTTTCCTCCCAAACCCAATGGAGTTTCATCAATTCCTAGCTTAGTCCTCTTGCCCTCCAGGTGGAAGTGCATGCAGGGCCCACTAAAGCTGTCCGCTTCAGGCACAGGCAGTGCATTTATTTCCATCAGTCTCATAAGTGTGTCACCCTCCGAATTTTCAACCAGTTTCTGTCATCATGGCTGGCTGTGATTCATTCTGAAAGATCTGAAATGGAAGTGAGCAGAAGAGGTAAGTTTGGTGGAAATCCACATGATTTGGGGAAGATCCGCTGACTTCCAGTGTAACAATAGCAAGAGCAAGAAGGTCCCCCAGCTCCAATATTATCTTACTAAACAAGGATACTTGAGTGGAGAGGATTTGTGTGTGTGTGCGCACACGTGTACGCACATACGTGCACATGCGTGTGAAAGGTTTTGTGTGTACCGCTCTGGTACCTCTTCCTTGATTCATAGAAAATATGAATCCTTAATTTATAGCAAAGGGACCCAAGGGACCGCCTTGGGTCCCTTTGGGGAGAAAGGCGGCATAAAAATAAAGTTGTTTATTATTATTATTATTATTATTATTATTATTATTATTATTATTATTATTATTATTATTATTATTATTATTATTATTATTATTATTATTATTCTCTGATGTAAGCTCTTGTTTTCCATCCGGCTCAGACTGAAGCATTTCACCGTTCAGGTATAAAACAAGCTTCAAGCCTGGGATACACATTTGCATTTAAAATCCCATGGAGAGTATAAGGCTAACACATTCACACACGCATGCATGCCAGTATAGCCCCTTGCATCAATCTGCAGCTCTTCACAAATGTGAATTAAAAGGAAGTGGCAGAGCATTTTACCTGTAGTAATCCAGCAGGGTTATCATTCAACAGCCATTGCTCAGTAGACAGTTGTCAATAAAATTACTGATAAATCATGAAACTAAGCCCATGGGACACCCTAAACACACCCAGTAATTGAAGTATGACCATTTGCTAGCATTTCTATCAAATCGAAGTGCCTTAACCAGATACGTTTTGCAGATCTCTGTCTTTGTCTCCCATTTTCAGATGGTGTTTGAGGCAAGAACTTCTTACAAACTTGCCCCAAGATTTTTTCCCCACTGAATGTTTCTAAAATGGGGATAGCAACAGGAATCAAAGCGGAAAGTCAGAAGTTGATTGTTTCCATGCTAATAAAAATGGCTACCACTGAGGATATTTCTCTTCTGAATCTGATATGTAATAAAAACTTTGCATTGCAGCTAAGCTAAAGTTAATCAGATCTCATCATCTTTATTCCAAAATTCCAGAAGCTCCAGCCACATACAGTGCTGCTTAATTGAGATGTTAAATTGGGTGGTGGTTATCTGTGTTTGCAAATTAATCCATTATGAATTGCACATTTTCCTCCACTTTCTACCATTGTTATCATGGATTATATTAACCCCGTCTTTCCTAAGCACAAACCAGGGTGCAGAAGGAAGATTTCTGTTGCTAGGGTAGGGGAATCTATGGGCATTATAAAAATACTAAGCAGCAGAAAACCTGGTGGTTCTAGAAGAACCTTTATATTTCAAAAGGAAATACACTAAACATTTTAAGATGTCTATATTTAAGAGAGAGAGAGAGAGAGAGAGAGAGAGAGATGTGTGCCTAGTATTCCAAATAAGGCAAGGTTCTTGCCCCTTGGAATCACTACCAGTAAGTTAATGAGCAAAGTATTAATCTTCTTAGAGATATTTAGGAACCTTTTTTAAAAGCAACTAATAATGTGACTCCAAAATTCCTCTTACATCATTTTACTTTGAATTCTAAATGACTTCTCAGCATCCACATTTGCCCGGGAATTATGACAAAGGTTTCCAAAAGTGAGGGATATATTCAGACTGGAATCTACATCAGAGAAAGTGCCTGGGTTTTTGTAGCCATGTTGTCATTGGTTCTATCTTTCAGAAGGCATAAGTGACTGACTAAATCTATAGCATTTATAGTGCTGTTCTGTAGTAAATCTTTCTTAGGTGACATATGTCCATCAGTCAGATTTAAGATGCGGTGGCGTGAGCATAATATCTGTGCTTATTTTAGTGCTAGGCTAAAATTATCACAGCATTTCATGTAATGCCTGACAAGAACTACTCTACTATTCGTTTAAAATAGGACATTTTTATGACTATGTGTTTCCCCAAGATGGTGGGTGGTGGAATTATTTCAGTTCACATTTTCATATGGATCAGCCTAATTCAACATTTTTACATGAGTAAGGAAACTGGAATACTTTCAGAAGAAGTAATCATGTTTGTCTGTGCTAGCATATAAGGTAAAAAAAAAACAAGCAAACAAACATGGAGGCACCTTAAAGACTAACTGCTATAGTTGTTTGTGGTCTGAGGAAGTGGAGTAGTCCATGAAAGCTCACATTAAAATATAGCAATTAGAGATGGGCACGAAATGAATTTTTTTGTTCTGTTATTTGTTATTTGTTTCATTACATGACGAAATGAATAACAAATCTGGCAATGAAATTGGAACAAACCGAACAGAACCACAAGTATTAGGTTAGTTACGTTTTGTTTTCGTTAATGGCGACGCACGATGAAATGAGCTGTTTTAAATGTTAAAAAACGTCCTGAATATCCGTAAAAACCCAGCAATAATTATTTATTCTGCCTGATAATACCTACCGGGGGGTTTCCTTAAAACGTGCATTTATGTCTTTTGTCAGATCGCTGTATTTTTTTTTCCTTTAAGGGGAGTTAGGGGACATTGACCCAAAATGGCTGCCAGATGCTGCCTAATATTGATTTCTTGGGTATAAAAAACCCTGGACATCCGTAAAAATGCAGCGATAATTATTTATTCTGCCTGATAATACCTACCAGTGGGGGGCCTTAAAACGTTTGTTTTTGTCTTTCTCCCATCGCAATGCATTTTTCTTTTCCCTTTAAGGATGACACAGAATGGATGCCAGCAAGAAAATGGATGCAAGTCATGTGATGGGATCATGTAAATTATTGGACAACTTCAACCAATAGCATGCCCAGGTTGCAGACTGGGCAGGTCTGGCAGCAGAGAGCATAAAAAGCTCTGGCAGCCCCCGTCCTCCTTGCAGTCTGCTGTGGGAGTTAGGGTGAGATTGCTGTCTCTGTGACTTGTTATTTTCACTTTAGGCCAGCCAGGCAGGTGTGTGTGTCTGTGTTCCTGCCGGCTGCAGCCTGGCCTTTGGGGGAGAGAAAGAAGGGATTTCTCTCTAGCTTCAGTCTTGCAGGCTCTCCCTGTGTGTGTTCATACGTACCTCTCGGTGAGTACCCTCCCCTGCCCCGCAGTGCAGTCACTCTGCGGCTGCCTTGCACCCTGCGCAACGCCCACCACTGCCTTTGCAGCCTCCCTGTGTACCTAGTCTATACTGTGTCTCTGCCAGCATCAATTGATTTTAATGTTTTCCCTCTGGTCTGGGGCGTTGTGGGACGTCCACATACGGAAATGCTTTAAATCACGCAAAAAGCAGGTAAAAATGAAAAATAAATAAACGAACCAACAAATCAAATTTTTTTGAAAAATTCATGAAAAACAAAAACGAACCAAAACGGGACCCGCAACAAAAAACAAAAAACTAAAACTTTATATTTTTTTATTCGTGCCCATCTCTAATAGAATTTAGTCTTTAAGTGCTGCAATGTTTTTATCTTCTTTCTTTTTTTCTCTTTTTGTTATATTTTTTGCCTGATGTGGAACATTTCAGTATAATTTTAGTTTCTAAACTTCTTTACTTTTTTGGATAAGAGAAGAACATGGATTCAATAAAATTACAAATATATACTATTGAGGGAGGGGGGTGCCCCAGCAATTCATTGCAATGAGGAAAAAATTCTCTATTGAAATGCATTGAGCCAATATATTTCAATGGAGAAAAAAAGAAAAAAGTCCCACCTTTCTTTGTGCTTGATCTGACAGGGAAAAGGTGGGATTATTTTGCCTCCCCAGCACCCATCAGCTGGCTCATGGGCTAGGAAAGGCAAAAACAAAAACAAAAACAAAAAAACACCCCAGCGATTCCTCATTGGAATGCATTGAACCAATGGGTGCTTCCCTCCAGCCTACAGACAGGGCCAGGAATCTGGGCGTGGTCCTGGACTCAGCCCTCTGCCTGGAGGCCCAGGTTATGGCTGTCTCCAGGGGTGCTTTTATCCATCTCCACAGGATTGGCCAGATCTGCCCGTACCTCGACGAGTCCTCCCTGAGGACAGTAGTGCAGGTCCTGGTGATTTTGAGGATCGACTATTGCAATGCCCTCTACATGGGGTTGCCCTTGATCCTCCTCCGGAGGCTCCAGCGGGTGCAGAATGTGGTGGCCAGGCTGGTGGTGAGTGCTCGTAGATTCAAGCACATCACCCCAGTTCTGGCTCACTTGCATTGGCTACCCGTTGTCCTCCAGATCAGGTTCAAGGTCCTGGTTTTGATTTTCAAAGCCCTCCATGGCTTGGGACCAGAGTACCTGGCGGAGCGTATCTCCCAGAGGTCATCTGGGTCCAGACCCACGAGAATGGCACAGGTGCGCTCACTGAGAGTGGCCATACCCAGAGAGGCACGGAAATCGCTTACGCGTGACTGCGCCTTTTCTGTGGTGGGACCTACGATGTGGAACCATCTTCCCAGTGAGCTGCGCCTTGCAGTGTCCCTGCCAGCCTTCAGGAAAGCCCTGAAAACCCATCTATTCAGGGAGGCTTTTGGCGACCTTTTTAGTTAATTTCTTTCCTTTTTTCCTTTTTCTTTTTTCTTTTCTTCTTTCTTCTTTGCCGCCATTGCCATCTGTTGTGGGGGGTTATGGTCCCCCTCCTGTTTTTATTGACTTTTACTTATTTTTATCCTCATTTATTTTCTTGTTTTTATTGTTCACCGCCACGAGTTCCTACTAGCCATACATTCCTCAATGTATTTCTCTGCCTCTCTTATCATTTTCTTACATTTCTTTTGCCAGAATTTGTGTTCCTTTTTATTTTCCTCATTTGGGAAGGATTTCCATCTACTGAAAGACCTCTGCTTTCTCTTTAGAGCCTCTATAACTCTGTTCATTAACCATGCCTGCACCCTCTTGGCTTTAGAGGAGATCTTCTTTCTTTGTGGTATGCATTTCTGCTGGGCCTTTATGATCGATGCTTTAAACAGGCTCCCTGTACTCTGGAGAGATTGGATTCTTTTCCCTTTCAATTTATTTTTAAATTGTTTCCTCATCTGAAGGAAATTCACCATTTGGAAATCAATGGTTTTTGTGTCTGATTTGCTTGACGCTCTTCCCCCAACATGCATGGCAAAAGAGATTGCAGCATGGTCACTGTTCCCCAGTGGCTCAGTGACATTCAGATCCATGACCAGGTTCTGAGTATCACACAGCATTAGATCTAGAGTTGCCTGTTCTCTGGTGAGCTCCATGACGAGTTGATCTATGGCACAGTCGTTTAGTATGTCGAGAAACCCAGTTTGTCTTTCTTGCCTCGAGCTTACATTGTCCCAGTCAATGTGGGCATAATTGAATTCCCCCATGATTGCAACATGTTTCAACATGGTGAACAGGGATATGAAGAACATTCACTCATGATGCCATCTATCTTGACAACATGTAGTAGTTCAATGAGGAATTTGGTCACATTGCAAAATTCCTTGCATGCTGCTGAGAGTGAAACTAGACACTTTGTTAAGGACACTTCAAATAGAAATAGACTGACTCATTGTTAAGAAAGGCATAAACAACCACAGAAGGTTTCACATAGGCAAATTTAAACCAGTTTGAACCCTAGTAGAATCTGGAAACCTTTGAACTAAATTACCTTAAAGCTAATCAATTTGCCTGGCATATCATAAGCCCAGCCTAATATGTAAATTCCGCTTTCTCATATATTCAAAATGATTCCTTGTTTTCTTTTCAAGTCCCACATAGGAAGAAATTGAGAATTTGGTTGATTCCTATACAAAGGAATTTGTGGATTTTCATGGTTTCTTACAAAAAGTCATGAAAAGAATATTCTCAGCCATCCCCATTACAGTGTATTGATTAGCTTGCTAATAACCAATTATATGTATGTAATTTTGTAAGCAAATATTGTAATAAAACTTTGGTTTTGTGATTAATACTACATTTTAGTCATCCCTAATCATAGTCTAGACATAACTATTATATCCATGGAACTTAATGAGATAGTTAAAAGATCAGCCAGCACATTTTAATTCATTTTTTGACAAACCTGATTTGGTCTCTTCTAACCTATATTGATTCCATTTTGCATCCAACCTTAATCTGCACTTTTGGCTGCATGTAGGTTTCAAGTTTTGTACCTGCCTTTTCCTGCCTCCTTCTCAATCTCCCTCACTGTTTGACAAATTCAGAATGCACTACCCAGTCACTTAATTGCTATAATCAATATGAGACCAGCTTAGTAACTGTAATTAAAATGGTGTGGTCAATAAACAATGTGAGTCTGAAGCGCTAAGGACTCCATAACTGAGAGAAAACATGTAATTAAAATGAGCTATGTAGTCTTCATGGGAGATAGGCCAGCCTAATTATAATGGATGAGTGTTTGACTTTAGAAACAGACAAACAATTTGTAATGAATATTTTACCTCTGGAAAATAGACTCTCACTCTTTTTCACCATTCTGAAGACAAGCCAGGAGGGGAAGTTCACAATGCTCAAATCTAGCAGCAGCATGGTAAGCAAACACACCTTCTGCCGTGCCTATTTTAAAGAGCCGGAAGGGATGCCCCTTGCCATTGGCTTAGGTGGAAGGTGAGTGAATCTACTGATGGATCAGGGCATGGTCTGCAGAAGATCAACAAGGGTTCCAGTTGAACATGAAGAAGATGCTCTCTCACTTTTGCTCTCCTCCTCTCACCAGACTTGCCTGCTGGTGGAAAGGGAAACTTGTCCTGTATGGTGGGGTGAATCTGCTCCCAACATGCATGGAGCACTGACCACAGATCTGATTGGTCAGACTTCAGAGGGATCCAGAGAAGGAAGGAGATATTAAATTGTTTGTGCTACTTGCCCCATCTGTAAGGAGTATTGACTGGGTTACCTTCAAGCAGAACCTGGTGCCATTTGGCTGGACCTAATGAAAGTTGTATATTAGAATCACTGACCTCAATATAAATTCCTACTTGTGGCTTAGGATGGAGAGATAATTGACTCCATCCCTTGAGCCTTCATTTATTCTCTGGTCCCAACACAAGACCTTGCTGCATTTGATGGAGCTCAGAGGTCCAAAGGCACTGGGGAAGGAAGCTCAGCACAAGCAGAGGGTGGCATCAGTGTACCTGATGTGGTGCTTCCACATCAACAGTTTATTGAAGCCTGGTGATTGCTCTTGATCTGGGCACATTGCTTCACCATAGCTGCCTCCTTTGTAATATCTGGGATCTCCTCTTCCTGCTTCTTCATTCACAACCTCCCATCCTCAGCTGGACTCTGTCCCTTTGATTTACATTCTCTAGCCCAATTTGAGCCAATGGATGAGGAACATCACCTCTTCAAAGGCCCTGACAATATTCAATCTATAGTTGTGACAGATGGGAAATCTGGGTTATTTTTGTACTTTGTAAAATGCTGTATTTTTCGCTCTGTAAAACACACTTGACCATAAGACGCACCTAGTTTTTAGAGGAGGAAAAAAAGAAAGAAATGTTTAGCTTAATTTTTCATGGTGGGGGAATTCTGGCTGCAGAAGGGGAGAGGCTCTGTGGAAGAAGCCTCTTTGCATAGGAGGTGATTGGGACTGGGGAATCCAGGCTACAAAAGGGAAAGGTTGCAAATGAGGTGAAATCTTGGCTGCAGAAAGGGAGGGCAGAGACTCTGTGGAAGAGATCTCTTTGCAAATGAGGTGATTTTTGACTGGGGAATCCCGGCTGCAGCAGGGGATGGGAGAGGCTCCGTGCATTTAACTTCTCTCTAAATGAAAATCTGTGATATACATGTAGTTGGGACTACTGTATTCGCTCTATAAGATGCACAGACAATTCCCCTTACTTTTTGGGAGGGTGCATCTTATAGAGCAAAAAAAAAAATACAGTGCCTGAGTCAGCATGGGGCACCCTGGGCATTGTAATCAATATACAAATTTTCCAAATCTCTGGTAAAAACAAACCACACTCATCTTGGGGTACTCTGAAGAAGACTCTTACCGTTTGGAGGAACTCACCTTCAAGCTACTGTGCAAATGCCAAAGTAGCTGAATAATACAAATCTTGCTTAATTGCCAATTAAATAAATACTTAATAAATACTTATTTATTTAACACATGGATGGTATGGATGGTCTTTTTGAGTAAACATGAAAAAAATAAAGGGTGGTTTTGTTTTGTTTTTCATTTTGTGTTTTCCCATCAATTTCCGAAGAGTTTCTTTTTGTGTTCATTTTTTATTCTTTTCCATATAACCAAGAAAAATAATCCGTACTTATTAGAGCCTCTGCTACGTGAGCTCCAGTCATATTCATATTACAGTAAATTTAGGCCTTATTCTTTGTTTCTCTTTTCTACCCATTGATAGAACAGATTCCATGTTCGATAAACTTGTGAGTCCTCTTTTCCTTTAATTTTCATTGTTAGTCTGTCCATTTCTGCGTATTCCAAAATCTTCTTAATAATTCTGTCATCCATTGATATGTCTTCCTTTTCCCAATATTGTGCCCATACAATCCTCACTGCTGTCAAAATATGTAACATTAGATAAATATTTTGTTTATCTAAATTCTCTGGTACAATACCTAATAAAAACAGTTCTGGTTTAAAGTCTGTCTGCTTTCTTAACATTTTGACAAGCCAAGTATGAATTTTAATCGAAAACTCTTTTGCTTTATCACAGGTCCACCAAAGATAATAATAAGTCCCCATTTTTGTTCACATTTCCAGCATTTATTAGACATATTTGGAAACAATTTAGCTAATCTAGCAGGTGGTAAATGCCATCTATAAAACCAAAGAGCTTCTTAAACACAAGTGAGTTGTACTACTGAAATGGTATGTGAAAGTTTTGTGTGTGTGTGTGTGTGTGTGTGTTTTGTGTGTGTGTGTGTGTGTGTGTGTGTGTGTGTGTGTTGGTGTGTGTGTGTCCTTTTGTTTAATCTTTCTTTTACCTGTTTTCTGTCATTTTCTTCTTCTAACAGCAGAAACAGGGCCACTGTCAGCAGTCAATATTTATTTTTTTTAAAAAAAATTGTTAAAGGGTCTGGATTGGTGGGAACCCAGTGATACTTCCTTTGGTCCTCTGGACGTTCTACCAAACTTACAATCACCTCAGTTTGATGTACCTGAGAGAAAAGCCTAAACTAGAACATTTGGAGGTTTTGTTAGGCCAGGCTCTTCCCAAGCTTCCAGTTCCTGCCCCTAGCAAGCTGGAAGCTTTCTTTAGGACCCAGCTTGACCTATCTCTGCCTCAAAGCCTTCCGCTGCTGGCTTTTCTGTGAAGTGTATCCCATGGAGGTGTCTGTAAGAAGCCTTCAGGGCAGAGTAGAACTCTGACAATGTAGAGCTGTGGCAATTGTAGTCCAGAAAAGACACAAATCTTATACCTAGAACTTAGCATGGTTTCCTAGGAAATCTTGCAAGTGGGAAGAATATTTGGGCTGATGAAGCAAGTGGGGAAAAAAGGAGTCAACGGGAGTTTTCATTCTCTTGGTCATCCTCCTCAACATCATGACTTTTCCCTGGCTGCAGGAGTACAGTACATAATTTTTATAAGAGATTCATGGGTGAGGGATGGAATTCTATGTAATGGACATGATTTGTCCTGTATCTTTGATTGACACTGCAACAAAGTGATGGAGGCTTCTGACTCAAGAGAATTCAAATATAGACTGGCTTACAGTTTATTTGAGCTTAATCGTCTACATCTCATTCTGCTCATTTGGGCAATAGGTTGCCAGCTCTGAAAAGACAATAGCACACAAGATCTACCAAACTTCATTCAAGCCATGTCTTGATGAGATGCATTCTAATGACGGTCCTCCCCAGTTCACTGAAGCTTAATCCCTATTCAAAAGGGATTAGTATTCAAATTTATCATCAAATCAAGAGTGATTAGTGGCCTAACACATACAGTATGTCACTGAAGAGTCTTTGAAATCCCCAATGGTAAGCTGTTATTTCAGTGTTTGGGTTAGGCTGCTGTTGTCATTGTGAATGTGTGTTGTTGTTGTTTTGGGGAGGAGAAAATCATAATCAATTCCATCGCTTGGTCGGCTAGTCTTTGAGCTTATTCTGGTTTTCCATATGAAATGACTGGCATGCACGTTGATGGCAGAAATGTTGTGAGAGACCAAAGACTGGCTTTGGACTGTGCCACTTAGCAGCTGTATGCAAATGACCTGAAAAAAAATTCTACACATCCTCCCTTGGGAGCAAGGTTGTCATCAGTTCTCAGTGTCTCAAGGAATCGTTAACGGGACACTTCAGAAGTAAGAGCTGAGTTTTCAAAGAAGGACCACGATCACAGAGTCTGATGGGAGGTGATTGGCTCATAATTTTTCACCTGGACGGATCTGTCTTTAGAGAGACGTGCTTTAACTAATAGATTGCATGAGCCTTCCTCAGGAAGGAATAGAAGGACCAGATGACAGAACTCTTGGATTTCAACGTGCTCTTCTGGCTTGAAATGGGGCTGAAATTGTTCCGCCAACTTCAAGCTCAGTAGCATTGGAAAAGGTAAAAATGTGCCACAGTCCACACACCACTCATCGTGTTCCCAAAGGCAGACATTGAAAATTGTGTGTTAATATTTTAGGATCCCATAATTCCTGCCAAGAAAACTCCATGGATATGGGGTGACAGAGATTCGGTCACGACTATAACGACACAACACACACACACACAAGACTTTGAGGGAGAAATAATTGAGCATTTTCTGTCCTTGACCCCATTTAAAAAAACTTCCTTAAAATATTATTTTAAAAGGGTGGCTGATGAGTGAGAGAGGAGATATGCTTTACCCCAAAATGAAGCTGTCCCCCCTGTTTCTTCCCCACCCCACCCCTGTTACCGCCCTTTTCCTGGCCCATGAGCTGTCCATAAATGGAGGTGAATTGTAGCCCTTTAAAATGACAGAATTTCCTCTTTTGTCCCTCTTTAAGTGGGTAGATATACTTTAGGAAGCCTGGGGAGGAATGTCCTGCCCCCACCCCAGAATTCTCTGGTAGCCATACAGACCACCCAAAATGGGGGAAGGGGAGACTAGAGAAAAGTGCATCAGAAAGGACTAGATGACCACTGCTGTCAGAGTGCTTCAGCAGTTTTAGAAATTGTAAGAATTTTCAGAGCTACTTCATTCCAGATATGAAAAACCTTCATCTGCTAAGCATGGCTATCAAGATGCTATTAAAGACTTGGCTACAGAGACTAGTAGATAGTTGACAACCCTGTGCATGCCTCGTGTGAGCCATTTATATAATCTGATGTATGTGGAAAGGTATTGTGTGAAGGCTATGTGTGAGTGGTTCTTATATATACATATTGTTTAAGTAAAAGCAACTGCTTTGAGCATTGCTTATATGTTTTAAGATAACATATCATCGAACTCCTTAGCTTGCAGAGGGATTCCTGGAATTGTAATACTTTTTTTTCCAAACTCTGCATTCAAGAAAAGGAACGGTTTCTGAAAGAATAGCAGAGAACACATGCATATGCTCAAGCATACATACTCCTGGGGAGGTCTTGGTTCACCTTCCCTCCATCTGCCATCCTCTCCATGTAAATTACAACACCAGCCTTGCCTCATAGAACAGATAGTTGGGGTGGGGCTGACAGAAGCCTTATTTTTACGAGGAGCTGAAGCACAGATGGGTGCACATTTATGGGGGATGCCAGACGATTTCAAGACTATTTACTTTCTAGCCATCTTTCTTTTGTTTAGTTATTTAGGTGGACTAAGGAGAAATAATTCAATAAATACATTTTTAAAACCCAAACTTCTTAAAGGCGAGTCCAAACGAAGGATGATGGCTTTCGCAGAACATCATGCTTGCGGTCGGTTGAGGTTCTGGAGGGTGACTGACCAGTATTCAGAGAGTAACCAAGGATACACAATTAGAAATTAGCAAAGTCAAAATCCTCAGTCCTATTAATCCACCAATCAATTTGGAAAGCTTCCCTCCCACTTCACTTTTTCCTAATTACAACTCGGCAGTTCTCTACCAAAAGCTCACAGAGTTCAAGCCACATGCCGGCTCCTTGTGTAAATAATATGGGCTTACCTTACAGATGCCTAACATTTAGTCTGCATACATTACTTAAGCCTTGGTAATATTACCTCATGTAGACACCACAGCTGGCTGTGCTCCTATAAAGGTTGTTATGGATTATACTGCTCCTGTCTCCTGACCAGGTATTAATAGAGTTCTCCTCAGCAACTCACTAGTGATTAATGAGATGAGAAGATAAACTACTCCACCTGCTGCAGCAGCCATGAAAACTGAATTAATGAGTGCAAACAAAAAAGGGGGGGAGGAAATGGTAAGAAAAGAAAGGGAGGCCTTGGTGTGTAATGCAAGGCAGATCCACTGCTTATTTACTATGGAGCCTAATGATGCTATTTACGAATGAGTTAGTGCTTTCTAGATTAGTGTGGTAGGAAGCAGCCAATCCAGGGGAAAATTATACATTACGATAATAATTACTGTGTTCCATAAAAATGCTTATCTCTCGTCAAGACTGTAATCTTTGGAGAAACACCTTCTCCTCATTACTCCATTATGGATCTTTTTGTAAGTGCAGTAATTTGGCTATGGAAATATACACTGGAGTAAATGCTGTGAAGGGAGGTTTGCACGCTGAGCATAATGAGAGCGCTGAGCTCTCCAGCTTAAGTTTACAAGATGGAAAAGACAGATTTTACACAGCACCAGGATTCTTGCTTAGAGCAGAGATTCACACCAAGAAGAACCATTTGTGTTATAGCAGGTGCTCCTTAAAAACCCAAAAGTAACAAATGGAGACTCTGGTTCAATTTCTTCCATGTTTAAATCTTTCCATATTTGCTCTTCTATTCTCTCCCAGTAGCACTGGCCAAATTTACCTGGGACAAATTCATGTCATTGTCAAGGGTGTTCATCCAGCTGTTTTGGTCCTCCCCTCAGTCGGCATCTGTGGGCCTTCAAGGTGAGACCCTTTTTGGCCAGAGTTTCCTCAACAGCACACAAGATGTGTCCATACCAATCAGAGTCAGGTTTCATGCATCTTGTCAGCAATTGGTGCAATGCCGTATGTTGACCTTATGTCATAATTGTGCACATGATCTTTTCATGTGAGGTTGGAGGTCCATTGCAGCATCTTTGTCTCCATGACACGAAGTTGATGTACAATTTCTTTAGTTGCCAGCCAGCATTCTGCACCATAGAATGCAACAGGTCGTACAATGGTGTGATAGATCTTTGACCTTAAATGGGTGGTGATCTTTTTTGTCCCACATGACACTTGATGTTGGACACCATATTAGCTAGGCACTGTTGATCCTTGGCGTGACTCCATGATTCACACTCCCATTGGCTGCAGTTGTGGAACCAAGGTATTTGAACTCCTCAGTTCTCTGTAGGTCAGTACCATCAATTTGGATCCTACCACATTCATTTGGGTCAGTCATCAGGCATTCCATCTTCCTCACATTGAGACACAAGCCAAACCTTGTAAGACAGTCACTCTATACGTGATTTTAGTGGTCAAGATCTGCCTTACTCTCCAATGCAATCATTACAATAATTACTGATGATAAACCACAGGGCTAAATTCAACTGTTTGTCCCAAAAAGAGTAGAAGCATTAAATTAACTGGACCTGTCAAGTCAATGTTAGAGATGGGCTTTTTATTTCAGAAGTGGTCAACTTCTGAAATGAACTGTGGGAGCTGACATTTGGAACAGGAGGAATGCAATCAACCAATCCCTTACCTTTTGGTGGGCTCACGTGGGATTAAACTCTGACAAGGAAGAAGCCTCCGGCAAGTCATCTTTCCTTCTCTCTGGTGCTGGCCAGTCAAACAGGGAGGCGGGATGATGCATTTCCATACATAGCTCCTGATTGGCCAGCACCAGGGAGAAGAAAAGATGACACATCAGAGGCTTCTTCCTTGTTGGATTTTAACTCCGCATGAGCCCATTGAAAGGTAAGGGATTGGTTGATTACCTTCCTCCAGTTCCGAACATCATTTGGGCTCCCATTGTCCATTTTGGAAGCTGACCAATCCAGAAAACAAAAAGCCCATCTCTAGTCAACGTTAATGTAAGTCCTATCTGTATCATAAATTGAGGTACTTGAGACTAACCATTCACATTCACAGCCAGACTTTTAAGAGTTAAGTGCTCAAATCCCTAAGCTTGGATGGATTAATCAGGCAGTGTTGATTTCTCTCACATTTGAATCAATTTCAAGTTCTTTCCATCCTAAATATTATGGAGTAAATTCTTCTAAATCAATCTGGCACAACAAATCTTGTTAACCAGCTTCCACAAGAGGTTTCAATATTGTTCAGATTTGCTTGGAATGCCTGACATTTCCTGAACTTACCAGGATTTGCTTGATTTTCCAATGGTATGCTTCTATGTTTTTCTTGAAGCCTAGTGATGCTGCTTCAGGTACTTTTAAGTGACAGTATCACTTTACTTGCTTTTCATCACACACAGATAAGAACAGTCTGATCTTCAAAAATACACAAATTATACATAAGGAACAAATAAGATGGAGCTTTCATAGAATCTATCTTTTTATTCAATATAAAATTCTATATATTTTGCTGCTTATTTCAACAAGGTTGTAAGTTAATGCACAACTATGCTCTTAAAGCTCAAAACATCTTCATTAGGGATAGGCAGGAAATGAAAAATGAAATGCTGCTTCATTGTTTCGTTACATAAAGAAACAAAATGAAATGAAACAAAATGAGGAAGCAGCATTTTGTTATAGATGAAACAAAACGGTCATTTTTCCATTGAAGCAAACCATTTCATTCCATTGTTTTCACTCTCCTGCCAAGCTGTCAATGGCTGGACCCCTTTAAACCTGGCCCTGTCGGTACCTGGGTGTCCCCCTGGTGCAGACTGGGCCAGGTTTAAAGGGGTCCAACCATTGACAGCTCAGCAGAAGCCCTCTGAAAATGCTCAGGAGGGCAGCACAATCACTGGAACTGCCCTCCCAACCATTTCTGAGGGCTCTGGCTGAGCTGTCAATGTCTGGACCCCTTTTAACCTGGCCAAGTCAGCACCAGGGGTCCAGTGGATAACAGCTCAGCAGGAGCCCTTTAGAAACAGCTCCTGGAGTCCTGGGCACCAAATGTGGTACCTCTAGGACCCAGGGGAGCCATTTTGTTTTGTTTCATTTTGTTTCATATGAAATTTTTTAAAAAAATCATAAGAAAGAAAACAAAATAACATGGGGGTGAGCACAAAACCAAACTAAACTAAACATTGTTTTTACATTTCGTGCCCATCCCCAATCTCCATGAACAAATTATGCACTTTTGTCTAATATCAATTCATGTCTGGATAATTCTTCCAGCTTTCTCTGAATGATGAACTACTTATTATGAGTCTTTTATATGAATTGATAAGATCACATAGACTTTGTGTTTAAAACATCTTATGACCTTTTGTGTTTACACTGACACTATGTTTTTGATGTTAGTTTCCATCATTCATAACTTTTACATGGAATTTTACTCTCTTTTTAACTATGTGCATTTTTTGTAGCTTTAATGTAATGTTGTCCATAAATGCTGTAAGATGTCCCTCAATTCCCTGTTCTCAATACCTAAACATGTCTTAATTGTACTGGACTGTATCTTATCCCTCATTACTGTAAGCAACCTTGGGTCCTTTTCCAAGGAGAAAGCTGGGGTAAAAAAACCACCTCTAAAATAAATAAAATAAATAAATAAATACACCACAGCTCAGAGAAGTAAAGCACACATTAGCAAAGCTTAAAGATAACACAAATTGTAAGGTGTATATACTGTATGACAAAAACTCCTAAAGGTCCCTGCCTGCAGATTGCAATGTTAAGTCTGCTTTAAACAGTGGTCTTTACTCCACTGCCATGTGCAAGAAACATTGGGTGATGGGATAAGGGAGCTCTTTGCTTTCCTGATGTAAGAGACAAGAAATGGCTATGGCAACACTGCATGCCAATGTCAGGGGCCAGGAAAGGAGGGCTTATAAGCCTTCCCTGCTCTGAGGCTAGCTTCTCCCTCGAGCTGCTTGTTGTCAAGAAAGGGTGCTTAGGCAGGAGAGTGGAGCAAAATGGCCTCTATACACTTGAAGGACTTGAAGGTTGGGATCGTGAACCAGCAGTGAGGAGGCACAAAGGAATGGTCTGATAGCTTTCAATGGGGAGAATTTTTAAATCTCAGCACCACTACAGAAAAGGTTCTGTTTCATCCACTGAAGATCTCAAAATGACATCAAATGCATCACCATTTATCTAGGTTCCAAATGGCAAGAAGCCTTGCTTCTCTCTTGAGTGACAAAAGGAGATAAGTGTTGTTCATTAATTTATTACAAAGGGGTTAAGTAGCCCAATGTCTCAAAAAAACACTCAAAAGGATAATAATAACCACACCAATTTGCTTTGGATGGTAACACACATTTTAACAGGTATTCACACTTTTAAACAATATATGAGCAGACCTCTCACATCCCCCCCTTCCTCATTAACCTATTAATGAGCAGAGGTGTTTTGTTTTGGGTTTGTTTGTTTTTAAAAATAACCCTAACTGATTCTAAACTTAGTGTTATTTAAATGCACTTTAAATTGCTAAATTCATCCAACGTAGAGGCATTTTAGTCCATGATGGATAATAAATTCTATATGTCAAATAGTCAGCTATCTAATTTATTAGTAAATAAAAATATCAAATAATTTATTCATTAAAAAGGCCAGTGCTGAAAGGATAAATTATTCATAATGAACAACCCAGCCATCCCATCTCTGTACAGAAAAGGCACTTGCTGTTTGGCACTCATTTATAATATTTCTTTAAAACTTCCATCCCAGTGGCTTCAGGCAGTTTTCAGCAGTTCAAGTGCACTAGAGTTTGGAATAAAATCTGCAATCACAATGAACTACCCTCTCACAATAACTTAGACTAATTGTCAATCCGGTTGGCCACAAGGGGCCTCAGTGCACTGAAGGGGTGTCTGCCTCGGCTCAATGCTGGATAGACTTTCCTCCAACTCTTCTCTGAGGCACAGTCAGTAGAATCCTGATTCTGTGAAGGTGAACTGGATACATAAAAAACCTACTATTGAGTGAGAGGAAAAGCAATGGAGAACCTAGCATTTCACCCAATATGTCAGCTGTATTGGATAAGGAAGCAATTGCAAGACAGCCTGTTCCAATGGTTCTTCTCTCTGCTGTGTGTGGTTACATACTGGTCACATTAAGATGTAAATTCTTGACCACAGTTAATGTGTAGACCAGAAAAGCTGCACTATCTAAGCCAGTGGCTCTCAACTTGTGGGTCGCCAGATGTTCCTGGACTGTAACTCCCAGAAGACTCCACCACTCACTGTGCTGGAAGGGATTTCTGGGAGTTGCAGTCCAGGAACATTTGGGGACCCAAAGGGTGAGAACCACTGATCTAAGCCAACAGATTAGAATCAAATCTTTGGAGAAGTTAGAAATGGTTTGGTTGGTTCATTTGTGTTCGCGTTATGGCATCTAACATCCTAATAAATGGCATGAATACAGTCCATGCTGGTTTGGGGAATTCCAGGGTTTACTTATTATCTACAGAAATCCTTTGTCAAAGCAGTGACCAGGATTCAGTTAAGATGCCCGAGCTGTGGAATCCTGGGTATTGAACCTGAATGTGACAGATCCATTTGGTTTACTCTTAGTCTAACAATATCTGGATCAAACCCCAAGAGATAAAGAAATGTTCATTAAGTGCAATCCTTAATTCTTTCGACTGGTGCAAGAGAAAATTTAAAAAGAGAATGGTTATTTGGCTATAGTCATTGAACTCCACCAGAAACTGATGATTATTTTTCTCCTGTTTTCCTTAGGAATGGGCTCGCTTCCATGTGGTGACTGTGCCTGCTGATTGAGGAACTGTCAAAACAAATGCATTGGGGGGGGGTTCCTGCATGGCAGGGGGTTGGACTGGATGGCCCTTGATATCTCTCCCAACTCTGTGATTCTATGATTCTAAGCTCCTGGTCTTCATCTGAGCCTGCTGATAATATAACGCTGGCAATAATATCACATTATTGCCATTTCGGCATCCCGTGATGGTTCATACTTTGGATGCACCAGTGTTTTGCTGGCAACCCAGCATGCCTACCCTGCCTCCTCGCCTGACTGTGTACCTGCCAGAGAAGGCAGGGGAGAGAAGCCAGGGCACCAATGGAACACCTGTGGGTCCAAAGAACAAACCACGAAGAACCATCAACGTGGCAAGTTTGTGTCTATCTTTAGTCAAGATCCCCTGCCATCCATAATGGAGCAGTTGCATTATGGGACCAACAACATCATCCTTCCAATGTTCAGCTTTTCTGTGGCTTCAACGTGTGATTATATCTGTGCTTCTTAAAACTAACCTTCCAGGTTTGGATTTAAAAGTACACAAAGATAAAGTCAAGTAAAGTTTAGGGCCTTTCCCCTCATAAAGGAAAACCTGACCAAAAAAAGAAAAGAAAAGAAAAAGAAAAAGAAAAAGAAAAAGAAAAAGAAAAAACCAACCCCCCACAAATCCTATTTGAAATCTAGTGATTGTTTCTCTAATTAGTAATATCCCTCATCTCCTTTCTACCTTTTCACACGCATTAGCAGTTCAATGGCAGTTTTATGGTTTTCATAAAATTGCATCAAGTAACGGAGTCAAACCATTTGCTTCATTTCCTAGAAAAAGTATGCACAAATGCATAATTCCCCCTGTCAGGTTGCCTTTTGATGTAAGTTTGTAAGTTTATTGTGGTAGCATTCAAAGGCTGCACCTGGGAAGTTCTTTAACATATGCCATATATTTAACATGGCTTGTGAATTAAAAATAACAGCCTGCCATCTGCCTTTGTGAGCAGATTTTATCAAAGTCTAAATGAAAAAAGCTCAAAGATGTGAATATTGTCAATTAAAATATGAAATACTATGGTGTAAAAGAGGTCAGACTCACCTCACTTGAACCTGAGTCACTAACTAGCTAGCGAAGGTGCCCTGATTTGAATAGAACCTTTTAATGCAGGAATACATTGTAGAGCAGATTAATGCTCGAGAATGTCCTTTGTTTTGTCAAATTTTAAATGGCAGACCTGAGCCTGCATTTGCCACAAGGAGCCAAGAAGCTCAGCAAAGCTGTAAAAAGAGTTAAAAGGGAAATCCTTTTGACTCCGCAGCAGTCAATGTGAACATGACACCAACTTCAGAGGGAAAGGGATTTAACACAAATGCCAAACTTTCAAAATATTCCATGGCTAACGAACAGGGATCTTGCCATGACAGCCTTTCCTTAGAGGTGCTTATGGGTATTACTCTGGGTTGAGAGGGCTCCGACTGTCCACACAGTGCTGAAACCGCCTAGTACCCTCCTCCGAGCACTCCACACAAAGACCTTTGACTTCAGGAGTGCATCACAAGGCCAGGTGAACATCATTACCACACATTTCGTAAACCTCTGCCAGGCAGACGGACCTGTTCTTTCAAAGCCAACTGAAAACCTGTTGGCCTATTAGCTATGCCCCCAAATTCAAGGGAAATAAGGTTACTTTTGGAAGCCAGCTGCCTCCTGTTTAGAAATCATTGACAACATGATCTGTTCCCTCCCAACTGATTGCCTGATTCAGCACGCAACAAATAACGTCTATGGTGATTTTGTAAATGGAGGCCTTTTGCCTCCCAGTGGAAAGGGTCTACAAAGGCACAGGATTCCATGGTCAGGCAAACTCCACCCTCCCCATTTGCAGAAGAGCATGGCAATTTCATTTCTGTTCAGTAATGATGATGTTGATGGTGGTGAAGATGTTGATGATTCATATTCCAGGTGGAAGAATTTTTAAACAAATTAGACAAAATGCAAAGTCAGGAATAGAGATAGTTGTGCATTCAATAAGATTGCCAAATATTCCACACGTCTTCATATTTGGAGTGAAAAGCACTTGAATTGTTATGGGGGGGGGGAAGGATTGTGCGAAATCTTGTTTCCTACTTTATATCTGTGGAAGGGTGACAATGAGTGTAACATAGGACATAATCAGACAGGCATTTCTCCCACAGTTTGGTCCTCATTGGGGATGGGTTGGCATCTCCTTTTCCCAGTAAGCACACAACATAATTGCCATTGCAAACCACCCTGCCCCTGGGCAATGCCTGCCACCACCTTTTGGGGTTCCTCTTGGTGCTAATAGGATCATTCCATGTTAGATCTGTTCCACCATGTGGCATTGCTGGCATCAAATCCAAATGGCTGGAGGTGCAGTGTCTGGGTCAAACAAGTAGATTGTGACTGCAGTCTTAAAATATCTCTCTCTGTTGGTTGCTTCTCATGGTAGATGGAACCAGGCACATTGGCTGAAATCTTATTGGGTAGCTATGCAGCCATAATCCAACATTACTCCAGGAGCTGCTCAACTACATAAGGTGGAAATTCTCTTAATGGAACATTTCTGCCAGGGATAGCACAATCAGTCAAAACAGGAATCATGCAACCAATTGTGAAATTGCTTTAGACAATCCGTATTACTGTGGTGGAATAGTCACCACATTTATGTTATGTTATGCTGTGATTTGACAAACAGGATTCTGGTCTTGAATTTCTTGTTTCTTACAAAAACACCTGAATGCTTTTCATACAAGGCATTGCATACATTTCAATCTTGTTATATTCCTCCTTCGCTATTACAAAAAAAATGAGCAACCAGTTATATATAAGTAGTTACAGTGGTACCTTGTATAAAGGAATTAATTTGTTCCCAAAGACATTATGTTAATCAAATTTTCCTTTATATACAATTTCCCCATAGGAATGCATTGAAAACAGAGTACTCCCTAATCGTGACCATTTTATGTTGTACAGATTCGCCCCATAGACAATTCTTTTAAGCAAATTTCCCCTCTCTCCGGAATTTTTTATGTTGTACAGATTTTATGTTATACAAACCGTTTGTTATACGAGGGGCCACTGTATTTCTCAACTAGACCAGACCCATCATTCTTTTTGAGCCACAGTAGGCATCCATGGGTGGAAAAGGAAAATAGTAATCTTCACTTTCTCCTGCAACTCCTGGATCCTTTCTTTAACCCCCACATTCCAATTTTCCAGAGTAGAGGCAGGGGAAATCCTAGACAGAAGGAACAGTCACTGGAGAGAGACCCTCCTCCTCCTCCTCCTCCTCCTTGTTCTCAGAAGCCTCTCCTGGCACTAAGAGCCTGTTTTACAAGACTACAAATAAGTACTGATGGTGAATTAATTTCTCCTGTATTACTCACCAATATTAACAAAAATTCAGGAGTTGCAACAAATGTAATTAAACACACAATGAGAGTGAGATTCATAGATTTCCCTATGTGGTGCAATAATCTGACAGAGAGAGACTTGTCTGTGCACAGACGCTGTTCATGTAACCTTGAATCCTTGAAAATAAGGATTGCATGGGGACCCCTTAAATGCCTCCCTCCACTCTAAATTCCCTTTTTTCAGACTACAGTATATGCTTTGGCAGCTGCCTGTCAGGCTCTCCCTCACGTACCACTGTTTCTCACTGCCAAACCTCAGAAATTCCCCTTTGCCCTGTTCATCCAGAAGGACCCTTAAATGAAATTTCAGACCACATTGAGCTGGAGGAATATATAACCAGTAACTCTGCCAGTTGTTTAGTGTTATATTAGGATTGCATCGCATTGTTCAGTACCATGTCATAGTAGGAATAATAAGATGGTTATGCTATGGTTATATTACAATTACAAAGTAAATTTCATTTTTAGGATTACTCCAATGGGTGAAAATAGAATATGAGCAATTATTTATTCAGGAGGATACGAGATTCTTGCAGAAGGACCCCTTGAGCAGGCCCAGGTTGTTGCAACAGCCTGCTGTCATTCTGACACAAGTAGCTCCTGATTAAGAGGTCAGTTGTTACCAACGTTAGCAGATGTTGTTGCCATTTGTCTGACTAACATGTACACTGTCTGCAAAACAAAGTCTCCATTAAAAGAAAAATCCAAGTCTATCTTCTCTGGAGGATTAGACCCCCATTTAATTTTTATCCTGGCACACTGCCACCATATCCTGGGCTGCTGCAAGGATGTATAACATGACCCCCCCCGGCCACAAATGAAAAGTGTTTTCCATTTGATCAAATACACCCCCACCCCATTTCTGCCTGCAAAATTTGCTTGGTTCTGTTACTATATACAACAGTTTAAAGTCTCTTGAAAATTGTTCAAGCGATGTACCTTCAAACAGGAATCTTGACTAGTTTCTCTCTTTTCCCCCTTGAAACAGAACTTTAGCCACCATTTGAGGCAAATGGCAACCAATCAACCTCCAAGGGGAGAAATCTGGTGATCAGTTTTGTTTATTGTTACAGTAAAGGCATCCTTTGGCAATTCCCCATCTGTTAGAATGAAATGGCTGCCTTTCAATCCCTAGCCAGAATTCTGTTGTTTACAAATGCTGATGTATTTACAAATGTATGATGTTTTCATACAGTTCGGTGGTGATTCTAGTCCACGGTCACACAATTTAGGAAAAACCTGTCTTCAGTTCAGACTGTCCTGACTCAATGAAACACTTCAGTTAAAAATTTTCAAGCAACCACAAAAGAAAAGAGACAGACAAGGTGGACTGTTGTTTGTTCTTGTCAAGGTTTCTGTAATTTGCACACGGTCTCTGCGCAAAGTGATTTGTCCTTATCCTTTGAGAAGCAAAACACCTCACACAGAGAAGGCACAGAACCACTCACTATTTATTTTGAAAGGATGTAAACAATCCCTTCAATGCTTCTAATTAGGAGTGTGCAAATACCATCCATTTTTATTCAGTTCAAATGTGTTCTTTGACAAATTTCACCTAATTGGCTTTGAACTCTTTTGTAGCCTGCCCAGTGTGATTTCTGCCTGAATATGTTGAAGAACATGTACAGACCTGCATTTGTCTAGATAGCATAAAATATGCAAATGTGAAAAATAAAGAACTTTGACCTGGGAATAGGATAAATGAAACTTTAGTGCCATCAGGTACTGCTTGGATTCCAGTGTGCACATAAACCTCCCATCAGTTCCTTCCTTCCTTCCTTCCTTCCTTCCTTCCTTCCTTCCTTCCTTCCTTCCTTCCTTCCTTCACTGGGAGTTGTTCAGTTCACCTTCAATAAATCTATCCTGCATTAATTGAGAAGTGTGTTGCCTACTATCAATCACCCTTGGATCTTCTGAGGTGATAGCTGCTGCTCTGCAATGTTACTCTCTCAAGTGCCAAGGCAAATTTTAGTGCTTTGGAGAGTGCAAGTTCAATATCTGGACTATCTACTTTTCCAAATAAATTCCAAATCTAAAACATATCCCTACTTCTGTCTCTTAGATGTTCATGCAGCAAAGCAGTACCTGTCATTTTGTGTAATTCGTACTTGTTGCATTAAAATGTTATTGGCTGTGCAAATATTGTTCTCATTTTTGCACTCTTTGCTTCTTGAAAATGCTACAAAATACCTTTCCCTCTTGTAGGGTGAGAATACCAGCTTTGCAATTGTCCATTTTCCTGCTTTGAGTTGTTGATGCCTTTCTGAGGCATCCAATGCAAAACCCTGACCACAAATCTGTAGTGTAATTATAGCTTCTTCTTCCCCTACTTACCACATCTTTCTCCTATATCTATTGTCTTTATCTATCTGTTTCTGGGCTGCAAGCCTTTTGATGTAGAAATTAATCTTTTTCCTCCTTAGGAAGGTTTCATGCATAGAGATTGTATTACAGTAATTGTAGTCTGAATTTCCAAAAATTGTTATTGAACTTACCTATTATTTAATTGACCTCCCCCTTTTTGTATGGTCAGATTGTGGTGTGCATTAGTCATGTGGGCAGTAGATAAGGAAGATCAAACTATACTACCAGCAAGATCAAACCTATAATTTATAGTGTGAACTGGGCTAAAATGGAAGACAATTTAATGAAGTCATAAAACTGGGGGGGGGGGGGAAGTATTGCAGTTCAGCCAATGACTTGGGAAAAGTCAGCTTTATTCAATGTAGAGTATTACTAAGAGCAAGCACTACAGTCTGTGCCACATTAGAGATGGTTGAGAAGATCAGGTCAGCTCTTTTGTGTATCTTTAAATTAGAATTTACCAACTCCCCAAAAAAGTCTTATTTAAAAAGTATGGGGGGAAGAAATTGATGGGACAGATTTATCCATCTTTGAGTTCTTCAGTATCAAAATTCATTTCTTCTGAGTTGTTCACCAACTTTGACAGGTAAGCAGAGGTCCTTCCTGTATAGGATGGGATATGTATTGGGTTTGACAATCACATTTTGGGGAGAATTTCATTTATGTCCATTGTATTTTTAAAAAATATTTTGCTCCTGCTGCTGCTGCTGCTGCTGCTGTTGCTGTTGTTCTTGTGGTGTACTGAAGTCTGCAAAATTTTAATTTTGTGAACACCACCTAGTGAAGTGCTTGCACTAATGAGGTGGCGTATAAATTGAATGAGTGGATGGATTTCTCCCCCCCCCCAGTTTAATTTTGTATGTATCTGAGAATGCACCTTTGAGCATTCCAGTGACTTACCTACCCACCCTGAATCTTGAAATCACATAAACACTTCCCGGGCTGAAGTTTGGAATCAATACCTTCCAGAATTAGTCTGGGTCCTTATGATTTACCAGTGAGACAGTGTGTGCCAGTTTTATTATGCCTCGGTGAAGACAACAGTCCTGCTCTCTTTATCAGCCTTGTTTTCCTTTCCTTATGGCCAAGTGTTTCCTCCCCCCCTCTCATGCAACTTGATTGTGCCAAGGCATTTAAATAAATTATACCCAATTTATATGGTGTGAGGGGAAATGGGATAGGTTCATTAGAGTGTCCATATTTCTGGCCAGGATTTTAAATGCATTATTATGTCTATATTAAATGAGCATCATGTAACAGATTTAATTTCAAATTGAAAATTGCCTAGGCTATATATTCTAGAACCAATGGAATCTATTCCAATGGGGTGAATTCTAAGGACAAATTTGCAACATGCTTTTAGCATATGATTCTGGGGTAATACAGGAAGCAGCAAAAACCTCTCCACCAGGGATTTGACATTTAAGGAGATAATCCAGAAATGCCTCCTGGCCTTTCCAAGCCAATATAGAGAGTTCCTCTACCTTTGGGTCAAACTTCCAACCTTGTAGAGAGGAAGAAAGACTGTGAGGAAAATAAGAGACAATGGAGAGAAAGAAGACACTGTATACCCTGTGCAGCCCTGCACATTCTGGATCAGTCAAGGGCGACTAATTACTGAAGTCCCTCCCAGTGCTTTCAGTGGGAGATGGGCAAAATCCCATCCTGTAGCCTTCTCTGCATGAACTGAAGTTGCTCCAGTGGCTGCGGAGTCCTCACCAAGGTGGAAGTCCCATCCAGCAAGCAGTTCTGCAGATGAAGCTGTGCGAGTCATGTGATCAGGCACAGAATGAGTTGGGCCAACTGTTGCGCAACCAGTTGGGTAAACAGTCATGTTACTAGCTGTGCAATCAAACCCAGGAACCTCATGAGCATAAATCATTGTCACAAATTTCTGCAGGCATAGCATTATGCCATGCCAAGTGCAAACGGATGTCAGCCTTAGTTCCAAAGGGAAACAACAACTTGTGGATTTTATTGTGAACGGGAGTGGGAAATAAATAAAATAAATAAATAAGACCCCCAGGAACATACCCTCTAATTGTCATCTCCGATACAGTATGTGGAGCTCTGTTCTGTTCAAACGTGGACACAAACCTTTCTCCCCTGCTGGCATGACTGGAACAAAAACAGTTGTGACAGGTGTGCAGGGGTGGAAATGCCCTGTGTGAGAGGGAGTAGAAACATGTATATCTGTATGCCTTAGTGGGAACCTTGGACCCCACCATGGTTTTAAGATTGACCAACGCTCCATCATTAGGATTCCTTCACTTCAGGACTATAAACCGACAGAAACATCCTCAGGTGGAACAGTTATTTTTGGACTCCAGCTAATGGATTCTCCCTGAGCGGATGGTCAGCAACAGGACATCATTAGAGATGGTGCAAAAGTAACTTTCCTAGGAAAGGATTTCAAGAGTCTAGGTGTAGTCACTGAGACACCCATTTTCCTTCCAAACATTCCTCAGATGTTGGGGCAGTCAGAGATAAAGCCTCTCCTGAAGATCTTAAGACATTGAGCTGTTGATAACGGAGAAGAAGGGCCTTTTCACATGACCCTAAGATCCGCTGGCCCCTTAAATTTGGACCAGAGATCTTGGGGGTTTGTTGCTGTTCCTCCGTCCCCACCCCTCTGCACTTCCTGGCTGCTGGCTGCGTGAGGGGAGGGAGGAAAAAAAGGGGACAAAAGAATAAAGGCTTACCTCCCGGTGCCGGTGGAAGCTGCTCCATGCCCCTTCACTTCCTGATTCCTTCTCTTAAAGGGGCGGGAGGCAAAAAACAACAAAAAGAAGCAAGGAGAGCCTGGCACAGCCACATCAAGCAATTTTCACCTCCCAAGAGCAGGTACCTGAAAAGTGTGCTGGGTCGCGCTTAGGTGGGTGGGGTCGCACTTAATTTCCTGTAAACTCCGGAGCTGGTGGGGAAACATTTTAAAGCTCCGGAGCTGGGAGCCATTTGCCCCAGAGTTTAGGGGTCATGTATAAATGCCCGAAGACAGTTCCTCACATAGCCCAATCCTTCCGTGCTCAAAACCACCATTTTTGAACTGGGCTCAGAAACAAATCAGGACAGCAGCTAATATACTTGTAATAAAGAAGCTCCATGCTCCAATTATCCAGGCCTAATCAACAGAGAGCCAGAGCCTCTGGACCAACTGCAGTTTCTGAACACTTTTCAAAGGGATTCTCGCAGAGCGCGCCTTACAATCACGCAAATGAGATACATTATTGTGTAACTAAGGCATGTCATTATAGCCAGATGTGGTGTGTTTCAAGCAGTGTACCCAGTTGGCTCAACAGCCTCACATGCCCCAAGGATTCCTAACAATAAGCCTGGCCTAGGCACCCCACCTGCTTACCTAGTCCTTGAAGTATATTGGCTGGATAATTAATGGTGAAGAGAAAGCCATTCATTTAAAAGCCATCTTCCTTTTTTAATTGCCTTTTTATAGAGGTAAATTCTGGTGAGCCCTTGAGCCAATTAGGGCCAAAGTGGAGGATTTAGCAGGTTCACAAGGTGATGGCCCCAATCCTGCTGTACAACCCCACCTGCACAGTAGGAATGACATCATTCTCAGCAGCAGATTGTTATTAATTAGAGACTTCCTTTTTGTATCATTTTCTGGTGTATGTGGCTCACGTTATGCATGCACCTCGAAACTGAAAAGAAAGCATTTAATCAGAAGCAATTTGCTGCTACAGTGGTCATTCCAACTGGTCATTGTTCAGGTGACACCCGGACAACTGCATTTCGGCCCATAAAGCACTTTTGGATCACAACCCCCACAGTCCTTTGTCTTTGGCAATACAGGCTTGGAATTCTGGGAGTTGTGGTCCAAAACATCTAGACGGCTGAAGTCTGGCCACTACTGCCATAAAGCTTCATTCTTTCAGAGGCACATTCCGAAATGCTGCTGTGTTGGTAGCATTAATTTTCAAACAAATCAGGCTGTGTACCTCCTGATGTACATAATAAAAGCAATCAACCAATAAAAGCAAATTAATTTGTCGTTTGCCCCACTGGCACACAATCAAATGTTCTCTGCTTTTTAAGCCACCTCTGCTGCTAATTGCCAAGTTAGCAGCAACTGCCATTTCATTGGTTTTTGTTCTTCAACTATGACTATGACTAATAACATTCACAAGAAGGTGTAATACACATTACTACAGATGGGCACGAAATAAAAAAAATTGTTCCGTTATTCATTATTTGTTTCATTATGTAATGAAATGAATAACGAAAATTATGATGAAATTGGAACTAACAAAACAGAACCACAAAAATTATTCATTATGTTTCGTTTTCGTTAATGGCGGTGTGCAATGAAATGAGCTGTTTTTAAATGTTAAAAACATCCTCAATATCCGTAAAAACCCAGTGATAATTATTTATTCTGACTGATAATACCTACCAGGGGGGTTGGGGTCCTTAAAACGTGCATGTATGTATTTTCTCAGATTGCTGTTTTTTTTTTTCCTTTAAGGGGAGTTAGGGGACATCGACCCAAAATGGCTCCCAGATGCCTAATATTGATTTCTTGGGAATTAAAACACCCTGGACATCCATAAAAATGCAGTGATAATTATCATTACCTACTAGGGGGTTGGGGTCCTTAAAATGTTTGTTTTTGTCTTTCTTCCATCATGATGTATTTTTTCTTTTCCCTTTAAGGATGACACAAAATGGATCCCAGCTACAAGATGGATGCAAGCCATGTGATGGGATCATGTAAATTCTTGGACAATTTCAACCAATAGCATGCCCAGGTTGCAGACTGGGTAGGTGTGGCAGCCACAGAGGGCATAAAAAGCTTTGGCAGCCCCCGTCCTCCTTGCAGTCTGCGGCAAGAGTTAGGGTGGGATTGCTGTCTCTGCAACTCGTTACTTTAGGCCAGGCAGACAGGTATGTGTCTCTGTGTTCCTGCTGGCTGCAGCCTGGCTCTTAGGGGAAAGAAAGAAGGGATTTCTCTTGCAGCCTCCCTGTGTGCGTGCGTACTTCTCAGTGAGTACCCTCCCCTGCCCCACAGTGCAGTCATTCTTCGGCTGTTTTACACCCTGGGCAACGCCCACCGCTGCCTTTGCAGCCTCCTTGCATACCTAGTATATATTGTGTCTCTGCCAGCATCATTTTTTTAGTGTTTTCCCTATGGTCTGGGGCATTGGGGGATGTCCGCGTGCGGAAATGCTTTAAGTCACGCAAAAAGCAGGTAAAAATGAAAAATGAAAAAACAAAACAAATTTTTTTCAAAAAATTCACAAAAAATGAAAATGAACCGAAACAGACCCGCAACAAAAAATGAAAAACCAAAACATCATTTTTTCGATTTGTGCCCATCTCTACACATTACTGGTTTAATTTCAAAGGTCATGTACTGGGCCTCTAATTCCTTTTGAGCCTCATATATGCAGCTCCAAATACCCATCTTTTCCCACCCAGTATATTTTGTGGGGCTGTTTCAGATTGACAGTCCACAAATGTTTTCAGAATAGTGCTTGGTGGGAGAGAAGGGGAGTCTTGCCTGGGCTCTCCTCAGATATGGTGATGAATCTGCTTTAATGCTTTAAAAAGGTAAAGGTTTCCCCCATACATGTGTGCTAGTCATGCCCAACTCTGGGGCAATGCTCATCTCCATTTCTAAGCCAAAGAGCCAGTGTTCTGCTAGTCCGTGGTCATGTGGCTGCACCTCTGTGCATATCTGTGCACAGAACACTGTTTACCTTCCCACCTTTTTTCGGTGGTACCTATTTATCTACTTGAATTTACATGCTTTTGAATTGCTAGGTTGGCAGGAGCTGGCATTAATAGCGGGAGCTTGCTCCACTGCGTGGCATCCAGAGTTGGAACTGCTGAGCCGCCAACTTTGCAGCTGACAGTTTTCAGTGCTCTAGCCCACTGAGCCACCATGCCAACTTAATGCTTTTTTTTAAAAAAATGCTTTAGTAGGGTTTAAAAACCTTATCTCAGACATGATATATTCTGTTAGCAATCTGTCAGGGCTAGCTTGGGTGCTCCTGCTGTTGATGACACCCATTTGTGATATTTGACAAGTATAAGTGAGAGGGGTCTTCTCACTGGTGGTACTGGGGACCTGTAGTCTGTCTGCATGGAAGACTCTTTGGGCTCTCTGTTCTGTTTAGAGACTGGGTGGCAGACATTGTTTTATTTCCCCTCGTTTTTAATGTATGCTTTGCAGCTTTTCCTTTTTTCCTCATTCTGCTATTTGTGGAAAGTTCTTTTAGTGTTGGTTGCTTTTCATTGTTTCTAGAGGATTGTCACTTTAGCATTGTAAATTAAATTAGTGTTAAAGTTCTCTGTTGTGTTGTGTTTTCCCATAAATTATAACCTGACAAAACTGAATAACAAGTCCTGCCAACTCAATACACATATGTGTGTCTCTGTAAAAGAGACTAACAGAGTTTATAGAGATATACATATGTGCCTAGTCAATACACATATGTGTTTCTCTATAAAGAAGTCTAGCAGAATTTAGAGATTAGCTTTCAGCAGAGAGAGGGGATGGAATCAGCCTTTTTTTTTGTAGCTTTTAAACTATTTGAATCCTCGACTCACTTGATATGTGGATCTTCTTCCTTCCTTCCTTCCTTCCTTCCTTCCTTCCTTCCTTCCTTCCTTCCTTCCTTCCTTGACTTGCTCTCCTAGTACTTGAAAAGGTAAAGGTAAAAGTTCCCCCTGCACTTGCGTGCTAGTTATGTCTGACTCTAGGGGCATTTTAAGCCCAAGAGCCAGTGTTGTGCAAGTCTGTGGCCATGTGTCCGGCATGGCTGAATGTATATCTGTGCATGGAACACTGTTTACCTTCCCACTTTTAGGGTGGTTCCTATTATCTACTTGCATGTTCATGCTTTTGAACTGCTAGATTAGTAGGAGCTGGGTTTAACAGCAGGAGCTTACTCCGCTGCATGGCACCCAGGATTCGAACCACTGAGCTGCTGATTTTGCAGCGACAGTTTCAGCACTCTAGCCTGCTGAGCCATCACACTAGTTCAGTGGAACCTTGACTTACATGCTGCTTGACTTGCAGCATATTTGACTTGCAGCAAGAAGGGGCCTGTTTGACTTGAGTCGCAGGCTTTGATTTACAGCTCGGAGCCCCGGCACAAGGCACTGTAATCGGGTGGCAGCCACAACCCAGCATCGCGGCTGCTGCCTCCAAACTGCTCCTGCCTTCTTCCAGCAGCGACGGTGTCAGCAAGGCCAGCTCTGAGCACCTGGAGCTGGTCCTCGGCCTCACCAAAGCCACCGCTGCTGCCGGAGGAGAAGAAGGGCCGAGAGCTCAGGGCTGGCCTCAGCTGAGCCGTCTTGTAAAAAATCTGGCTGCAGAAGTCTGGTCCACAATGGAAGCATTTTAGTTGGGGAGCTGTACAGTTGTGGGACTCTACTCTAATGGTAAGCATAGAGTTGTTCAGAACTTGGAACATCAGGTTAAAAATCAGTAAAACTTAAATGTTTGACATTGTTGCTATGATCATTAAAAAGTGGAGGCGTACAACTTGTGGATTGTAATTCCACTGCCTCCTCCTCTCTTTGAAGAGACATTTCATTTACATCCCCGGAAGGAATCTCCTATCCCAGTCAAATTTGTGTTAAATTGCTGTTTTGGGGGGTCTTTTTCATCATCTGGAACGGATTAATCTGCTTTCCCATTACTTTCTATGGGAAAATTTCGTTTGACTTAAGACATGTTTGACTTATGTCTAGACCTCCAGAACGGATTAATGACGTAAGTCAAGGTTCCACTGTACTTGACTAGGGGGCAAAAGGGAGGGATTGAGGGGGGAAAGCAATGGACTAGCAGAGAGAGGAGGGAGAAGATATTTTCACTTCAGCCTTGCTTTTGACTTGTTAAGGTAGCCTTGCTCTGTTGTGGCTGTCCAGATTTGCAAGAGGCACAGCCTGAGCTCAGCTGCCTTAGAAAATTGCCTGCTCTCCCCCCCCCCCCTTTTTTCCCATTTTTTTGGTCAAGTAACCAGACTACCAATAGATTAGCAGGTCTTTAAAATAAAAAGAGGAGTAAGGAAGGAAGGAAGGAAGGAAGGAAGGAAGGAAGGAAGGAAGGAAGGAAGGAAAGAAGGAAGGAACAAACAAACAAACAAACAAACAAACAAAAACAAACAAACAAACAAACAAACAAACAAATGAACAAACGAACGAACGAACGAATGAAGGCGGTACCAGGTACCAGGTATGTGTAGGAAAGGATTCAAAGGGCATCCACTCTCTCTCACTGCTATGGAAGCCAGCTTGGATGACCATATGTAAACACAACCCCTCCATATAAGCTCAAACAATCACAATGTCTGAACCAATGTGAAGACATCTGATTCTAAAAATTAGCCCCTAGAAGCCCCAGTCACAGAAGACAAAACTAAGAACTGGGGGTGGTGGAGACTCTAAGTCTAGAGATGGGCACGAAATGCCAAAATGGTGTTTCATTTCATTATTCATTTATCCACCCTGTTTCGTTTCATTTAATATGAAACATTTTTTTTAAAAAAGTAATTTTTGTTTGTTTTACAGCACCAACCACGCGCCCCCGAGTGGATGGGTCAGAGCTTTAAATTTTTTAAAAATAATAATAATTTTATAGCACCAACCATGTGGCTCCCGGGCCAGGTTGGCACTTTTTTTTTAACTTTTACATTGCCGACCATGCAGCTACCGGGCCAGGTCAGCACTTTTAAAATTTATTTTTATTTTTACTTTATAGCACCGACCACGCAGCCCCTGGGGCTGGGGCGGCACCTTTTTATTGTTATTTTTATTTATTTTTATTATTTTTTAAAGTACCCCCATGCCTGGGCATTTTTTCCCTCCCACTTCTCAGCTGTAGCACAGGCTGGTGTTTATTTAATTTTTAAATTAAAAAAAAAATTGGCTGTTCCAGGTGCGGAGGACAAGGCCGGCGACTGAGACAAGGTAGGAGAGAGACTCCGGGAGCGAAAAATGAAATGAAATGAAATGGAAATTTTGACCAGGTTGCCCACGGGGAGGCCAGTCCATGGGGGTTTTTGTTTTGTTTTGTTTTTACTCCCACCGACCAGCTGGCCCACAGGGAGGATGATCAGCAGTTTATTATTATTTTTTTTTGCTCCTGCTGACCAGCTGGCCCATGGGGAGACCAGTCAGTGGTTTATTTATCTACTTTTTTACTCTCACCGACCAGCTGGCCCACAGGGAGGCTGGTTGGCAGTATATGATTATGATTATTATTATTATTATTATTATTATTATTATTATTATTATTATTATTATTATTATTATTATTATTATTATTATTATTATTATTATTATTTTACTCCCGCTGACCAACTGGCCTACAGGAGACCCATCAGCATTTTTAATACTGTATTATTATTTTTCCCACTGGTCCTGTGTGCCAGCTGATCAGCACTTATTTTATTATTTATTTTTAAATAAATACATAATAAAAAAATGAAAAACAAAACAGAATGAAAGGAATACTTCCATTTCATTTCACTTTTAAAAGGCATTTCATTTTTCATTTTGTTAGGATATGAAATAAAAATGAAAAACCAAACAAAAAATGTTTCATGCCCAGCTCTACCTAACAAGCTTATTCAGGCCGTTGTTCATCTTATGAGCCGATTCCAGGCCAGGGAGACAAGAGGTCAAAGTGAGCTATAAAATGGAGGACTCACAACTAGCTTTCCTCAGACTGATGAAGCTGTTTGGATGAGCAGCGAAACATTTCAATCTCTCAAGAAAAAGAAGTCCAGTTGCCATGAATCAACTTCCAGATGAACTCACCTGGGTGACAGAGAATCTTCACAGACATACACAGGACTGTGTCTGCTTCAGCCAAACTTTGTGCTGGCCTAGTGGTGGTATCCCAAGGTGGGACGAGGTTTGGAGTTGGCACCTTTTCTGCCCCACGTCTTATACTTTTGCTGGCTGATGTCAGCCAGTACAAGAATGCCACTGTCAAATTCTTTGGCCAGAAGATTTCTGAGATCAGCCAGCACAAGGGGGTTCTGTCCATCCCACACCCATGGTCTCTCGGTTTGGACTGCACTGCCTCTTGCTGTTTCCTAACCTCAGTGGAGTACATTGTTCAGGACTTGCCCTGCCATGCAGAAAGATGAAGTGACTTGCTTCCTCTTTGCAGAGCAAAATTAAGTGACGGGCAGAGCCACATAAATCAAGTTAGGAACAGCTGTTAGAATGGTACACTAAGCCCTAATGGGAATTTATCTGCAGTAGCACTGCAGCTGTTTTAACCCAGTACTGAACCCATGGCAATCCATTGGTGCTGTTTTTCCTCCCAGCCCTGGGGTGCCACCTGAAGTTCCATGCCATAAAGCAAAGCAAAAAAGCAAAGTGTTCTGCTTACATACTGCCCCATACCACTTCAAGTAGTCTCTGGACAGTATATAAGCAGAACACTTTGCTTTTTTGCTTTGCTGAGTACTCAATTTACCAAACTCGGAAGGCTGGAAGGCTGAGTCAACCATGAGCCGGCTACCGAGGATTGAAACCCAGGTCGTGAGCACAGTTTTACCTGCAGTACAGGCATTTAACCACTGCACCATGAGGCTGTTAGGTGTTTCAGCTCCTTTGGGTCAGTTTTCTAGCTGCTGCCCAGTGACCTGTGGGTGAGTAGCCTTCTTGTTGTTCCATAGGCAGAAGCAGTGGAGCGACACTGGTGGATCTAGCCCTTGACGCTTGTGCATGCATCGCTGTTGCTGCTGTGGGAGGCTGTTGCTCCAAGCATGGTGATTCATGCAGCAGCGTGTTGAATGGTATGCATCTTGTTGGCTTCAGAAGCCGTTGAATGATTCCCCTCCTCCCCTGTGCAGCAAAATCAAAACAGAGTCACCCACCTGGGTGGAAGAAGGCCAGCAATGAATCTCACAGAGATACATGGCTCACTGACCCCTCCACATGTCTGGGGGTAGGTGGGCTACATAGACTCCCAATAACTTTTGGTGTTGTTTTTCTGCAGCAAAACTTTGGGGATAATTCATTTCATATCACACTTGGCAGTGATGCTGATGTCATCTTCCCCCCTTACGACTCTCCCAAAATTATCCCCTCCCAAGTGGGAAATGCTCATTAAGAAAGCTTCTGAGTTGCCCCGACAATTGTAAGGCTTCCCAAAGGGTGAAACTTGGGGGGGGGGGGAATGGGGAGGGAAGGAGAGAGCCCAGTAAGCATCTTTTTAGCATTCTCCAACAGCTCTGCTTGTGCTTCAGCCATGCTGAAAGCTCAAGATCAATGGAGTGTTGTTAGGGAAAACAAATGTCAGGGGTTTTGTTGATGCAGGTTCAAAGCTGCCGTTGCATAACCCCTTGTACTCTCCCCGATGCCTGGCTTCAAGTGCCAAAACAGATGCATAATTGACAAGATGGTTAAATGTAGCAGATTTTTAGTCAAATCATAATGAAGGGGCTTGATTATCTGAAGAGCTGGGAAGCGATTTCGACGGCACAATGAAACCTACTCCGCGCTTTTATGTGTGCTGTTAACATCTGGCAAATAAATGGTCTCGCTGGCATTGTGACAGCAGGAGTCGAGTGGGCTGCACCGTTGTGGAAGGCCGGGCGCCTTTGACACTCACGGCCAGCTCAAGGCTGAGCCAGAAATGGGAACAGCAGCTTGGATGGGTGGGCCTGTGGCTCCAGCTGGGGCCCTTTCTGCACGTAACCTTGTCCAAGAACTCCAGAGAAGCCACGGCAAATCTTCAGGACCCATGTGACAGACATCGTGAAATCTCGGCAAATGTGAGTTCCACTTGACGATAGTTAAGAAGCTGTCCATCGCATTTCTTATCTTTAGAATGATACAATTTCAGAGCTGGAAGGGACCCTAAGGATCACCAAGTCCACCCCTGGTGAAGGCAGCACAGTGGAGGGGAGCCAGACTCCCCAGCTAAGATGCCACTGAACTAATGGGAGGAGTCACTGTGACTCTCAGATGGGCTACATCAGGGGTGTCCTCCACCAGTCCCCTTCCTTCCTCACAACCAGAATAACACAGGTGGTGTCCACACAAGGAAGGAATGAAGGTGGGGTGGAGGAGGAGCAGGGGTGGGACCTCAGGGCCATGGAGAGGGTGGGAGACCTTGCCACAGCCATCCCATTTTAAATTGCCCCGCTTGGCTGCAGCCGGTGCCCGACCATTTGGGTGGCAGGTGAGGGGTCCAACTTTGAACTGCCCCACTAGCCATCATGCCGATCATCTAGGTAGTGGGTGGGGGGAGTGGGGGAAGCAACATAGCCCACCGCTTTGAACTGCCTCAGCAATAGAAGCAGCTACAGAGGCTGGCTTGCTCTCAAAGCAGGGGGTAGGTGGGGGTCTGCAATTGGTCCCAGGGGCCAGATTTAGGACCCTGGAGGGTCACATCTGCCACCCAGTCCTTAGTTTGAGGACCCATGCTCTAGGACATGCAAGGAGGTGGGGAGGATGCTGCAGGAACGGAGCTGTGGTGGGTAGGCTGGGCAGGTGGCTGGGGGGAGAACAGAAGGAGGCAGGGAGGGCAGGCCAACCATAAAACTGCAAGCTAATGCCGCCATCCAGTATGGGGAGGGGCCAGCTGGTGGGGATGTGTGACAGGCGGAGACGATGGGGAGAAGAAGCTGCGGGCCACTCAGAACTTGAAAATGGGCTGTGTTTGGTCCCAGGGCCTGACTTTGGACATGCCTGGGCTCCATGTTTGTCACTTGCCGCTTATCGCAGACTGAGGGATGTGGCTGAAAGTCCCTGAGTCACAATGTTCCTCTTTGTGGAGTGAGAAGTGTGGCTGCAAAGCAGGCTGAGATTGCATCCAAGTTACACCCGGTACATAATTTGTATTCCACCCTTTCAGAACAATCTTGGACCCCTGTGTCCAGTGTTTTGGTGGATTTATGGCACTGACCATCTGTGGTGGGTCTGAGGCTCTACTTGTCTCTTCCAGGAAATGAGTGAGAAACAGAAACAAAAGCAGTTTTAAATTATATTTTCCTCAATACATTTCTTTGGAACACTGCCTTTCTCAGCAGGCTTGAGTTTTCTGATACTAATATTTTTTAAGTCCTGTAAAATGTGTTGATGCTCTTTGGAATTTTATTTTTAATAGGGTTACATTTTACCTTCAGAACAGCAAAAGCCGAACTTGAACGGAGAACAACAAAAGCTTTGTTAAAAAACATGGTGAACTCTTGCAGTAGCCATGATAAAAACCTGCAGTCTAATACAAATAACTATTCAATAGGTGAGCTTGTGACCTCAAGGTGTGTGACGTGCAAATGCTAGGGTTTAGCCGTATTGTTTTCACAATTCACAAAGAATAATCTTCCCTGAATAAAAACTGTACTATTGTCTACCCCAGTGCTTTGTTGCATCCTCTAGGCAGGTAGAAACTCCAGTGGTTTTTAAGTTCAGAAACGTAAAGTGACAAGTAGTAATATGCGACCTGCATATAATTGGCTACCTCTTTGTTTAGAATTCTCCAAACTCATTAATCCTTGTCTTACTTTCTTAAGTCTAGCATTCTTTAAGTGTTGCTTTGAAGCAGGAAATGCATCCTTTAATTAAAACAAGCCAAAATTAATGGAAATGTGGAGCTGCAAAAGGACGTACACGTCATGATTAACAATGCAGCTTCACAATATGTAATAAGTGACAAATCATAGTGCAGTAATTGGAAATAAGGCAAAATGCAGAGGATAGTGTTTCATCTGGAGCATTCCCCTGCTCCAGCAGGCCCCTGTTGTGTGGTAAATGTTCAATCTCACAGCCAAATGCAAGGCTGGATATGTGTGTGGAGGGGTGAAATGGGACGAGGCTTCTAATTAGCTTCAGTCAAATATACCATAATATAAACTATGGCAAGTCCTTAAAGGAATGGGAGTGCCTGACCACCTTATCTGTCTCCTAAGAAATCTATATGTGGTTCAAGCAGCAACCATCAGAACTGGATATGGAACGACTGACTGGTTTAAAGTTGGGAAACGAGTACTACAAGGCTGTATACTGTCACCTTGCCTATTTAACTTATATGCAGAGTATATAATGCGAAAGACAGGTCTGGATGAATCACAAGCCGGAATTAAGATTGCCAGAAGAAATATCAACAACCTCAGATACACAGATGATACTACTCTGATACCAGAAATTGAGGAGGAATTAAAGAACATCTTAATGAGGGTGAAAGAGGAGAGTGAAAAAAATGGGCTGAAGCTCAACATCAAAAAAACTAAGATAATGGCCACCGGTCCCATCACCTCCTGGCAAATGGAAGGGGAAGAAACAGAGGCAATGACAGAGTTTATTTTCTTGGGCTCCTTGATCACTGCAGATAGTGACTGCAGCAACGAAACTTAAAGACGCCTGCTTCTTGGGAGGAAAGCAATGGCAAACCTAGGTAGCATCCTAAAGAGCAGAGACATCACTTTGCCAACTAAGGTCAAGATAGTTAAAGCTATGGCTTTTCCAGTAGTGATGTATGGAAGTGAGAGCTGGACTATAAAGAAGGCTGATTGCCGCAGAATCGATGCTTTTTAGCTGTGGTGCTGGAGGAGATTCTTGAGAGTCCCCTGGACTGCAAGGAGATCAAACCTATCCATTCTGAAAGAAATCAACCCCAAATGTTCACTGGAAGGACAGATTTTGAAGCTGAGGCTCCAGTACTTTTGCCACCTCAAGAGGAGAGAGGGCTCCTTGGAAAAGTCCCTGATGTTGGGAAAGATTGAAGACAAAAGGAAGAGGACGGCAGAGAATGAGATGGTTGGACGGTGTCATCGATGCAACCAATATGGATTTGACCAAACTCCGGGAGGCAGTAAAAAATAGGAAGGCCTGGCAAGCTCTGGTCCATGGGGTCATGAAGAGTTGGACATGACTGAACGACTGAACAACAACAACAATAACAAATATACAAAATATGGTTCAAAACTGTAGTAGGCAATAGCTGTATTCCTGTTGTGCAGCAACACACAAGACATAACCTTTGGAGGTGAATTGCCATAGGTTAACAAATCTCCCTAGGCCAGTGGTGGTGAACCTTTGGTGCTCCAGATGTTTTGGGTTGCAACTCCCAGAATTCCAAGCTGGTATTGCCAATGACAAAGAACTGTGGGAGTTGTGGTCCAAAACATCCGGAGGGCTGAAGGTTCGCCACCAGTGCCCTAGGCACTGTGTGTTGCATATCAAGTCATGCGACTCACTTATTGCAACAGACAATGTCCACAGAAATTACATAAATTTAGGTAATTCACCTTCAAACGTTATGCCTTCCACATAGTGGTACAACCACTATTTCAAGCAATATCATTCTATAACAAGGATTTCCAGCCTTCAATGAGGCAAACAGGATTTAACAATTAGAATGCCAGATTAAGATTTGGGTGCAAAGGTAAAGGTTCCCCCCACGCATGTGGTGCTCATCTCCGTATTCAAGCCGAAGAGCCAGTGTTGTGCAAGTCCATGGCCACGTGGCCAGCATGGCTGCAAGGAAACACTGGGTTTTTTTCGGGGAGGGGGTGACCTGGATTCAAATCCCCACGCAGCTGTGAAGCTTACCGGATGACTTTAGGCCAGTTGTAGTCTCTTATGCTGACTTACCTCAAAGGGCTGTTGTGACAATAGAAGAGCTGAAGAGGAGAGTTATATAGGCCAAAACTATTGAGTTAGTTCACTGGAAGAAAGGTTGGATAATAAATGTAACAAATGAATTGATGCATTTCAAAATGGGACAGTTGGTGGTAGATGGATAGTTGTGACAGGGCACAGCCCAGATGAAACAAGCATCTGCTATAGCTCTTGGAAAAGTTACTTTTATATTTCAGACTCCGGGGGGGGGCTATGCTGGCAGGGGAATCTTTGAGTCCTTCTCTAAACTCTTGTCCTTGTTTCTTTCCCTTTTCTCTGATGAAATTCTCCATCCAGGACTGCTGATGCCAGTTGGTTTTCAGCAAAGTAGAGTGTTATCTGTTATGTTCCATTTCAGAGCTTTGTGATGTCACCCCTTCCAGAGACTGGGTTTTCAAAGGCACAGCCAGGTTTATTTCGACATCCCACTGCTGTGCCACTAACTTGTGACGACACCTCCCTTTTACACACTGAATTCTGTGATGGAAATGGTACCGCTGCCACCTTTTATTCACTTAAGAATGCTGCCACCTTTTGCACTCATCGCCTCATGAATTGGGACTGACTCAGAGATATATAATATAAAAATAATGACAAAGTTTATTGAGAAGATAATAAATATAACAATATCTGAGGATGGTATGCGTTGCCTTTAACATATACTGTAACAGATTTAATCAGCTCCACAAGCCTCCCTGTCTTAAATAGCTAGTAAACAGTATAGCCCTCACTGCCTGACAGAACTCTCAGAGAACAGTGCTCTCTCCCAGCACTCACTCTCAACTTAACTCACTCACTGAACTCTCTAGGCGCCACCCTTTTTATATCTTACCATTCCCCGCCCTCCTGCTGGGATTGGTTGATGATTTGCATATTCATCACTCCTGTCGGCAGGGTTTGTCACAGTTTTTAACCCAATGCTCATGTACAGTAATGGCTTTCCATGGGCTGCACACACACACACACACACACACACGTCATCCAGTTCTGATATTCTGATATTCTGGAACCAATCCAATGGAGCCCGGTAGCTGTGATTCTTTGTAAATATTTATTCTCCAAGCATTATGTGTGATGACCAGGTTTCAGGTTTCTGTGTGTCTACCAGATTTTTGTGTTACGTCATTTTCTTAAATTTCCAGTAAAAGTGTAGCAAATGATAGGCACTATCTTGATCTTCCCTTTGCCAAGACATCTCTACACTTGGAATCACTATTGGAATTTTTAGAAAAATTATCTAAATAACTTTCATACCCTCTTATGCCTGACATGGCAAAGGAATTCAGAGGCTATACTTGTTATCACGAGAATTGTTTTAACGTTCCCCAGGAAATACCTGTCAGCTGATAAAACCCAAATAGGGCTCCAAATACCAAGTTGACTTAACATGCCCCTTTTCCCACCTAACCTCTTCTACCCATTGCTGCTGGGTTTAGCCAAAGAATTTGGTTATGCTGTCATTTTGTGTTTAGGGCATTCACGTCTCATCCTCCCACCGCCGCCACCACGGAGCTTTGTTATTCTTTCTTGCTTTGCATGCATGATGATTTTATGTATGAACTACTTATGTATGTATGCCCGGATCTTATGGAGGAAGCCTATTTGAAAATAAAATGGCCTCTAAATGCCATCATGACTGCTTACAAGAATTAGGCAAGCTGCTCGTAAACACTCGGAGTCCTAGCATGTTTATGTTTTTTTGCTTTTTCGAAAAATGCAGCCGAGTGGTCAAGTGGAGTTCCTCACTAAGTACTGATACACAAGATAACACAGATATGATTTACATTTGCGCTAAGTTCAAGGCTAGTGGAACCCTAAGGACTAGAAAATAATGAATAAAATATCATCAACATTGATGAGTTATTCATGACCCTGTTTCTTGCCACTAACCTAAAGCAGGCAGTTTGCTACGAAGATCTTAGATACTTGAAGTGGATACTTTGTTCAATTTTTGTTGTTGCTTTCCTAATATCTATGTAGTTCAGCTTCTGCCATTTTTAAATATTCATGGGAATTCTTTTTTTAATGTATCTTGCACATCTTTAGGGGAGGATTCCTAAATCACTGGAAAAAATAGATGTTTTGCATACAAAAGGTCCCGGATTCAGTCCCTGGTTTCTTTATCATAAAAGATCCTGAGTTGGGAAGCCTTTCCAAAAATCCGGGAAAGATTTCAGCTAGCAGAGACAAATCAGAGAAGACAGGTGAGAGACACACAAACCAGTGAAATATTGTATTTTCCCATTTACAAGATGACCCCTATTTTTCTACCCAAAATTAGAGTTTCACAACTGTGCAGTTCTCTCCTCAGCTCTCTTCCATATATAAGGCGACCCTCAATTTTTAGTCTAACATTTTTAGACAAAAATATAGTCTTATACATGGAAATATAGTGATATTTGTCAGCGTTTGTTGTTCGCTTATTACTGGGTAACAGATTTTAATACTACTTAGTAGTGTGCTTCAAATTTGTTCCTTTTTAATTGAGTGTTAAAATAACTATTTCTTTGCCCAATGCTACAGTATAGTTGAAATATTCCCTAAATTATGATAGATATCCAAAAGGGACTACTGACACAACCCCCTTCCATGTATCTCATTCCTGTCAAAATGATTATCATCACTCCCCAAAAAGTAACACATAGTGTTACTTTTACTGTACCACTTATAAGCTTTGCAACAAACAGCTTCATAATCTCCAATTGTTAAATAGCATATTATGTACATTTGTAATCTTTTCTAAATTCCAGAATGCTCTCTTGTATTTTATTTTTTTATAGAAAAGATCATAGAATTCCGAGCATTCAAGCTGATCAATCAATAGTCAGAAGCAGATGTTAAAATGGAGACATGATCTGTATCCAAAGCAGAGGCCCTATTTCTCCCCTCACCCCCCACATTGTTCCTCCATCTGTAACATTGGGTAATTCAAAAGGCCCAACAGGCTGCAGTGATATAATATACAATGTTGAAAAGTGCAGGAGCTTATCATGTTAGTACATATGCAATGAAAAGCTATAGTACTGGTGGTTACTAGTAAACACAATGTACTTCTACTCTTTTGTACTCTATAGTTAGATGTAGAGCAAACTACGGCATTACACCTATCGCCAACAAGATGCATGAAGCCCAACTGTGTTGTTTTGGTCATGTCCTGTGTGCTGATGAGGAAACTCTGGCCAAAAAGGGTTTCTCCCTGCAGGTTAGCAGATCCCAACCAAGGGGTTCATCCAGTTGTCCCAGGTTCACCCAGACCTAGTCTATGCCCTCGCCAAGTGGAGGGCCAAAACAAGAATAGCAGACACCATCACCAAGTGGGACAAAGAAGAAGAAGAAGAAGAAGAAGAAGAAGAAGAAGAAGAAGAAGAAGAAGAAGAAGAAGAAGAAGAAGAAGAAGAAGAAGAAGAAGAAGAAGAAGAAGAAGTTGAATATAGCTGTATACAGCATGATACAAGTACAGTAGGACCCCAGTATCCGATAGGGATTGGTTCCAGGCCTTCCCGTGGATAATGAAAACCATGGATAAGAGAGAATGCCTGCCCACCTACCCCCCCAAACTGCTGTTTCCTGACAGTAGCTTGCTTTATGGCTGCTGTTTTGAGACAGTAGCTTGCTTTATGGTCACTGTTTGTGACAGCAGCTTGCTTTACACATGCTATTTGTGACAATACCTGGTTTTACAGCTGCTGTTTGTGAGAGCAGCTTGCTTTACAGATACTATTTGTGATAATACCTTGCTTTACAGTTGTTCTTTGTGACAATAGCTTGCTTTGTAGGTGCTGAATTATTTAATTATTTAATTATTTAATTATTAATAATTATTTAATTATTGATTGATCAAGACGAAAACCTGTTCTGCATGTACCAAGGAAAAAATGGGGGGTTTTGTCTTTATTCTAGACTCCAGAATGGATTAATCCATTCCCAATGCATTCCTAGGGGAAATTGCATTTTGTAAGACAAAAAAATCATAAAATGAAGTGACCAATACCCTCTGGTACAGATTAATCCATTTTCAATGCATTCCTATTAGAAACCACGTTTCGTAAGACAAAATTTTCTTAAAACAAATTGACCCATAGAACTATTTAAATTCATTTTAAGTGGAGCCACTATATTTAGCATATTAGTATAATATATCAATTGTTCACTGTGATACATATGTTTATTATGCATCACTATAAACATATGCATCAGAAAGCGTAATATACGGTTTATTAAGACCACCATGATTACAATACTATGGGTGGATTCCAAGTGAAACATTGCTCTGACATAACTCCATCTGTGTAAATGGCAGCTGTGAATTGCCGCAAGAAATCAGCATAGGGAATTGCAGTTACATGCCAAGTCACACTACCAGTGTGCAACAGCAAATATCCATCCCACTTTCTTAAGTGACAATTTGTATATGACATTTGTGACAATTTCTAGATGAGATTTGTATCAATAGGCTGAAATCCAGTACTAAAACTAGAGTAAGCCCATTGAAGCAGTAGAATTTGATAAGTCAACACTCATGTAAGTTCTCTGATTCAGTGGGCCTACTCTAGTCACCACTTACTACCAGATTTCAGCCATGGGGTCATTCTGACAGAAATGATAAACAGGATTATGACTTTCCTTTGGTTACCCAAAGTGGCCCACATATTTCCGTTTTCTACATTAGGTCTGAATAACTTGTCCTTGCTATCCAGTGGACAAGGTAATGGGACATGTCTCATTCTTGTGCCTGGTCATGCACCTGATTACAAAAATAAGATATGCCCTGACATCTTGGCAATTAGTTGTAATTAGCCATAGCAAGTTACACAGTCTTTCCACTAACAAGGATAGGTGTCCAGCCATTGAATGTTGTGGTGCTTACAACATTCAGTGTGGTGGTTCAATTTATAGAGCAATTTGAGGCTTAACAAAGGATCCTCGCACAGCTGAAATGCAACTGTGTATCTTTTAATTAGAAACATGTGCAATCTTGCAAAGATGTTTACCATTTCAGCTCTTACGGCGAGGCAGGAAATCCATTTAAGGAAAGAAATAACTAGCTGCTGGTTGAATGTTTTCCTTATTAGTCTGTGCTAATCATTCACAAACAGGAAAACTGGAAAGCCTCATGGATCTCTTAGGAACATTCTCACCAAATAAAGCAGAATGTTTCACATAAAAACGACAGCAAATGGCATCACTTTTGTTGCACAAGGAGATGCACACATATACTGCATATATATATATATACTGTATGCACACAAATACATCCCAGATCTTTATTTATTCATCTCCCCCTTCTACTACATCACAGACATGGTGTCAATACATTTCAGGTTTTCCTACCCACTGCAAAGAATAGTCAATGGACTGGAGTAAGAAAAACATTCATAATGAGAGGATGCAAAATTTTGCATTATGAAATATTCCAGAAAGGTGTGAAGGACAAAAATCTTTCCAAGCAGGCTTTTAAGTAATAAGTGGGGCAGGGTCTCAGGAATGCTCTTGTTATTGAATGCAGGAATTTTAAAATGTTTAAAAGCTTTTTATAAGTAATGTGTGGTTTTACCATTGATAAATGTTTAAAAGTTTGTAAATATAGTTACAGCACTTTAACATTTGTGATTCCGCATCACCGCCTATAGTTTTTATTTTTGTGAGCTGCCTTGAGTCCCTGTAAGGGTTCGCTGGGTTGGTACCTTGACTCTGAGAAGAAATGAGGATTGTCCAGTCCAGTTGCTTGGTTTTCTAATAAATATTTATTCTTGAACGCACAAGTTTCTTTCTTTCGCACAACCGGTGCCGTGTTTTCTGCGCACATTATCAACTCAACACGTTCTCCAAACATGAATGGGTTTTTAACAGAACTATCAAAAATCTCACTAGGTAAATTCTCTTCAGGTGAACTTATTGTGATGGGTAAGACCCCCGCCTGTGACACTGGCTCCCACAGCAAGGGTGCTGTGCCCACTGTGCCACTGGATTCTCTCTCACCGGTGGCCGCTCCGTACTCCCCTGCCATCTCATGGGTCTAACTTCTACCGACCATGTTAAGGGTTCCAGGTGATGCGCCTCCTCCCTATCTCTCCATCCACCTCTCTCCACTCTCTGAGTCCCAACCTCCTTCTGTAATGTCTTTTTAACTGCCTCCAACTGCCACTCATCTCACGCACAACTCTCTCCTTCGTCTCCACTGTCACTCACCCAAAATGCCTCCTCTAATATCTCTACCTCCCTTCTTTCATCCTCGCCTATTGTCTTGTTCCCTCACTCTTTAACTCCTAATATATTTTCATTTTCATCATCTTTCTGTTTAACATTTGATCCTTCAGACGGCGCACCACTGGCTTCACCTGCCTTCTCCTCCTCTTTCTCACAGTCCCCCACCCACCCCACAGGAAGAAAGGCAGCATAAAAATGCCAGCATAGCAAAGCATAGGAAAGTATCTGATTGGGGAGGGGGAAGCACCACAACAGGTAGCTCCACCTTGCAGCCTAATCTTAACCTCATTTATCCTCACAGATTTGTAAATTGGAAACAGACAAAAAAGGTTCCTCACTTGATGTGCTACTTTGAGACAGCTACCCCTTTCAAAATTTTGATGATGATGATGATGATGATGATGATGATGATGATGATGATGATGATGATGATGATGATGATGATGGTTATGTGAATTCTAAATTCACATAATTCATTTTTGCTACTGCTAAATTTTGTGCAGTAGCAATAAAGTTTCAAAAACAGATCATAAATGGAGATCAAGAAACATAGTAGCCATGTAGCTGATGACTGTTCTACTGGGAACCAGATCTAATTGTAATCTGTACCTTTGATCTATTAATTTTATGGATTAATTTAAACATTATTATGTAATGCATATTTGATCGTTATGTACATTTTGCTACTAATAAAGATAACTAACACATGTCTTGTCCTGGTGCCAAGATCCAGAATAAGGCATTCATTGTCTCAGCCATTCGTAACTAGCACATTCTGCTTTACATCTCTAGTTCCACCCTGTGCAAGAAAGAGGAAAAAAAGAAGCTCTAATAAGAAGTTTTAGGCAATTAGCAACATTTATTTTCCCCAAATATTTATTTATTCCTGCAGAAGGCTGATAACCTAGTAATTAAGGACAGCCAAGGTCAACAAAGTTAGGTGGCAAAGAAAGTGATTGGGAGGGTGATAATGGTGAGGTAAACAGCCTGGATTCCAATTGACATTGCCTTTTCCAGCTGGAGCATTCCTCACACTGGCATTTAGAAGGTACTTGCATCTTAAACCCCTCAGGGGACAATTTTCTGATGCCCATTTAATGCTTTTCATTGCATGGAGGCCTGGGAGCTGTGGAATGAAAAGAGGAAGTATTTAATTACTCCAAATGTTCCCCTTCCTGTAACATCATCCAGCAGCACCAAATTTGGACAATTAATGACTTCTTTCTTCTGTCCCACAGCTCCCACAGCTTCCATGAACTGAAAGAGACTACATGGGAGTCCAAAAAGCCAGACAAAGTTGAGAAGTTCTAAAATACTCAAAATCATTCCTTCTCAATGACATCATGACCCTTCTGCAGATGTAAGATGGGTGACAGGACTTCAGCCTTTTAGGAGCTATTCCAAAATTTTCTTAAAGGAGAACAGATGGTGGAGGCAAGGTTACAACAAATGCAGGATGTCATCATGTGAAGCCCCTGAAAAATTCAGTGAATGCGGCAAGTAGAGATGGGCACGACTCAAAAAAATGGTGTTTCGTTTGTCGTTTGTCGTTTAGGGGGTCCGTTTCGGTTCGTTTTCATCTTTCATGAATTTTTGCAAAAAAATCATTTTCGTTTCGTTATGTAACAAAACAAAAATGAAAACAAAAACAAAATATTGCTGTTTCATTAGCATTCATTAGAGTTCAATGTATTTGCCGCAACGAAAATGAAACACACGACAAAATTTCTGTTGTTTCGGTTCATTTTGTTTCATTTTGGAGACAAAATTCATTTTTCGTTTCGTTACGTAACGAAACGGAAAAAACGAAAACAAAAAATTGCTCATTTCGTGCCCATCTCTAGTGGCAAGGTGATGGAATAAAAGCCTTCTCTAGAACTAATGAGAAACTGCATTCAGTCAAAGACATTTAGTCAAAATGTCTTAACGTCTAAGAGGAAATAGCAGACTAAGAAAGAACACCATTTTGTTTACTGTAAAGTCACAGTATTTAATGCACTTGCACTCAGTTAGGTTTACATAGAATTGTTTCATTGATTGAAAATATCTGCTGCATATATTGTGTTGTTAAGTTACAGCTTGGATCACTGGGACGTCAAACCATATAATGACTGACACCCCACTTGTGTAACTACAAAATCCAGTAGTACTAATGATTCTCATCTGTCTCAACAAAAGATCTGCCTCTGGTCTGTATTTACACTAAATACACATTAGTTGGTAGAAGAGAAGTGTGACAGTTTTTATAGAGAAAGGTGGGTATATTTTCTGTGGGTTGCTAGGGAAAGAGTCGGTAGAAGCCAAATTGCGTTATCAACAGGGGCTTAAATCAATGAGACTTTAAACCTGAACATTAAAATGGAACAAGGCTCTTCTTCATCCACCATCTTTCCCCAAATAATATATCTGGAAGGCCCCTGAACAAGGTCAGAAAGCCATAGCCTAGCAACTGGCATTCAAATAGATGCTGCATCTGAAGCTGCAGTTTCTATTTAGTGGTCTTGACTGTTGGCCGTCAACAGACTTGCCCTCCACAAATTCATCTGATCCCTCGTATCCATATCATGTCAGCTCTTAGTACATTTTACCCTCAAGAATCCCACAAGTTAATGATGTATATTGTGTGAAGTTCTTGTGTTTTATCTGTCATGAATTTAGTGCTAATCAGGAAAATGGACGACCCTGTGGACAGATCATATAAATATAGACAATACAGAGTGAGCAACTATTTTATAGTTCTAAGAAACAGTGTATAGATAGGAAATTTACTGAGAAGGACACTAGGCATCAGATGAATGAAAAAACTGTGCACCAGGCTAGGCTTCTAGAAACAAACCAGGATCGCGAGTTTGCATGATGTGATGATAAGCATTTCTGCTGAACACATCAGTGAAGTATGATATAAATGCTCATGTCTCTCTAGCTCCCAAGAACTGATCCCTTTCTCTGCTATATTAGGACACATTTTGGCTTGCCTGCCATGTGACCACCTCCCCCCACCCCACCACAGCAAAATAAGCAGGGGGGGGGTAACTGCATATTGACTACTGGGCGAAAACAAATGAAATCGGTCTGGGGCCAAAGATGGGCTGAACATACAAACCTCCTCCCTTGTGTTAAATCCAGCCTGCACATACCACGATTAGAAGATAGAAAAACTCAGGAAGATGTTGAATTGGCAGCAACAGAGAAGGAGGGTACACTGTTCACTTTAGAAATTTCCCTCCCTTGCCTTTCATATCGTGGAATCGTCAAATAAGTTATCAAAGTCTATACTATCATTTATTTGTTTACTTTATTTTTAACCACATGTTCTTCTGAACAAGGACATCATAGGGAGATGATTTACTGTGGCACCACTGATCTGAGCTCAAAGAAAATGGAAGAATGGGGAAGGTGACCAAGGATTGCCACCTGGTGGCTTAGGTGAAAGGATTAAATAGGACAGCCCTTTTAAACCCCCCAGTCAGTTTCTTCCCATTGGCTGCCACAGGAAACTAATGTGAGTATTCATATAGTAGCTGGAGTGAAGGAGAGGAAGGAGTGGAATGAAATTGTTTTTTAAAAAGCTTCCCAGCTCTTCAGCCAGGTCAGAAGCCCTTCCGTCCTGCCTGCACTATTGAATCTATGACCTGGCCATTTATTTATTTATTTTGCATTTCTCCATTGATGGAAGTGGGAGAAGCCGGAGAACCAGAAATGCACACACCCATACAAGGATGGGGTTGGGATGGGTCCAAGAGTTCACAGGGTGGGTTGAGCACCAATCTGTGTGCCCCAAACTTCAGGCATGTACGGGAAATACATGCACTAAGCACTACTATGAACAAAGATATGTCCAATGTATTCTTGAAGGCTTTCATGGCCGGGATCCAATAGCTGTTGTGAGTTTTTTCAGGCTGTTTGGCCTTGTTCTGGAAGATTTTCTTCCTAAGGAAGAAAAACTTCCAGAACACGGCTAAACAGCCCGAAAAAACTCACAACAGCTATCAAGATATGTCTACTTAACACTAACACTATATTGTTAGTGTTATATATTGACTTTTTGATGCCTGGAATCCCCACAACTCACTTGTGGAATTCCAGTAGGTTATTACTTATGCATCATTATGTTTGAAGAGATCTCCATCATAATAATGATCAGAATGGAACAATAATTGGGTTTTATTTTCCTTCTGTGCTTAACTAAATGATGGTTTCCCCACTCCATAATTTTTTAAACTTAAATTGCAACCACAGTTTCCAATGAAGGAAAGGTCTTGTGAACATGAGAACATAAGAGCCATGCTGGATCAGGCCAAAGGCCCATCTAGTCCAGCTTCCTGTATCTCACAGTGCCCCCACCAGATGCGTCTGGGAGTGCAGGAGACTAGATATCTGTCTCCTGATACCACTCCCCTGCATCTGGCCCTTGAAGTACTCCGGTTTTAAGCCTGGAGATTACACATCTCCACCATGGTTTGTAACCTGTGATGGTGGCCTTTTCCTCCAGGAATCTGTCCAATCCCCCTTTGAAAGCATCCAGGCCAGATGCCATCACCACATCCTGTGGCAAGGAGTTCCACAGACTAACAACGTGCTGGGTGAAAAATATTTTCTTTTGTCTGTTCTTACTCTCCCGGCCCTCAATTTGTTTGTATGTCCCCTAGTTCTGGTATTTTGTGAGAGGGAGAAGAGCATCCCTCTATCCACTTTACTCATGCCCTGCATTATTTTGTATGTCTCAATCATATCCCCCCTCAGGTGCCTTTTTTCCAGACTAAAGAGCCTCAAATATTTTAAGCCTTTCCTCATAAGGGAGGTGCCCTAGCCCAGTAATCATTTTAGTTGCTCTCTTCTGCACCTTCTCCAGTTCCACGATGTCTTTCTTGAGATGCGGTGACCAGAATTGTACACAATACTCCAGTTGCGGCCTTACTATTGTTTTGTATAATGGCATTATAATGTTGGCTGTTTTATTTTCAATCCTCTTTTTGATAATCCCTAGCATGGAATTGACCTTCTTCACTGCTGCCACACATTGGGTAGACACCTTCATGGAGCTGTCCACCAACACACCAAGATCTCTTTCCTGATCTGTCATGGATAACTCAGAGCCCATGAGTTGATAGATAAAGTTTTGATATTTTTGCCCCAATATGCATTACTTTACATTTGGCTACATTAAAACACATTTGCCATTTGGCAGCCCATTCCCCCAGTTTGGAGAGATCCTTCTGGAGCTCTTCACAATCTTCTCTGGTTTTTACCACATGGAAAAGTTTTTTGTCATCTGCAAACTTGGCCACCTCACTGCTTATCCCTGTACTTTCCTGCATCCACTACACAGTGCATTCTCCACAGAAATCTTGGGTAAAATGCATTATTTCAAAAATAACATGAAAAGGTCAGGGAGCATCTAATTGACTCAGGTGTGATATTGTTAGCTATTAAAGCTGAAGAGTTTGGGAGAAAAAAAAACATTATTTAAAATCCAAAGGAGATAATACAATTTCTCCCTTAAACAGAAGTTCTGTGTTGCTGTTCTGTGGACACACTCCTTACTTCTCACTATACAGATATACATTTCTATTATTACATCTTTTCATTCCTTTCAAATGCAACTAACGTCTGACGGTTGTTTCAGTTTTTTGAGAAATGGATACCACTACAGAATAATGTTGCCAGTCAGATTACCTTGGGCACAAGAGGGATATAAGACCTATGGTTCACCAGACGTTGCTAGTAGGGATAGGCACGAAACTGGAAAAACTGTGTTTTGTTATGTTATGTTTTGTCCCCCCATGTTTCATTTCATATCGTAACAAAAAAAATTCCAAAAAAATGCTACTTACAAAAACTGAAACAAAAACGAATCCCCCATGGCACCAGTACTCTAGCTGGTGTGGTGGGGGATTCAAAAGCCTCCTCTCCACTGCCTCCCAGCTGGTTTTGACAGCTAGATCCCAGCTGAGAGGCAGAGGATAGGATGAAAGGACCAGCCAGGCAGAAGTAAATTCCCTGCCTCACTGCTCCTTTCTCCCCTGCCACCCCCTCCTCCCAGGGGGTGTGTTTTGAAATGGGAGTGCTGTGGGTAGTGCATCCAACCCCCACTGCCCACAGCCCTCCCTGTCCAGAAAACCACCATGTGAGGAGGGGGAGCATGGGAGAAAGGAGGAGGCAGTGGTAAAATCAAACAGAGGTTCAATTTACCACGGCTTCCTTCCTTCTTCATTGTGAACCCTACCTCTCAACTGGGGCTTTTTGACAGGTTAGGGTTTGGAAAGGGGGCACCCCCCACACACACACACACACCAACCTGTCAAAAAGTCTCAGCTGGGAGGCAGGGTTAGGGTGAAAGGCTGAATGGAGCAGGGCTTTTCCCCCTCCATGCTCCATTCTGCCTTTTTCCCCTTCCCCACCTCCCAACTGGGACATTTTGATAGTTTTTTTAATAGTCCATCTTAGTCCAACTTTGCCTTTGTTTATTGGTTTCAGAACAACTGGATGGATCTGAAAGCCACCACAATTTTCCACATTCCACCATCAGTTCTTTCTGAAACAAAAGAAAGAAGGGGGTTTATGGGTTGAATTGAAACTTGCATCAGGTGGAGTATGAAACAATTACCCAAATCACTATGTGGTCCCTGTATGATCATTGGCTGTGAGTTCAGCCATAATACAGACTGCCAATAAAATTACAGGAAAGACAAATCAGAATTGCTTGCTAGTGTAGTTATCTGGTTGTGGAGCCACTTCAATTCCATACTGAACCAATTTGTTTTTTAGCTTGAGGAATGATTTCTATTGAGTTTGTAGTTAGTTAATGGTGTCTATGCCCATTAAACTGGTAAACAATTAAATTTAAATTTAAATTTAAATTTAAAATGTGTAATTAAACAATTAAACATAATTTTTATCTTAGTTTCAATGCACAATGTCATATTCTAAATGTATATTTCTGCACAAGGTAACTATATGTGTAACCATTGATGACATTCAGTGCCAGGTAAAACCCTTCCTGTTCCAGAAGTTTTTTAATTAATATAGTATAGATTGTGGGTTCTCTGATGGCAATTTTAGTGTAATGATTTTAGTATAAGGTTTTTATTATTGTTTTAATTATTTATTGATATTTTATGTTTTAACTATTTTAATTATTTTGATTGTAAGACACTCAGAGACCTTTGGGTAGTGGGCAGCATATAAGATTTAAAAATAAATAAATAAATAAATAAAATCTGGTTTGTTTTTCATGGCTTCAGAGACCAGGACATGGGGCAATGGTTTCAAACTACAGGAAAAGAGATTCAGTTTAGACATTAGGAGAAACTTCATGACAGTTAGAGCAGTTCGGTAGTGGCATATGCTGCCACGGAGGGTGGTGGAGTCTCCTTCTTTGGAGGTTTTTAAGCAGAGGCTGGATGGTCATCTCTTGGGGTACTTTGATGGGGGTTCCAGCATGGCAGAGGGTTGGACTAGATGGCCCTTGAGGTGTCTTCCAACTCTATGATTCAATGATTCTATACTGTTCAGAAGGATCAGCCTGTGTAGCCGTGGGCAAGCTACACAGGCCCAGGATGCCCCAAGGGAGGAGAATGGTAAACTTCTGAGTATGCTCTGTAGCTAGAAAAGCCTTGAAGGCACTCTGTTATTTGTTTTACAGTTAGGACCTAAGAACAACCAAGAACAAGAACAATGAAGAAGTGTTCCATCTGGAAGACAGCCCCCACCCCCCAATAAAAAATATATTCAGGGCCTAAACCAAATCAGGTTTGGTCCAAATGAAATCTGGGCAATTTCTGAAGCAAGGAACTGGTGCCTGCAATAGATTTTGTGGTCAGTGTGCATTGCTAGTGCCAAGTCAGAGAAATGTCTTTTCTTCAGTGAAACAGTAAATTCAGTCTTCAGTAAAACAAATACTTCAGTAAAACAAATAGGTGCCAACCAGCATGTCATGAGAGAAGAATGAACTATGAAACAGCAGAATTAACTCCTCCTTCCACCACAAATAGCTATAATCATGGCCACTGTATATGAGAGTTGACCTTCTCTGGCTTACAGCAAGCCCTTGGCTTAACCTCAGCTGCCCTTAGGATCAGAGGAGTTAAGAGATGGCTCTTCAAATGGCTCTTATAGTCAGGAAAGCATGGGTCTGCCCAAAGAAATGGCTTTTTAGCACCACATCCTAGCTTTTGGCGAGACTACTGCTGTTATTTACCTCTCACACTGACCCGCTCTCAAGTTTTATGATATTCAAAAATATAGTACTTCAGAAACAGCTGCTTGTAACATATGCTTTGATGTGTGGTTAAAATAAATTATGGTTAATATGGAACTGGCATTTTCTAGAATTAAAAAGGGGGATAGAAAGGGTTGGTTTTACATTCTAGGAAAACCTAGAATTCAAAGGAAAATAGAGGGAGTCATTACAATCACAGAATAATTCTCGTTCTGAGGTTTCCTTGCTTGAATTCACACACACACACACACACACACACAATTTTTATCTTAGTTTCAGAGCACAATTTCATATTCTGAATGTATATTTCTGCACAAGGTGACTACATATGTAACTATAGACCCCAAAACAGAAAGACTTCAGAAAGTTGCAGCTTGCTATGAAAATCATTGGAGAGATTCATCAAAGCTGAAATTGTACATTCACTCATGTTTCCACTGAGCTGCCATGGTGGCACTGAAAAAGTCCAGACGTCAGCCTCTGAGGCCATTACTCAAGGCCCCCTGCAATGCTGATGCCCCTGTCCCCTACCCCAAACACCAAGACAAAAGGTCTGGGGCCTGGCATTTTGATTTTTCACTCTGTGCCTGATGCAGCGTTGACCTAGATTTTTGGTGGGCCAAGTAGGTGCTTTCTCCAAGCCACCCAGCCCTTTCTTCCTGCACTGCAGCTATTCTGTTCATCACCTCGGAGTGAATGACCTGCTGCCAGTCTTACCTTCTTCTTCTACTATATATAAATTCAGCAGGTACAGCAACTCCCAGCATGGAAAAGATCGTGTTGTACCCGCTGAATCTTTAACATAGAAGTGTTAAAGATGAAAGACCTAAAGGGGGAAGAGAAAAAAGAGGTGACAATGTTATGTCAGCACCACCAACTTGGCTAAATACACAAGGATACAATGACAGAACTTTTAAGATCTAAATATACTGGGTGGGTGTCATTTTTGTCAATTCTCCTGCATCTGATTTTTTTTAAGAAAGGCCTAAAGCTGTATGCATTGGTCACACTTATAAAGAAATATGCAGACTCTTGAAAATATATTAACTCCCCCCTCCCAAGAAAAACACCTGACCTTCATGAAATTCTCATTTTTCCCTGTGGGCACCATCATAAAATAAACATACATATATATCTTGTCGAGGCCCCCCTGAAGCCTGTCTAGCAAAATCCTGTGATCTGTAATTTGGGGACGGGGCTAATAGCAATTCCAGAGGTTTATCAAGTAACTTATGAGAAAACCAATGGCAGTAGGTATGCTCAAATTTGATTAGATATATTCTTGCATTTTCTTAAATGTATTCTCCCATAAGTCTGAGGGCTTAAACTCTAGCCGGGGAGGTACACACTGTGTCTCTCCTCAATGTCCTTGTACACAACGTCCCCAGCCCCTCAGCTTACTAACTATGCCATGTTGAACAACAAAGTCAACAGATGAGCCTAGAACTCTTGGCGCAAACGGGGATCCTGATAAAGCTGCTTTCATGGAAGTGAACTTCAATAGCAGTGCCCTGCAGACCCTGCCACTCAACATGAAAAGGACAGGGAACTGAGGGGGGGGGCCAACATATACTGGCATGTTGGGTCATGGAAAGCATGCATTGTTACATCAGCGTTCAAAATCCCATATGAAAAGAGTTACAGAATCCCTCTTAGACCAGCCATGGTGTAGAAATGTCCTTAGAGGGATTTCGATTTATCACTCATTGTGACTGAGTGCACTAAGTCACTGCTAATTATGTCATGCTATTTATGGAGAATTCAGGGTTCGAGTCCAAAAGCACAAAACACATTCCTCTGCCGTATACAAGCATACACATATTTTTCACTCTATAAGATGCACCTGACCATAAGATGCACCTAGTTTTAAGAGGAAAACAAGAAAAATGTTTAGGTTAAGTTTCATGACAGGGGAATCCTGGCTGCAAAAGGGGAGGGTTGCAAAAAAGTTAATTGGTACTGTGAAATCCAGGCTGCAAAAAGGGAGGCTTGCAAACGAGGTGATTAGCTGCAGATGGGGAGGGTTACAAGCAGGTTATTGGGACTCCGGAATCCAGACTGCAAAAGGGGAGGGCAGAGGAGACCTCTTTACAAATGAAGTGATAGTTTACTGGGGCATCTTAGCTGCAGCAGAAGAGGGGTGGGGAGAGGCACCCGGAGGAAGCCTCTTTGCAAACAAGGTGATTGGAACTGTGGGTCCTGGCTTCAACAGGGGACAGGAGAGGCTCAGTGTAGGTACCTTATCTCTAAATGAAAATCTGTGATATATATTTAGCAGGGACTACTGTATTCGCTCTATCAGATGCACAGACATTCTCCCTTACTTGGGGCGGGGGGGATGTCTTATAGATCGAAAAACACGGTACTTTTCCCACCAGAGACATATTGTAATTTTCCATCTATAAGGTTCCCCATGTATAAGAGGGACCTGAAGGCCTTGGGAATGGACCTCAACAGATGGGAAACCCTGACCTCTGATCGCACAGTCTGGAGGCAAGAGACACAGCATGGTCTACATAAATTTGAAGAGGCATTTGTCCAACAGGCAGAGGAAAAGAGGCAGGCACGGAAAGAACGAAACTCGAGGACTGGGCAAGAAACAGAATACATCTGCCCCCAGTGCGGTAGAGACTGCCATTCCTGAATTGGTCTATTTAGTCACACTAGATGTTGTTTTTAGGATCTCTACTCCAGGCATGATACCATAGTCTTTCGAGACTGAAGGATGCCAATGTAATAAGTTTCCCCATGTATAAGATGATCCATATTTTTCCAACCCAAAATTAGGATAGGATAGGAATCTTTATTGTCATTGCCCCATTGCAGGAACAGCAAAATTTCATGGTTGCTATAATCAAGTCATATAAAACATTCCACATAGCTTTAAAAACAGCTACAACACATACAATATAGCATATAAAATAAGCTGACTTCAAAGTCCAGAATTTCCATTTAAGAGCAACATTGCTCTTAAAAAAGAAGCTATTCTTGAGATGGTTTGTTCTCACCCTGAGTTCTCCATCCCGATGGCAACAGCTCGAAGAGGCAATGACCAGGATGTGATGGATCTCTTAATACATCTAATGCTTTAGAGTGGCACCTGGTAGTATAATATTTTTCTAGGGTGGTGAGTGAACAGCCCACAATACTCTCCGCAATTCTTATGATTCTGTACAACACTGTCCTATCCCAATGGGTACAACTTCCATACCATACGCATAACCCGTAAGTAAGCACACTCTCATTAACACAATGATAGAAGGCTAGCAAAAGCTTTTGCGGAAGATGGTTTTTCCTTAAAGTTCTCAAGAAAAATAGTCTCTGCTGAGCCTTCTTTGCAAGCCCCCCCCTGGTGTTGACACTCCAGGACAGATACTTCTATAACACAATACCCAAAAATCTAAAACCTGTAACCCTCTCCACACTGGTCCCATCAATCACCAGTGGTTGAACATCAGCTTTCTGCCTCCTAAAATCCACCACAAGTTCCTTTGTTTTCTTTATGTTTAGGTGCAAGTTATTAATTCTACATCACTTGGTCAACCTCTCCACCCCATCTCTGTAAGCCATTTCACTCTCCTTGCCAGAGATGAGCCCAATCACAGACATTTCATCTGCAAAGTTAATGATCCTATTGAATCCCAATGAATCCTATTGCTAGGATAGGCAAAAACACAATCAAATGTGTAAAGGATATAAAGGAGTGGGCTAAGCACACATCCCTGTGGTGTTCCAATATTAGTACTAAGCATATTAGAGAATAATCTGACAGAAAATCCAAAATCCATGCAGTTTCACAACCATGCTGTTATCCCTTCAGCTCACTTCCATGTACAGTGGTACCTCAACTTACATTTTAATTGGTTCCAAAGACATCTTTGGAAGTTGAACAATTTGCAAGTGGAACAGCATTTTCCCATAGGAATGCATTGAAAACCAATTAATCTGTTCTGGAGGGAATGGATTAATAGGTTTTCAATGCATTCCTATGGGAAGGCTGCCTAAAGCCCCCTCAATCAAGGGCAGCCAGAGGTTGCTTTCTGCTTTCCCGCCAGACAGCTGACTTTGACAGGTCTGACTTTTAAAAATCAGCTTGGGGGGGGGGTTGCAGAAAGCAGCCTTTGGCTGCCCTTGATTGAGGGAGAAGCCCGGGCAGTTTGGAAGGGAAGTGTTACCTCTGAGTAAGTGCTTACTTGGAGGTAAGGTGCTTGCCTTGCAAGGCTCTGGGGCAGCCTTTGATTGCTTTCCACTTTCCCACCACACATATGACTTTGACTGGTCAGTCTCGGAGGTAAGCACTTCCCTTCCAAACCACCCGGGTTGCCCAAAGTTGCATTGTTCCATCTTTTGCAGAGATGGAAGCAACCAAGAAGAAAGAGGAGGTGGTGATGGGCAGTGAACGCTGCTCTGGGCTCCACGTGACAGCTGACTTTGACAGGTTGGACATGTCAAAGTCCAATGTCATGCAGAGCACAGAGCAGCGTTCGTTAAGTGGAATAATTTGGTTGTTGAAGCAACCCTAAGTTGAGATAACACTGTATAAGACAACCCTCAATTTTTAGTCTAACAGTTTTAGACAAAAATATAATATATAACCGCCCAGAGTGATCTTGCTGCCAGATGGGCAGTATAAAAATGCAATAAATAAATAAATAAATAAATAAATAAATAAATAAATAAATAAATAAATAAATATTATGTACGGAAAAATACTGTATCAGTTCTTGTCAGATTTTTGGAGGCTAAGCAGGATCAGACCTAGTTCTACTTGGACAAGAGACTACTGGCAAATTGTAGCCCTCTCCAAATGGGGTTAGAAAAGATTGATGCCTCATACCTAGACCTGTTCCCTTTGAGAAGTTATGGTACTGAGCTAGATGAGTCTAACATCCCACTGGTCCAAATTCATTATGTCTTTTATATTCCTGTTATCTTCTATGCCAGGACAGGCAACCCCATGTGCTACACTTAGTTTGGGCTGCTACACTTATAAGCCCCAGCCACCATGGAAGATGTGAGTTATAATTGCAAATCACCTGGAAGCGCCAGATTGCCCATCTCTGTTCTTTGCTATAAAAGTTTATCTGCATCTACAGATTATTTATGTGCCAATCAGCAAGAGGGGCAAATTTAGTTTGACAATATCATCTGAAATGTCTCAGTTCTCACCTCTTTTTATATATACTTAGAGCTGTATAACTCTTCCACCCCCCCACTCCCAAGTCTTTTCATCTCCTACATTATGAAGTTTTTAAAATGTAAATAGCCGGCCATATGCTTGCATGGTTTTCGTGCCCCCAAAGTATGTACCAATCTACTTCAAACCCTGACAACCATTTCTTTGCATAATCAAAACCCTCCTACTTTCCATGGTTGATATACTTTTGCACCATATATATCTCTCTCAACTAGTATGGAAGCTTTACAAAAGAATAGGATATTTTCTAAAGGGTTCTGTTCTTGAAAGAAAGAAGGGAGGAGCCCAACCGAACCAGTTCCCTGCACAGCACACCCTGGGAGAAATCGAGTAATAATAACTGAAAGCTTCAAAATTAAAGTGTAGAAAGAACTGTGGTTATGGATAAGACATTGTTGCCTTCCGGTAACCAAATGATCACAGTTATTATTATCCATGACCTGCAACTTTGCAAAAGGAAATTGCACTGTAGTATTAACAGCAAGCACACCTAGAAATTCTCAAAATTCTTAGATGCAAGCCCATAAGAAAAAGAATATACAGTGGACTCTTGTATAACAAACAGCTTTTATAACATAAAATTGGTACAACATAAAATATTCTGGAAATAGGGAAAATTTGCTTAGCATAATCGCCTATGGGCCAAATCCTTACAACATAAAAATGGGATTACTCCATTTTCAATGCATTCCTATGGGAAATTTGTATAAAGGAAAATTTGCTTAACATAATTTCATTTGGAACAAATTAATTCCTTTATACAAGGTACCACTGTATATGCTATCATGCTATCATGTCCGTCATTATTATTATCTAAGCAAGATAGTAGATGAAAATAGTCACACCACTATAGTTCTCGTTTGTCCAAGAGCCAGCTAAATAGCCATGCCAAGCCAGAAGTTATTTACATTATTGTTTTTATTGAGGCCATGTAACCATTACAAATAAAGCCAAAATCTAGAATGGGAACCAATTTTTAGGCCTGCCGAAAATTTAGCTGAGCCTCTAAAAATAGAGCAAAGCCCATGAAGCAGTTCCTGATGTTTGTACCCAACAGAGGATAAGAGGCAATCTTGCTCAAAAGTGGTTTAAAATGAAAGAGACCCCGCCTTCTGCATCCAGCTCTCCAGGAAAGACCTATGCTCCCCCCACATACACACACACGCCCTACAGCGCTGGTGTTCTTGTTTCTGTTCCCATTTCTTCTTCTTTCTGGTCTCATCCCTTTAGAACGGATGTAGAAAAGGCTCCTGGAGCAAACAGGATTCCCAAGGTTGGCTTGAGAGCCAGCACCGACGGGCACAGGGCCTGCACTACCATCAGGCAGAGCAATGCCACTACCTCAAGTGGCGGTAGCGGCTTCCCCTCTCACCCCTCCTGAATTTCCTGGTCATTCCCTTCACTTGCAGAAGGCACCTGTCTGTCCAACATGGGCTGTGGTCACACCAGTGTTCTCTGCGTATATACATTTTTTTTCGGGCGGTCACGTGGTTTTTAATGTCCAGGTAGTGTCCCCTCCTCTACGTTGTATTTTCCTATTCTGGTTCCATCTCCACCTGTCTACTTTGAATTTTTCCCTTCCTTCTGGCTCTACTTTCCAAGCCTCCGTAGTGTTTAAGCTGTCAAAAAAGGAGAACAACTGATTTTACTGTGCATTTTCTGTGTCCTGTCGTGGTTACAGAAGCAAATAAGTAAGCATTTTCGAGCAAAGTTTCTGAATCCAGCCCCTGGTGGTGGTTTAGGAAACTTCGCTGAAACTGCTGTTCCAGGGGCGTGGTCAGCTGGGACCAGAATTTACTTCTCTTTGCAGTTAGGACACGATCTTTTTATGCACAGTTAGCCGAAGGGAAACTACTGAGAAAACACAGGTATGACCGCGGCCATGGCCTCTCAGTTGGTATCTAAACTAGCCCATACCCTCAAATGAGGTAGAAGGAGAGATAGGCACAAAATGAAAACTGGCATGCTATTTTGTTGTTTCACAAGGTTATAAAATGAAACAAAACACAAGCAAGCATTATGTCAAGTCACAAAGTAAAATGCCATTTTGTTTTGGAAATGAAACAGTTCATCCTCCCTTATCAAAAGAGACCATCTTAGGGAGTCCGGACAAAAGACTGGAAATGGCAATGTGTGCACAGAGAGATGGGACCTAGGAATTGATGATGTACCAGTAAGATATAGTGATCCATCTGGGAAGAGAAGAGATATATCAGTGTGGAGGATGATTTTATGGTGATTGGGGAACTTTCCATGCAAAAATCATATAAAATCAAGAGGTTACGGTAAGATCCGGCTTCTTTCATCCAAACAACCTCTTTTATTTAAATTTAAAGAGAGCGGATTGGCTGGTGACTAGATTGGCTAGCAATGCATTCCTATGGGAAATGGTGGGCTTTTTACACTTTTTTCCCCACCCAAAGCCCCACCACCAGCTGATCGATGCTTGGGTGGGGGGGAAAGTTTTAAAAGCCCACAGTTTTCCCTGCCTGACTTTTAAAACTTTTCCTCCCTCCCCCAAGCCCTGCACGCCAGCTGATCTGCACTGGGGTGAGGGAAAAAACTCTTTTCCCCAAACCCCAACCCCAGTGCTGATCAGCTGGCACATGAGTCTTGGGGGAAGGATTTTTTTAAAAAAAAATCCCCAGCCCAGTTTCGATCAGCTGGTGCACAGTGCTTGGAGGAAGGGAAAAGGGACCCACACCTTCCCCCCAGTGCACCCCATTGGGGGGAAGGCACTGGGTTTTTAAAATGTCTTTGAGCCACTGAGGCAGTCTCAGTGAATCAAAGACATTTTAAAGAACCTGCACCAAAAAAATAAAAACACACAAAAAATGAAACATTTTTTTAAAAAAATCATTTCAAATGAAATGAAAAAATAAAAAGGAAAGAAAAAATGAAACAAAATGCCATTTTTGGCATTTCATACCATCTCTATTTATATCAATTTCTGTGCAAAAGTAAAAGGGCTATACCTAGCTACTTATTAGGCAGTAGAGAATCAGAAAGCTTCCCTATCTTCCCTATAAGTTTTCCCTAAATGAAATTTTGTTTTGGACAGCAGACAAAGTAGATTTCCCCCTAAATAAAATGGCCCAAGCCACAATGACCTACTGTTCAAATTATAGACACAAATTCTAAACCAAATATTGTATTCCATGTTTATCCCTAATTATTGTTTTTAAAACTCCAAATATTTGATAGTTGACAGCACTAAAAAGTACTAATGGGTATTTTAAGAGTTTATAATTACATAATGAGCAGCTTCATCAGCATTTTGATAAAAGTATTTCCCTCTTTTGGACAGGAGATCAGACTAATACATAAACAATAAGATTCACAAGACCATCAGTAGCTACTCTTGCTTATGGTTTTATATTACGGGTATAAGAGCACACCCCAATTAAAAGAATTTCCATATAGATTGGAACTTGCCTGCTCCACATTGTTCTGGAAGTGGCCCAAAGTGACTTGTTCTCAGAATTATGTGGATATTTCTACACATTTGGGACCTGTCTATCTGGCAGAGCGGATCTTCCAGAGATCTACCTTATCCCAACCAACCAGAGCCTCATTATCCCTTTCACTCCCGGTGGCCACTTGCAGAGAGGCCCGAAGGGTTTCCACCTGGAATTGGGCCTTTTCGGTTGCGGCCCCGGTGTACTGGAATAAACTGCCAGCAGAGATTAGGCTGTTGGATTCACTCTCAGCCTTCTCTTGCCAGACTCTGACCATGTTAGACTGTTGGCTATGCTTTGTCTATTTTATTTTTATTATTTTTATTATTTTTATATTAGTATTATCATATTTATCGGTATCTTACTATTTTTGTCATTATTTGTATGGTGTTTGGATATGTATGGGGTTGTTGATTTGGGCAGTTACTGTTTTTTGTAACATGCTGTACATGTTAATCGGGCGGTTAATAAGTATAAAAATAAATAAATATACAGATCCACCTTGTTTTTAAAAGAAACCCTGAACCTAAAGCCAAAGAAAAGTGATTTAAGGGGGATTCCCAGCCAAGATGGAAAATGAAGAGCAATAGCATGGGTTGGAAGGTGCTAGGCAGTAGCATCAATTGATGGGTCAGTGTGTTTGCATTTCGGCCATGCACTTTTTCAGCTGTGGGGAAAAGTCACCTCCAAGGTTGTATTTTGTACTTGGGAAGTCACTGCCTGCCCCGCTCTAAATGCTGAAGTGGCAGAAACTCTTGACAATCCAATCCAAACATGGATGTGGTGGACAAGTGATTCTCACAGAGGCTAACCTAGCTTGTGGAAACAGGCCCAGACAAGACATCAAAAAGAATGTTACTACCAGTGACAACCAAATGCACTGAAGTTCTAGTATGAACGGAAAAGACAATCTGAAGCAAAAAACAAAGCATGTGGTTTAATTACCATCCCATAGCGCTTAAACTCCTTCTCAAGCTGATTTACAATTTAATTATTCAGGCTAGATACTGCTCCCCGCTCCCCAGTGATCTGGGAATATTCAATTTACCAGACTCAAAAGCCAACCTCAAGCAAGCTACCTCAGTCCAAGATCAAATGCAGGTCATAAGCAGAGACTTGACTGCAGTACTGCAGGGTAACCACTGTGCCATGAGGCTCTTATGCTCAAGTTCTTCATATTTTTTGACAAAATAGTACAGATGTTAGAAGTGACAAGGTTCAATTCAACTTAAACTCAGGGAGATGTATGTCTCTGAATAGGAATAAGCAGAAAGAGAAGACCCCAGGATTCCGAGCCAGTCCTTAACCTTCTCTGACCTATACATATCTTCCTTACATGTTTGAATGCTATTCTTGAGGTTGCTGATGGTCACTTTCTTCCTTATCACATCTTTCTATTGTCCTTTCAAGAGGAGACATTTTGCCTTTGTTCTCTATGGATGAAAGAGGCAGCCATGGCTCCTGACATCTCAAATTCAAGAAGCAGGACTTTTATCACCTTTTCTATCCCAACTGTATTTCGCCAAACACATGCTTTCGTATTTTCTTGAAAACAAGTTTCCACTTTTTACATTACAAATGGAAACGTGCATTCAGATAATCATTCTGAGTCCATAAGTAAGCATTATTCCAGTACTGCTTTCCAACAATTGTTCAACAACAAGAGCAATAAGGACCAGAATTCCTTTGCTGTTCATGAACAATGAAAAAAGAAAGAAATCAGTAGAAGACAGGAAGGGGGGAAATTGCCTCTAATAGTGTTGCGACTCATGCATTGAAACTTGCAGAACAACGTGCACATTCAGTCATTTGCAATCCTATATACACAATCCTGATACACAGGGCAAAAGTGTACACTGACTATTTGGAAACCCCTAGAACGCAATAGTGATCCTGGAAACAACTTAACACATTGCCTCCAACTACTCTGAATGTGACATGGATGCATGGTAGAGATGGGCACGACTAGGGAAAATGACGTTTTCGAGTTGTTGTGTGTCGGAGGCGGCCTGTGTCGGCTCGTTTCCGTTTTTCGCGAAACTTTGCAAAAATTTGTCATTTCATTTTTTGTTTTTTTTTTGTCTGTCGTTAAACTGGTTTTGGGGGGTAGCGGGCTCCTGGAGGCACCTCGTTTGGGGTGGTGCCTCCTATCCTCACCCGCTAGGGAAAGCAGGCCCCTGGAGACCCCTCATACATGGGGGTCTCCTCTCCTCACCTGCTGCAAAATGGCATGCATGCATAGCCATATGGATATGATTGCATACCAAGTTGCACACAGAGACACAGCAGACTGGCAGAGGCACCCCTCTTTGGGGGGTGCCTTCCCTGCATCAGTCAGGCCTCGGGGGCATGGTTTGCATGTCACACATGCTGCCGGCCGAGCCAAGCCTGCAGGAGTCACCCAGAGCCACAAGTGGCAGACTGGCAGACTCTCTGCACCCACTGTGTCTCACTAAGAAGGGAATTGTACTTGTTGCGTGTAGTGCAATGCAAGTACAGATCTGGCTTAGGCAACAGGGTTAGCGCAAGGGCTAGGTTTAGGCTAGTTACGGGTGAGGTTAGGGTGAGTATTGGGGTGCATCTCTGGGGGCCTCTCTGACCCACTTAGAAGGACAGTGTACTGGCATATGGGTTAGGCTTAGGGTTAGGGTTCGGTTCGGGCTACGGTTAGTGGGCTTTTTATGCCCGGTTGGCACATCCCAGAAGTCTATGTGGTCAACCTGGCCAAGTGGCCATGCGATTGGTGGAATGGATCCAAAAATTTGCATGGGCATTGGTCACTCCCATGGCCAGCCCATCATTGCGCAGGTGTAAAAAAATAAAATAAAATAAAATAAAATAAAATAAAATCAATGGAGAGAGGAAAGAGGAGACATTTTGTTGCAAGAGAAACCCACTGCTACTGTAAAAATTCTGGCAGTTTTAAAATAGCAATTTTCGCATGTTTCTGTGTGGTGCTTGTGTGTTTTTGGACCACGATTTCAAAAACAAATTGGGGTCACTGCCCCATTTTGGATTCCCCACCCGCACCACATGGCATAGCGACTTGAGTCCGGCTGCCCAGGACAGGAGAGGGGGGGCGGCCGGGGGACCCCCCCCCAGAAACCACCCCTCTGGTAGGTGCACTCTGCACTGCAGGCATATTTTTGCCTGCTTTTTGGCCCAGGAATGGGGGGGGGAGTTTAAAACTTTTCTTCTGTGCTGCTTCCGCTTGAATTGCGGCGGCCGGCGGCGAGTAGTTGCGACTCTTGCGAGCGACTACGACGAGATTTCCCCCACCACCAGAGCAGCCCAGGACAGGAGAGGGGGGTCAACCACCCCTCTGGTAGGTGCCCTGAGCCCTCACTCAGGCAGGCATATTTCCGCCTGCTTTTTGGCCGGGAATCGTTTTTTTTTAAACTTTTAAAAACTTTTTTTCTGTGCCGCTTGGCATCGCGGGATCAACGCGATGCCAGGAATGACCACGACAAATCAGACCCAATTATTCTTTAGTCAGTTCGAGTTCGAGTTCTGCCGGAGTAATTCCCGTTACCGTTTCCGTTCCGTAACAGAAACGAGGAACAGAAACGGAAACAGGAATTCCGCCAAGTCGTGCCCATCTCTAATGCATGGCAGAACGGATAGAAAGACTCCAGTAATGTCACAATAAGCTCTTCCCCAGGCGTCAGCAGCTAAACCACTCAGAGGCATCATTGGTGCATCAATTGTGTCACTCTCCTTCCTCGATGGCACTGTTTCAACCCCAATACTCCCAAGAGAGAATTTGTGCGATCTGTTGGGGGCGTGCAGCTTGTTTGCCTCAGAGAGGATTCAAAGTGATCCTATAATCAGTCCCCAAAAATATAAATGCCCCTGATATAGTCTTTGCAACTTTCCCCCAAACATAGTGCAGTGTGCGTTCCGATTACAAATGTTGTGTTGGGATTGTTAGCAGCATGCCTCCCAGCATGGGTTCTGAAGAACAACAGCATCCCCTTTATATGGCCTTCCCAGAAACACCCAGCCAGCCGCTGTGGGCAAACATCTGATCTGATGCAGCCGCTTTATATCTTCTGCAATATAAGAAGTTGTGAAAATGATAAAGGTTAGCTTGCAAAGTATTTGGCAACAATCTCCATCAGTGGAAGGCTTTAATATGAAACCTGCTTCTACTCTTTTTCTTCTCATAACTTACTTTCCCTTATGTATTTTTAAAACATCATTTCTGATGGCAGGGTACATATCTGTGAGTAGAGCGGTGCAGCAAGGGAAGTGAGCTAAGGAGTTAGAAGAAATGTAAGACTTCAACCTTTTCCCCTCCTCTTTCTCTACTATTTCCCTTCAATTAAACCAGAGTCAGCCTGGTTAGCTTTCCCTACTGCTCTCTGCTGCCTAAACAAAAGCACCTAATAGCTGCCATTTTAGACACTACATTCTAGTTACTGCAGTATGTTCTGTGGAGAGCTACCTTAGAAAATGATCCCATTAGGGATGGGCACCAAATGCTTTTGTATTTCATTTCGTTTTGTTTTGGGGTTTTTTTTTTTATTTTTACACTGTTGAGGCTGTAGTCATGGGTTTTTTTTATCCTGCCGACCAGCTAGCCCATGGGGCACTTTTTGTTGGTTTTTTACCTGCAGGCCGGGTTGTCACTTTTTATTTTTTATTTTATTTTTTAATCTCGCACTGACCAGCTGGCCTGCAGGCAAGGTCGGCGTGGTTTTATTATTATTATTATTATTATTATTATTATTATTATTATTATTATTATTATTATTATTATTATTATTATTATTATTATTATTATTATTATTATTATTATTATTATTATTATTATTAAACAACTTGCACCAACCATCTGTCCCGTGGGCCGGGTCGGCACATTTTTTATTTTTTTATTTTTATTTTTATTTTCATTTTTAATCTCATGCCAACTAGTTGGCCCATGGGCCGTTGGCGCTTTTTAAAAAACCCATGGTGGCAAGCTGTTTTACAGAGGGAATGAAACGGTCTGTAAAGAAATGCTGCTTCATTGTTTCATTTCGTTTCATTTTATGTACCAAAACGACAAAACAGCATTTTGTTTTTCATTTTGTGCCCATCCCTAGATCCCACATCTTCATCTGATAGAATATATAGCCTCCAGCTTGCCAAAAGATTTATAGGATCAAGATCCAATGACTCCTGATATTGGGAGATCTGCTCTGGTTGCCAGCTCTTGGGCCCAAAACAAAGCACTGGTTTTAAGAGTCAGTGCACAGATGGCTTGAGCCATGGCTATCTAAGGCATGGCTTGTCTTCTTATACACCTATCCACATATTAATCTCTTCCAGAACGGCCATCTGGAGGATACAAAATCTGGAGAGACTTACTAAACAGATAGACAGTAGAGAGCTTTTTCCTATGACGCGATGACTGTGGAATGCCCTCCCCTCAGAGTCATGTACAGATTCCACTATTGCTGCTTTCAGCAAGACACGTTGATTTGAATTGGCTTGTTATTTAATTTATTGTAATAATTTTAAATATTTATTGACTTCAGGGATACAAATTTTTAATGGCTGTAGTAAGTAGGTTTTAATTAATTTGAATGATTCTGTGGTTAAACATTCATTTGTTATGTTACCATGCTAACATGGTAGCGTGAAGGGCAAATTATTATTAAATATGCAATATGACTGGTGGGATAAACATCAAATCAAATCACAACTAAGGTATGTTTCACATTTGAGATCAATAGTGTATGATACAGTGTGTGGAGTTGTAAAACAACACACTGTATTGTGCGTTTGCTTGCACCTCTCAGGAAACTATAAATATGTCCAACTTACTGATAATAAAGGTAAATTATTTATTATTCAAAACCAGTCAAGAGGATGCAAGCTATGTCATGCCAACGTCATGTGCTCGATTTGTACTCAGGAATCAATTTTTAAGTAGAAAATACATGTGCCTACTTTGGTTCATAAACAGGTTCAAAAATTCCAGTAGTTACTTATACAATACATGTGCACTGTAAATTGATTAATGATTTTTAGTGGTGTTGCCTATTTTTGCATTTGTATATTCATTTGTTTGGACCACACAGCTCCCCATTATTTCTATGTAAACAGAAAGCATCACTTACATATCATTCATTTTACAGTAGGTTTCCTATCATACACTTGGACTTCTTTTCTAGAAAGGGAAAATTATAATCAAACATTTAATTTTCTATATGTATTTACTTTTCTCATCCTTTCAAATTGCCTTCCCTCCTCCACCACCACTTGCTTTTTATGCTTTCCTTAAGTGCTTTCTAGGAGAAAATATGGGATGCATATTTTTTACATAACAGGACTGTGTTGTGAATCTCCCATTCACCCATACACTCCAGCGCTGTCACTTAAAATATTTTCTACTCCTTCTCCCCACCACCACCCCACAGTTGGCCCCCTGAGAATTCCCACAGAGATGATTCTCTTAGCAAATGGAATATGCCTTCTTCAGTGAAAAGCTGGACGTTAATTTGCTGAACTGTTTTTCTCATTAAAAAAAGGAGAGAGGGAGGGGGAAGAGAGAGAGAGAGAGACCAAATTGCCAACAGCAGGATTTGCCGTTTTTTCCTAAAAATTTTACTCACCCAGGTTGGACATGGAGATGAGAACTAGTCATCTCCTCTATTCACCAAGTAGAGCTTTTTTCGTGGGTAAACAAACATTTCATTAAAATTGTCTAGCTAAGGACAAGCAGACAGATCCGAACTGAGCTGTCACCTTATATTAGTTACACCCATAAACCCGTCCGTATAATAGTGCCCTGGTCCCAGGATCTCAGGGAGCCTGAGAACTCACTGTGAAGAATTTTTTTTTTGCTTTGTTTTGCTTTGCTCTAGACACAATTATTTGTTTTGAAATCTCTCTATGTGTGGCTGTGTGGGTGTGTGCATATGCCTGCACGTAACACCATACAAGTATAAATATTCCTAAGCACATTTTGTACCATAGCTTTACTACAGCTGTTTTCCTAGAATGTATTGTTATATGACCGAATCAATAAGAAGCTACATTAACATTGATAGCTATTCACTTCCCTGTTCAAATGCAGCAGACACTGAGGAATTTTTAGACTACTCCCACCACTTCTCGTAGATATCATCCTTCAAAGGACACAGTAATAAAATGGCGGAGTATGGTTTGGATGTCATTTTGCCAAAACACACTTTGTATTGTGCCATCAACCTGCCTCATGATTTCCACAGGGGCTTTCAGGCAACAATGACATCCTTCACTTGTGTAACCCTTCCTTCTACTATTTCTTGGGACTTTGTCCTTCCCAAAGAAAACCTTTAAGAAGAAGGTGCCAGAAACTGCAAGGCATGGGGCCTTTTAGCTGCTAGCCTCTCAGTCTGGCAACATGATGGTACTGTGTAAACCTGCAGGATGTGGGACTTATCAGACATGAGGTGGAACCTCACCTTCTCTCCCTCTGCTTTCCACTATTTTATTTTTTATCAGCAGGGAGGTGGCAATAAATCATTCTTCTACAGTTCAGCATCAGCACTTTCATAATAACCGCTATTATCTTGCACAAAGTAGACATATTTCTGAAGTTGCACATTAAGGTTTTCCCTCAGAAGGCACACATACACATGCATGGAAACACATACGTGCACACATTTTTCTATTTTTTTATTAGCTAGGGCAGTGAATTTAGCCTTCATGTTTGCTCTGACAGCCTGACAACTGATATTACATGACCATAGCTAGGAGTGTGGGGTGTGGGGGGAAGGGAGGATTTATTTTATTCAGTCTCAGAGCCCTAAGGGTGGGCTGAAGATTTAACTTAAAATTAAATTGCAGCAGGAAACCTTTTAATATTAGGGAGGGGTGAGGAACAGTCAGAAACAGAGAGAGAGAAATGAGAGTTTAGGGGCGGGGAGAGAAAGAGCCACTGGGGAAGTTCCGTTTAAAAGGAACATGATTATTTTAAAATGCATTGGTCGTGCTTGACAAGAAATATATGGGGAGTTAAAAGGCAAAAGGAAATAAGACGAGTACAAACCACGGCAGAGCAGAAATGGAAATTTGAAAGAATTATATACCCCGAGACTTCAACTGAAGTGCACCTTAAGACAAAAGCAAAAGTTTTACTAATGCAGTCATTTTTATCCCCCAAAGTTAAGATAATTTTCTTTGGGGGAAAAATGTATTTAAAAATGAAATCTACACATCCCTTTGTGTATTTAGAAACTTATCTTTCACAGTTTTTATAATGCACAAGCACCTGACTACTGTGTATGCAAAGCAAACTGACAATGGAAGAAACACAATAAGCCATTGTCTGATTTGGACAATGCACAGAATAAACAAAAAAAGATGCCCTCCTGAGAACCGGGGAGGCCTTGAACCGCCATGCTGAACTATTCAGGGTGGTTCGGGACCTCTCCAATCCTGGTCAGCGGAGACTCTCTCCTAGTGATTTCACTAGTGAGTCTTTCACAGCTCATTTTAAATCTAAAATAGAGGCCGATTTGGACTCCAGTTGCACTAGTCTGTCCCCGAGATTTGCTTGCACCGCACCCCCTTGGTCTCCCCAATTTGTTGAGTTTGTGCCTCTGACTCCAGTTGAGGCCTCCAGGGTGCTGGCTCATTGCCAACCAGTGGTTTCTCAGTTTGACCCTTGCCTGTCCTGGCTGCTCAAGACTGCCAGGGGGAACATGCCAGATTGGGCGGCTGTGATCGCAACTGCTTCCTTCAGGGACGGTATCTTCCTTGTTCGCCTGAAGGACACCGTGATCTTGCCCATTCTTAAAAGACCTGGCCTGGCTGCCAACAATTTGTCTAACTATCATCCGGTAGCCAATATTCCCTTTTTGGGCAAGGTGATCAAGCGGGTTGCTGCGGTTAGGCTCCAGTCGTTCCTGGAGAAAGATCATGCCCTGGATCCATTCCAGACCAGGTTCAGGCTGTGGCATGGGACCGAGACAGCCTTGGTCACATTTCAAGATGACCTATTGAGGGGGGCTGACAGGGGTTGCTCTACCCTGTTGTTCCTTCTCAATTTGTCAGTGGCCTTTGATACCGTTGATCCTCCTGGGCAGGTTCTCTGAGGCTGGTATTAGGGGTCATGCTTTGTGCTGTCTCTGGTCCTTTCTCGACAGCTGGGCCCATAGAGTAGATATGGGTGGGGGTTGTCAGCTCTCTTGTGGGGTGTCCCAGGGGTCGGTGATATCCCCTATGCTCTTTAACATCTATATGAGGCTGCTAGCCAAGGTCATTCGGAGTTATGGAGTCTGCTGTCACCAGTACAGCAGGTGACACCCCCCTTTGAACCTGAATAAATAAACAAATAAATTCTACCTCTCCTTTTCCATCTCTGCAACAGAGGCTGTGCAGACCCCAGACTGCTGCCTGGATACGATTGTGGAATGGACCAGGACTAACAGGCTCAAACTCAACTCTGGGAAGAGTGAGGTTCTGTTCGTTGGGAGGGTCCCCGGATGGGTACAGTAGCCCTCTCCCCACTCTGCGGGGATTGACCCTCCAGCTAACAGAGAGTGTGAGGAGTCTGGGTGTTGTCCTGGACCCAGCTTTGTCCCTGGAGGCCCAGGTGGCAGCTGTTTCCAGGGCAGGCTTTTACCAACTTTTACCAGCCTTTTACCAGCCCTAACTTCTCCAAATTTCAAGGGATCCCCTAAAATTGTCTGGGGAAGAGAAGCCTGCCATTCTCATGCCTGAGGTCAATAAAAATATTCAATGGAAAATTACTGATCTCAGGCATGCTAATGGCAGGCTTCTCTTCCCCTAGCAATTTTAGGAGATCCCTTGAAATTTGGAAAACTTAGGGTTTCTGGGGGCAGAGATATTAAGCTCAAAAGGAGGTGTGGGGGTGCTTAATGGAAGGAGTCAGTCTCTTCAGCATGCTTTACCATTATAGGGTAAATCGACAGCTTCCCCTCAGCACGCTGATCCATACTCCTTCAATTAAGTTTCCCCCTGCAGCCCCTTTGGAGCTCAATAACTCCATTCCCTGTACCTCAAACCTCTTCAAATTGGGGCTGCTTCAAGGAGAGAGCTTGAAGAAGCTTCACTCTAATTTCTACGCTGCTAGCTGCCTGTGACCATTGCCACTATTTTCAAGCACATAACAAAAATTCTAAATTTTTTCCAGTGATACCCCCTTTGAACTTGAATAACTCAGCTCCCTGAACCCCAAAGCTCCCCAGATTTGGAGGGCTTAAGGGGGAGAGTCCACAGAAGGTACCCGCCAAAGTTGGTGCCTCTAGGACCCAAGGAACCGATTCCATAGAGTAACAAATCTATTCATTACTGGTTCATTTGTATGGATTTTTTTAAAAAAATCATTTTTAATGAAACAAAATGAATCATGGGGGGATGAAACAAAATGAAACAAATCTCAATTTTTCCATTTTGTGCCCATTCCTAATAAGTTTCTAATATGCCTCAAATATAAATAAGGAAATTGTCTTGGTTTGCATATACATCTCCCATCTTGCTGCATTAGATATTTCATATTTCATCATGGTAGCTTCTTTTCACAACAGCCAGCACGCTTATGAGTGGATAGTGTGGTAAGAGAAGCCTAACTTATTTTGTTTCATTGTATAGTCCCCACTAGAGATGGGCACGACCAGAAAAAATGACGTTTCGAGTTGTCATTTGTCGGGGCGGGTCCGTTTCGGGTCATTTCCGTTTGTCGCGATAATTTTCAAAAATTTGTCATTTCTGTTTGTCGGTTGTTGTTTGGGTTTGGGTTGGGGTTGGGGTTGGCGTTGGGGTAAGTGGGCTCTGGGAGGCACCTCTCTGGGTGCCTCTGATGTCTGACCCACTAAGAAGGGAAGGGAAGGGAAGCGTAACGCGAAGCTGCCGCATACCATACATTTTTACATTATGTTAGGGTGGGGGGAGAGTGGCAGAGACACCTCTCTCTCTGGGTGCCTCTGACTCACTAAGAAGGGGAGCATACTAGCATACTGACATACAGGTTAGGGAATGGGATAGGGGTAGGGGATAGTGGGCTGTGGGAGGCACCTCTCTGGGTGCCTGTGACCCACTAAGAAGGAAAGTGTACTTGCGTATGGATCTGGGTTAGAGTTGGGGTTAGGGTAAGGGCTAGGCTTAGGGTTACAGTTAAGGTTAGGGTGGGTTAGTGGGCTGCATCTCTGGGTGCCTCTGACCCACTAAGAAGGACAGTGTACTGGCGTATGGGTTAGGGTTAGGGTTAGGGTTAGGGCTAGGGTTAGTGGGCTTTTTATGCCCTCTGGCACATCCAGAAGTCTCAGTCAAAACCTGGCCATGCGATTGGTGGAATGGGTCAAAACATTTGCATGGTCCCATCCCATGGCCAGCCCATCATTGCGCAGGTGTAAAAAAATAAAAATAAAATAAAATAAAATAAAATCAATGGAGACGTTTTATTGCAAGAAAAACCCACTGCTGCTACTATAAAAATCAGGCATTTAAAATACCTAATTTTCAAATGTTTCTGTGGTGCTTTGGTGGGTTTTTGGACCATGATTTAAAAATAAATATTGCTGTCGCCATTTTGGATCCCCACCACCACATGGCAAATGGAGACGACGAGGATGCCCCCCCAGCCTGGTACCAGCAGCCCAGAACAGGAGAGGGGGGGAAGGCCGGGGACCCCCCCGAACCCACCCCTCTCTGGTAGGTGCCCTCACTGAGGCAGGCATATTTTCGCCTGCTTTTTTGGCCGGGAATTGGGCTTTTTTTTAAAAACTTTTTTTCTGTGCTGCTTGGCATCGTGCGATCACCACAATGCCATGAACGACAACAAAAAATCAGACCCAATTTTTCTTTTTCGGTTCAGGTTTGAGCTGGAGCGGAGTAATTCTCATTACCGTTACCCGTTACGTAACGATAACGAGAACCGAAAACAGAAATGAGAATTTCACCGCTCCATGCCCATGTCTAGTCCCCACAGAATTAGACCCACAATATGTGATGCGATTTTGCCACAACTTAATTAACTCGTCTTTAACTTTTGTCAAAAATGTTTCTGTCTTGACATATTGAGACAGCCTGTTGAGAATTCTCTAATAACTGGTAAGAATTGTTCCCTTCTTACAACAACAAGACAACTAGGACTTACAAAGAGGGAGAAGGACTTCTCCCGCCCCTATATATTACATGAAATGTCTTACAGAAAAAAACACAGTACTTTGTGAAAATAGGCATATATTCACACTCAGAGAATGGAGAAAAAGATCAGGTGGATCAAAAACACAAACACCCCCTTCTTCCTGATATTACTTGTTATTTATTTATTTATTTATTTATTTATTTATTTATTTATTTATTTATTTATTTATTTATTTATTTATATGCTAATCCATGCAATAAAACAAAATATAACAGCCATTTGTGCCATCAACATTTCACATAATTGGGTAGAAAACAGGTTTGAAATTATTCATAATCTCAAACAGAAACTCAAAATCATTGCATCTTATGGCAAGAAAGAAAGATCAGATTTTTCATTAACAAGTGAGGTCAGAGTCATTATTCTGTAAAGCCCATTTCCCAACTGTCCAAACATCCTGGTCAAAGCTTTCCTCTCGGAAAAGCCAAATACAAACCATCAACCTGACTTCTTTGGAATCTGTTATGCTGAAGTCAAAAGGCCTACTGACTTTCAACATTCATTTCAATTGTGTTACATGACACTGCATGTACTGTATCTACTATAATGAAGAGATATGTATTGTCTGTGCAATTTACTCTTGTTTTCTCCAGCAGCACATTTTTTCCAACTGAGTATTTTGTGCCCAACTGTACAATAGAACCAAACCCTAAGTTAGGATGAACCAAGTATCATTCCTCATAGATTTAGACCCTAACTTTGACCCTAACTACAATTTTCATCCCAACCCCAACTCTCAAATACTGGAATTGTCATTGAGGTCAGAAAATATACCACAGCTCGCTCAATGCATTAAAAAAGTTATTGGCACACTAGAGTTAAAACTGTACCCAATAGCTTCACCAGCCACACAGCAAAACACTGTTCTCCAGCTGCCACATGGTTATTGTCACCAGTCAATCAGGTGCGGACATCTTCGGACTGAAAAATTAATGTCTGCACATGGTCCAAATAATGGGATAGATTTTATTTTCTCCCTCTGTTTTTCTTCATGTTTTATCAGCAAGTCCTCTGTTGTTAAAAACAGAACAATGCTTAATTAATACTGTAGAGGTAAAGGCTTGTTAGGAACATTCCCTGGAGTCCTGAAGGCTATTATGAGAATCTAACAACTCTCATTGCAAGACCTCGCAAGTCCTCTTATTTGTAGTAAAATGAGTATAATGCTTGCTGGCCAAAATTACACAGAAGATTGGAGACCAATAAATTCAGTAATTGCGGTCTTCATTAGTAATCAGCTGTCGGTGAAACATCTTTAGAAACTGGAGGTGGGGGAAGACAAATAAAGCTTCAATAATGCCCAGAATCTTGATGGTGATACAAGTGAATAGGTTAAACCTAGCATCTTACTATGGCAAATTGCTGCTAACTAATGAGCTGCTTGTCACATTAGTAGATGTGCCCTTGTTGTGCGATTGGGTACATCACTCATAATGCAGCTGGTATCTTGGTTAATTTGTGGCAATTCACCAGTTAGTTAAGCAATTGAACACACACACTTGTAAATAACCAATGGCTTTCTTGCCAATATGAAGGAAAGAAGGAAGCATCACTTGAGTTTAAAAGAATTAGAAATAAGGATTTGGGAAACAGTAAAAGAATATGTTTTTAATGATACCACCACTTGACCCCCTTTTGATCTTCTTCTGTTCTGTAATGAGGATAATTGGAAGAAAGTGAATATAACCTGTGTAATTTTTACTATAATATGGATCTGGCTTATAGTGAATCTCACTTATGTAATCCTTTTGATATTAACAAACTTGTTTGGTTGCAAATATTACATGTGAGTCTCTATTCTTGTCACAGATATAGTGGCACATTACCATAACAGAGAAGTAAAAGAAGGCATTTTGGAGTCTTCTTCAAAGCTAGACAAAATGGCATATATCTTAGTTAATTGTTTGAATCCACAAATCTAATTCATTTATGTTGGAAGGGGGTTGCCAGATTTCTGCCATGACCATTTTGGGAATTCCATTCATAATTCTTTGACCCCATGCCTAAGGCATTTTATTCATGAAACCTTGTGCTGAATAGCCACCGTGGGTACTTTTGCAGAGAAAGGTGGGATAGAAATATTTTAAATAAATAAATAAAATATTTGCTTGATTTTAGTTGTCTTAATAAAAGTTTCACCACCTCTACACTTGGAGTGAGTGAGTGAGCAGCTACCTGTTATGTGATTTTTGATGGATTGTTATTAGGGATGGGCACAAAATGGAAAAATGGTGTTTTGTTTAGTTCCGTTTTGTCCCGCCTGCATTTCATTTCATTTTGTTTCATACGAGGTTTTTTTTTGGGGGGGGATCATATGAAACAAAACAATAAGGAGCCCCGTGGTGCAGTGGTTAAATGCATGTACTGCAGATATAATTGTGCTCACAACCTGGGGTTCAGTCCCAGGTAGCAGGCTCATGGTTGACTTAGCCTTCCATCCTTCCAAAGTCAGTAAAATGAGTAGCCAGCTTGCTGGGGGGGCAATGTGTAGCCTGCATACTGTAATTAAACAGTAAAACTGCCAGACACAACTTGAAGTGGTATGGGATGATTTGCTTCGAAATGATTTGTTACTGTACTCACCTCCTTCTCCTCCTTTTGAGCTCCAGTGATGGCAGCAGCAGCATCTCCAGCAGCGGGCCTAGGCCGGCCTGCCGGGCCCATTTGCCAGCTGGCTGGCAGTATCTGGTAGTGGTGGCAGGGGTGCCAGACCTCAAGCTCCGGTGGTGGCAGGTGCCCTGACGGTGGAGATGGCAACAGTGGTGGTAGGCCTAGCTCTGGTGGCAGCTGCAGCAGTGGCGGTGGCAGGCCTAGGCTGGCCTGCTAGGCCCACTCACCAGCTGGCTGGTGGGCTCCAGTGGTGGGAGCAGCAGCCCTAGGCTGGTGGGCTCACCAGCTGGCTGGTGGACTCTGGTGGTGGCAGCAGTGGTGGGTTTAGGTTAGTCCACCAGGCCCACTCGCCAGATGGCTGGTGGGATCTGGCGACAGCAGCAGCGGTGGGCCTAGGCCACCCTGCTGGGCCTGCTTGCCAGCTGGCTGACACGCTCCGGTGGGGTAAGAGGCTATGGGTTCAGAGGCTGTGGCATCAGCTGCAGAGGAAGAGGAGGAGGGACACAACCAAGCAGGTAAGGGACCCATCTTACAGACAAACAAAATGAATGATTTTAATGAAAAAAAAAAACACTGTTTTGTTTCATCTGTAACAAAATGCTGCTTCTTCATTTTGTTTTGTTTCGTTATGTAATCAACCGATGAATCAACACTTCGTTTTTCATTTTGTGCCTATTCCTAATTGTTATATATTACTGCATGGACTGAATTTGTAGTACTAGTATTTTTTCATTTTTGGTTTTCCAACTCGCAGAATGGTGCGTTTTTTCTTTCTATTTGTTCGTTTATTATACTTAGCTTTTAATAGTCCCTTGTTGATGATATGATGTGTCTTTGCAGTCAGTTGTTCTTGGCTTTGAATATTGTCTTTAATGTTTCTTGGAGACTCTTGTATACTCACTGTCTCCCATGCTGTATATTGTCCTTCAGTGTTGTAAGCTGGTTTGGGTCCTTTCCAAGGAAATATGCAGAACAAAATTATTTTTAAATTATTTTAAATAAATAAATAAATAACTCCAATTTGTGCCAAAATCCCTCAGTGGCAATATCTTGGGATCGAAAATGTGCTTCCTTAATATGGTTTCTTGATCTTCCTAAGCCTTTTGGTACAGCTAGATGTTTCTCTTCTCAGTGATAACAAATTTAAAGCACCAATGGCTGCTGCGGATTATTACATAAATAATGAGCATTCTATTTCTTCATGTACTATTGAAGAGGCAATGAGTAAAGATATACTTGGGGGGGGGGGAGATTACAGCATGTGGTTCTTAAAAGAAGAAACCTAAAATGCAGCAAGAGGCAAATCGGGAAAAATACAATTAACATTTCATTAAGTCTATTTTCAGTGCATCCTTCTTCAGAACTTTACCATAAACTGAAATTTACTAAATATTGTCTGAGCAATTTATTTTCATCTAGAGCAGGATTCATATAGCAGGGATAATAGGAGAATGGAGAGAGGCCTGGATGAATATTAACAAATAAATTAAAGCAACATAAAAATCAAAATTACACTCCACTGATGTACGCCACACAGAGTAGTGCTGTGTTTAAACCAAAGCATATCAGATGTGAATTTGAAAAGTTTTACTGAACATTATGTTAAAAAGAAACATACCCTAAAGTACAATGTTTAAATCGTTTTTTCTGGGGCTCAACTTTGCCACAGCTGGATGCATAATATAAGGAATTTTTGCTGCTCCCATAAGAATGAAAGAGATTAAAAGAACTGTAGAAACTATGAAAAATGTGAGGGCCTGGTAAGACAGTTTATATATAATAAGAACCCCTAGAGAGGGTACATCATCATATTGACTGGGTTTACACCCCTGACTTAAATAAAGGTCAGTCAATTCCAATTTTGCGGTTATGAACAGAGTGTACAGTACACACTCACACTCACATATTCACAAATATAGGTGCCATTTTAGTGCACTGAAGTGAATGGATGAAAATAATTCACATTATGGGTATTAGAGATGGGCACGAATTGAACAATTTTTCATTTCCATTTTTGTTTTTCATTTCGTTGTGCAACAAAACGACAAACGAATTTTATCTCCAAAATGAAATAAAATGAACAGAAACACTGGAAATTTTGTCGTGCGTTTCGTTTCCATTACTGCAATACAGTGAACTGCTTTAAATGCTAAAAAAAAATGGTAACGAAACGGTAACAAACAAATGAAAATGAAAACAATTTTTTTGCAAAAATTCACGAAAACCGGAAACGAACCAAAACGGACCCTCCAAACAACAAACAACAAACGAAATGTCATTTTTTTATTCGTGCCCATCTCTAATGGGTATATCAAAATTGCCAGCTTGTCTGTTGGTGGTAAATTTAAAGAGGGCATTTTAATGATTTTTTTAAATTACAAGGAACACAAGTTAGTAGAGGTTTCACAGGAGCTTCCTATTATGTGGTTGTAGCATTAATTCTTTTTAATTAAAATTCTTTTAATTTTTTTCTACAGCCAAAAATGATCCTTCTAGCTTCTCTGCTGGAAAAAGAACATAATGTGATGAATGTGATGCCACCAATGAGTATGGGTTAAACTTTTTTTGCCATCAATTAGAAATCATGCATCACTGCTCTACCCTGGATTCTGTTTCTTGGAATATTGTGATAGGGTGAGATAATATAGAATCATAGAATCATAGAATCATAGAGTTGGAAGAGACCTCAATGGCCACCCAGTCCAACCCCCTGCCATGCAGGAACCCCCATCACAGTACTCCTGACAGATGGCCAACCAGCCTCTGCTTAAAAACCTCCAAGGAAGGAGACTCCACCACCCTTCGTGGTAGCATATTCTACTGTTGAACAGCTCTCACCATCAGGAAGTTTTTCCTTATGTTCAAATGGAATTTCTTTTCTGGTACTGTGGTTTGAAACCATTGTTCTGAGTCCTAGTCTCTAAAGCCACGGAAAACAAACCTGTCCCTTCTTCCATATGAAATCCTTTGAAATATTTAAACATGGCTATCATATCCCCTCTCAACCTTCTTTTTGTAAGGCTAAACATTCCCAGCTGCCTAACCCACTCCTCGTAAAACATTTCTTCCAGACCTTTAACCATGCTGGTTGCCCTCCACTGGACCCATTTGAGGTTGTCAACATCCTTTTCAAATTGAGGCGCACAGAACTGGACACAGTACTCCAGCTGGGGTCTGACCAGAGCAGAGCAGAGTGGTACTACAGTGACCCCCCGCCATTTTGTGGTTCCGGTATTGCAGTCCCACTACATCTCGGGACCACAGTACTGGAACCGTGGGGGCGGGGGCAGTCAGGTTGCTCCGTGCCACCCCCCGCACCTCCAAGAAGCCTCCTGGGGTGCGTGGGAGGGTGATGGGGGTCCGGTCGCTCCACGCTGCCTCCCACGCACCCCCGAGAAGCCTCCCAGGTGCGTGGATGGGCGGCGGTGGGCAATCCAGTCACTCCGTGCGGCCCTCCCACGCACCCCAGAGAAGCCTCGGGGCCATGGGGGTGGATGGCGGTGGGCGATCCGGTCACTCCGCGCGGCCCTCCCACGCACCCCAAGAACTGTGGGGGGCGGGGGGCAGTCAGGTTGCTCCGTGCCACCCCCACACCTCCAAGAAGCCTCCGGGGTGCGTGGGTGGGCGGCAGTGGGCAATCCAGTCACTCCGTGCGGCCCTCCCACACACCCCAGAGAAGCCTCGGGGCCATGGGGGTGGATGGCGGTGGGCGATCCGGTCACTCCGCGCGGCCCTCCCACGCACCCCCGAGAAGCATCGGGGCTGCGTGGGTGGGCAGCGGTGGGTGATCCAGTCACTTCGTGCGGCCCTCGAACGCACCTCCAAGAAGCCTCGGGGCCATGCAGGCGGGTGGCGGTGGCGGGAGGTAAGATCTGCCTGCCATCGCTGGCACGCCACGCAATCGCACCCCCACCCCCACCCCCACCCCACATGCTTCCACATATCACGGATTTTCATGCATCGTGGGTGGGGTGGGTCCCTAACCCCCACGATCGGCAGGGGGTTACTGTCTCACTTCTCTTGATCTACTAGCCCCTATGCTTCTGATGATGCAACCAAGAATATCATTGACTTTCTTGGCCACTGCATGTTCATGTTTGAATCATGTTCAATTTGTGATCCACCCAGAATCCTCTAGCCATGAATTGTACTGTGGTGCAACAAATAAAAGTAACTTCCTCATGCTTTCTAAATTTAGAGTTGATTTATGTATCAGCAAACACTGCAAATCCAGCAGTCGCTATGAAGCAGTCATTCCTAAGAAATTTTAGATTATGTCACATAATTAGGGATGGGATTTTTTTCATTTATTGCACTTCAGATCTTATAATTCTCTGTTCTGGGGCTTCTACTTGAGAGAGATATACTTTATGCACACCTAAATGTGGTCCCCTGGAAGAAATGCCTCAGCTAGAAGGCTTTCAGGCTTACCTGGGCCTAACATTGCTTAGCTTTCTGTTGTGAAAGTAAGCTCCCAGGTAGCAAAGGGAAGAGGAAGCTTGGTTGGAGGTAGGCTTAGTTGAGCCTCAGAATCTTCTCATTGAGACTTTTCTTCCAGGTGAGCCACATTCAGGTGTCTGTAATGTATCCATCAGCGAGAATTCCTAGAATGAACAATTATGGTGTTTGTAACCCAAGCAATCAAAAAAATCCCATTCCTACTCATGATCTCGTTGGTTCTTCTTCATCTCTTATGAAGTTTAACCTAAGTGACCTACTTTTAAAAATGAGTCTTTTCTGGGTGTTCCTGCATGCACCATGCTTTGCTATTTGAACTGCATGATCACTTGAGGAGCATCTGCCATAAATGCATATAGACACATGGAAACAAGTGTTCATTACAATTGTCAGTATACAATCTTGCAGTTTTGGTTTCATATGTGCACATGCTAAAAACTAGCAGTTACTGCTATATTCTAGCAATTGATATGAAACTGAGACCTCTTCTTTTTTGAAGCAATTTAGTACAGTATTTCCCAAGTTTTACCATGAAACATCATAAGCAATGTGATATGCTTTAGACATTCATCAAATTATGATTTTAAACATTAATTTTTACCCAGAAATGGTGGGATGACAGTTACCTTTAGCCCCAAAGTATGAGATTCTCTGATTGTCTTAATTTCTTCCAAATGTTATGATTATAAAATTAATCATGTGTTGTCAAGTCAATGTTGACTTGTAGTGATCCTTTTTCAGGTGGAGAACACTCGGAAATGTTTTGCCATTCCTTTCTCCTGGGGTGCCCTGGGGCTGTGCAGCTTACCCAAGCCCACATAGGCTGCCTGTATTCATAGTGGAGGCACAGTGGCGAATCAAACACCCAGCTTCTAGCTCTGCAGCCAGAGACCGATGCCACTGAGCTAATGACCAAAAAATGGCAACATTCACCTGAAGCTTGTTGACTATCCCTTGTGTCCTTGCTTTGGTAGAAGATTATCCCCAGTCCCCAAACATTCAGAAATACCTAACTGATTTACAGGATTGACTATGTTGAAGGGACTAAATCCCCGTTGTGCTTCTGAGAAACCTCAACAGGAGCTGGGAATGGTGCTCTTGCCTCCCTATATCCATCCTACAGAGTTCAGACCAACTCACTTTGCCATATATAGCACAAAGCAGAAGAGAAACCAGTAGACTTCAAGCACCTTTAAAACTAACTTTTTCCCCATCATCTTTCATGTGTCCAAGCACCCTTCTTCAGACCAATGCAACAGCTTTGTCTGAAGAAGGGTGCTGGGACATACAAAATCTAATGATTTTTTTTAAAAAAAAATAGTCTTAAGGGTGCACCAAGACTTCTCATTTCTCTTTTGCTACAACCGGCTAATATAGCTACTAGCCAGAGCTCCTTGAGCAATGTGTGTGTGTGTGTGTGTGTGTGTGTGTGTGTGTGTGTGTGTGTGTGTGTGTGTGTGTGTGTGTGTGTGTGTGTGTGTGTGTGTGTGTGTGTGTGTGTGTGTGTGTGTAGTTCTACCAGATGAGCCTAGGGATCACTGTAATACAAACTGTTCGTCCAGCACATACAGGCAGTAATTACCAATTTCTACTGTCAATATTATGCCTGCTGAATTAAGCATGATCAAGGAAGTTCTGGGACTCTCCATGCAGGCTGGCTCAGAAAGAACTCCTAATTTGTAATGCAAGTCCGAAGCAACTTGACAGTATATGACAACAAGAAACAGTCTCTTTATACCAGTGGTTCCCAACCTAGGGGTTGGGACCCCTTTGGGGGTCCAACGACCATTTCACAGGGGTTGCCATGAGCCAGTGAAGAAAAAGGCACAAATGGCTTGTGTCTAGAGGAAGGAGGAGGAAGGGGGGGAAGAGTGAGTTAACAGCTTGATTGGTTGGAAGGGATGTCAGTTAGTGGCATCGGAGGCTGTCATTGGCTGAGGGTGCCTGTAGAGGGAAGATCTCTATGGCACCTGCGGCAGTGGCCTGCCAAAGGGAGCTTGGGGCCTCTTCCAAGCAGGGCAAGGGGTCACCACAACATGAAGGACTATATTAAAGGGTCACGACATTAGGAAGTTTGGGAACCACTGCTTTATACTATGGTGTGTAGCTCTGCCAAACTGAGCAATAAATCATGATCCCAGGCTATCAAGAAGAGATTGACGATCCAAACTGAGATGGCTGACACAAACAATAAACAAATATATGCTTATTTTCTATACATTTAGATGTTGCAGCTATTATCCCAAATATTTGTTTGTTAGTTTTCTATTTCAGATCCATCAGACTTCCCTGTATTTGCCTTCTTTCCCCCACTGTAGCTCCTCCAACACCACATACAGTAGCTAAACTATGTGACTGGCAACCCAAGGGCATATTGATAGCCAGAGGTGTGATGTGGAAATCTTTTTAAAAGGGCTAGGCAGTTAAATGGTCAAAAAGACTACCAATAGGGACTAAGTCATGGTGTCCATTGGTTATCTCCAGTATCAAAACTATTAAGGAACAGGATCCACATTGTTGCCTTTCGCAGCAAAAGCAACAAGAAATCTTACGGCTGTACTAAGTAAGCTTCTGGACCTATTCACATTTGCTGTATTTGGGCTCTAAGTACAGTCTGTACTTACCAACCAGTGGTGTAGTGGTAAATGTGGAAGTCCAGGTGCTCATCATGATAGTCTTTAGAGGCAGACAGACTATTCCCTGTACCCCACCCCTGCTCTATCAAAAAACTGCAAAACTGTAGACAGGTAGGTGTCCATCCCAACAAGGCAGGAGCAGGTCTTCTCTAGAAGTAATAGCTCTTAACTGCCAATTCAAATCCAAATCTTTGAATGCTTTGCATTACAAAAGAGATAAGTCAAACATATACACCATTCCTTGGAAAATCAGTTTCTCCCCCACTGCTTTGTCAAGTGCAACTGTATTTAGAGAGATCAAGGATGCTTAAGAGTGGTGGGTGGTTATGTCATAGCTCCTGCCACTGACAAATTCCCAGGGCTTTCTCCCTGCAAGCCCTGGCTCCAGTATGCCCCTACGCTAGCCTATTCTATGATGCCTTTAAAATAGAACAGTGAATTAGACATGGGCACGGAGCAGCAAAAATCTCATTTCCATTTTCGGTTCTCGTTATCGTTACGTAACGGGTAACAGTAACGAGAATTACTCCGCTCCAGCTTGAACCCGAACTGAAAAAGAAAAGTTGGGTCTGATTTTTTGCGGCGATCGTGTGATGCCAAGCAGCACAGAAAAAAAGTAAAATAAATTAAAAAAACCCGATTCCCGGCCAAAAAAGCAGGCAAAAATATGCCTGCCTCAGTGAGGGCACCTACCAGAGAGGGGTGGTTTCTGGGAGGGTCCCCGGCCTTCCCCCCCTCTCCTGTCCTGGGCTGCTGGTACCAGGCTGGGGGGGCATCCTCATCGTCTCCATTTGCCATGCGGTGGGGGGGGTCCAAAGTGGCGACTGCAATATTTATTTTTAAATCATGGTCCAAAAACCCACCAAAGCAACACAGAAACATTTGAATATTAGGTATTTTAAATGCCTGATTTTTTATAGTAGCAGTAGTGGGTTTTTCTTGCAATAAAATGTCTCCATTGATTTTATTTTATTTTATTTTTATTTTTATTTTTTTACACCTGCGCAATGATGGGCTGGCCATGGGATGGGACCATGCAAATTTTTGGACCCATTCCACCAATCGCATGGCCAGGTTTTGACTGAGACTTCTGGATGTGCCAGAGGTCATAAAAAGCCCACTAATCCTAATCCTAACCCTAACCCCAACCCTAACCCATACGCCAGTACACTGTCCTTCTTTTTTTTTTTTGAATTTAAGTAATTTTATTGGGTTTTTTGGAGGGGACGAAGGGGGGAGGGGGTGGGGGAGGGGTGGGAATACACTATAAAAATTACATTAAGTACATCAAGCCAAAAATAACGGTTTAACATATTAACAAATCACCAAATAATATCACAATACTAATAAGTTTGTTTCTTCTTGCCATCTTTTCCGGGAAATCTCATCGTAGTCTCCCTTTAGAAAGCCGGAGAGTCTGCCGATTTCAATGCGTTCTCTTATCTTTTCGTGGAAGTTTCTCTCTGTTGGCACTTCTGGTTGTTTCCAAAATTTCGCATACAATATCCTTGCTGCAACTATTACATGATGAAGTACATATTTCTGGTCATATGAGATATTAATATCTACTATATTTAATAGAAAAAATTCTGGTCTAAGCTCTAACTTAATCTTCAAATATCTTTCTAAAAATAATTTTACCATTATCCAATATGCCTTTGCCACTTTACATGTCCACCACATATGGTAAAAGGTACCACTGTCATGTTTACATTTCCAACACTTGGGTGAGCAATTATACATCTTAGATAAACGGTGGGGGGGGGGAAATGCCATCTATAAAACATCTTGTAACAATTTTCCTTAAAGGCTATAGATTTAAAGAGTTTAACAGTATTCCACAAAGAGTCCCATTTGTTTAAATGAATAAAATAACCAAAATTTTCTGCCCATCTTATCATAGTATCTTTGACCAATGTATCAATCATTTTTTCATTTAACAAAATACTATAGAATTTACTGAGAAGCTTTGAATTGCCAGAAGATAGTATTTTGTCAAGTGGAGTGTCATTTGTCATAAATCCCCCCCTCTTTAGTGAGATTTTTAAAGTGTGAGTATATTTGTTGGTACTTCCACCAGTCTAACTTGTAACCTTCTGATACTAATTTTTCTAGTGACTTCAAGGAGAAATCAGCATTCAGAAGTTGTCTGTAGGTTAGAGATTTAAGGCTTGCACTTGTATGGGGACTGGTAATCGCTCCTAGTGGAGATAGCCACGTTGGTGCTTTAGGGTAGAACTGTTTTCTTATGGATAGCCATATTTTAACTAAGGCATTCCTTATCCAATGCTTTTTGAAAAGGGTAGGTATATTACTCTTATACCATACGTAATGATGCCAACCCCTGTCCAAATCGTGACTCTCAAGCTGCAGAATTCTATTATTTGTCATCAAAATCCAGTCTTTGATCCAAGTCATAGCAGCAGCCTTATAGTACAGCGCCAAGTTGGGCAGGGCAAAACCACCAGTTTTGGTTCTGTCCTGTAGATAGACATTTCTAATCCTTGCTTTTTTCTTTTGCCATATAAACACAGTACACTGTCCTTCTTAGTGGGTCAGAGGCACCCAGAGGTGCAGCCCACTAACCCACCCTAACCTTAACCGTAACCCTAAGCCTAGCCCTTACCCTAACCCCAACCCTAACCCAGATCCGTATGCAAGTACGCTTCCCTTCTTATTGGGTCACAGAGGCACCCAGAGAGGTGCCTCCCAGCCAGAGCCCACTACTCCTACCCCTAACCTGTACACCAGTACGCCAGTATGCTTTCCTTCTTAGTGAGTCAGAGGCACCCAGAGAGGTGCCTCTGCCACTTACCCCCCAACCCTAACATAATGTAAAAATGTATGGTACGCGGCGGCAATGTGAAATGCTTCCCTTCCCTTCCCTTCTTAGTGGGTCAGACGTCAGAGGCATCCAGAGAGGTGCCTCCAAGAGCCCACTTACCCCAAGCCCAAGCCCAAGCCCAAGCCCAACACAAACGACAAACGACAAATGGAAACAACAAATTTTTGAAAATTTCCTCGACAAACGGAAACGACCCGAAACAGACCGTCCCGACAAACGACAACACGAAACGTCATTTTTCCTGGTCGTGCCCATCTCTACAGTGAATAGAATCTTGTACATCTGATAGAAAGTGTTCTGATCATATATCATTATAATTATGGTCCTCAGGCACCACAAGGCCATTTATTTATTTTTTTTAAAGTGCACTGAGAGAGTTACTTGTTCCCATGTAAGGTCTAGTAGCATAGCTGAATGTAACCAGAACAATTGTAATCATGAATTAGAAATACAGGTGAAAAGGAAAAGGGGTGCAATAGCCTCCCAGTTGGAATTTCAGAACAAATCTATGACAGAGCCATCTTTGAGCCACAAAAAATGCTATTCGGTTTGAAACATTCATATTTGATCCTTTCCCACTACATCTGACTATCCTGTGCTGCCTTTAAAATCTCTTCATCCACCAAATTATTTTTTTAGCCTGGAACCATAAACTTCCAGGACTGCCATTTAAACCACATGAAGAAGAATCAATTGCTACAACTATATACATTTTAATGACACACTCCACAAAGCATGATAGACCTTTCAAACTATACCAAGGCTATAAAAATGAGGCACTTTTCATAATGTGTCACATTATGCCTACAAAACATTATTTAAACAGATTGCTTGGGAAGGAATCCCATATTTATTATGTGATTAGTTAGCATAGATTTGCAAAGCGAATTGAGTAGGCATGGCAAAAATTACTACTTTACTGAAAATAATGTAAACTTAAGATGTCTCCTCCTAAGTACTGAGTTGTATATGGCTCAACAATATTCTGGAAATGCTGATTAATTTTCTTCATCTATTTATAGATTCAGAACTGGGAATAAATATGTTTAATCTTAATGAATGCACATGTAAAATACATACAATTTTAGTTCTCCCCCTCCCCCAATACAGATAATTACATATGCAGGATACTTTCAGTTATTAAAGAAGCCCTGAAATTTTGTTTTAGTTTTGTGAAAACACTAATGGGGCTCAAAGCCCAAGCATGGAAAAACCCTCTGGCAAAGATTGGCCTGTGCCTGAATGTGACAAGGATAGAATATCTGATGACAATCCAAATCAATGGTATTGGCCTACCAAGAACTGAGGAGTTCAAACACCTTGGTTCCATGATCACAACCAAGGGAAGTCTTCACTGTGAAGTCACATCAAGGCTCAAAAGTACTTGGCTAAAATGGCGTACGACATCAAAAGTCATGTGCGAAAAAAGATCAGCGACCCTTTAAAGTCAAAGATCTATTTCACCATTGTACAACCTGTCTCGCTCTATGGCACAGAATGCTTGCCAGTGACTAAGGAAGTTGGACATTGCCTTGGTGTAATGGAGACAAAGATGCTGCAGCTGACCTCCCGCCTCACATGAAACAATCATGTGCGCAATGATGACATTCACTCTAAATACAGCATTGCACCAATCACCTAAGATGCATGAAACCCAACTATGTTGGTACAGACATGTCTTGTGTGCTGATGAGGAAAGTCTGGCCGAAATGGGTTTCACTCCGGAGGTCAACAGATCCTGATTTGTCAGAACTTGGATGAACCACCTTGAGAATGGCATGAAGTTGTCCCGGGTTCACCTGGAACTAGCCCATAGCTGTCCCAAATGGATGCCCAAAACAAGAATAGCAGACCCCACCACCAAGTGGGACAAACACTAAGAAAAAGAAGAAGAAAAGAAGACTAGTGTGACTCCATATGCAATATCTTGTATCCTACCTGCACATAATCGGATGACAGAGCAAGAGTAATCTGTTTATTCCTTTCTGCCTTTTGATTCAGGGTCTGCATTAGCTGGAGCTAGGAACTATATTTAAACCTTTAATTTTCTTTATTTGGCACTTTCAAGTGTCATCTGTCCTCTGAGGAGTTGACACCATGATATGAAATGGGAAAGCAGAGCCAAAGCCTCCAGGGGTGAAAACAGTGAGATATTCTGATTAAGAGAAATAAAAGCGTAATTGGCTACATTCTTAGGTTCCTCTGTTTCTCTCTGAGATTATCTGAAATCCAGGATGGGGGAAGCCCTTACGTTAAATTCACAGCAGAAATGAAAGCCATCTCCAGAAATGCAATGGGGTGATGATGTGAAGCTTGAAGCTTCAGACTCTCCAGAAGAAACTGATCTTGTTTTCCTTCTCGAAGCAGAAAACCATCTGTCTAACTCCCCCAAAAGAAAAGAAAGCTTGTGCGAAATCTTGAAGGTTTTTCACAAGTTTCATTGTCATTTTTTTCTCTAGAAGAAATGCTGTACTGTTTGGGGTTATTACAATTCCTGCATAGAATGGCATCTTTCCTGAGCATGGGGTCACTGCATCCAAGCTGCATAGGATTCCAGAAACTTCAGTACATAATGGCAGGAATCTTTCCTGCATAGGGTTCATTAATAGGGGCAAAAGTTAATTTAGCTCATTTTTGACAGGAATTAATAAAAACACCCTATTTGCTCATATGTCGTGTGAAAAATAGAACAGATGGAGTCATTCATCCATCCCTAATGGTTGAGTGGCGCAATGCTTATTTTATTTGTCATTTTTGTGTGTGTGTTTTATACAGTATTTATATATTATTGTATTTTTGTTAGGTTTTGGTTGTTTATGATCATTGGAGTTTGTTTTTATTTGGGTAGTCACTCTTGGGTGACGTCTGTACACTGCCCAGAGTTCTCTATTGGAAAGTCGGGCAGTTAATAAGTGTAAGAAATAAATAAAAAATAAATAATCCTGATAGGATGGGTCTTGATGGATTTGTCTTTCTCTCTTACATAAGAACATATAAGAAGAGCCATGCTGGATCAGGCCAAAGGCCCATCTAGTCCAGTTTCCTGTATCTCACAGTGGCCCCACCAGATGCGTTTGGGAGCTCATGAGACTAGATATCTGTCTCCTGATACCACTCCCCGCATCTGGCCCTTGAAGTACCCTGGTTTTAAGCCTGGAGATTACACATCTCCATCATGGTTTGTAACCTGTGATGGACTTTTCCTCCAGGAATCTGTCCAATCCCCTTTTGAAGGCATCCAAGCCAGATGCCATGACCACATCCTGTGGCAGGGAGTTCGATAGACTAACAGCGCGCTGGGTGAAAAAATATTTTCTTTTGTCTGTTCTTAGTCTCCCAGCCCTCAATTTGAGTGTATGTCCCCTAGTTCTGGTATTTTGTGAGAGGGAGAAGAGCTTCCCTCTATCCACTCTACTCATGCTCTGCATTATTTTGTACATCTCAATCATATCCCCCCTCAGGCGCCTTTTTTTCAGACTAAAGAGCCCCAAATGTTTTAGTCTTTCCTCATAAGGGAGGTGCCCCAGCCCAGTAATCATTTTAGTCGCTCTCTTCTGCACCTTTTCCAGTTCCACTATGTCTTTCTTAAGATGCGGTGACCAGAATTGTACACAATACTCCAGGTGCAGCCTTAGTATTGTTTTGTATAATGGCATTATAATGTTGGCTGTTTTATTTTCAATCCCCTTTTTGATAATCCCTAGCATGGAATTGGCCTTCTTCACCACTGCCACACATTGGGTGGACACCTTCATTGAGCTGTCTACCAACACACCAAGATCTCTTTCCTGATCTGTCACGGATAACTCAGAGCCCATGAGTTGATAGATAAAGTTTTGATTTTTTTGCCCAATATGCATTACTTTACATTTGGCTACATTAAAACGCATTTGCCATTTCGTAGCCCATTCCCCCAGTTTGGAGAGATCCTTCTGGAGCTCTTCACAATCTTCTCTGGTTTTTACCACACGAAAAAGTTTTGTGTAATCTGCAAACTTGGCCACCTCACTGCTTATCCCTGTCTCCAGGTCATTTATGAACAGATTGAAAAGCACCGGTCCCAGGACAGATCCCTGGGGCACACCGCTTTTCACCTCTCTCCATTGTGAAAATTTCCCATTGACACCTACTCTTTGTTTCCTGGATCTCAACCAGTTCTCAATCCATAAGAGGATCTGCCCTCTTATCCCCTGACTGTGCAATTTTCTCAGCAGCCTCTGGTGAGGGACTGTGTCAAAAGCCTTTTGAAAATCCAGATAGACTATATCCACTGGCTCACTCAAATCTACATGCCTGTTGACCTTTTCAAAAAATTCTAAAAGATTTGTCAGACAAGACTTACCCTTGCAGAAGCCATGCTGATTTTCTCTCAGCAAGGTTTGTTCTTCTATGTGTTTTAAGATTTTCTCTTGGATGAGGCTTTCCACCATCTTCCCTGGGACAGATGTAAGACTAACTGGCCTGTAGTTTCCCGGGTCCCCCCTCCTTCCTTTTTTAAAAATTGGTGTGACATCTGCTATCCTCCAGTCCCCCGGCACTGTGGCCGTTTTAAGAGACAAGTTGCATATTACTGTTAAGAGATCTGCAATTTCATTTCTCAGTTCCCTAATAACCCTTGGGTGGATGCCATCTTCTCCCTTGCTTGGTTGTTCTGTCAGTGATTAAAATAAGTAAAGCAGTGACACTCATCTCTCTCACAGCCATTCCAGACCACTACATTTTACATTAAGCTCAACAGGCACAATCCTCTTTAATTCTCTCCCCTCCACACTAACAGCCCGTGCCCAGAATCATTTTTCCTGGTGCTTGTATAATTCCTCTTGTACATGTGTAAGGTATGTTGCATCCATCAGGGCACTCTCTGGGTCATGCAACTGCACAAAGTAACTAAACAGCAAAAAAATGTGAACGAATCTGTTGAGATGTCACACATGAGAAGTTGCATTTTCCCTGGTTACCATAATTTGCTGCTGGCAGCCACACAGGAGTCAGCAGACAAGAGAGGAGGAAATCAGCCTTGTTTGCAGCGAGAGATGGGCACAGAATGCCAAAATTGCATTTTGTTTCATTTTTTGTTTTGTCTTCTTTACTTCATTTCATTATTCATTTTGTTTCATTTTTGATGTTTTTTAAAACATTTTTTACAGCTGACCAGCTGGCTCATCGCCCGGTCAGTGCTTCCCCCCCATCACCAACCAGCTGTCCCACGGGCTGGGTTGACGCTTTTTAAAAAACCTACTAGTGCCAACCAGCTGGCCTGTGGGCCAGGTCGGCACTTCCCCCCCCCAGCACCGACCAGCTGGCCTGTGGGCCAGGTTGGTGCTTTTTTTTTTTCCTAGTGCCAGTCTATCTTCCACTTATCAGACTGTGATTTCAACAATGCCTAGACAAATCAAAAATATTTCACGCCTTCACCACTAAGGCCATAACTAATGACCCATACTTTATGGGTTTCAGCACTTAGGCCGGTGCCCACCTAATTGCCTATTGAGACTGTTGTCTACCTAACAAGCCTATTCAGGCCATTGTTCATCTTATGAGCCTCTTTCAGACCAGGGTGACAAGAGGTCAAAGCAGACTATAAAATGGAGGACTCGCAACTGGCTTTTTAAAAGACTGATGAAGCTGTTTGGATGATAGCAAAACATTTCAATCTCTCAAGAAAAAGAAGTCCAGTTGCCATGACTCAACTTCCAGACATCCATCTACTGCTTTCTTTACTGCACAAATCCTTGGCAGCCAAAGAGATCAATAGCAAACAAACAACTACTTCTAACAGACTAAAGAGAGGGAAAAGAAGACCAAGCAGAGAGTCAGGGTTCTTTTTGAAATCATAAGCTAGAAGGAAGACTGATGGGTGCCAGACTGACAGACAATCACCTTAGCCCAGAAAAATCTATCCCAGTCACACAAATTTCAGATTGCATGTGAGACTGTTGACAAAACTCCAGCATTAGCATCCTCTGTGCTTGGCACGGAGATGATGGGTATCTCACAGTATTCAATAAAAGCATTAGGAAGAGATGGATTGGAAGTGGACATAGGATTGATATGTTGCTCAAATAGGGCAGGCCTTACAAAAAGTCTTAGAAGTACTGTTTTTACTGAACGGTGAAGACTTACAAATATGGAAAAATAGATACAGGAGGAAGAAGTATAAATTTCAAGTAGCACTGAAAAGAAAATATAGGCTTTAATTCTGTTAAGCCAGGGGTACCCAAACGTTTTGTAAGGAGGGCCAGATTTGGTGGCTGAGAATGCATCAGGGGCCAGTTGCTCCCTGACCCTGCCACCTCACTGCAAGCCCCACCCACTGACCCATAAGCCCCACCCACTGACCCCTTACAACCCCACCCGCAGGGAGGAAGGCAGGCGCCAGCTTCACAAGGTTGCCGGTGATGCTGGTGGCAGCAGCCCACCCCCCGTGCACACACCCAGCCCCACAAGCTTCCCGGTGGTGCTGCTGGTGGTGGCCCACCCCCTTGCCCGCCCACCCAGCCCCACAAGCTTCTGCTCACCAGCCGGCTGGCCCGCCCAGCCCCTCAAGCTTCCTGGTGGTGTCAGTGTTGGCAGAAGATTTTTTAAAAATGGGGTGAAGGATGGGGAGGGAGGGGCGGGCCAGCCAGCCGCAGGCCACTCAGAATGGCCTGAAGGGACTGATTTGGCCCCCGGGCCGGACTTTGGGCAGGCCTGTGTTAAGCAGTGACACAAATGGCATAACTTTCAGAGCTGAATTGCTTTAACTTAAAAATATCCAGAAATATAACCTGTTGCATGCTAAGTCCTACAACTCAACATGCAACATATTAGATTTCTTAACTTGGGCTGATCCATTTCCAAAAGTTATGCCATTTGCGTCCCTGCATGACTGGATTTCAGCCATAGCATTTTGCAGGGCCAAGGGAGAAGATGCCACTGATCAAAACTCAAGTTCCTATGTTACAGAAATACAGAGGTACCCTGACTTACGACCACCCCGACAACCGAGAATCCCAACTTACAAGTGGGCTTCGGTTGTCTGCCCCCCCCCAGCTGCCTTACAAGCAACATGGGGTTTCCCCCGAGTAATTATGGTGCCTGGGGGGGAGGGGTCGGTCATTTAAAAGGTCTTTGAGCAACCGACCCAAGTGCTTGGGTTGGTGGTTCAAAGACCTTTGAAACAGTGCACGCTTTTTCCCCGGTGAAGGAAAAGCGGACGCTGTTGCAAAGGTCTTTCAGGCACTGATGGAAGCTGCCTCCATTTAAAGAGGCAGCTTCCATCAGTGCCTCAAATGCCTTTTTTTAAAAAGGGCTAAAATAACTCCATTTTTCCCCACTCCCACCATTGGGCACGTAGAGGGAGAAGTGGTGGTTTTTCATTTTTTCCTCCTCTTCCGATGCAAACGGTGATGGCAGTTATTAGCACTTGCATTGGAAGAAGAAAAAAATGGGGGGAGCCACTTCTCCCTCTAAGCTTCTGATTTGGCGGGGGAGAGAAGCGACATTTTTTTAAAATGCCCTAAAGCAACCGACCCAAGCACTTGGCTTGGTTGCTTAAAGACATTTTAAATGGCCCATGGCGCCCCCCTCCGATTGGGGAGAGGGAAAGCCAAGGGTCATCTAGAGCACTTTCCCATAGGAATGCATTGAAATCTGTTCCTCTGGAATGGATTAATTACTTTTCAATGCATTCCTATGGGAAACCGATCCCGACTTACGAGATTATCGACGTACGAGCGTTCTCTCAGAACACATTAATCTCATAAATCAGGGTTCCACTGTATATTTGCTATTCATATATTTTGTGTAATAGTCATCCTAAGAAGTAGAATGTGTGATGTGTTAAGGCTTCCTCTTTAGAAGGCAACAATTTTTAAAGATAATTTAAATTTCAGCTAATCAAAGGGCAGTGCCCTGGTTACAGAAGGACCTGGAACAATTCATACCACTCAGCTTCCACAGATTTGTCCAGTGTTTTTCTCAATATGTACACTAGCTCACATATGCTAGAGAATAAAACATGTCCCCAAATAGTTAGATTTACTGAAAGGGAAAGGGCTTGAATATTTTCGTTAATCATGCAAGGAATTTTTTTTTGGAAAAAAAGTCTGCAATAATGAACCACTGGATTGTACTAAAACTGGGGGGAAATGAAAGGTGGAAATGATCTTCAATGAAGAGTATTTTCCACTGGGGACTCCACTGGCATTCAGTTGTCTCATTTAATTATCACTTCCCTGATTCAACCATTATTCATGAACTTTGCCTTGTTCTTAAAGAGCTCAGAGCTCTGCTTGCCAATGTTATGGCATATTATGAAGTGTAATTTCTGCGGTGGGTGGAAGGGAAAGAGCTTGGAGAAAAGAGAGCCTCACTTTTCCTCGCTGGTGTGCATTTTCTTTGAACTCATCATTCTCTGGAAGGATGCGAAAATAAATAAATAAATCTTTTGCTTATCAGCCAAAATCCCTGCCCGCTCCTCCCAAATTTTAATACAACGTGCAGTGTTTCCTTGGCATCAAACTCTCTTGCATTATTTAAATAAAGTACAAGCAGACAAAATATGTGAAACACTGAGGCGGGTGGATGATTTGCATAGGGATTCACAGCAGGTTCCATTTCATTGCATTCTGTTCTAGAACAAAATGGGAAGAAATGTACCAGGAATAAATAAATGCATATATCTGTCTCAAGGTTGCCATCAGAACATGGTCAAGAAATGTTGAGGATGGATTGGCAATCAATCAGCTTTAAGTGGAAACATTTCTGCAGATTCCAGGCTTATACAGAAACATAGGCACTACAATACCTCCTTTCTAAGCTTATTAACTCCAGCTAGAGCCTAGCTCACTTTGAGAACTGTTTTACTCAATTTGAAATAAGCACAAATCAAATACAATGGACCTTGGTTGTCAATTACTTTAAGACAAGAAACAGGCTTCTGATCCATGGATCTGGTTCAGTGGTGTGCTTCAAAACCAAAGATGAGAAGAAGTCATCCACAAGTGAAGAACATGTTCTAAGGGGTGTTTGTGTATGTTCCCTGCAATTTGGGTTGTTTTCCATTAGCCCATGCAATCTGTTAGACCAGGACTAAGCAAAGGTGGCCCAGGAAGTGCCCAGAGTCTGCCAAAACTGTTTGGAAAAGGCACCCACATAGAGAAGGCAAGAGCAGCTCTTAGGGCAGTGATGGCATACCTTTTAGAGGCTGAGTTTCCAAACTGCGATTCAAAACCCAGTAATTTTTCACAAAGTGCCAATACAGCAATTTAACCTGAATACAGCTGGCTGTGAAAGGGGCATTGTTGGGTGCCCACAGAAAGGGCTCCGAGTGCCACCTTTGGCACCTGTGCCATAGGTTTGCCAACACTGTCTTATGATGGTGCAATTATATCTGATACTATTTTAGATCCTAGACCTGAGTATCTTTTACAGTTTGTCTTCTGCCCAATAGGTTGGTTTTATTTATTGTAATCTGTCAGCAGGGGTGTTCCCCCAACCCCGTTCTGGTGTGTGTGGAGTAGAGATGGGCACGAATTGAAAAAATGACATTTTTGTTTTTTGTTTTTCGTTGCGGGTCCGTTTTGGTTCGTTTTCATTTTTTGTGAATTTTTTAAAAAACATTTGTTTCTTTTTTCCCCTGTTTTTTGTTTTTACCCGCTTTTTGCACAACTTAAAGCATTTCCGCGCGCAGACATCCCCCAAAGCCCGAGACCAGAGGGAAAACACCAAAAAAAAATTATGCTGGCAGAGACACAGTATAGACTAGGTACACAAGGAGGCTGCAAAGGCAGCGGCGGGCATTGCCCAGGGTGTAACGCAGCTGCAGAGTGACTGCACTGCGGGGCAGGGGAGGGTACTCACTGAGAGGTATGCACGCACACAGCGAGGCCGCAAGAGAAATCTCTTCTTTCTCTCTCCTAAGAGCCAGGCTGCAGCCAGCAGGAACACAGAGACACACACCTGCCTGGCTGGCCTTAAGTAACGAGTCGCAGAGACAGCAATCCCACCCTAACTCCCATCGCAGACTGCAAGGAGGACGGGGGCTGCCAGAGCTTTTTATGCCCTCTGTGGCTGCCACACCTACCCAGTCTGCAACTTGGGCATGCTATTGGTTGAAATTGTCCAAGAATTTACATGATCCCATCACAATGCTTGCATCCATCTTGTGGCTAGGATCCATTTTGTGTCATCCTTAAACGGAAAATAAAAAATACATTGCGATGAGAGAAAGACAAAAGCAAACATTTTAAGGACTGTAACCCCCTGGTAGGTAATAATTTCAAATAATTATCACTGCGGTTTTATGGTTGTCCAGGGCATTTTAATACCCAAGAAATCAATATTAAGCATCTAGGAGCCATTTTGGGTCGATGTCCCCTAACTCCCCTTAAAGGAAAAAAAAAATACAGCGATCTGAGAAAAGACATAAATGCACATTTTAAGGATCCCAACTCCCCTGGGAGGTATTATCAGGCAGAATAAATAATTATCGCTGGGTTTTTACGGATATTCAGGACATTTTTTAACATTTAAAAATAGCTCATTTCATTGCGCATCGCCATTAACAAAAATGAAACGTAACAAACCTAATTTTTTGTGGTTCTGTTTGGTTTGTTCCAATTTCATCACAATTTTTGTTATTCGTTTTGTTACGTAACAAAACAAAATGAATAACAAATAACGGAATGATTTTTTTTTTCATTTTGTGCCCATCTCTAGTGTGGAGGAATCTAAGGAAGATAAGAATGAGACACATTGTCTTCCATCAGGTGTCATGAAGGCTTCAACTTGGTAGTGGGTCTGAGGGCATCGCTTCACAAACCCTGAGAGAAGACAGAACTCCACACTTGTTTTAGCTCACACGCCAATGCAGCTATAATCTTTCTATACAGTCCAGACCAGGTTATTTCCATTTATTCAGGACAGGACTGCCTGCTCCTTCTTTTTTCTGAAAAAAGTTTGTCACTGTTTCCATGCCCCTTTATGTCTGAGAAGCATAGTCACTCAATGCTCTTCAACTGTAATTTAAAAAAGAGAAAACCAAAAAACCAAAGCAAAACGTCCATCAGGGAGCACCCACAGAGAAAGCTATACATGTCACAGCTAATTTTCTTCTAAAAAAATAGAAATTATTTTCTGAGCCATTGAATACCATGTATAACTGCAATAATCCTGAAGAAATTGGTCATTAATGAAGTTAACAACCAGTTTGCTAGAGTGTGAGTTGCTGCGGGCATCACCCCAGGTCATTAAGTCAAAAACCATCACTTGTTAATAATGACTGGTTTTTCTTTTAAAAACCCATTACTTAAATACTAAATTGGCACTTGATATGCATTTAGATAAGCTGAGAAACATGTTTAAGATGACATTTTTCTCCGTTTAGCAGCCCAGACGTCTTATTAATGCTGGTGAGAAGTATGTATTTCCCATAAAAATAAATGGAGAAATAAGTTCAATGGTCTGGCATCAATTCCCTCCCTTTCATCTGTTTTTGATGATTCTGTCAATTAAACAGAGTGCTTTCATGTCCATCCCAACCAGTGTCCCCTTCACCTCAAAACTTTCTACTAAAGCTGTCCACCCAGTCAGGAAGAGACATGTTGGATCAGACCAAAGGCCTTTTCTACATAGTACAACCACTCTGGGTAGCGTGAACCACTCTGGGTTGTTCGCATCAAATGCCTACAAAACAGCTGCAAGCAGGATACCCATGTTCCTCAACAAGTACATAGTATTCAATAGTGGAATAAGTATATGGGCATCATAGCTAGAAGCCGTTGTTGGCCTTGTTTTCCCTCCAAAACCCTTTTCAAGCTGGTTGCTGCCAAGCCATTGCTCACCACTGAGCTTCACTGGATGACACTTGTCAAGAATATTCTTGTGAATATTCTTGACACCCCTCCTAGTTTTTTTAAATTAAAATTTTAATTTATTTTTAAATTAAAAGATTTTTAAATTTTTTTAAATTTTAAGATAAATTAATTTTTTTAAATTTTATGACAGATGATGAAAACCCTCGTCTATCCACTTTCTCCACATGATGCATCGCTTTGTATGCCATCTCCATATCTCCTCTTAATCTCTTTTTCTCTAAGTCCAATCTCCTCATAGTCCACTTTTCTTCTTGCATAGCTGAAAAGCCCCAAAAATGGTAACTAGAAAAGACAGGAAAACACCAATGGTTCCATATCAATATTATATAAGATAGTCAGCATGGAATGAATTTTGACTTCTCCGTATAGGTCTTTGACACAGCATAATCTCATCCCTGTGCATGTATCATGATTATACAGTATATGAAAAAACCAGAAACAAAGAAGCAAGGGAGAGTAACATAATTTAGAAAGTGAGCTATAATCCTAGCTATCTCAGAAAAATCTCCGTGTTTCGGGAACTGCCAACCATTTTCCTGTACATGTGTTTTTGAGATGCAAATGATCCAAAGAAAGTTTCTGGGCACTGTATTCAATGACTCCTAGAAGGTCAGGAATGCCTGGCATTTGCCTTATATTTGCTCAAAGCAGAGGCTATCAAACATTGCATGGTGCCCAGTCCTGCTTTTTAATGAAGCCTGGAAACAAATAGTGATGCTGGGTCACCTCATTCCTTCTCTCCCTAACACCTGCAGAGGTCTGATTTGAAAAGGAGTAAGAGCCACCCAGGAAGAGGAGGTGCAAAGTGCTTAATGACAATGTTTTCTCTCCAGCAATTTTTAATGATGCAACTAAATTAGCCATTGTGTGGCATAGTCTTAATGTAGCCCTGATTGTTGCCTCTTAGTTGTTGAAGAGTAATGAAGTGGCGCGCTCTTTAAGGATAGCCTTAAAAGATCTGACAGTTCCACAGAGTGGGGAAAGGTCCTTCTGTAACGGGCAGGTCTGAAAGCGACTTCCCTTTGTTCTAGCTGAAATCCACACGTATGAATAATGTACTCCTGCCTTTGATGATCATTTGTTTGTTTTTGGCTTGTTTGCTAAAGATTTTTTTAAAAACTAAATGGAGGATACATTCCTGAACCAGCCACTGACTTCGATGCTGAGCGCAATAGGTCCTATTTGTGCACTGCCTTGCAGAACCCCTTGATTTGTGCGAAGAAAAAAAAGAAGGATCTAGGACCATGCCTTTCACATGTACAAGTAAGCACTGTGGCCTCTGAGTTCTTGCTTTTATTTGTTTGTTTGTTTTCAAATAGAAAACCCCACAGTTGCATAACTGGTTGCTTAGAAAGAGCAAAAGCCAATTAATGACGGATATGACTGGGGTTTAGAACCCCTAGGTATCTCCAAGCCTTTGCAATACTAGGAAAGTACACTGATGCAGGGCCGGCGCGTCCATTAAGGCGAACTAGGCAGTTGCCTAGGGCGCCAAAATGGAGAGGGGGTGCTGGCCAACCTGCTTCCCCCACCACTGGCCATGGCCGTCTGTCCCCCCACCGCCCACCACTATCCGCCCGCTGCCCCCACCCCCATCGCCGCCCACCCCCATACCTGTCACTGTTCCCCGCCATCCGCCGCCCCCTGCCCCCCGCCGCTGCCATCCGCCCGCCACCCCACCCGCCTGCTGCCCCCTGCCCCACCCACCTGCTGCCCACCCCACCCCCACCCCTCACCTAGGGCACAAAAAAACCTAGCGCCGGCCCTGCACTGATGCATATAGGTGTAGGAACTGGTCACAACTGGTTCATCTGCAAGCGGTTCCATATTTATTTATTTATTTATTTATTTATTTATTTATTTATTAACTGCCCATCTAGCACAGGGGCTACTGTGGGCAGTGGCCCACAATATCCACCGTGACACTGACTGACTGCATAGGATGATGATGAGGAGAATAAGAATATGAGTAAGAGTATGCTGTCATGTCAATTCTAAGTTATAGAGAAACTTTTAAGGATTTTCTAGGTACAGAACATCTGGAAGTGGTTTATCAGTTCTGCCTTCCAGGACAGTGCAGAATGCCCTAGGCCACACAGGCTGGCTCTTCCCCTAGGAGACATGGTGGGAAACTAACTCCCAATGTCTGGCACAGAAGCCTAACTTATTGATTTATCCATCCAGCTTTGCCCAGGACAAGTGGAAGTAAAATGTACATGTTTCTCGGTGCTCAAATGAATGTGTATATCTCCTCTGTGGCATTTTGGATAATTTTGTTCAATTTTTCTCCAACCATCAATCATATATTTCTCAAATATACAATGCGGAGTAATCAGGAGAAAATTAAGTATGCTTAGATCGAATAAGTTGCATCTCCAAGAACAGCTTCCCAAAAAACCTTCCAAAATGCAGCACTCATGATGTTCTGCTTCTGCTTATGGTGCTGGTGATTGAATACATTGCCAGTGATCACGGGATACAGGTTAGACTTGGGGAGCAAGGGGTAAATATTGGTTACCCAATCCATTTTTCTTCTTGATCCAGATTTTCTAGTTAAAAGCTAGATTTTTTTTTAAGGAAGCTGAGGCTGCTTGGGGATGATGATGATGATGATGATGATGATGATGATGATGATGATGATGATGATGATGATGATGATGATGATTTGTCTTTTTTACTTTGCTGTTTACCATCTCAGATGAAAAATGAGAGGGCAAACTACTAATTTTCTAATTGAACGTCATATGTTTCACATGAAAAATGTGGATCCTTCAGATTTCTTGGCCATCTCTCAATGGTCCTGACTGAAATCTGATCTCATACATTGCCAGCTGTCAAATAATAATTCCTATTTCATGTTACCTATCAAAGCCTACATGATTATAATAGGTGCTCTTACCCTGTAACTGTTAGTCTGCAAAAATAATCTGCTATTTTAGTCTATTAAGTAATCTACATGCCAACCATCAAACAATACTAAGTGGTTTATATTTCTCAAAGGTCTGTGTTTTTGGAAGCTTATCTATTTTTTTAATGAGAAAAATAAATGGAAAGCAATTGGGAACAGCAGCGGCTGTGGACAGAATCCAATGAACTCTTTCAATCATTTATTTTATTTTATTTTTAATTACATTTATATACTGCTCCATCTAGCTACATGGCTACTCTGGGAGGTTTACAAAGTTGAGCAGATATCAAACCAAAAAACAATACAATAGATAAACAATCCAATAAATAAAAACATAATAACCAATGAAACAATGTATGTCAAATCATTCAACCAAGTTTTTCAGCAATACAGAAGCCAGGGGATAATTTTCGGGGCTCTCGTCTCTACCCCACCTACCCTGGTAGCATCTACTTCAGCTCTACAATCCCACAGTGTTTTTCAAATCTCTGGATTCAGGGAGTGACTGTGGAGGAGAGGATCCACTGTAAAGGGTGCTTATCCTATTCACTGATCTATAACATTTACAGGAGCTGCAGTATTTGGATTGCACCCACAGAAGAATATCAGGAGTGTTTTAGGTAAGGAGAAAGGTAGATTTAGAGGACCTCTGCTCTATGAAACTGGGGACAGGTGCAAAACAGTTGCACAGTTGGGAGAGCCAATTACCTACTGACAGAACTTGGAAAACCTTTTTTTGAGGTTGCAATTCCCAGAAACCTCTAGTCCAGACATGTCCAAACTTTGGCCCTCCAGATGTTTTGGACCACAACTACCACAGTCCTTTGCCACTAGCAATCTAAGAATTCTGGGAATTGTGGTCCAAAACATCAGGAGGGCCGAAGTTTGGACATGCCTGCTCTAGTCCAGGGCCATTCTAGCTAGGAATTGCATTTTTTTTTAAACCCAGCAGTCCCTATTAGAGATGGGCACAAAAATCCAGCAGTCCCTATTAGAGATGGGCACAATACAGTGGTTCAGTGTGGTTCGTTTCCCTGCCAAACAGCTGATCTGCTGTTTGGTGCCCAGTCCCTCCAGGAGGCACCCTCTTGGCAACAGTCCCCCATCCTGCCTCCTCAGGGCTCTGCCTCCAACCCACCAGAGGGGGCATGGTGCCGTACTGTTCAGCCAGGAAATTAACAGTGACGAACTGCTGAACTGGTGTTTTGTGCTCATCTCTACTGAATCTTATCAGTCATACATTGGGATGATTTGCATAGGCGTGGGTCTTCTGTGTTCCAATGAAATAAAGCATCATGTTTTTGGATTTATATATATATATTAACTACCATGAATCACTTGGAATTCTCTTATCCAGAGCTTTGGGAACTATAGTCAGATATTTTAAAGTATATAGCATGTCCATCCATAGAGATGCATCGCCCTGTTTTTGTAGGAGATACCCAGTGTGGTTAAATAGGCAAAGCAACAGACTGGGACTCAGGTCTGGGTTCAAATCCCCACTCATCCATGAAAGCTCACTGCAAAAACAAAGCAAAAGCAAAGTTATTGCCCCATAGTGCTTAAGCACTCTCTGGGCAGTTTTACTACTACTACTACTACTACTACTACTACTACTACTACTACTACTACTACTACTACTACTACTACTATTATTATTATTATTATTATTATTATTATTATTATTATTATTATTATTATTATTATTATTATTATTATTATTAACTCACCTTTCTCCTTGGAAAAGGACCCAAGGAGGCTCATGGTAAAGAGGGTCAATATACAGTCCAGTACAAATACAACATACTCAAGTTTGAGAATGTTGAGACAACATTAAAGCTACAAGAGAGTGTGAGCAGATAAAGCAGGGATCCTCAAACCTTTTAAACAGGGGACCGGTTCACTGCCCCTCAGATATTGTTGGGGGCTGGACTATAGTTTGAAAAAAAAATGAACAAATTCCTATGTACATTGCACATATTTTTGTAGTGCACAGAACACAGGAAAAAGAATGCAATATTTAAAGTGAAGAATAATTGTAGATCCAACTGGCACCAATTCTGACCTTTTTATTTTCTCCCTCCTCCTGGTCCTTTTAAGCTTGTTCAGACTGTTTCCTCCTTTCTCTCCCTCTCCTCCCCCCAAATAAAAATGGGGGCTTCCCTCCTTACTCCTTTCACCCATGAGGTTCCCCCCTTAAACCTTTGCAGGAGAGAAATCTAGCCCCTCCAAGAGAGGAGGAAGGTGCCAAAGTGAGAGACCAAGAGGATGAAAGGGGGCAGGGGAAGGAGCCCCACCTGGAAGCCCCCCCCACACACACCTTTGGCTATCTTGGATCCCAAGAGGAAGAGAAGGAGGAGGAAGCTCACAGTGTGCTCACGTGCCGGTGCCGGGACCGGGGCCCACATGCTGGATCTTTATTTTATTTTATTTTATTTTATTTTATTTTTTTTTTTATTTTATTTACTGCTGACCATGGCTGCCTACCAGCTGTAGCGTGGCTGGTCGGCTTTTTTTTTTCTTATTGCCCCCTTCCTGCAGCCAGGATGACCGTCCAGGAAGGACCAGCACCAGGTAGGAGACATCACCACCATGAACGAAATGAAATGAACCATTTTTTCCCGGTTTGTTTCATTTCGTTCTAAATCCACTCTGAGGTTCATTATTCATTTCGTTCCGTAATGAAATGAATAATGAATAATGAAACGAACTAAAAGTTCATTTTGTGCCCATCTCTACTCCTGAGTTAAAGAGAGAGTATAAATTCCATGCAGTCTACACATCACTTCCCCATATACACACACAAACTGGGTACTCATTTTACCGACCTCAGAAGGAGAGAAGTAGTAAGTCAGCCATGAGCTGGCTACCTTGGATTGAACCCAGGTCATGAGCACAGTTATAGCTGCAGTACAGCAGTTTAACCACTGCACCATGAGGCTCTTCACTGGGTGGGGAGGTGTAATTTGTAAAACACCTCCAATATAACCTTGAAAGCCTTCTTTATGTCACTATAAGTTATGGGAGTTCTCCATGTAAATCAAGACCCTGATTTTCCAGGGTCCCAGCCCACACAGAAAGCCACCAGAGATAATGGAGCTGTCCCTATTCCGACCCGCTATATTTCACTTATAGGAGAGGACAGAAGTATGAGAAGGGGACTGGGCAAGAATGCTATGTCTGAGCATTCTCCACATTTTCAGAGGATATATCAGTAAAATAAAGGAAATTACCATGGTGTGACAAGGAAATGCTTCCAATGCCTAGTCAATTTACCAATTAATTGAAATATCATCTTGTTTACACAAAGAAACTCCAAAATGGCTAACAGTAATTAATTGCAATCACCATAAAATGTATTTTAGAAACATAACCACATTTATATCCTGAAATAAAGCCTAAAAGAACTGCTGTCAGCTGAAGTTTTTAGTAACAGTTCCAGAAAGTCAAAAATTCCTGCTCTCATGTGGAAAGCTCCCTTCCCTTTCACGCTCTCCTGCAGCAAATCAACATTCCATGCCAAACATGTGAAGATGTGAAAAACATACATTCTCACTACAATGTTCCAAGTCTTGCCCTGACCAGGCTTCTCAAAATTATTTTCCTCAACACCAAACCGGATGAGATTTCATGGCTTCTCATGACAGTGATATCTGGATTCATCCACACCATACTGGCCCGTTTATTTGTGTAAGATATCAGGAAACACCAAAAGAAAAAAAAAAGAAAAAGACAAAAATATCATGACACTTTAAAGACTAACTGGTATCTTTTAATGCAAATTTTCATGGACAAAAGCAAAGCAAAGTGTCGTGCTTCTGTACCGCCCCATAGTGCTTCAAGCACTCTCTGGGTAGTTTACAATTTAATTATGCAGGCTACACATTTTCTCTCCCCCAAGCTAGGTACTCATTTTACCAACCTTAGAAGGATGGTCAACCATGAGCCTGCTACCTGGATGAGTCAACCATGAGCCTGCTACCTGGGATTGAACCAGGTGAGCACAGTTTTAGCTGCAGTACAGGCATTTAACCACTGCGCCACAAGGCTACTTTAAATTTTGTTTTGTTTTTATTTTGTTGTTGCCTGATATGCTAGTGTAGACTAACATGGTTACCTCTTCTAAAACTACCATGTTTTCCCCAAAATAAGACAGTGTCTTATATTAATTTTTGCTCCCAAAGATGTGCTAGGTCTTATTTTGGGGGATGTCTTATTTTTCCATGAAGAAAATTACAGTACACATTTATTGTTATCTTATTATGGGGAGGCCTTATTTTGGGGGATGCCTTATATTTCAGTGTGGGGCAAAACTGTAAGTAGGTCTTATTTTCAGGGGATGTCTTATTTTTGGGGAAACAGGGTACTGCCAAATTCTATGTACTGTACCTCAATGCCCCTTATTGTGGAATCTTCTGCAGGAAATGAACTATTTTGCACAGGGATTGCAATATTCCATGAACACTGGTGTTTCTACTGAGGAAAATGACTACAGTGCATCCAAGAAATCCTGTGCAATTTCCCAAAACAAAGACAACAAACTTTACACAAACAGATCTGAGAGACTGTATCTCCCTATATAACCTTTCTTGAGGCATATGATTGTCAAGGGAGAGCGTTCTCTTGGCCCTGTTTCCTTCATAGGTACATGTCATAAGGATCAAAGAGCTAACTTTCTAGATGGTTGCTCTTAGCTTATGGAATGCTGTCCCCCATGGGATAAGACTGCCCCCCTATTTCCCCTCTGCAAGTGAAAACATTTTTATTCCATAAGGCTTTTGGTGTTTGTGATCTCATTTTAACATAGTAGGTAGTTGTCCTTTTATATCCCTTTAATGTAGTTTTAATTTTTATTGAATTTATTTTATAAATATGATTTTAACAATTCCTAGTTTAATCATGTTTAATTGTCACTTAACCATTGTTTTTCATTCTTGTTCTTTTATTATGAGCTGCCATGAGTCCCACTATCAAGAGGAAATATATCAATATATCAATATATATTTATCGCTTAAACCCAAATTATCATGTTCAATTGGAGGTACAAATACCATTCATGTTGGTCAATATTATTTGTTTTATAAATCGCAACTGACTCATTGGTAGAGCGCTAACTGGGATGTGCATCCAAACATTTTTGTGAATTTATTTTTTTCTGAAAAGTGGGGAAAACACCCCATGAAAGTATGGAAAATAACATGCTTTGACCTGGATTGGGGCATGAAACCCAATGCTATAATCTGCTGTTCATACTCCAATGTACAACCAAAGCCCCTTCCTTCCTTCCTTCCTTCCTTCCTTCCTTCCTTCCTTCCTCCAGCCATGCAATGTACCTCTTGCCCTGCTGGCTGCCCAGCTGTCAATCACCTCTGAAACAAAAGCTGCTGCTCTGGATTTTAACTACCAAAGCAGTGGACCAAAATACTTTGTTTTGGAGTCCCAGCTGGATTTGAGCATATAGTGCGGTTTCCTGGTTTACCTCAAATTGATACAAACACCCACAATTCACTTTGATTTTCCTTCCTTTTTTATAAAGTCTTACTATCTTGGGTTCTTTGGAGGTTATACTATTAGATGTGTTTTAGGAGCATTTTAAGTCCATCTGAGCAAAGTCCATGCCCACAGCAGAACATAAACGACAGAAAAGGGGACCAGGTTCCCCTGTACCCTTTGGAGAAACTTCTAATGCTATTCTTGTTTGGGTCAGTGATATTATCTTTGTATTTCCAGATTTCCATGAAAAAGCCTATTTTTGTGTAGCCCCCTATTCTGGGTAAGAGTGGTGACTCTACAGTACCTTCAATACATTTTTCGAATCTTGGAATTGTTAAAGATCACAAGCTGAACGTGAGCCAACAGTGTAATGTAGCTGCAAAACAGGCCAATGCTATTTTAGGCCGTATTAATAGAATATTAATATTGAAATCTTTGAAGTACTCATTCCTCTCTATTTGGCATTGATTAGACCTCATCTTGAGCACTTGTGTCCTGTTCTGGACACCACCATTTAAAGAAGGACACATAAACTAAAGCAAGTTCAGAACAGAACAAATAACAGGATTATCAGGGGACTGAAAATGAAGCCGTCTGAGGGAAAGTCTGAAAGAAATGGACATGTTTAACTTTTGAGAAAATGAGACTGAGAGGAGATTATGATAGCATTTTTCAAACACTTGAAAGGTTATCTTACAGAGGAAGGGTGGGATTTGTTCTTGATCATCCTCAGAGTGCAGGGCACATAATAAGTTGCAGGAAGCCGTGTTTCAGTTGACTATCAGAAAAAACTTCCTAACTGTTAGAGCACTACGACAACAGAACTAAATACCTTGGGAGATGGCAAGGGCTCCAACACGGGATGCATTCAATAGAATATTATACAACCATATTTCAGATATATGCTGATTTAGATTCCTACATTGAGCTGGTTTTGGACTTGATGGCCTTTAGTCCCCTTCCAACTCAAACATTCCTAGAACATAACAGACAAAAGGATTTTATTTCTGCCCAACAGTACCCTTCTCACAAGTACATAACGGCCAGCAAGCAGTGGAACTTGCACCACTACAAAAAAGGAAAAAGATAGATTCTAAACTAGAGCATTAATATTGGCGTAGTCAATCAGAGCCGAAACAAGACATCCATCGACAATCATCCACACACTAACCCTAGAGACAAATTGTATAGTAAGCTAAACTAGATGATAAAATTTAATAATTCTAGAATGAGAATTCCACCTAACAGGAACAATGCTAGTCTTTCACTTTATACCTCAGAGAAATGGCTAACTGAGCAGCTATATGAGTGTGTGTAATAATCAGTGATCTCAGCCTGAGCAATCTTGACTATCTCAGTGGTTAGAATATCCTGGGGAGATATTGTGCATTATTGGGGGTGCCTGTTCAGCTGTCACTCGTGTCCTCCTTTGGTACCAGCAGCTTAGCTGTTGATTTAAAAAAAAACATTCCTTTTGGCAGTTCACATCATTTGATATCTTTATTTATTTTTTAAGAATCTCCATGAATCTCTCTCTCTCTCTCTCTCTCTCTCACACACACACACACACACACACACACACACACACACACACACACACACACACACACACACACACACACACACACACACACACACACACACTGTGGTGGTGTTACTCTTCTCCAATGCAACTAGCAGGTCTTTGCTCTGGTTTGAAGTCACCTCAGTTTTGTACAAATACTCAGCCTCATTCTGAACGTGATTACAAAGACCATGCACATGCCTAATTTTAATTAGTTTTTTGTTTTAAAAAAACATCTCCAGCTCCCTAACTTTCTATTGAATTAGTTAAGATTTCTCTATTTATCAGTATACAATATATGTGAAGAAGGAGGCCAGGAAGGCATTGGTCATTTTTCCATCTCTCTTAAAACTTTCTGGAAATTTTTATTCAATAGAAAGACAGGTAAAGGTATAAATCTTATAAAATGAAAGAATCAATGGGGACAAGATAGTGTCTTTGAAGGTTAAAAGGGAGTGCAACTGAAAAGACTCTGTTCCCTTGTAACCACTCACCCACCAAATATTATACCTCAATATCTTTGAACCACACCCGAGTGTAAGAGAACATATCAGTGATAGACCTCAAGATACCATTATCTGATCCTGTAAAGGCTTAACTATAAGAGCCAGGAGTTTTAAATTAGGGTTGGAAATGAATTGTTACCAAAGTATCTTTATATTAAATTTTTCCTATAATATTTGTTGCTCACCAAAATGTTGCTTTTTATTTGTTTTACTGTTTTTTTAACTTTGCAATTTTCTCATTTTAACTCTATTAATGCATTTAGACCTAAATAATTTTATTTAAAAAAACAATAATGAAGCCAAGGCATTGTCACTTCTCATTGTTAGTCGGCTCCATGACTACTTGGGACATCAGTATTTCCAAATAATGTTTTCTGGGCACACATTTATTACAGCTCTCAAGTCTTCTACGTTTTTGACATTTTCACTGGTGTAATATTTTAAGTTCCCCATTCTAGATCATGTGCACTCTTTCAATATCCCAGCCATCGGTGTCTTAATCATGGGAATCTTCATGATATTTGATTATCCCACCTTCATTTTGACAAATCATCTTCATTTAGATGAGCCTGCATAGTAAAGAGTTGGTAAAGAACTGATGCAGCACAACTGTAGATGTAAGTGCAACATTATACTAGACCTACTTGTATTCCCCACTCCATCTTGGAATTTTCACTGGAAGCAAAGATTCCAACTTTGGCTTCTGAAGAAATGGGTGCCTTAGTGCATCAATTTTGCCCTGGATTTTATTAATTTTTTAAAATGGATTCTAAAACCCAGAACTGGAAAGCAACATTATTTTTACTTTGGTGCTAGAAATCAATATATCTACAGCTAACACTGCTAAAGAAGGAGAGATGGGGAAATGGTGAAATTCTGGGGATATCACAATTAATAATATTGAACTTGTAGCCTGTAGGAGTATAAGAAAAGAACCTGCTTAAACGTCAATATTCTCTAATGCAGGAACAGGATCTCTCTATCTACTACTGCTATAATCACAACTCTTTCTGAAAACAGGGATTACGGACAGGGCTCCAGCTGCCATATCAGTGGCTTCCAGAAACCAATCTCTTTTTTTTAAACCATTAAAATGACAGTGGGGAATGTTTGTGACTGTTGCTATTTACTATGAAACCTGTTCTTGTTGATTCAGAATCCCATAGCCTATACTGTATATCAAAAGCATGATCCATTTTTACCCCAGGCCTGTAAGATAGATCAGAGGGACCCAGTGCCACAATCATTAGAATGGAGATGTGAAGCCACTAGTGATGCTGGTGGCACATGCAAGTAACCAAACTATAAATTAATGTCTCAGAATTGCCTTCGGAAAATGACTTAGGTGGGGACCTATAGACTTGCTGTCCGTTTATTTACTTATTTTCAATAGTTTTTCCATCGGTCCCTCAAACTTGACTATTTGCTTATCAAAAATACAGCACAGATAACAAAAGGAAAGAGAAAAGTTTATGGCGGGTTTTTCGTCTCTCTCACTCTCTGCCCCCTCGGTGTTTTACTTCAAAAAAACCAAACTATCCAACACCATCTTCTGTACTGCTGACATGGTCTGAACAGAGAAATAATTACTGGAAGCTCAATAGTAAAACAAAAAGATAGTTTTGGCCCACCTATAAGGCTTGGTCCACCTATAATCTTTCAACATTTTCCCAGGGGAAGTTATGGAGGAAAAAAACACAACTGTTTATCTAAGTGGTGTCTATGCTTTGATGGCAGCCACAATGCTAATTTGTGACATGTTGGCTGATCATGATAAACACACTGTCCAGCTGTGGGTCTTGGAACAAATCTAATAAATTGTTTTATCCCTTTTACATCAACCTGGTTTAATCTTTAGGTTGCCATCACCAAACAGCTGGTGCTCCATCTGAAGACTGAAGTTTCCTTAATATCTTGAAGAGTGGATGATTCAGATTTATATACAGTACATCTCTCCCAGATAATGTCATCAGATTTCTTCTTTTTTCTCAGGGTTAGCACATCAACAGGGAGAGGGGACAGAGATCTTGCTGGTCACAAAGTGGATTCCAAGATATGGATGGGGCTATTCCATCCAACCTCCCCCCCCCAAACTGCAACCTCCATCTTATATCTTCTGTAAATATTGTGCCTGCCAATACATTTTCACTGACTTGGTGGGTGAAAGGAAAGAACATCCACCGTCCTCTTGAATTTCTGCCCATTGGATCTCCAAGGGGGGGGGGCTCCCAAGGCAGTAGACCTCTCTGTGGGGTGTTGGGTGTGCGTGTCCACCCTAAGAGATCGATTTGGGCGCAGTGCCTGTATATATTGAATTCGTGTTGCGTTATTTTGCCCCGTGGCGTGAACACACGGACAGGAGTGTGAGGCGAGGAGCCAGGGAACCCTGTGATGAAATCTCTCGCTTGGCGGAGTGAGGGAAGCCTCAGCCGTCCGTTGTTTGTTTGTTTGGTTGTTTGTTTCTAATAAAAAGGATGCTGCCTTGAAAGGAACAGGCGAAGATTGTTGTATACCGGCGAGCTTTCTCAAAGGACGGGAAAGCAAGCAGCCAAGTTATAAAGGTGACGGCAGGAGCTCCCGGGGTGCCCTGCCTGTGTATGTGTGTGTGTGTTTTCCCTGCTCCCCCGCCGCCCCCCGCCCGGTTTGTCTCTACCAAGTGTCTGTATGGAGCCCTCCTTCCGCGTCGCCCTCCTCCCCCGACGGCTCCCTTCCACCCTCCCCTTCCCCCAAGCAAGGCCGGGCTCTCCCTCCGCCGGGTTCCCAACTCCAGCCGATTTCCGATTGGCCGAGGCGCTGACAGGAGGCGGGGCTCGGAGTCCCTGGGCCCGCCTGGCCTGGGCTATAAGCCTCTTTGCTGCTTTCCCTCGCCACCTCTCTCTGGCTCTGGTTTGCGGCGCGTCCTTGGTTTGAAAACAAAACATTTATTATTATTATTATTATTATTATTATTATTATTATTATTATTATTATTATTATTATTATTATTATTATTATTATTATTTTAAAAGGGGGGAGGAAAAAGGAGGGGGAGAGAGAAAGAGCGCAAAAATTAAATATTTTTAAATAAAAAAAAATTAGGCACCGAAACCCAATCCTGGACACGGAAGACGTCTGCATCGGGGCTTTTGCTAAAAAAAAAAGCGGGCACGGATGTCATGTGAGAACGCACATGCTCAGCCCTCGCCACGCTCCTTCGGCGCCGCTTTGTTGTTGTTGCTGCTGCTGCTGCTGTTCTTTTTTTGAAGAGGAGAAACTCCGAGGCGCTCTCCCCCTCCTCCCTTTTTGATCTGTCTCTCTCCCCCCCCCTCTCTTTTTGGTAACTAACAAACCGACAAACCACCGCCGCCCCCCCTCCTCCTCCTCCATCTCCTTCCTCCTCCTCCTCCTCTTCCTGCTACTGTTGCCTCCTCCACCGCCGCCGCCGCCGCCGCCGCCGCCGCTCCTCGGTTCCAGCCAGCACAAAAGAAAATCTTTGGGAGCCGATCTGCGTGCTACTTAAACGCCGAGACCGAGCGAGGGAGAAAGTCGCTCGGCGAGGAGGAGGAGGAGGAGGAGGAGGGAGAGGGGCGGAGGCAGCCGCCAACGAGCAGGAGGCACCGGCTCACACGGCCCAGAAAGAGCCCGATCTTTTAGACATTTTTTACGCGGCTTCTTTTTTCCCGTAGATCAGAATTTACGCCTGGGGGAGAGGAGAAGGCGTGGGGTGGGGTGGGGTGGGGTGGGGGAAGAGAGAGGAAAGAGAGACCCAGGCGAGCGGCAGCCCACACCTGGAAGGAATGCTCTCCGCCGCCCGCCAGCCTCGCTCTCACGCCGCCCGCCTTCCCTCTTGCTGAGACGGGGATTTGGAGGTGATACCTACATGCCTGCGCGAACCGGGGAGTCGCCAGCACCATCATGCGAGGTAAGGGGGAGATGGGGACCTGTGTGTGTGTGTGTGTGCGTGCGCGTTTGTGTGTGCGTGCGCGTGCGTGCGTGCGCGTGTGTGCGGGTGTGTGTGCTTTATGATCAGCAGCAGAAAGGTTGGAAAGGAGACGGGTGGTTGGGGGGCGAGGGAGGTCCGAAGCGCCCGCCTGTGGGAACGCCATGGGGTGAGTTGGCCTGACTTTCGTGCCGTTACTTTGGGGAGGTGGCCCAAGAGACCCGGCGTGCGGGCGTCGTCAGAAAGTTCTCCCCGATGGATCTACGAGAAGTCCTGGGCTGTCGTCTGCGCCGCCGCCGCCGGGACCCCCTAATCCGGTGTCGATCCCCCCAACACACACTCGTAGGAGTGGGGAGAAGTTTTTTTTTGGGGGGGGTGTCCCCTGCGAAGTGAGCCGGTTCTTCTTGGCACTTCGGGGAGAGCGGAGGCGGCGGCGGGACGGTTGGAAGAAGGAGATAAGTTTTGAAGCTGGAACTTGAGCCCCCCGCCCCCTTGTAGGACGCCGTGGAGGAACGGGGTCGGGTGGGCGTCGCGATGAGTCGGCGTTGCTTCGGGGGAAAGTTGGTGGTCCGCCGACAAGGGCGCCCACGCCCACCGGGGCTCGAGGCCCTTAGCAAGTGGCCGGTCCTCTGGGATGGGGAGAGCGAGGACTTGTTCTCCCCCTTCCCCTGTGAAAGGTGGGGGTGTCTAAAAGACCAGCGGAGAGGTTGGATGTGTTGATGAGTGCTACTTTGTATGGGGTGGGTGGGGGTGGGGAAACTCACTTAGCAAACTTCCGCCAGGAAGTTTTAAGACCAGGTACCATCATCAACCTATTTTGGAGGGGGGGGGCAACAGCTCACCTTCGATTTGACTGGAGCCAACAACATTCTTGCCAGTTTATCCACCCTGCCCCCCCCTCCCCGTGCTTCAGGAAGTTCTCCTTCCAACAAGGGCAAAGTTGGCCATTCGGACTACCCAGGCAGGTGATCCCCACACACTGCCTCCCAGTCTTGTAGGTCTTTTTTTTTTTGGGGGGGGGTTAATTCAGTGGCCCTTGCCATCCTGCTGCTTCAAGCTTTCCTCCCAAACTTGGGGGGTATTGGAGTGTTGGGACGCTGGAGGAAGGGGCAGGGTGAACATCTTGCTCAGTGGTCATCGTCTCCCCCCCCCTAAGTATTGAGCACAGCAGAATCGTGCTTTATTTGCGAGAAGTTTCTTGGTCAGACACCTGCTTCGCTCGCTTCTTCCCTCTCGCTCTCAGTCACACCCCCAACACTCCCCTCGTCCATCTTCCCAAACAGAATCAATAAAAACCCAACTTTCCAGCTGCTGTTGGGATCTTTCTGTAAGTTCCCTTATCAGAGCTTCTTTCTCTTACCCCCTTTAGTTACTCAGGTACCGTTTCTATCCTCTGCCTGGATTCCTGGTCCACGAGTTCGGGACTGGGAAGAGACCTCACTAGTAACATCAACAATCGCTTCCACAGCATCTCCTGTCTTGTAAATTTTGTAATCTGCTTCTCAAGTCTTGAATACTTCCGCGAGCTGCATATTTTCGCCCCTCCCCCAACAAGGAATCTATTTCTAATTTGAGACCTCTGTGGTTTTCTTAGCGGGCACTTGTTAATTTATATTTACCCTGATATAGTTAACTTCCCAGTGTTGCATAGGGTCCCGTATTGGAAAAGAAAGCGCCTTTGCTTTATACACTAGCCATCCTGGCAGTAAGATGAACGTGTGAACGGCAGCGATCCACAAGTCTGATCCAAGTAGGGTTTGTTTGCTCCCCGATCCTTAAAAAATACATCCACGGGGACTCGCTAACGGAAAAAAATATCCTGTTCTTCTATGGAGATCTGAGGAAAGAAACCAGAGGAAGTGGGGGATAACAGCCCGCCCCTAGGGAGGAAAAAAAGCCCAAGTTCAGGAAGACTGCCGGAGATGAGTTTACTGCTTTCCTTTCTTGTGCGAACTTTCTTCTCCGCCAGAAAACCGCCGCTAAAGAGAAGGCGGCGAGGATCAAAACGAACAAAATTGCCCCAAAGAGAAGGGGCGGCGGGGGGGGGGACGCCTGGCTGGCGGCGGGAGCTGTTCCCGTGAGAATCCCCCCCCGGAAAGCTGGGAAGCTGAACTTGTGACAGGCGCGTTGCTCTCAGATGCATGCGGTGGTGTGTGTGGGGGGGCAACGTGTGGATCGGAGGGGAGGGGAGCGCGCGAGGTCCCTTGGGGAGGCCGCGACGGGGTTCTCTCCAAGGAGCTGCGTCCTTTCCGGGCCTGTTCATCCAGAGGTAAGGGTGGCGTTCTGCCCCCCCCCCTCCCCGACGCTCCTGCAGGGCCTGAGGGGCCGGAGTGATTGGAGACGAAGAGGGTTTTTGATGAGTGCAAGGTGACTTTCAGAGACGGGGGGGGGCGACTTCCTGGGAGGACTACAGTACACGGGTCAAGGGTGCCTTCGAGTGGAAAGTAAGCCAGCAAGGATGCGCCTCGGGTCTCACACCCCCACCCCACCCCCACCCAGCGCAACGGTTCGGGCTTGGTGGCTGGTTAGAAGGGAAGGCCTCTTGTCGGAGCGTAAGAGAACACAAGGTGGAGGGTGGGCAGAGGAAGACGGAGAGAGCTCAGAATCCTAACTCGGGATTTGACGACACCCCCGCGCCGCCCGTCTGCAAAGCAAAACCGGCTGGAAGCGACCGATTCTCCCTTGAGTTTCCCTGCGGCGCCACGTGGACAGCTTGACCTCGAAGTTCCTTCCCTTCCCTTCCCCTCTCCTCCCCTCCCCATCGGCATTAGGGAAAGGCAGGCGCTCGGCACATGCTCAAGGCCATTCTCTCCCTTCTATGAGCGCGGAGCAGGTATCCAAGCAGGGATGGGCTGTCCCCAACAAGAGTTACCAGCATGGGACTTAACGGGCTCTGATGGAGGCCTTTGAATGGCAGTGGGAACTGATGACACTGGGACAGCAAGTTGCTCGCGGAGTCTGCTGTGTGTAGGGGAAAGAGAGATAAATGTGTAAGTGTAGATATACATCTGGGTGCGTGCGTGCGTATCCTGCAATACTGTGTTTTAAGGGAAGGCTACATCTACTACCTTGGGAATTGAAGTTTGTCGGAGGAAATTTGAGTACATTACTGCCATTTAGGAGACGGTCATGTTTACTGTGAAGAGGTTCCTAGGTGGGTTGAGTGGGATTTACTCCAAGGTAAACCAGCGTGCCCATGACACGGACTACTAGGGCATGAGTACATTCCATAGGAATGGGAGGCATCTCTGAACGAGCACTCCTCCCGACTGAGCTGAAGGGAGCTCTTTTAAACCTATGACTTAGAATCGCTCCGTCTAGAAGACTGTGTTAAGAGATTTGGGGATTGAGAGCTCAGTTAAAGGAGATCCAGGAGCTGCGATAAAAGAGGAGGCAGCCTGTACTTGTCAGTGGTAGACAACCAAGGGAATCGCCAAAGGCAAAGTAACGGTTCATGCTCTTAGACGAGATATGGGACGGTATTCTCGGTTCAAGTAACAACAGCGCCTAGTACCGAATCCTTGGCTCTGTCAATCTTCACAGGGTCCTGGACAGGCTGATCATAAGGCAACCCTGGGCGCACTGTGTGTTTGTTGTGTCGTTACAGTCTTGACGGACTTTTCGTGACTCCATGTCCATGGAGTTTTCTTGGCAGGAATACTGGAGTGGTTTGCCAGTTCCTACTCCAGGCGCCTACAGCATCTGGAATCCCCTGGTGGTCTCCCATCCAAGTACTAACCAGGGCCGACCCTGCTTAGCTTCTGAAATCAGATGAGATCAGATCAGATAGGCCAGTGTTTTTCAACCTTTTTGGGCAAAGGCACACTTGTTTCATGAAAATCTAGGCAGCTCTGAAAATGGAAAATTTAACTCTGTGCCTATATTGACTATATAAAAAGTAATTTTTCAATTTTTCCCAGGCAACCAGGCAACATCTTGCGGCACACTAGTCAGCCGTGGAACCTGCTTGAAAAACACTGAGGCAGCTCTGGGAGTTTGGGCAAAATCCAAACTCAGCCGTGCCTGCTTCTGAGGAGCCCGAGTTTGGGATCCGGCAAAGACGGCATAGTAAAAGTGTTGCCAACACACCTACATGAGAAGATCCCCGGGACCAGGGGATGTGTTGCAAACTTAATGGTCAGCAAGGTTCCCGTCTGCCATTGGTCGCAAGTTACTAGATGGGAAAATTGGGTACAGAAGAGAACTCGCTCATTTCCCTGACCTTAGAGGGGAGGGGAGGGGAGGGGAATCTCTTTGCATCTCTCGATGTCTCTTTCGCGTGTGCTGGAGGGTTTTTGCAGTCGGGGCTTTGTCATCTGCTCTACTGACCCACTTCTGTCGGTTGAGGAAACCGGTTCCAGGGACCAGGGCAGGACGCCCCCCCCTCCACCCGCCCTCCTGCCTCCAGTGTTTGACAGGCGGAGATTACTCAGCGAAAGCGATCCGGATCTACTCTTTTGCGGTCCCTCCTCCCATAGAGTCCAAGGCTGGTCTCCGGCAGAGCTGATAGATGCGCAGCAAAGTCTGAAAAACGACCGGGCACGTCACTTTTTCTGAACACAGCAGAGACACAAATGAAATTGAATGAATTCCCATTTGAAATGTACCTTCTTGGCTTGAACCAGTATGCAAAGAAGTTTCTCCTACCGCTCGTTAGGCACCTGCGGGGCTGGTTTAGAGCCTCTCTCTGCCTAAAACTTGATGGTGCCAACTGCCAAATGGGTCTGCTCTATTTCCCAGTCAACTTATGGCCATGGCATTATGCTCTCTTACTTAGGAGTAAATCCCAACCCAAACTCACCGAGACTCCTTTCTGGGAAGACTTGTAGTGACCAGTTGCCTCTAATTCGGGTTAGAAACGTCACCCGATCAGCAACTTTTGTGACGTCGATGGTCACTCCCTTCAAAAAGGCGCATTTTCGCGTTTTCCGTGTTGCCTCTGTAAGAGCAGTGCCCCAGCCTCCAGGGAAAACGGGACGCACGGCGCTTGGCCTGGAGGGGACCTTGCGCCATCCAAACCCAGTCGACGGCCTTTGCTTCCGAGGGCGAGGACTTGAGCGCGCTTGACTAGGGGGCTTTGAAATCACAAAAGGGGGTGGTGGGCTCGGGAAACGTAGGTGGGCTGAGTGAACACCCATTATTTATGTGTGCGTGCGTGTTTCTTTCCCGAGTGGGGAATCGCCCCGCGGAGTGTGTTCGACGACAAACGGCCGCAGGCTCTGGTGGCATCCGAAGGAGGGAGCCGTATTGTTTTGGCCGGGGCTGCAGCCCAGGAACCGGTAGACCCAATAAAACGACTTTTGTCCTTCAGGTGCCACAAGGCACTTGGCTTACCCGTACGCACCTGCACGTGAAGGAGCACGCCTACACGCTCGCGCGCAGGGTTGTGTGTGTTCACCCTCTATTCCCGAATGTATTCTCTCTCTCTCTCTCTCTCTCTCTCTCTCTCTCTCTCTCTCTCTCTCTCTCTCTCTCTCTCTCTCTCTCTCTCTCTCTCTCTCTCTGGCGCTGCCCAGGATCGGAGGAGGGCCACATTCCCAAGTTCGTCTAAGGACGGCAAGGGGAAGGAGATGGCACAGAAAAAGGCCAGGCCGCCCATTTCCCCAAGCATGCGCGGCACCGACCCTTCCTGTTGGGAGTTTTAATAACTCACTATTTTGATGGCGGGTGAAATCTGGAGCGGACCAGGGTTCTAGGTTAGGTCAGGAGGGCCACCCACGCCCACGTTTCTCCAGGCCTTTCATGCCCTACCTACCTACCACTTAGCTCGGCCACAAACCTTTGGGCGTGTTGGTTGGAAGAGGAGAGGGAGAGAGTCCCACGGTCTGGGGAGCGATGCGCACGCCAAAACTCCGTTCACAGAAAGCGTGTGTCTTTGGAAGCGACCAGGTTCCCAGGCCTTCCTTCCAAGTAAGGGAGGGCGTCGAGGTCCTTCAGCTGGGCCTGCCAGGTAGCCGCCCGTTGGCCTCGCCTCGTCCCCTTTTCCCCGCCTCCAAGGACAAATCCAGCATAAGGACACAACAGGGCCCATCCCCTTGTCAAGTGACGGGCGGGGGGCGGGGGAATAGATAACGTGTGTGTGCACGCCCGCGCGTGTGCTTGTGAAAAAGAGAAAAACTTCCTCCGTGCAACACTTCCATGTTCTATTTGGGATGCCGGGTAGGCTGGCCGTGACTTATTTTACAACCGTGGTCCGAAAAGTAGCCTAGGAGTTAGAGGGGCGGCAAGTTAAATAAATAAATAAATAAATAAATAAATAAATAAATAAATAAATAAATAAATAAATAAATGGGGGCGGCTCCTCTGCTCACCATGGTTTCGAGTGCGTTGATAACCCCCGTCCCCAAAACAGAGGACGCGTATTCGTCCTGCCGAACTTCTGAGTGTTCAAAACAAAACAAAACAAAAGAATAATAAAACGAGGGGAGCTGTGGCGGAACAGACTTGGGTCTGAAAACTGAGACAACTCCCGTTTCTGACCGCTCCTGCGATCCCACGGGGTTTATGCCTTTCCTAGGCTCATGATGAGGCTCTCTTGGTTCGTCCACGGCTGTGCAGGCCACGGGACTTAGACTGAAACTCGTCTTGACTTAGGGTGAAGCTGGCGCGCGCTCCCCAGAGCCGGGCGACGGATTGTCCGGCCTCGGTTTGTTGGAGGTGGCCTGACCGTGGAGGGGCCCTAAGTGGGAACGGTCCAGCTGGCCAAAAGCTTACAGGGCCAGGCCGGGGGTTAAACATGACTTTTCGTCCTCCTTGTTATGACTCCGACCTTGATGGTCTCAGGCCGTGCTTGGAGGACACGCGGGGTGGCCCTATCCTAAGCGGGTCGTTCACCCGCGGCGTCCAAGAGCTCCCTGATGAGCGGCTGGGCGTGCAAATTAAGAGGGGGCACCCTGGTTCTCATCGGGCTCCGGAAAGGGCGCTGGGATGAGATCTGGACTCCGAATTGCCCCTCGCCAATCCATTGCATCCGGAAGGCGGAAAAGGGAACCCCGAGCTATCTTTGAGAAATAAATCGAGCGACAGGCAGGTGGAAAATAAATAAATATATACAATCCCATTCCCCTCGAACGCCTCCGGGTTCATTTAGAGAAACAGTGCCAGCCGAACTCCGATTAGAGAGGACAACCAAACGCCAGTGGACAACTGGAGCCGTTCGATGGGGGACCGGAGTAGTTTGTTAATGGAATATTAATCGCTACGCATTTTCAATTGGGTCCCTGAAGGGGAGAGCAGAGGAGAGGGCCCCTGGAATCGATAGGTTATTGGCATCCAGCAAAATCAAATCACGTTAACCTTGCGAGGGTGAGCGGGCTCTTAACGGCAGAGGAGGCTGCGAAGGTCTCCCTGTCGTAGATTCAGCCGGGTTTTGAAACAGGCGTGCGTGGGTTTGCGCATAAGCGCACGGACACAATGATGGCTGTCCTGTCCGCGGTCTTCTGTTCGAGGAGAGCCTACACATGCTTCCGCCCTCACTCGCCGTTAGGTAACTTTCAAACTTCAAACCAGCCTAAGGATTTAGCCTCTAAATAGGCGAAAGAGAGACAGACCTGTCTCCCTCAATGCTGCTCGGCCCCATCACGTCTAAAGCCCACCACCGGGGACTGCGCGCGGGGGTCGGGGGTCGGATGGGGGTGGAGGTCGTGGGGGCGGCCTTATTTTTAAAATCACCAAGGGCACCAAATTCTTCCTGAGTTCCGTGGAACCACCGGAGTACTTGCTCGTGGTGGATGTTATCCCGTCGTAAGGGCGATTCTTCCAGACCTTAGGCGGGGCTCACCCAAGAAACGTCCCCCTGTGTTTTCCAAAGGAGGAAATGGGAAATCCCAGGACCGAGCGCATTCGGAACGGTAGGGCACGAATAGCCACCTGTGGGTTCTAAGCGCGCTCAGCTTTCGGTTTGGGCCCCAGGGCTGAGGGCTTCTGGGCTTCAGCCCCCATCTCCCATCTTTGGGCTGGAGATCTCCTGCCTTGAAAGTTTAGAAGTGGGTTGAGGACGGGATCCTCCTAAAGAAACAACTTAAGGGTGTTGCTTTTAAAAAAAAATCATATTTGATAATTCAAATTGTTGGGCTGATAGTGTGTTTATGGGCTTTTTTCCTTGGTTCACTGTCTTCCTTCTCATTTTATTGGTCAATATAAAAATCAAACAAATAAATGCATATCCCCCCCCCCACACACACAGCCATAGGGGGCTTATGATCAGAATTCAACCCATAGATTGAAATTCTCATTGGGGTCTGAAAACACTGTACAGTTCAAAGAGTCTTACTGGGAAAGCATTAAAGGCATTAGGCCAGCTAACTATGAGTGAAAACTAAGCATTTTTTAAAAAATGAGAAACTGAAAGGCATGGGCGAATTCTTACATTAAAAATATCCCCACCCAACATTATGTTAGAAGGGATACTTATATAACACATAGGTGCAATCTCATGCCACTAAAATCAGAATGTCAAAAGTATGCTGGCTCTCTTTTCACCCTCACTCTCTACTACACCATGTAATGTCAAATCTTCATGTCCCTTGGTACTTTGCAAAGAGTCTGCAAAAACGTGTTTCTAAAAAATTCTCCATTCTCTCAGTAGTTTATTTAATTTCATCTTTCGGCTTCTGATAATCAGGACATTCTCGGGTTTTCAATAACTGACATCAGATTTAATGCACAGACTGTTTTATTCCCCACCCTCACCTGCCTCGTCCCATGTGAAAGAATTAGGAAATGGAATTCATTTATTTTAAAAAGTACAAAACAGTATTTGCTTTATTCCAAATATTTAATATCTTCCCAGCAGAGGCATGCAGGTAATTTTATAATCTTATTAACGTAAATAAAATTCTCTTTTAATGATCACTAAGCATGTGTTACTGAAACATGATGATAATTTAATTCTAGAATGCCATCCTAGGGGACCATTTTTCTATTCGTAATTGATTTGGTGCAGATTTGATGCAATAGCCTTGAAATATTTAATGTTTTCAACAAACACCAGCCAAGCTGTTCATGGTATTACCAGGAGGAAAGGAGCCCAAAATGGATACTTTTATTTAAGTTGGTCACCATGGGATTAGGTCCTATCCATGTGAGCAGCCCTTGCTAAAATGAAAAAGACACAGGGAACCATTGACTTTTAAAATAACTGTTTACACATTGCTGGAAGGCTGCACAACCTCCCCCCCCCCAAAAAAAAATCTGTAACTACAGGACTTTCATCGATAATATATTATTTGGATTTTTTAAAAAAAACTTTACTTAAATTGAGATTGAATAAGAACCCTACACAAAATTATGTAGTTAATATTTTGGATGTGTCTGTGACATTGGTCATCAAACTGATTCCTTTTGGTTACATTTTGAATCCAGACTGAAGCTGAAAATAGGAGCACCCTTCTGTGAATCTGTCTCCAGGTTTGCATCTTGTACTGATGATAGAGGTTAAAAAAAACAAACCTCACATATAAAGATGGTACTTTAGGTAGGAAAACCAGCTCAATGTTAAAATAGATATGGGAACCGTTCTTTATTTCAGCTGCCTTTAAAACACGTTCCTTAATGTTAATTCCCCCTTAGATATATATCCAAACTCTTCCTGAGGTGCTTTTCTCAGTGGCATGTAAAATATATTATTCATGTCTATAACTTTTCATTCTGTTGAGGGGCAGATGTTCATTTTGCTGAACGGACCAGCAAGAAATGAAACCTTATTATTTAAAATGGTACTCTAAATGCCATTGGTCAACATAACAGTTAAATCTTGATATTTTCACTTAAATTTAAAAAAACAAACAAGCAGAACAATACTGGTTACAGATAGATTTGTATCAGTCACAGGATTGGTGGGTGATCCTTCATGGTATAAAATGCATTCCTTTTTCCCACCGAGTGCATGAGGAAACATAAGATGAAACAAATAATTTATTATTCCAAATTATACCTCATAGCAACAGCCTGTGTGCACCTAAGTCTATGAATGTGTCATAGGAGTAATAACTATTCACATTATTTGTGGGTGGTTACTTGGTGATGGAAAAAAAATAGATGCAGCGGTTTCACAGGGAACAGGTCTTGGATTCTGTGAATCTGAAATATGTCTCTTTCTATATCTCAAAACAAAAGATGCACACAGGAATAAATGTTGGTTGAACTGATCAGTGGGTGCATAAGATGAAATTTACCAGTGGACCAATACAAGAGATTGTGGTCAGCAGGCTTTTCATAACCCATGTGTTGTCCTCTTGACTGATGGTTCAACCCCACTAACCCCACTCAGCAGAAAAATTGCAAGCGTCAAAACTGTGCTTGTGGTCAGTCTCAAAGTATACTTAACTATTACCAATTACACAGGAACTCATAGTGTGCTGTGGCTTAAATGCAGAGCAATGTAGAAAACACTAGATAGACACATCACAAATAAGAGAGAGAAACGGGTTCCACAGTTGTTCCAACTGCGTAAACTGTTTGGAGACAAAGTTACCAGCTGGGTAAGAAAAAGGAAAAAGTGGAGGAGAGATGGTAGTGTGGTCATTCCTATATGATGGGAATGAATGTGGAACTCATAGTTGACCAGTTTATAGATGGACTACATTTAGTTTGTGCAAGTGCGGCAGAAGGCTGCAGTGGTGAGGACCATCCTGGGATTTTTCAGGAAATAAAGTGTGAATAGATTGTGGGAATTATCCTGTATGACACAAGGGTGGGTTTCCCTTTCCCAATTCATTAGCTAGAATGTGGGTTTAATTTTAAAAGGATTTCTTTCTATCTTTTTTTTAAAATCTTGCATTGATTTCTGCACATCCTTACACAGTCAACCACACACAGAGCATAATGTGCCTTTAGTACCATGTTTGAAAGCACCACGCAAGTCTCCGGGTTTTGCATACTTACTTGACGACAATATTTATTTCCAAATACACACATTGATTCCTTTTGATTCCATACTTTATAACATATTTCTTCAGATTGACAGTACAACCCTATTAATGTCTACTCAGAAACAAGTGAGCACCACCATGACATTCAATGGCTTTATTCCTAGGTAAGTCTATAGAATTGCAGATTTATTGTTTTATAATCAAGAATTCTACACCTTAAGCATGATCCCGCTCAGTAAAGCATTTTGACATTCCACTGCTTTCGAACATGGAATTAAACAAATTCTTAAAGTCTCCCCCACTGGAAAACTGGCGAGTGTCAACATGCTTGGACCCTCTCCATGGATCACACCTTTCTAATACACCTAGAGTTTGATATTTGCCTAAATGTTTGCAGTTCATCTGTCTACCACCTTGGAGTGAAACAAATCCTTCTGATGTGCTACTGTGGAGCTTTTCTGATGAACTAATGGCATGTTAGTTAGTCCCCATGTATAAAAATAGTATAAGGATATATGATTAAAACAACTAGATTATTTTTCAAAACCTGATTGCAAGATTATGTCAAGATTAAAAGCACTGAAAACAAAGTACTCTTTCAGGGAAAGGTTGAGTAATGGTGGTTACTTGTCAGATGAACTCATTATCTGAGAGATTATTTGATAGTCTACAGGAAAATTATGCTATCCTAAGGCTACTCACATGACTGAGGCAGCTTAGATTTGAATCTGCGCAATGTATCCCCATGTGATATCTGGTGGCTTGAAGTTGTATGAAATGCAGAAGATTAAAATTCTCTCAGACAAAGCTGTAAAATTTATTTAAACTTTTCCAAACAATGTAATCCTGTTCCTACTGAAGAAAGTAGCAAAGCTTCTATTAGTTTGTCTGGATTACTACCAAAGTTTAGAGTCACTGAACTATATTTACTGGTACCACATGCAACTAATATGTGTACTGAAGCCTTGGAATAAGATGGTTTGAAACATCGGTTTCAAATACTACCAAACACAGAATGACATCCAGGGATACGTGTTATATCAGCAAAAGATGTATCCTTCTCAGTTGGAAGAAGTTCCACTAAGGTCCAGCCTGCAAAATGGAGATATGGGGGTGGGTGGGAGTGTCTTGAAAATTAAAAAACAAAAAAGCACTGTTTCTGATCTTCTCAAATTATTGCAATAGCATAATAATGAAATATATTATAATATATTTAATAGATAATCATACTATAGTATTAATTTCAGATGGCTTATCTTGCATATCTATAAAATACATATGGAATTCAGTAACCCAGGTTTAAAAAATTGTTTGCTAAAGTCATTGGCAATACTCTTCTCAAAGTAGAGTAAAAACAGATTAGCATTCAAATAAAAATACCCATGAATCTTAAAAAAAAAAAACATATTTTTAAACCCTAATTTAAAAATACACCAGTTAACAGACAAGAAAGTGTCCAAGACATTCCCCCAAACCTAAATATTTATTATTTCATTGAATACAGGCATGAAAACAATAAGTGCATGAATTATGGTGATACACCATTGTGCAGCCTTCCAACAAATCATGCAGACCTTCTCCACAGCAAAGAGGTCTTAATAATTTCCTTGGAATATTTTTCGCCCCAAAGCTATAGACACAATTCAAAGCTTCAACTTTTGTTACACCTCATGTTTTTTAGCAATGATGCTAACCTTTCTTGGGTGGAAATATATTCTAAAAATCCATGCTCCAAATCCAGAATGTTCTGCTACAATGGAGACATGGTCTTCCTAACTGAACATCCTTCTTTTCCCCATTTACCTCAGTGGAAGGGCAGGTCAGGCATACACACATAACCCTTTGCACAAAGAAATGATGCAACTTAGAGGGAACTTTTTGTACACTCTCTTTTAAATGGAGCAGGATTTTTTAAGGACATTTTGCCTTGTCGAATCTCAAAGTGCAAAAGGCCGAAGTGTTCATTGTAGCAAAACCACTGAATGTTTTTTTCTCACACTACCTGAAAATGATATGAAACAGTGATAGCTATTCCTTGGATTTTTGGAGCAAGATTATAATAGTGTCAGTAAATTCAAGTATATAAACCCTATGTTACCAAAATCAATCCAACCATGGTAATGTTTACTGAGAAGGATGTTCAATGGCTTTATTCCCTTAGCACGCTTTCAATTGCAGTCTGCTTGGTTTGCAGTCTGCTTAGCAACAGTGTAGTAAGTCTCACTAAAGCAGACCAATGGAATCAGTAGAGATCAATTGAGTCAACTCCTCAGTTCCTTTGAGTCAGGTGGGTCTACTTGAATGGCTTCATTTAGCATAGTAATTCACAAGTAGCACAGGCCTATTTCAGTCAGTGGGATTGAATGAAGAATTAACTCACCAAATCCTCATTGATTCACTGTAAGCATGACTTGCTTCACTAAACAACAGAATTCCACCTATATATCTTGTTGAATAACAGTGCAACCCTACACTTGTTTACACAGAAGGAAGTTCCGTTATATCAAACACACCTTAGCAAGTTCAGTTACCTTTGCCTGTTTCTCAAAAATCTTAAAGTGTAACCACATACTTTCCTAATATGGTTTGAATAAAGCTTAATTAAATCATTACATGGCGATGAAAATCAGCTGCCCCAAAAATAAATTACCAAGAATGTTGCAAAATCTGTGTTTGGCAAAGGTTGCATTGTCACCTCCATTGTCATTGTCAAAAGTCTTTCTGTAAAAAATGAACACAAGCCATGTTAGAGGTGATTTACCCTTAAATACTGATATTATTAACACAGTAGAAACTAAACAAGCCATGGTGTAGTAGAACTAGAAAATCTGAGAGAAAACTGGGAATTAGTTATCATGTAAATATAGAAGGACAAAGTTTGAAATCTTCCTATAAGTCTATGCAGTTCATTTATTTTTGAAGTTTAAGATAATTTTATATAGCCATTCTATTTTCTGTCCATTTTTGTGATTTTGTAATAATGAGAGAGCCTTGCCTGAATCAGTCTCAATGGCTAATTGCCTGCAATATTATGCACAAATGCTTCCAGGCATGAGCTCCCTTATATGTAGTGGGCTGCGTTTCTATCTGCTGTAAACATGAATAAATACATTTGCATGTTTGGAGTTTTATGAGACAGCTTGACAAAAAAAATGGAATTGCTGAATTTCCCATTACAATGGACCCTCGTATAGCAAGCAGTTTGTGTAACAGAAAATCTGTTTAAAGGAAAAAATCTGGAGATAAGGGCAATTTGCTTGACAGAATTGTCTATGGGGCGAATCCGTACAACATAAAAATGGTTGCAATTAGGGATTAATCCATTTTCAATGCATTCCTATGGGAAATTTGTACAACGGAAAATTTGCTTAACAGAATTTCATTTGGAACAAATTAATTCCTTTATACAAGGTACCACTGTATAATTCAAATTTTTAACTCTTACCCTTCCTATAGCAATGTCAGTATATACACATGCCTGCTTTCTCCATGGCCTTTTGACCACTAGGCATAACAGTGCCACATGGTTAATGCTGATATTCCTGTTTATGTTTAGATAGATGTGGTCTTGCTGCCACTATCCAATTCCCTGTCATGTTTCACCTTGCTTCAACTTAAGTGCTGGCACCTTGTATAAGTGAATGTATCAATATCTATAAAATCTACTTACATTCTAATGTACAAACTCAGCCAGATGGAATGAATAGTTTCAAACATATTGCTGATTTCTTTAAATATCTTGAATTTTATTGTCCTACAAGATAGCTTTTTCCTGCTAGCACCTTCTCTCCAGTTTTATAAACATAGCTTTATAAACAAACATATGGTAAATCATACATTATAGTTTATAAATATATTTTTCTCAGAATACCTCCTAACAGAGTACAAATGTCCAGTTCTCCTCTGGCATGGCTTGGAAGCTGACCAATAATAATGCCTTTTAAAATGAATTATGTGTCTTATATCATCTATGGAAGCATAGAGATAGCATAATCACTTTTCATGGCAGGAAAAATATTTAGTTATGTAGGTAGGTAGATCTTTTATACTTATTTGTTACATTATTCTAGAGGACACTAGAAGAGTATATTTTTGAAATAACAGATTGTTACACAGCACACACACACACACACACACACACACACACACACACACACACACACACACACACACACACACACACACACACACACACACCCAAAACCATTGAGTTAAATAAAATTCCTATCAGAAGAATATTTTTGTTAGAGAAAAAAATGAAACAAAAGGATGTGGTTAGTTAATTAACCATCAACAGTTGGTTTTCTTGTTGAATTAAGTTTCCGAAACCCCAATACTGGTTATCATTAATAGATGACCATATGAATTTGGTGCTGTGCTGTATACCAGAAGACTTTGAGGTGGGGTGTTTCACTGTGTCTTCGCAGGAGTTTCTGTTTTGAGAGTTTTAAGCAATTGTTTCTGGAGCACAATTTATGTTTACAGGAGAAGCCAGGGAAGTAGTCTCGGGAGCACTTGAGTTGGTTGTTTAATCAGAAGATGTGCCAGTGGCCCCTGACAGCCATTAGATGCAATTTCAGGCAAATATGTAACCCAAGAGACACTAGTTTTGAAAGGGTAATGGTGGCTAAGAGACGGCTTCACCGTAAAGGCAAAACAACTAATTGGAATGGCATAACGTGTACTTACTATGCCAAGATTGATATAGTGTACAGCTCTAGGCTCTCACACAGCATTAGTCAAGATTTTAGATCATTTGGTGACATCATGGAGAAAGAGTACATAGAAAGCTTACCAAGGGCCTCCGCTCAGATTACAGTTTCATAAAGATTTTAAGAGTGCATCTAAGAACATGGCACATGAATGCAATTAGCAGGTGTTTGGAAAGACATATATTTCATAAAGGGACTAGTCACAGGTAAGAAGGAATGAAGTTCCCTAGCAAGCGTATACTTCTGATAGGTGAAATGACCTTCCCTTTGTTCCGTTCCAGGGCAGCCTCTGCAGTCTACAGTGCAGGAAGGTAACATCCCTTGCTCAGATGGTGTGCAGGTCAGAAAAATGGTACGCCACTTGCAACAAACTGAGAATGATTCCCGACAAGATGGAGCTCTTGCTGGTGGAGCCTTCCCATCCCACAGGGAATGTCCCTAGGCTCTCCTGGGGTGGGGGTTGGGATGTATCACTGCCTTTAAAATATTGGGTTCGGAAGCTGGGAGTCCTTTTTGACCCAGCACTCACCATCAATCAACAGGTGGATGCTGTGGTCAAGTCTGCCTTCTTCCAACTTAAGATGATTTCCCCGCTCTGACACTATTTGGATGGGGAGTCTCTAAAGGTTCTGATCTACAGTATGCATTGGTTGTCTCCAAATTAGTTTACTGCAATGCACTGTACGTGGGACTGCCTTTGGACTTGATGCAGAGGTTACAAAGGGTGCAAAATTTGGTGGCCATTTTGGTTACGGGTGTGAAAAAGTCCCAGTGTATCACCCTGTCCCTGGACAGGTTGCACATGCTCCCCGTGGTGTTCTGCATCAGGTTCAAGGTGTTGAAGGTAACATATAAAGCCCTACATGGCCTGGGACCTCAGTATCTGGTGGAGTGTATCCCCTTGAGAAATCCATCCTGGTCTACACAATCCTCCCAGTCCTTTATGCTGCATGTGGCCCACCCAAGGCAGGCCAAAAAGACAAGAACACACTGTGCCTTTTCGATGGTGGCATCAGAAATGTGGAACCACCTGCCAGCAGAGATAAGGCAGGCTCCCTCCCTACTCTCCTTTCAGAAGGTCCTGCAGACCTATTTATTTGCAGAGGCTTTGCCCAGTTAGTAGTGGTTTTGCTGTTTTGATTTGCTCTTCCTATGTCCAGCCCCCACCAGCCTTCTGAGAGGGGGCACATTTTAATTATGGTTCTGTTTTATTTTGCCCCCCCCACCCCAAGAAATCTGGGGATATTTCATTTTATAATTTCACTTTTAAATTCTCATGGGCAGGATGAGGTGTTTGCCCTCAAACAGGCTCTGTTAATAGCTGTTTCAAATGTGCTTTATAAAACCATTCAATTGGAATTTAACCTTATTAATTGTACTTTAATTATGGCAGTGTCTTTATAATATTGTATTCTATGATCATTTTGTAAACTGCCCTGGGTAGTGCAGTTTGCACTAAGTGGGTGGTACAGAAATATAAATAAATAAATAAATAAATAAATAAATAAATAAAAGTTTAGAACACTTGAAAGGTGTAGGTGTGTTAATATTCCATCAGATGTGGCTGGCTGGGGAAGGGACTTGAACAGTGAAATTCATAGGGCTTACAAATGCATTCATGACTGCAAAAAGTGCCACTTGAATCTGTTGTGTTTTAGACCTTGGCGTGTGCGTATACTTTAGAATGTATCTTGTTTCATACAGTGGCACCCCAACTTAAGAGCAGCTCGACTTAAGAGAGCGGAAAGCTTTTGGCATTTTAACTGCAGCCTTACAAATTTTAGATATGGTCTGCTCGACTTACAAATATTTTTTTTTATTTTAAAAAATTTTTTAATTTATTTTTTCAATTTTTAGATAGGTACCCTGACTTCAGAGTAGTTTGAGTTAAGAACATGCGTTCGGAATGGATCAAATTTGTAAGTTGAGGTACCACTTTTTTAAAAAAAGCCTCTCAAGCATTCGGCATCACAGGAATTGATATTGGGTCTAGATTTGTTGGTTGGTAGCATTTAAAGGGAAGAGGCAGCATACACTGAGTTTGAGGTTCATACCGGTGAGAGAAAAAAGCTACTAAGCTCCATCATGGAGTGACATTTTGTACTCTTCGGCTCTCCAGAAATAAATGGAAGGGTTTGCTTAAGCCTTGTGTATGCCCTCTGAAATGACCTTTTAGCCTTCCAGAGTCACTTTAAAAAAAAAAAAAGAACCCATGCAGAAATAGACCTGTGGGTATTTTACACCACAGTTACTTATGATATTTTGTAAACTATGCTCCCAATGTTCAGCCACCAGCTAAGTTCAGGCTTCTGCCCCATCCATACATTAGGGGAAAATAGCCAGTACAATTAAGCCTCAATTAGTCATGATTTGTCATTGGTTTTTCCCTCCCCTTGGAGCTTAGGTTCTCCCGTCGTTTGACTTTACTTGGTTTTGTTGATTTGCCCCCTAATTTGTCATTATTTTATCTTGTTTTTTTAAATATTATTTTGATACTTTATATTGTTGGGCTGATAGTGTGTTTATGAGCTTTATTCCTTGGTTCACTGCCTTCATTCTCATTAAGTTGGTCAATATAAAAATCAAACAACTAAATGCATGTTTTCACCCCACAGCCATAGGGGGCTTATGATCAGAATTCAACCCATAGATTGAAATTCTCATTGGGGACTGAAAACACTGTACAGTTCAAACAGTCTTACTGGAAAAGCATTAAAGGCATTGGGCCAGCTAACTATGACTGAAAAATAAGCCATTTTTTAAAACTGAAAAATTATATTTCTAGAAAGTCTGACCCACCTTGGCACCAAATTGCAACTCAGATGTGACTTCAGTGGGTATGAAATTGGCTTATCTATAAATCTGCCCTTGTGGATCAAGCATCTTGTAAAACGATCTCCTTTTTATGTATTTAGACTGAATTACATTAAGCCAACATTGTCCTTTTCTTAACTGATTTAATGTTTTATACCAGAAGGAAGGATGTTTTTACCTATGATTTACCAATCCACTCACCCCCACCATCCTTGAAAACCATATAGATCTTCATAGGGGGCCTATGCTGGTTAAACTACAGCTGAATAAGCAGGAATCTTGCTACGGACTGCAGTGCAATAAGTGGAATTGAATTGAATATCCTTCCCCACACATTTCTATATATTGCTATCAAACTAGCTGAGAAATATCAAAAGTATATCCAAAACTATATACAGTATATATAAAATGTTGATGATTCCATCACATTTTTGAATTCTTTCCCCTTTGACAACAAAATTTAGTTGTAGAAAATTCACCGGGATATATTTGAAGGAGGAAAAAAATGGCATGACAGCATTTAACACTCTAATATTAGATCGCTTGTTCACTTATACATTTTTATCACTATTATCCCATAAGTTTAATCATTAATGTAATTACTAGATTAGGACATTTATAAATTCTATCCTCAAGTTGATTTTTCAAGAAAACAGGCTGTCTCTCTGTATAGGAGGAATATCCGGGAAACAAGCATCATGTTCCCTTAAGCACAATTTTTTTTAAATTAAAAAGAATCCTGCATTATTCTAAATGATGCTTAATCCCAGATATGTGTGCATAGAACTGTGTGCTGTATTACTGTGGTGATGGAAAAGGCAATGGGGCAAGAGCATGCATAAGAGTTCATTGATTTTGCAAAAATTAAGAAAAAGGCAAATGCAATTTTTGGAGACAGTATGTTAATCAATGAACACATAGCCTATTCAACCCAAATATACTTTGTATATTGGAAAGTACTAAAAAGGGTTTTCTTGCTGACATTTGAAATCTGCAGACCCAGAAGCATTTTTTAAAGTGCCTGGAAACTGACTGTCTTTTTCAGTCACTCTATTGTTGAGTAATAAAATAATCAATTACTGCTTTGAAATGGTTTGTGTAATCAGGAGGCACTGATTCAACTGTATACACACACACACACACACACACACACACACACACACACACACACACACACACACACACACACACACACATCTGATTGGCTCTTTAACCTCCTGCAATTATTGTATTTGTTACCTATTTCCACATGACAAAAACCGGCCATGTGGCCCCTCATAAGAGGCATTGCACAGATGTATATAAATACTTACTTCTTACTATGACCAATGCAGTACCTTGTTGAAATCACCAAGTCCATAAAGGAAAACATGCAAGTGGCACATGCTGTTTTTCAGATTGCTACATGTGCCACCATGGCTTTCTCATGCAATTGGTTATGCAAACAATAGTGTGATTATCAGTCTGCAAATAAACTGAAAAATTCTTGCTTGATTAACTTTTAAGTAAATAGTAAAATCTAAAAAAAGCCCTGTTCTATTTTTATGTCATACAAGAAGACTAAAACTTGTTCATAATATATTAGAAAACTACCTAAAGTGGTATCTGTTAATTATGCCTCCTTTGGACCCAATAGTGAGCATGGCCTATGGATCATTTAGTTCTTCGTATTGGCATTTCTATCCTTTCTTTTTCTTTTCTCTCAAAATATTTTTTGTGTCTTGTTCAGTACCTTACCTTTACTCATTATCTCTTTATGGGTCTGATAGTGAATTAACAGAATAAATTCTGAATACTGTGGAGTCATAAGCATCTACAAGGATATTTTATCATTTTACTGGCCATTTGAAGGCAAAGAGAAGTTAAGAGCACTTGCAAAGCTCTATTGCTCATCTCCATTGAGAAGCTGGGAGTGAAATATTCCACTCTTTGTGGTTGTTGTCACATCATAAGGCATAACACAATTACTGTATATACTCGAATATAAGCCTAGTTTTTCAGCCCTAATTTCGGGCTGAAAAAGGGGGCCCTCGGCTTATATTTGGGTCAATACTTTTAGCCACTGAGGCAAGTGCATGACTAAAAGTAAATTGCATGGCTAAAAGTAATTTTAAACATCATGCACCTCTTCTCTTGACATCCCCCCCCATGTTGCAGGGAAGCAGCGTACAATGTTTAAAATGAATTTTAGCCACCAACCCAGGCACTTGCCTCAGTGGCTAAAAGTCATTTTAAACATCACGCACCCCCCCCCCCAGATCACAAAGGAGTTGCCAGGCCCTGCTGCATTTCCCACCCTAGACTTATACTTGAGCCAATAAATTTTCCCAGTTTTGGGGGGGGGTTTAAATTAGGGGCCCCGACTTATACTCGGGTCAACTTATACTCAAGTATATACGGTACTATGTTTTATGCTGCATAAATTCTCATAGAAACATCAAGATCAATACAGATGGGAAAGGGGGTGGAATCTTTTCTATATCATTCTGCCTGTAAAATATCGTCATATTTGTGAGGTGGCAAAGTAAGAACCATAAGGGAACATACTGTGTGCATGGAATGCAGAATATTGCAGCACAGGTAATAATTATTTCTGTGTTCTTGAAGGCTTTCATGGCCGGGATCTGATAGTTGTGAGTTTTTCTTGCTGTTTGGCCATGTTATGGAAGTTTTTCTTCCTGACGTTTTGCCAGCAAGAGTCAAAACGGCAGGACAAAAAACTTCCAGAGCACGGCCAAACAGCATGAAAAACTCACAACTATCAGAATTATTTCTCTTCTTTCATATATTTGATTAACAGTAACAAGATTACCAATCATAACCCATTTTTGGAACCAGTTTTCAGATTATTTATTTTATTTGTAGAAAGCCCCTTAGTTGAAAAGCACCTCTCTGGAGGGTTTAACAACAGGTAAAAACCAATAGCAAAACTAAACAAAATGTAAAAACACTCATAGTATTAAAAAAATAAAAATAAAGGTACTTTACATTTGTTAATTCATTTATGCATTCAAGTGAATCACAGACAGAAAATTGGCAAGTACAGGAGATGATAGATAGATAGATAGATAGATAGATAGATAGATAGATAGATAGATAGATAGATAGATAGATAGATAGATAGATAGATATTTCTTCTTTATCCTCTCTTTCTTAAGGCGACTAACAACAGCAAATTAGAATACCGGTAACATTTTGAATACTGCTGTGAATGCAAAATCATTTCTAGGAGTTCTTTTCTTATGAGGGAGACAAAGGTGCTTCGTGGTGAGTTAACATAACTTGTCTACATATTTGTGAATATTAAAACAATAGATAGGTTTAAAATATCACAGAGGAAGACCCCATCTTGCCCCTCTCCCTACCACAATGTCCAGGAATGGATTTGAACCTGGATATCTTACTTCTGAACCAGAAGTTCGGAAAGTTTATTTAAAAAAACAAAAGCTGGCATTGCCAGGTTCCCCCACTCATCCTGGCCAGTTGCCATGCTGGTTTGGGAATGGGATTCTAGCTGTTAAAATGGAAAGAAGGAGGCTTCCCAGGCTAAGGGGTAGGTAGTTCCATGCCCTCATCGTCCCTCTTTCCCTGCAGAAGTCCTTTGCTTTTTTGGTAGTAACTCATCATGTCAGTAACATTAATCCTGTTTGCTGGGATATCTTAAAGAATTAGATGGTCTTCCTCTAGCTGTTCCTAACAAACTTTCTGCAAAAAAAAACCCACACAAAAACAATACAAAGCGAAAGTGTGTGGAAGAAGTGCTGCAAAGCAGCTAGCGCTAATTGAAATTCCTGGTAGCAGTTCGAGCAGCTAAGGCCAGAGACTGAAGGCAACTGGAAAGAGATTTTCTTTCTTTCTCTTTCTTTCTTTCTTTCTTTCTTTCTTTCTTTCTTTCTTTCTTTCTTTCTTTCTTTCTTTCTTTCTTTCTTTCTTTCTTTCTTTCTTTCTTTCTTTCTGTCACTTAAGATGGACACAGGGGTGGAATGGCAAGAGAGAGTCCTGTGCTCCTACCGATCAGAGGACTCTGTTTCAGCTTTCGTTATGCTAATTTAATTTGACAAACCGTCAAGCTCCCCAGTATCGGAAGACATGTGAGAGGAGAGCTAAACATGCTAAGATGCAGGCACAAATTGTTATACAATTGGCTGCAGTCTTGCATTTCAACAACGCTGCAGGCAATTACTTGCTAGCTATGGATGTGTTTGTAGCTAGTGTGTTCATCCTCACCCCTTATGCTGTTCATAATACTAGCAGTAGTAGATGAATTTTTTTCAGCTTTAAAAAAGCAACCATAATATGGTTTTAGTTTTTAATATGCTTTTCTGATCATTTTCGTGTCATACTAAGTACTGACCTTGAGAATGAGATTGCAACATTAAAGAATTTTTTTAAAAATGGGAAGGAGTAAAATATGAATGAATGTAGTGAATCAATCTAGATTAAACTTGGCTCAGGTACGCAAAGCAATCAAGGAAAATTCCTAGCTAGAAGTTTTATATGAATGCCCTGACCTTACCTAGATTCATTACATTTTGAGATCTTGTTTTAAAAAGGGGTGGGGAATCTTTGGCCCTCTGGATGTTTTGTATCGCAGCTCCCAAAATTCCAAGCCTATACCGCCAATGATAAAGGGCTGTGGGAGTTGTGGTTCACAATATCTGAAGGGATAAACATTTCCCGCCCCTCCCGTTTTAAAAGGTGCCACAATGAATATTGCTGTTCTAAACCTGACATGATTCTGGTTATCTTCTGACTTATAACAAACATGGGGAAATGTATTTAGACTATATTTGAATGCCCATACTTCAGGAAGGAAGGAAGGAAGGAAGGAAGGAAGGAAAGAAAGAAAGAAAGAAAGAAAGAAAGAAAGAAAGAAAGAAAGAAAGAAAGAAAGAAAGAAAGAAAGAAAGAAAGAAAGAAAGAAAGAAAGTGTAAGCTGAAGAAATATTAAAAAAAAAACCAGAATCTTACATTTCAAGGGAAATTGTTCATGTTTCCAATGTAGTATTCCGACCGAAAGAATATCTGGCTGAGCTTGTCTAAAGGGGTCCTCAGTATTCCCTACCTTATACAGGCCAAGTAAAATATAGAAAATATTGTTGTGTTAGATATGTACTGAAACTGTTACCAGCACAATGACTTTGAAATCAGCACTCCTCTTGACCCTGGCATAGCCCAAGATTTAGAGACAGACAGATGAAACACGTTTGATTTACAATACTTGCGACGGATTCATCTGCCAAAATCTGAGTTCCAAACATAGAAATAAGCCAGCCTCCCTTTTTGCAAAACTGACTTATACGAATGCTTCAGAATTTAAAAAAAAAATCCAAGGATTACTAAATTAAAAGCATGACAAAGCTCTTTCCATCTTTCCTTTCATAATGGATTTTTCATGGAAATAACTACTGCAAAAATATAGGAACACTTTTTTTTAAAAAAAAGGAAAATGTGTAGCCTCCATGTAAAATTCTACAAATTAGACAAAGACAATGCAATTCAGAAATCTTCATCTGGAGTACAGTATTTTATCCATGTATAAGACTATATTTTTGTCTAAAATGGTTAAACTAAAAATTGAGGGTTGTCTTATACACGGAAGTAAAACTGCAAAGTTGCAAAACTGTAATTTTGGGTTGGCAAAGTGGGGAGGGGGCGTTTTTATACATGCAGTGTTTTATAGATGGAAAATATGGTGCCTTCGGTAAGAAGAGTGTGGTGTCTTAGCATCCCACCCGTCCCCATTTCACACGTTTACCTGGAGGGAAATTTCACAGAAAAACCGAGAAAGCTTTCTTTAGTGTTTAGCACTGCTCACTCAGACTGAAATAACCTTTACTAAGGATTAAATTATCCTGAGCTTGTGGCTAAACTTCACAGTGTTGCATGAACATTTTACGAACTATGAAACCATTGGCTATGAGTCCGTCTCTTCTTCTGCTCCCTCCTTTAAAAAATAACATATTTTGTTGAATGGGACTTCAATCCCCAAGTAAATTTCAATAGATTTGCAGCCACAGCAAGTTTACCGATGAAGTGCAATCATTATGTTGTTGTCTGCATCCTGATCTTGCAGTGATTTCTAGCTTTAAAATTCATAGTTTAGACCAGTGTTGACGAACCTATGGCATGGGTGCCAAAGGTGGCACTCGGAGCCCTTTCTATGGGCACCCGACATCGCCCCTTCACAGCCACCTGTATTCGAGTTAAATTGCTGTACTGGCATTAGGCGAAAAATTAGTGGGTTTTGAATCACAGTTTGGGCACTCCGTTTCTAAAAGCTTCACCATCATTTGTTTATATTAACGTGGTTAGAACTTCACAGCAGAATTCATCTGTCCAATATGATACAGCAGAATGAGGACTATGCTTCCCCCCATTTACAGTATTATTTGTTGTATTTTTTTGTTTTAAAAAGTTTGACGTTGCATGAGTTATACATGCCAATCATGGAAGATTAAAAATTCCCATTAATATTGTCTCCTGTGGTGACAGGGTAAATTGATTTAATCAAAGGAACTTCAGCAACAAATAGAGTGGAGTATTTTTTAAAAAAAAAATTAAAATCCAGTCAAGCAGTCAAATAATTTTTATTTGAATATATTTTTAACCGTTGGCATAGGTGTTGATCACAGTGTATGCTTATCCATTATCCGTTTATTTCTTTGCTGTATTCAAAGGAAGATCTTCAAAAATATAAAGAGTAGGATAATCAAATTAATGTGCAGTGATCTGTAGCTTATAACATTATGAATTTCCACTTTAAAAACAAAAGCACTCTTTCTTAACTGTAAAGAGAGAAGAAAACCTAAATGCAGTGAAGCAATATAAATAGGCTACAATCAGCAAAAATGTCACAGACAGATACAAAGTTAAGAGTATTCAGTTTTTGTTTTTCTGGCAGTGGGTGATCCTCATTGAAATGGTTTGCATGCGTACTACACACATTAGAACACAGAATCTGACTTCCTATAATAAAATAATAAAGGTTATTCAGCCCTCCTGATGTTTTGGACCACAACTCCCAGAATTCTAAGCTTAGATTGCCAATGGCAAAGGACTGTGGGAGTTGCGGTCCAAAACATCTGGAGGACCAAAGTTTGGACATGCCTGTTCTAGGTAGAGGCAATAGATACTCCTCAGTGAAAGATTTCCAAGTTCTCCAGAATGGTTTATCAAGCTGGCCTCTACACATATTTTGGGGAATCCAGACCAGTATATCTCATTTAGCTTTGTTATACATTAATATACCTACTGCCATCCAAAAATCAGCTTTTCTTCTTCTTCTTCTTCTTTAGCAAAAAAATATGTTGCAGAGTGGTGGGAGAATCACCCACACCACCACCCCAAGTGGAAGTCCACTGGTTGATCCTGCTTGTTAACTTATCAAAATTCATACTAAAGAGTTCCAAGGAAGCTTTTTTCCATCTCCAGCAGATCACCCAGATTCGTCCATACCTTGACGGGGACTCCCTGAGAACTGTTGTGCAAGCGCTGGTGATCTCGAGAATAGATTATTGCAATGCCCTCTACATGGGGTTGCCCTTGACTCTTGTTTGGCGACTTCAGCAGGTGCAAAATGCGGCAGCCAGACTGGTGGCGGGTGTGCGTCGTTACGACCACATCACCCCAGTTCTGGCTCGCCTGCATTGGCTACCCGTTGCATCCTGAATAAGATTCAAGGTCTTGGTTTTAATTTATAAAATCCTCCATGTCCTGGGACCTGATTACCTGGCAGAGCGTATCTCCCAGTGGTCAACTTTGGCCCGACCACTCACTGCGGGTGGCCATGCCCAGGGAGGTTCGGAAAATGGTCACCCGGAGCCGAGCTTTCTCTGTGGCTGGCCCTGTTCTATGGAACCATCTCCCATGTGAGTTGCGCCTTGCAGAGTCCCTGCCAGCTTTCAAAAAAGCTTTAAAGACCTTGCTTTTTCGGGAGGTGTTTGGTGACTGTTAAGTTTTTTTTTCTTTTCATCCACCACTTGTCTCCCTGCTATCGTTTTTTATCTTTAATATTTAGTTGATCTTGTTGCTTTTATTACAATGTAGTATATAAACTGGTTTGTGTCCATTTTATTGTTTTGAACCACACGGAGTTCCGTCCAGAAGACGGGCGGTATATAAGCTCTAAAAAAAATAAATAAATAAATAAATAAATAAATAAATAAATAAATAAATAAAAAGCAGAGGAACAACCTCACCTGAGTTCTGTTCCATGCTTCGGGCTGTTCTCAGGTGGAATATTATAATAATACTTGTGATTCCTATTAGTTGAAGTATATTTGTAGAGTTCTTGGCCAATCTGTCCAGCTGTTCAGGCTTATAAAGTCCAACTACAGACCCATCATACAGACAATAGTTTGCTGCACTAGATTTCTGCACTAGATTTCTGTGCAAGTCAAGAAGGTTCAGTTTGTAGAGTTGGATTCGGTGACTTGGGCTTAAGAGACGAACATGTTATGAAACAGATCGGTATCAGTTGGTCATTATAATAATTGCTGATTAACTTCAAGAATTGACTTGCCTTCCTCTTTCCTTCCTATCCCCGCCCCCCACTTTCCCCATTTCTGCTGTGTCTTATAGATTGTAAGCCTGCAGGCAGGGACTTGTCATGGTTTTAAGAAGGCTTCAGATAACTAGATCAAATGTCCAACTCTATTTATTTATACATTCAGAATCATTGGTGTCCCACTCTTCTCCCCTAAGGAGATCTGAGGGGGCTCTTACAGTAAAACCCCGAAAACAACAGATAATAAGAAAATAAAACAAAGCTCACAACAGGGAGAATATCACAGCCGTTGTGATCTCCAAGTGAGAAATGCTCTTTTGATCACACCAAACATGTTACAATGGTGCAAGAATATCTGTATCCAATTGCTCACTGTCGTTGCTGTGACGCGAGCACTTGAATCAGTGTCTATTCCTCTCTGACTGTCTCCTCCCTCCCCAACACAACTTCCCCCCATCCCAGTAATATAGTATCCTTATCTGATCCTTTGGGACTGAGAGACGGAGGAGAGAGAATGAGCTTGAGAAAATTGGACTTCATGATGGTATTTCTATTTATTTGATTGCTTGAGAAAGGTTCCAGTCTAAATGCTCAGGATCCAGTGTGGCCATGTTGTGTGTGCTTTAGAGTTGTGTAATAGAGTGTTCCTTTTCTTTCCTTCCTCTTGCAGAGAGGGCAATGCATGGCGGTTTTTAAAGCATGGAAAACTAGGAGAGACGCTTTAGCCTCTCCTTCAAGTACATCTCTCTCCAGAGTGCATTTACTTCCATCACAATGGACTCGAAGAGATCCTTGTTTAGTATGGCAGCGCCCCTGAGACCTAATTTAGCTTTTATAGGAAATTCAAAGAGACAGAGTGAGCAAGACAGAGCAGAACAAAGGTACCAGTTTGCACAGGGAATATTGATACTTGCCATTTGCTTCTCTGAAATCCTTAAAAGAGATTTCTGCCAGAAAATGCTGACTTGGATTTCCCCCTGCAAATGGATAGCTGAGCTCAAGCATAGCATGTTAAGTTTCACTTATTTTTCTATTTGATCAACAAGCACAAAGCGAAATTCTGCAACCCTGCTTCCTTGAGTTAAACATTTTGCATCACTCATATATATGGGTAGTGGGCGGCATATACATTGTAGATAGATAGATAGATAGATAGATAGATAGATAGATAGATAGATAGATAGATAGATAGATAGATAGATAGATAGATAGATAGATAGATAGATAGATAGATAGATAGGTTTTACAAAGGATGCATAATATTTAAATTCTGCAACATTTAAGATCACGTCCTTTAAAAAAACCCCTAAATATCCTTAAACTAAATGAACATCGTATTTTTATTAAAACTCATTGAGACACACATTGACAAGCGATTTCAAATGAAGAAGCCTGCATTTCCCCCACTGCCAGGTCTACAAATAGATCTTGACAGGCCCTTTTCATGTATAACCTACATTAATCGTGCCCAGCAGGGTTTTGCTCAGGTTTTGTCCTGATTATCCTTCCCCTGTTGTACCCATTACATAAGCCCCCCTTGGATCCTGACTGACTGTACCCTAAAAACACGGCATGAACCTATTGTGCACTTTGGCAGAATTTTGAGTGGGAATCTGTCAATTAAACTGCTGTCAAAGGAAATCGCTGCGGCGCATTGTGTCATCCTGGTGTTTGCCCCAGCACATGAGTGATTCATTGATGTGTTGTAGGTACTGTTATGAAATATGCTTTTCATTAGTAGCAAATTGCATGAATTGGTACTTAGGTGTGTGTGTGTGTGTGTGTGTGTGTGTGTGTGTGTGTGTGTGTGTGTGTGTGTGTGTGTGTGTGTGTTAAATGATCTCCTTTTATTTTGCTTTTAAAAACATGCACATAGATTTATTCTGTATCTGTTGTTTGGTGTATTAATCCCACCAGTGAAGAGCTTCTGTAAATAGATTTTCCTATTTGTGTCTTTTAAAATACAAGTTAGAAAATAAAAGTGCTCATTATTGGTGTTGAAAACACTGGGGACAAAGTGGGTTTCCAATCTTGCAAGCTTCTTTGGTGGGGGGGACATGCCTTTCCCAATCTCCAGATCGACCCTTCATGCCAAGATCTGCATAAAAGAAGCCGAGCTAAGCATGGATTTCCTGACATAAAACTAAACAGAACCAAAAGGCTTCCAATAATATCAATAGCAACTTCAATTCCATCAGCTAATTCTTACCGGGCCGCTTTCCCATCTCCCTCTGTTCAATAATACAAAGTTACCTGATAAAACACACTTGCTCCAGAAACCCAAACCTAGAGCACTAGTCCAGCTTTGTATCATATTGCTCAGCTGAAACTACTGTTGCAGTTGTTGCTAGGTTGCTAGATTTATAGGCACTGATAGAATTATGCAATTTATTTATCCAGGAAAGTTCAAATAAAGGGTCAGCCGTGTACATCAATATAAAAAGGAGTGTTAAATGATTCAAGGTGAAAAGCCGTTTTTCTAACTAGCTGTGCATCTCATTAGTGGCCATGCAGTGTCTTCAAACAAGCGTGCAAACAAAAATTCAGTCAGGAATATTTGTACAGTTCTAGACTGATGATGGGACAGAACAAAGAGCCATGGTCTGGAACAAAACAATGCAGTGCCTTTGTGTTCTGTCCACGATTTGTGAGGTTGAAAAGTTTTTTAGTCAAAGTTGCCCAGACTGTGGGAAGAGAAACTGAAGACTGCTGCAAAGAGGAAAACAGGCAATTGCTAATCTCCCCAATAAAGTCCAAGATCTCCCATGGACGCCCTATCTACTGAGGTACTAGGGAAGGCCAAGAATGAGGTCACCATGCACTACATATCCACTTGGAGCAGTCATTTAATATAGACATTTGCTGTTGCTGTTGCTGTTGCTGTTGTATCATTACAGTCGTGACCAACTCTTCGTGATCCGATGTCCATGGAGTTTTCTTGGCAGGAATGGCATGGCTTGCCAGTTCCTACTCCAGGCGCCTACAGCACCTGGTGTTCCCTGGTGGTCTCCCATCCAAGTACTAGCCAGGCCCGACCCTGCTTAGCTTCTGAGATCAAACCAGATCGGATATGCTCAGGGCATCTAGAATCAAGGAACTTCCATTCTCCTTCCTACATAGTATTTGCATTTTAGATTTGTTCTGACTGACCATCAGTGGCAACTCCCTGGCAGCATCTTTCCCAAGTGACTCCCTCAGGTTGAGGGAGGGAAGCATCAGAATATGTAGGAATGGTAGAAGGGTGAACGAGGTAGGCTGTGAAGCATCTGTGAAAATACACACTTAGAAGGCTTTGACATACCTTGTCTGCATGGTGCCTGTCTACTCTTGCTTGGGAGAGCAGGGAACCTGTAGGTCTCCTTAGTAGGTTAATTGACACTAATCCAGCCATGTCCAAAGTCAGACCCGGGAGCCAAATGTGGCCTGTTTTCATATTTTGAATGGCCCACAGCCTCTTCTCACTGGCTCAGCCTGTCATGCATCCCCACCAGCTGGCCCCTCCCCATACCGGATGGAGATGTCAGCTCGTAGTTTTACGGTTTGCCTGTCCTCCCTGCCTCTGTCCATCCCCTCAGCTACCTGCCCAGCCTACCCCCCCTGGCTCCGTTGCTGCAGCATCCTCCCTGCCTCATTGCATGTCTTAGAGGCTTGTGCAAAGTCTGGCCCGGAGGCCAAATGGAGCTGAATGGTCGCCCCACCCCCACACACATTTTCACCTCACCAAATCTGGCCCTCCTTGCAAAAAGTTTGGACACTCCTGCCTATATATAAGAGGCTAACTATGATGTGGGGTGGGCAGAGCTTTCTCATGACTAAAGCAAACATCGGAACCAAGCCAATATCCTAACAGCTCATATTGCAAGTTCTTCCTGCAAAAGGATCATCTCCTCTTGAACTCAAGACAGTTTTGGTTTGTGGAGGAGCTGCTCCACATGCTCCTGTCCTGTGGCTTCAGTCTTCGGGATCTGCACTCATAGCACAGGAAGAAGCCACAGTCAAGCAGCTACATAATACAAGGGAGTGTCATTGCACGAACCCTTAATGTTATGATATAGGCTGCTCACCTAACATAGCTTGGAAATAGCTGGTTGAAATGCTGTTGTGCAGCTTACACCGTGTGAGGCTGATGATGTCATCCATCATGTTGCATTTTCAGAAACTGAAAATTTCTGATATTCACCCTCTGCAGGTCCCAAGATGCCTTTGGATCCTTTTATAATAAGAAAGCCATTAGGGGTCACCAACTGGGAGAGGAATATTTTAATTTCCCAAACTTGCTGAAGCTGAATGGCTTCTCCACAATGAAAGACTCCTTAAGGAAGCCTCAGGACCTTCCAGGAAGGGGGAGATTAGAAATTCTTTAATATCTGGGGGCAGGAGGGGGGATCACTGTGTCTGATGATGACATCCTCAGCATAACATCTGTCAACAAGCTTTCAACCAAAGTGTTAAATTTAACATGTTAAGATTACATTCATTACTTTCCAGCCAGAGAACCCTAAATGGCATCAAAAATGCAATGTTATGAAAATAATGTTGCAAAAGAATATGTAGTGCCAACACTTATTTACATATTAGCAAACACCCCTAAATGTGAAACACCTTTACACTTTAATAAATAAACTGCCTTAGAAGCAACAATTGCCTTTATTAGATGGGAAATATTTAAAATACTTTAATACTTACCTTTAAAATGGGATGAAAGACAGTTAAAAGGAATCCAGGGGAAAATAAATATATTTTGTAATGGTAATAAAAAAGCTAGCATTAATAAGCCTTTATGGTGTGTATCCTAAAAAGAGGGTAGTTTATGTTTACCAAATGTTAAGCTATACTATATAGCCAATCAGTTAAGACATAATCCTGATATAATAATTAGAGATGGGCACGAATAGAAAAAATGGAGTTTCGTTTGTCGTTTAGAGGTCCGTTTCAGTTCGTTTCCGTTGTTTGCGAATTTTTGCAAAAAATTGTTTTCATTTCATTACCATTTTGTTACTGTTTTGTTACCATTTATTCCAATTTTACGTGGTTTTTTTAGCATTTAAAGCAGCTCACTTCATTGCTGTAACGGAAATGAAAGGCACAACAAAAATCCTCGTGTTTCTGTTCGTTTCATTTCATTTTAGAGCCAAATTTCGTTTGCTGTTTCGTTATGTAATGAAATGAAAACCGAAAAAGTAAACAAAAAATTTTTCATTCTGTGCCCATCTCTAATAATAATAGAAAATGATAATTTAATTTGGAGAGATTTAGAAATTATGCAAAAGGAGAACATATTTTTCAAGGAAGATATTAAAGCTCAGATGAGAAAGATAAACAATCCATTCTTGCAAAACATGATGAATTGGTGGAAGAATGTCAGGGGAAAATTAACTCCATTAGTATCACCCTTGATTCGAGTAACCAAAATTAATAGTTTTCCAGAAAATTTAAAGGGAATTTAAATAAGATACTGCAAGATAAAAAAAAGTTATATATTTATGAGATTGGCTAAAACAATGCAGAATAGACAAAGTATAAAGATGATGCTTGGAGAAAATATTTCATGGCTGAATATTATATCAATGAAAAAATGGACCAAAGAATGGCTAACAAAAAAAGAAGATTGTAGAAAATTGACTAAGTTTGGAGAAATTATAGATAGAAGAAATAAGATAGAGAATAAAAACAAAGAAAAGATATAGTAAGGGAGATATATAAGTTATTAATTCAGGAGGAATAAAAAGGAAATAAGTTAAAGGAGATATGGCAAGAAGATATTAAAGAAATAAAAGAGGAAGACTGGGGGAAATGCAGAATAAAAGAATAATGAATAAAAGAATAATGAAAAATAAAAGAATAATGAAAAATTTGTCAGTCAGAGTAAAAGAAAATTGTTATAAACTATATTGGAGATGGTATATAACACCTGCAAAATTAAATATAATAAATAAATAAATATCTACAATATGCTGGAGGTGCAAAAAAGAAAAAGGGACATATTTACATATGTGGTGGATGTGTGAGATAAAGAAAATGGAATGGACATTGGTTTTTAAAGAAATACAAGAAATACTGGGGGAGAGGATTCAAATGTTCCCACAAACAGCATTGTTAAATATGGTTGTTGATATAAAATTGAAGAAAGAAGAGGTGGAATTAGTAAATATACCAGTGGACCCTTGTATAACAAACAGCTTGTATAACATAAAATCTGTACAACATAAAAAATTCCAAAGATAGGGGAAATTTGCTTAACATAATCGCCTATGGGGAGAATCCGTACAACATAAAAATGGGATTACTCAATTTTCAATGCATTCCTGTGAGAAAATTGTATAAAGGAAAATTTGCTTGACATAATTTCATTTGGAACGAATTAATTCCTTTATACAAGGTACCACTGTAATAACAACGTCAAGGTTGATTTTTGCAAAGTCACTGGAGAAATGGTACAGGGACTTATGGAATATGGCCATTAATGATAAACTGACATGTGAAATTAAAATTAGGAAAGGCTTGAAAAACTCTAATGATGTTAGTGGAATATGGGATAAACTGTTGGTATATGTATTTCAAAAAGGTAAAGGGTTTCCACCCGGAGAAGATTCAGTGTATCTTAAGAGTTACAAGTTTGGTCAAATCCCGAGTGGGTAGTGGGTTGCACTGTATTGGCTTTTGTTATATTTGTTTCAGTTTGAATTAATGTTTTTCTTTTTTTATCTTTTTTGCATAATGTCTTATGTTTTGTATTGTATTTTTATAATTTAATAAAAATATTTTTTAAAAAGATAGGAAGTATTTTGTAACTTTAGCCGTTCAACACCCTAGCCAGTTTATACAGTGTTGTAGCTTTCTAGAAGAAGCCACTGCTTTCTGCAGAGGCAATAACTCTTGCTTCTTTTTAACATAGATTTTCACATTAAGCTACTGCTGAAACATAAAGAATAGGGACAAAATTCTAGACTCTCTTTCCTTGCTTGGCTGTTTCAGGTCCCAGCAATTAGTTTCATACCTGGGACAGTCACCACAACTGAAGACAGCTGTTTCTAGGATCTTATGTTTCACCAAGAAAGTTCTGCTTAGGCAAAGCTCCCTGCAAATCATGCCTTGCTTACTCCCCTCCATCATCTTAATCCCCCCATGCTTTGATTGCTGTGAAGTGCATAGAGATCATCCTTCTCTACAGACCTCCGAGCAGAAGAATCCCAGTTGTTGCATTATTTGTGTACTGCTTCTTTTAAAATTGCAACGTTCACATATTTATTTCTTTTCATGCATGATCTCCAGACTATTTGCAGCACCGTGACTTATATATGGCTTAAATTAATTGATTAAATAAATAAATACTAAAGCAATTCACTGGTGAAGCTCTTACAAATATTCAAGCCGGTACGCTATTTATAACCCTTCAGTCACATGCAGAAGGGGTTTCAAAGAAGCTGCATGTGGCCACACTTCTTCAAGTTTTGAAGTGGTACCGGGAAAGCTGCCAGGGGTGTTGCTTACTACCTTCTTTTATGCTGGCATCTGAAGAATTGCCTGCCTGTTTCCATGTGTGCCAGAGGGAACACTGAACTTGTGTATTTCCTCCGCGAGCCTCGTCCTGTCAATCGCATGACAAATGATTCCTTAAAAAAATGCAGGATTCAAAAGCAGCCGGGATATGGCATGGGGAGTTGCTTTTGAATGAGAGGGGGAAATATTTAAACTCTCTCTGAACAGGCACAAAACCTTGCATAAACCCAACAGATCCTCCGTGAAGTCCTGCGTGAACATCCATCTCAAACAAGGACCTAGCCATAGAGAAAAGAGTTTGCACAAAGGAAACACCATCGAAATTCTATAGCACCCGTGCAGGTATACTCACTCTTCTTGTCAAAGATCAGTTTGGGTTAATTCCTTGTTGGTCATTGTCATGCAGTTAGGGCACCTCGTTTGTAAAACTTCATGGGGAGGGCCAGGCAGCGTTGTCTTCCCTCTGTAGCCATCGTGTGCTATATTTTGATGTAGCCTGTCAAAGTAAGTCTCACCATATTGCTTTCTAGAGGCAGCAAGATCGGTCAAGTCTCTTCCTCTGTTCTCGCTTTTCCCACCACCACCTGTTCTGTGCGAGTGCCCTGCAGATCTGTCAGGTTTTTACAGGGAGAAAATGTGGACATGTTTGTGTGTGCGTTTTCTAAATGGAATACATGCTCCTAAATTGGTTAAACTGCTTTTGTGGAATTTCAGGCATGCACAATGGCAGTTGTTTGTGTACATGTGCATGGTATTGCACAATTTTTAAAACATGTATGAATGTTGTGGAACTTATTCCGACCACCTTGGAAAGCATTACGAGTTCAGAAATAGGTGGTTTCACAACTACTAATTGCATTCACTTCTGTTTTCAATCCGGGAGATGATGATCAGAAAAATCCCTGTTTGTTTGTTTTTAAATGGAGATCATCACACATCTCTGTAGCTTTTATCCAGTCAAGTTTACACAGGGTAAAGGCAGTAGCATAAAGACCTGTGTTTCCATTTGCAAACTTTTAGATTAGCAAATGGAATTTAGACTTCTCTTCCTTTTTTATTTTCCCTGAATCCACTTGAGAGTTTCTCCACTTTGCCCATCTTTGATCATTTCCCCTCCTCCAGATCTGCAATCTTTTTATTCTTTCAGCAAGGATTGGTTCTTATTTACAGTCAAAAGCATGAAAAATATGAGTTTTCCATCCGTCACAACTTTCTGGAACAGCAACAACAACAAAACCCATGTAACTATTATCTCAAAGGATTACTTTCAAGTTCTACAACAAAACAAAGTTGACCTCTAACATGCTCTCCTCCCAAAGTCTATAATCATTAGAGCACATCCAGAAATTCTTTCTTTCCAGCTTGAGGAAAGAGATTTTCCTTTGTTCTTAAACCCAAGAAGGAACATAAAAGAGTTATGTGAATGCTTTGGGAACAAGTCTCACAATTAGTGTTTATTCCTTTATATTTAATGGTGACATATTACTAACGGTCCATTAAAATCATAGAGCAGCCAGTTAACATTAACATCAAAGATGAAACATCACTAATAGTTATCATTGATGTTATTAATATAAATTCACTCTTCTGTAATTATAGTGCACAGTAATATGTCATTACTATGATATATATGGCATTATATATTATATAGTTATATCTATTTATCTATCTATCTATTTATCTATCTATCTATCTATCTATCTATCATATATATATAATATTACTATAATGTGTTTTTAGTATAATATCACCATGATATTCAGTACAATAAGGCACTATTATATTATTTAATACTTACTATGTCATATCTCCTGTATCATCACCATAACCATCTTAGAACTACAAACTGGGAATGAACCCTGTGGATCGCTCTGTAGAGCCGCTATCAAGGAGCCACTTCTGGCTCCACAGCTGGAGAACTAAGCCACTGAGCTATCCAGCAGCTTTGTGATTCTGTCACGCACTGGCTGGAATCCAGTTGACACAACTTACACCTCATAAGCTGGACAACATTATCATCCGGCAACTTATATACTCAATTAAAATAATTGAAATCTTGTTATTCCCCAACTTTCAGATTCTGAAGCTCCTTAGGGCTTTTTTATGCTCTGGTAAAAAAAACTTTGGACTGAGTAGTCCTTAACAACAACTACAACTACAACTACAACAATTCAGGATCTGAAAATTGAATTTCAGAGACTCTGGCATCAACTGGTACAGGTAATCAGCATGCTGGGTGTGGTGCCTAAAGAGCTAAACAAGTACTTAAAAGAAATTGGAGTTGACAAAGTTACCATCAGGCAGCTGCAGAAGGCCACCTTACTGGGATCTGCTCACATAATTTGCCAATCCATCACATAGTCCTAAATGCTTGGGAAGCGTTCGACTAGTGATTTGTAATACAAAATCCTGTTTGGTTATCTTGCCTGCTGTATGATGATATGATAATAATAATAATAATAATAATAATAATAATAATAATAATAATAATAATAATAATAATAATAATAGCTGTTGTGAGTTTTTCAGGCTGTTCAGCCATGTTCTGGAAGTTTTTCTTCCTGACATTTTGCCATGATCTGTGGCCGGCATCTTCAGAGGGCAAGGAGCTCAGGGAACTAGGAGTTCTCTCTGTGCTCTGGGGTTCCTAGTTCCCTGAGCTCCTTGCCCTCTGAAGATGCTGGCCACAGAGACTGGTGAAATGTCAGGAAGAAAAACTTCCAGAACATGGCCGAAGAGCCTGAAAAACTCACAACAGCTATCACATCTTGGTCATGAAAGCCTTTGACTATACAACAACAACAGCAACAACAATATGTTTTTTTTTAAATTACTGCTAGATTGCCACTGCCAGGAATAAGTTGGCAGTGATTTTTTTTTACTCTTATTAGCTCTCCCTTCCTGCCATCCCAAAGATCCCAGAGGCTTCCTTAGGGAAAAGGGGAGCCTTAGGGAGCCTCCAAACCTGAAACCAGTGCTGCTGGTGGTGGTAGAAAGCTTTCAATTGGTTTAAATTAAACATCTCAATTGCTGGATGGTGATGCCATCTAGTTTATGTTGTGGAAAGTTGCACATGAGGATTAACCAGGCTGAAATCCCGTCACTTGATTGCACAAGTGGAAGGCCATCGGAATAACACTGAGTCACTTCTAATGGGCAAGAATTAACAGGTCGCTGCTGGGATTCCTGGGGTAGTGCATCCTCAGAAATCCCAGTGAGAAGTCATTAATTACCAGGTAGAGGTGATCCAGTGATTGCCGTTTGCCTTCTCCTTGCCCAATAAAGCAAGATGGTGTCAGCCATTCTGTTATGTTGCAGTGATGGAATGCCTGGCTACTGAGTCAAAGGCCAGAATTCCGGTTCCCTGCTGTGTCAACGAGGAAAGAGGCCAGCTGAGATCACCTGGACCATTTTTGGCCACTGGACTTCTGTCCCTGCCAGATGTGGACTTTGGGCTATCTGCATATTTCAGAGCACCACCAGAAGAAGGGACTGATAAACCACTTTTAAACTGTTTTATACCTGGAAAACCCCGAGAGGCTCACTGTAAGTCAATCGACTTAACAGCATCTACATATCGTTTTTCGTTTTGTGCTTCATCACATGCAGCCATTAAAACCTTGACACCTTGCCATTGGTTGGTCATGGGAAGCTAAGCTCCAGCTTCTTGAATGTTAATACTGAAAGCAGAGCTAGATAGTTTGGTGAAACGGCCAGACCAGGACTGGTGTTCCATTTTTCAATCATACAAATCAATTACCGTACTAACGGAAGAGAAGCTCCATCATTCTAATAGGGGAGAATTGAAAAATTATTTCCCATTGAAATTACATTTGTAATCTTTGGGCATGAATATGTAAAAGTGAACAAGCTTCCTTAATAATCATAACAAAAGTTTATGATGTAGGAAAGCACACCATACAGGTTTTCTTTAAAAAAAAAATCTAAGATTGAAGAAAGTGAACAAGATGTGGCCAGTCCATCTTTAATACCTACTGTGCACTGTTAAACCCTTGGCAATGTGAAATGCAGACATCATAACGAGCTGGAGAGTATATTGATTTTTTCATTATTAGTTAAAGGTTTGCAAGCAGGGTAAACCCTATTCAAACACCACGGCAGCAAGCAGTAATGTTTCTGAGATTCTTTTGTACAGTTCAGCAGGAGACCAAGGAACGCTTTGCTTTTAGTTAAGTCAGTTGTGGCTGGGGTTTGATTTTTTTCTTTTCTTTTCTTTTCTTTTCTTTTCTTTTCTTTTCTTTCTTTCTTTCTTTCTTTCTTTCTTTCTTTCTTTCTTTCTTTCTTTCTTTCTGTCTAGAAGTAGGAGATGATGGTCACAATCCAACACCGTTTTTCTACTTCTAGAACTGGTTCTGGCAGTCAAAAAGGAGGAAGACAACCCCTCACCTCAAAGCCTGCTGTGGCGTGCTGGGAAACCTTCCACAGAAAGTTCTCAGGTAGAATGACCAGAGCACTAGTACAGTTGTTGAAAACTGCCTTTTATATCTTGTGCCCTGCTCACTCTCTTATTAAAGAAAAACCTTGAGTCTTAACATTAAAACAAATCCCCCCTAAAAAAAAAACTTACTTGCATATATTAGGTGATGGCATTTATCATTTATGGTGATCTGTTGGCCAAGGAGACCAGGGCATTTGGAGACATGTTGAAGTGCTCTTCAGGTGTTATCTAATCACGTGTTATCACTGATAACCTATCAGGATAATACGAGAGAGAACCTAGATTTTATCTTTCTTTTTCCCATGACAGACAACAAGCTGATGAGAAATTCTCATTTGCATGTAGGTTCAACAAGCATAGAATCATAGAATCATAGAGTTGGAAGAGACCTCAAAGGCCACCCAGTCCAACCCCCTGCCATGCAGGAACCCCATCACAGTATTTCCGACAGATGGCCATCCAGCCTCTGCTTAAAAACCTCCCAAGAAGGAGACTCCACCACTCTCTGTGGCAGCATATTCCACTGCCGAACAGCTCTAAACATCATGAAGATCTTCCTAATGTTCAAATGGAATCAAATGAAATCAAATGTAAGAAGTACATTTAAGCAAGATGGGGTATCCAGTAGGACTACACATACCATATGAAGTACAAAGAAGGCTGGTCTGATTAGAACTTTGTCCCGCCAAACTCCCCTTGTCCAGGTTCAGCTCTGGAGAAATTAGCCCAGTCCGATCCACACCATCCATTGTTTTGCACACAATCTAGCACTTTGTATGATAAAATGACTCTAGAAGCATTTTAAGTGGGAAATGGTATCTTTGTTTGCAATACTGTCAGAAGAAGGAGGGGAAAAGGGAGAGGATGGAGTCTCCAGCATGCTAGAGACCCTACATACTTGCTGCTCGAAGAATGGTCAGAGGAAGACCACAGGCTATCAACAAAACAATGGAAGCAACATCAAGAGAAGTGAGGGTGGGAGCCTGCCTAGTATGTCAGAGGTGGGGAAAGCATGTTCCCCATTGAGTTTGTGGCAAAAGGCAGTCACATTGGGCTACAAATCCCAATGTCACTGCATGCAAGATTGCTATTATCTGAACAGAAACAGCCAAATCTAACTTGCAAAATTAGCTTTCCAGAAAGACTAGATTCAGGGTTTTGCCCTGAAACTCAGCCAAGGAGCAGCAGATTTGGTGGAAAATAGCTGTTAGCTCCATGCCTAAATCCTTAGGCATATACCTTCATGGAAATCCCATTGTGGGAGGGACAGACATAGGGAACAGACACTCCGCTTCATATCTAGTTTGAGCCAGAACTTAAACTAGGTTTGGAGACTCAGTGAAACAAGATATAAATGCATTGACGTTTAATCTCATGCTGACCATTCTGGAGCAACTCTTCACACTCACAATGGATTCTCTTTTTAAAAAAAATATTTCCAGTGATTATGCGGGAAGGAAAGCTGCTAGTTACGAAAGGTTTTAGCACAGTAGCAGGCAACTCAGAATCGAGTTTCATTGAGCCCAGGAGCGATGGCAAGATCTCCGTTTATTCAGCCTTTTCTCTTCATTCCCAACAGTGTTTCTCTCGCCAAATGCCTATTACTCAGGCCAGTTTGTTCTTACTGAATGGAGCAAATCCTTCTTAGTGCCCCCCCATATGCATGAACAGTTTGTACTATAAAGAAAACAGTTTTTTTCTGTTTGACCACACGGAACAACAGCAGGGCATTTAATCCATCTGGGAAGTAAAACCTGACAAAATTTCCAGCTCATCTGAAAACAGTGACAGCAGGTGGATGCTTCAGATCCCTGGGCCTGGAAACAACAAACCTGATAAGGCAGGGGCTTCCCTTCTATAGTAATGTGTCTTACTGACTTCCAGACACAGAGACCACCATTGAAAAGTGTGCAGCAATGGGCCTTACTGAATATTAAGAGCATCCCATGTGCAAAGCCCAAGGGCTTTTCAGATTTTTCTGGATTTCTAATACCAACGTTCTCCAGGCTGAGCATTCTACCTACTTAGCAGGCACCTTGCAAACACCTGCATTTGATGCACCTGGGAGAAATACCACAATGAGAAGTTTTTGAGGCTTAGCTAGGCTAAGCTCCCATCCTGCTCCTGGGAGCTTTCTTTCTTTCTTTCTTTCTTTCTTTCTTTCTTTCTTTCTTTCTTTCTTTCTTTCTTTCTTTCTTTCTTTCTTTTGTTTTTGAGACATGTGTATCAGATTGCTGAAGGGAATTTGCTTTGGTTGAAATGCTGCCAAGTGGTTGTCTGAGCCATGTCTTGGGGATAGTCAAATAGAAAAGGGTATAAATGGTAACAAGGCATATGTATTTGCATAAATGCACACGCACCACCAACCGCTGCCACCAGGTCAGGTGTCAGGGACAGAAATCAGTGTTGCCAGGGTTGTGCCAGTGCCATTACTTCCACCCATCTTTGTAGAGGATGTTGATCCCATGGTCAGGGCACTATGGACAAAGAGCGTCTCTCCACAGTTTGTCACCAGTCTGTGACTTCCTGAACTAAATGGCTGAGGCAGTCATTCATGGATATCTTACTCCTTTGGTAGGAAGTTGAGTCATGGCAACTGAACTTCTTTCCTTGAGAGACTGAAACATTTTGCTGCTCATCCAAACAGCTTTGTCAGTCTGAGGAAAGCTAGTTGTGAGTCCTCCATTTTATAGTTCCCTTTGACCTTGTGTTACCTCATGAATGACATGAGGTCAACGTGAGGTATAAAATGGAGGACTCACAACTAGCTTTCTTCAGACTGACAAAGCTGTTTCAATTAGCAGTGAAATGTTTCAATATCTCAAGAAACGAAGTCCAGTTGTCATGACTCAGCTTCCAGATAAACTCTCCTGGATGACTGAGAATCTTCACAGACATAATCCTTTGGCAATTTTACTGGCTGGTGAACCTCAACCCCATTAGCTGGATCAAATGGAAGAGTGTGGTGCTCAAGCGAAGAATATGGTAATTGCACAGCCTTCATTTCACCTGCAATGGACCTTTTTTCAACTTCAACATATTTCTCTCCTAAATATGAAAGATGGGCACAGAACGAACATTTTTTCGTTTCTGTTACTGTTTGTCATTTCAGTTACGTAATGAAATGACAAACGAAATTTGTGATGAAAATGCAACGAAATGAACAGAACCACAGAAATTGTGGTCGTTATGTTTCGTTTCCGTTAATAGTGACGCACAATGAAATGAGCTGTTTAAAATGTTAAAAAACGCCCTGGACATCCGTAAAAACGCAGCAATAATTATTCATATTGTCTGATAATACCTACCGGGGGGGTCCTTAAAACGTTTGTTTTTGTCTTCTCCCATTGCAATGTATTTTTTCCCTTTAAAATGGATGTCGCCACCAGCCACAAAATGGAAGCAAGCCATGTGATGGGATCATGTTCAACCAATAGCATGCCCAGGTTGCAGACTGGGTGGGCAGGTCTGGCAGCCACAGAGGGCATAAAAAGCTCTGGCAGCCCCCGTCCTCCTTGCAGTCTCTGGTGGGAGTTAGGGTGGGATTGCTGTCTCTGCGACTCTAGCTTCAGTCCTGCAGCCTCCCGGTGTGTGTGTGTGCTGCGTACCTCTCGGTGAGTACCCTCCCTTGCCCTGCAGTGCAGTCATTCTGCGGCTGCCTTGCTGCAACCTGGGCAATGCCCACCGCTGCCTTTGCAGCCTCCCTGCATACCTAGTCTATACTGTGTCTCTGCCAGCATCCATTTTTTTTTAGTGTTTTCCCTCTGGTCTGGGGTCTTGGGGGATGCCTGGGCATGGAAATGCTTTAAAAAATCACACAAAAGCAGGTAGAAATGACAAATGAAAAAACAAAAACGGTAACAAAATTTTTCAAAAAATTCGCGACAAACAGAAATGAACCGAAATAGACCTCTCAACGACAAACAAAAAACCGAAACGCCATTTTTTTGTTTCATGGCCATCTCTAATGAAGACATTTGTAAATTCTGGTAAGTTATTCAGAGACAAACAGAACTCTGAATCTTATTCATCTCTTGCAGTCTACTTCAGAATGTATGATTAGGAACCATGTTCTGCAAACAGTGCTGAGATGAGAAGAACCAGCTCCCTTAATGTGAGACTATGTATGAATAGCATGAGCCTGATTTTTACGGGTTAAAAATTCAAAAGCCCAGCACACAGATGAATGACTGCCCATTTTGGTGTCTTCAAAAATCTTGCTCTCCTTCTGTTTCCTACACATTCATTTGAAAATATTTGTGAATGTTTCACTCATCTATATAGCTCAATTTGTTATTTGATTTTTTGATGGGTGTACTCTTTATATTCATCACTGTTTGCTGCCTCTTAAGCTTATGCATACAAGCTTTACATCTCTAAGTGGGAATTATTTTGAAAAATATACATTGCAGAAGACAATACTACTACTTAGATTACACGCTAGGAATGAGGATATTTAGTCTCTCCCCCCCCCCCCTTGTTCTGCAATAAAATTAGAGAATGGTTCCAGGGCATTTCCGTCTATGGTTGCAATTACATTTGGCATCATCTTGATTCACTGTTGCTTTAGATGACAACATGAAGACCCTGGGTTATTTTGGTGCCAGGATCTACACTGGCCCCTCAATCCAATGAGGCTTAACTGGTGCCTACAGCCCTTCTTTTGATAATGCTCTCCTGCCCACCCCTGGCTGTGCTTTTATGATCTGCACACATATGAACATATACACTTATAAAATGTTCAACCTTGCTGAAGTTTATCTGAGTTGTTTTGATTTTTAAAATCATTTTAATGCTATTTTCAATGTTAAGGTGATCTGTTGCTACACTATTTCAGCAAATGAGTGCTAAAGATAGAATCATAGAACAGTGAAGTTGGAAGGCGCCTATAAGGCCATTGAATCCAACCCTCAGCTTGATGCAGGAATAAAAGTCAAAGGATATCTGCCAGGTGGTTGTCCAAATTTCTCTTCAATGCCTCCAGTGTTGGAGCATTCATCAACTCTTGAGGTAATTGGTTTGAGCACTCATAACCTCTTGAGGTATTTGGTTCCATTACCGTACTGACCAGAGCTGCCTAGATGCCCTAAGCACATCCAATCTTGCCTGATTTTGGAAGCTATGCAAGGTCAGCCCTGGTTAATACTTGGAGGGGAGACCACCTGGGAATACCAGGTGCTGTAGGTGCCTAGTGTAGGAACTGGCAAACCACTCCAGTATTCCTGCCAAGAAAACTCCATGGACGTGGAATCACAAAGGGTCAGTCACAACAGTAACAACACAACACAACACAACACAACACAACACAACACACACACACACACACACACACACACACACACACACACACACACACACACAGAGACACACACACACACACACCATACTGACCATTGACCGTTAGGAAGCATTCTCTCATATTCAGTCAAAAACTAGGTTCTCATCACTTGAACCTGTTGTTGCTCATCCTGCACTCTTGGATTTTCTAGAACAGACCCTGTCCCACCTCTGTATAACAGCCCTTCAGATATTTGAAAAGTGCTATCATAATGCCCCTCAGTCTTCCTTTCTCCAGGCTAAACATGACCAATTCTTTCAGTCTTTCCTCATAGGGCTTGGTTTCCAGCCTGTTGATAATCATTTTGGCCTTCCTTTGAACTTGTTCCAGTTTGCCAGCATTTTTTCTTGTTGTAGTGTACAGCACTGGACCCAGTACTCAAGGTGAGGCTAACCCAAGTCACACACCCTACCCTCTTGTAAAATAAAACCAGCAGCCACAAAGCCAAGGCACTGTTCCAATAGTTGAACATAGGGAAGAAAGTAGAAGTCCAAGCAGAGAAGGGGAAAGTCTGTATTGGAGGAAAAAGAATGAGCTGATTTTTATTTACCCATTACCTTGTGTGATCATTGATAAAATCCTTCAAATTCACCCAAACCCATCGCACATCACATTATGAAGTATTTTATAATTTACTTGCATGCTGGATTATGGCAGTCTGGATTACCTGGGTCTCATGAATCCAAGAGCCAGGAAAATCTATCATTGTTTCCTCTGCTGTGTCAGACACTTTCAGGCTAAATAGATCCATGCACAGGTTTATTCGTGTCCTAGTGCTTCCCTGTGGAATGTAAAGACTCGCTTTGTATATGTGCTGCTGTGAATTGGGGAAAAGATAAAGAAATGACGCAGATCCTTTATGGCTGAGGAGGAAAACCACGGCTGCATAAACTTATTTTGACACAGCAATAAGACTAATACATATATATTACTTCTGTGGTTATTGCATCCCAAAGTGGTTAAATCAGACATCACGGCTTCTTTTTCTGTTTTGCTAACCACAAAACTCAGTTCAGAATTCGATTTGGCAGGTGCTGAGCCTCCTTAATATAGCAACAGATGAACCCAGGCAAGGAACAGATCCATCATGGTATCTGACTGATCTTTGTGCTTATGCACAGTGACAAATTCTCACCTCTCCATATAGATCAGCAGGCCCTGTAACTAGTCAGTCACGCATAAGTTGTGACAGCACATCACATGCTTGGCAAATGGGAGCCTCAGAGAACAAGGTGAAATATGTATTTATCTTACATGGAAACAACAGCCTTTTCCATAGCGATTGCTGTCTGGGGCAAAAGGGCATCCTGTCCTCCACAATGATCTGAATTGCTTACTCAAATGTATGAAGAAAGTGGAGGACAAAAAGAAAGAAAGAAAGAAAGAAAGAAAGAAAGAAAGAAAGAAAGAAAGAAAGAAAGAAAGAAAGAAAGAAAGCCTTTCCTGGAAGCTGTTTGCCTACATCCATCTTTCTCTTTTCTTTCTTTGTGGAAGTAAAAGTTATGATTAAATTTTAAATTAAATTAAATTAGGGAGAGTAGACAAGTTCCATGACAATTCACTTACCATTCTCTGACATAAAACTGCTCTGGATGTCTGATCTGAAAATATTGCCAACATGGTGTGAGTGGGAAGCAAGTCAGACTTGACTCATAATTCAGAACCCACCCACCAGCTCTCCTCCCTTATTTTTTTTTCTCCTAGGGGCAAATGCTTATTTTTAATAGGGACTTAGGACTTGGTACCAAAGACTCAGGCCTGGATTTGGGACTCAGATCAAAAGACTTGCCAATATCCCTGCTAATCTGCGAGACAATTTCCACTGTCACTCCTGCTGCAAATCTTCCCCTTACCTCCATCCTTCTTGCAGCTTCCTTATATCCACGTTAAAAAACTTCAGGGGCCCCAAAGACCTAATGACCCTGGATCGTATGTCCTGTGGACTGCAATGGAATGGAAGACTAACAATGTTTGATATTTTGCATTCATTTAATGTAATTTAATTAATATGCTTATAGAAATGATATAATTGTTTACTATGCTGCCGCCCACAAGGATTCCCAAAGTGAGTTGCACTAAGAATCAACGTATGTAAGATGCCCAACTCCACATTTGAAATAGTGCTTTTTTGATTGGAGAAAGTTTGTTTCTCCTAATATGCATTTGTAGATTAGCATTTTTAAAATATTTATTTTATTGTATTTTATTTTACTTTTAGTGTCTGGTTTTCAGAAAAATAAAACACTTGCTTCATTGGAATGTCCTTTTATTCAGCCACGCAGCTACAAGGAATCTTGTTGCTGCCAGAAGGCAAGCCATGTCACCAGCTTCTAAATATGAGCTCAGTGTGTCAAGTTGATCCTGAAATAGATATATACGTTGTACAGAATCAGATTAAAAGCACCAGCGTTAAAACCAGTTTTGACAGTTGCACAAAATAATACAATTTGGGCTGCCTACCTGAAATTCAGAAGGGATAGAGGTTTTTTTTTGACTTTTCTTGGTGGTAGTTCCACAAGCAAGACGCTACTACAAGCAAGCTCTGTCCTGTGTTGTCACCAGCGTAGCCCCTTGGGGTGGTGGGACATGCACCGCACAGAGTAGCTGTGTTGCTAGATGGTGCGGTATATAAATTTAAGAAAAAACAAGAGCTTCACTGCAGATTTCAGATCCTGAGCAGCCATTTTGGTGAGCTTTCCAGCTATCCTAATCCTAAGCCATTTAGGGCAGGCATGTCCAAACTTTGGCTCTCCAGATGTTTTGGACCACAACTCCCACAGTCCTTTGCCACTGGAAATACAGGCTTGGAATTATGGGAGTTCTGGTTCAAAACATCTGGAGGGCCAAAGTTTGGACACACCTGATTTAGGGGTTTCTTGGAGAAAGCCAAACCCTTGAATTGAGCTGAGAGACCCATGCAATTGGTTCAGCATCCATTATATATGGTTTCTAAAGTACTAACAATACAATAGTTTGGCTTCATTGGGTATAGCACCCCTGCAGCTTTCAGAGGTCACTATTTCATTACAGTAGTATCAGTGAAGCAGTACAGGGTTCCTCAGCACTGTATGGGGTGGTTCCCCTTGTTACATCATGAGAAAATACAGCAGTGTTTAGTGGCTTCTCCCCACTCTCCAAAAACCGTTTTTTTTTTGGGGGGGGCATTGGTGGAAGAGTTTCTGATAAAGAAGAGTGGAAAGAGGAAATAAGGCAGGTAAAAATGTGCTGCCTGAACTTGGCCTTTGCCTCTGCAGTGCCGGCATTATTCAATTCATCTGCTCTGTGACTTTGCACTCATTGTCTCCTATGAAACCCTCATACAAACTAGGACTTCTTTGAAGTCAAGCTGCTTCAGAGGATAGTCAATTTTTTAAAAAATGCATAAAAGCACTACAACACATTTTATCCGTTTTTAGATCCAGGTATCACTTTTGAGAATGGGAATAGTAGGAGGGGAAAGAGACTTTGAGACACACGGAGGTGCAATCACATAGCACCCCCTGAGGTTTTATTATCTGCTTACAATATGTTAAAACTCTAAAAAAAACCTCCCATCCTATAATGTGGATAAATTCCATCAGGCAGTTCTTTAAAGATGACAGACACTTTTTACGCACTGAGTGATACACAAGAACAGAGCTGGTTTAGAACCCTGGTCTAGTTCATCTTTCTGTTCTGAAAGATATTCCCGAATTATCTAGTTTCGCATGAAAGCACAAATAAGCAAGTTTGATGTTTTCTTTAAAAGCAGCAGACCCTGATATTTTTTATTTTATTTTATTTTTATAATGAATTATCTTTGAACACACTGGAGAAACAGCCTGCTGCAAAATCTCACTGCTGCTTACTGAAAAATTGGCAAATAAGAACAGCACTTTTGATGGTCAGAGCTGAAGGAACTCAACCACAACACAAGATGATGCACCACCATCCTGGCTCCCTGGAGTTCCCACAAGGCTGAGATTAAGCTGGTGGTCCAATCCTGCTTTTGCCATATAAGCATATTCATGGGTTAGTATGAATGGAGAAGGCTCAGGAGTTCTATCCACTTTAGCTGCTGATCAGTTAAAGCAGTCTTGCATTGCAGTTCAGCTAGGACTGCCCCCCCATTAGACACAGCAAGGCGGTTGACTCAGGCAGCAGAATCCAGGAGTGGGCAGGAAAGGAATTGCCTGCAATGAGGCCTTCCTTACTGGACTTCTGGCCATGGGTACAGGTTAGGATGCTGGGCCACAGCCATTGTTAAAGGAACTCTTTAATACTGCCATTCCAGTTTGCTTTATACACAGAATGGGATGAGGCACCATCATGTACTTTATCACATACAATAATACTTCCAATCCTGTGGAAGTATATGCAGAAGTAATACCACTTGATCTCATCAAGATTTAGTCTAGCACTATATCAAAGTGTATGAAAGACTGATCCGTGGTCAAAAGTGGGTTTCAGCACCTTAAGCCATTGTTCACCTCAAGGCTATTGAGACGATTGGCTACTTAACGAGCCTGTTCAGGTCATTGCTCATCTTATGAGCCTATTTCAGACCAGGGTGACAAGAGGTCAAAGTGAACTATAAAATGGAGGACTCCCAACTAGATTTCTTCAGACTGACAAAGCTATTTGGATAAACAGTGAAACGTTTCAATCTCCCAAGAAAAAGAAGTCCAATGGCCATGACTCAACTTCCAGATACTTTGGGCTGATCTTCAGGGGAATTTTAGTTGTATGTCACATTAAGGTGATGGTGCAATAGTTTGAACCATCTTTTGTATCACCTTTCTTTGGTATTGGAACAAATACTGACCTTTTTCATACTTTTGACCACTGATCAGTCTTTCATACACTTTGATATTGTGCTATCAATGTTTTTATTGGAGTAGTTCTGCTGGGTCTGCTGGTATTACTGTAACCGTAACTTAACTCTTTTTGTGGTATAACATCAGCATTACAATTACTTGTATGATGAACCATGAAAGATGAATTTTAATAAGTCAAGATGAAATATCACATCTTAAGAGCTGGTTTTTGCTCTTTTTGGGCGTTGAGAGGCCCAACTCTTCCAACAGACCTTTTGAATTGCTTTAGAGATTGAGGTTTGTTGTAATGCTACTATATAATGATTGTGCAGTCAGTGCTTTGATGTGTTGGCTGGAATCCTGTCAGCGTACCGCTGCTCAGACAGGGCTGATGATGTCATCAGCTGTGGGCTTTTAATTTTAATGAAACACTTCCTGATTCATCTTCTCAGGTTCAATCTCTCCCTAGGGATTCATTTACACAGAGGGAAGCCTTTGAGTGTTTGGGGAATGGGGTAGAGAGGCTTTAATGCCTGAAAATTGCTGTCGACAATAAAACCATTAAAATGGATTCCAAACTTTTCCTTTCTTTCCTAAATTATGCATGTGTTGCACCACTAAGAGCCAGATGACATGCTTCATCAGAAATGGGAAATTTGACTTGAGGTGCATGCTGGCTAATAGGGTTGTAGCCCCTTTCCCTTCAACACACAATTCAGGATTCCCCTTCCTGTCTTTTAACCATCAAAGCACTGAGCCAATTTTTCATTGGGGTGGTGATGGTAGGCAGAGGAAGATTCTGAAACCTCCCATTACAACATTCACCGTGTTTTCAGAGGTAGCCAAAAAAGAAAACTCCAGGTGCCAATAGGCCAGGGGGAGTGTTGCACAGATTTTGAAAGAAAAGTCAGGATGGTAAACTTTATGACTGGCACATGCTAGTTTTGATCTGGATCAGGCTGCATAAACATGTCCAGAAGCAACAAATAAAAGAATCTAGATCAGTGATGGCAAACCTTTTAGAGACCGAGTGCCCAAACTGCAATTCAATACCCACTAATTTTTCGCCAAGTGCCAATACAACAATTTAACCTGAATACAGGTGGCTGTGAAGGGACGATGTCGGGTGCCCACAGAAAGGGCTCTGAGTGCCACCTTTGGCACCCACGCCATAGGTTCACCAACACAGATCTAGACTATAAAATGATGCTCAGTTCAGCAAAAATCTGCAGCTTTTGTTTCGAAAATTATGTTAAAGGGGGTGCTAGCTTCAAGCCTGAAGCCACCCAGGCAACTTTATGGCTAAATGGAAATTTGAATGCAGCTCTTCACCATTTTGTGTTGGCTTGCAGCTAAAATATTGGTGCAGTTTCCATGTTCCTGTTTCCCTAACACCCACTTCACTAGATATACCCATTGTACTTTTTTAAAAGTGTTGTCATTACTTGTTGATTTCTCTTTTGGCTTTTTTTTTTAAAATTCCAGGGCCTTGTTTTGGCTGAATAATTAAAAAGCTGCACTCTGCAGTATATCATGAGGTAAACCTGAGAAGGCAGTCAAGAACTACCTGGGGTTTAAGTTTCTGTAGAAATTCAGTTACATTTTTTTAAGAGTTAAGGGCTGGTATCTTTTTTCTTTAGTCACTTATCTGATGGCTGCTTTGAGACAAGCCACCTTTTAGTTGAACGACTAGTTAACACAGAAGGTCCATGGAGAAACGGGGAGAGGGAAAACGCTCAAAATGCTGTCCCTGAAAATTCAGATGAACCAACGGAATATTTGGTAGCACCCTCCGCTTTCACTGCTTCTCCTCCAGTCACTCACTCATCCCTTAGCTTCCTTTTCTGTCAAAGCAGTGTAACTAACATGCCCAGGATGTCTAAAATGGAAATTGAGTCTTCTTGTCATTCTGGTAGTGTCTGTAGCATCTCATTTCCAAGAGGAAGAGAAAACAAACAGGCAAAAACTAAGACTTGGAATACTGTAGATTGCATATCATATCTTAAAGCACTAATTAAATCAGGTGGTATCCAGCTTCCTCAGCCTTTTCTCCCCATCTTTCTCCCCTTTCTTGACAGCTGAGACAAGATTGAAAGAACCACAGAATCTGCTTCAGCCCGTCACAGATACAGTGCATTCTACTCCTTTCACTGCTTCTGTTCAGCTTTCGGCATAGCATATGACTCTAAATCTTCTTTTTTCTATAAACTACAGTGGAGGTCTTTGTCCCAACTGTGATTTAGTTTCTTTTATTAGACCATGACGGGGCCAGTATCCAAGAAATGAGGGAATTTGCTAATCTTAAAGACGAGTGAAAATGGTTGGTGGGGAGGGATTATTTTGCGGACACTGCTAATCAGATTCAGCTTAATTTGAATGTGTGCTTTAATCGCGTTCTATAATTGCAAAAGTAAACTTGTGGAAAACTGTGGTTTTATTTTTTTGTGGCAAGATTCCAGGTTGCTGGGGAAAGGGTGCCGTTAACTCCAGTATGAAAACCTTTTTTTTTTTGGCAGGGTTTGCAGGGGGTTTGTGTTGCAGCTGGCACAGAGCTTAGACAGCATGGCCCTGTATGTATTTACTCAAGAGTAAGCCCCAGTGTTGACAGTGAGGCTTGCATATCACTGAGTGTAGAATTCATGTCAGGCAATGCTGTCTGAACTCAGAGACTTTCTCTTCTAGGGCAAGGGTCAGAAGCCTCTATAGGTTTGCCAGGCACACATGCCCACCCCCAGCCCCCTCTACACCTTCTGCCAACCTCCAAAATATTTTCCTTTTTTTTAAAGTGTTTTTAAAAATAATTTTTAAAAGCCCTCTAAAAAATACACAATATGTATATGGGATGTGAATGACTGGGATGCTGAGAGGCACTCAAACACAGCAAAATATGCTTACAGTCCTCCCCCTCAAGGCACTGGATTACATTTTGAGACATTTTCTTTAAAAAAAAATCCGTGCATTTTGGGAAAGCTATGGCAGAGCTAAGGGGTCCCAGAAAGGCTTGGGAGTGGCATTTAAGCCTCACAGGGGAGGGGGCAGAATGTGGTCTCTGGGTGTCACTTTTACTTCTCCAAACGTTAGGAAAGGATTAAATATAGGGTGCTAGAGGAGAGTCTTGAGAGTCCCCTGGACTGCAAGGAGATCAAACCTATCCATCCTGAAAGAAATCAACCCCAAATGTTCACTGGAAGGACATATTTTGAAGCTGAGGCTCCAATACTTTGGCCACCTCATGAGGAGAGAGGAGTCCTTGGAAAAGTCCCTGGTGCAGGGAAAGATTAAAGGCAAAAGGAGAAGAGGATGGCAGAGAATGAGATGGTTGGATGGTGTCATCGATGCAACCAATATGGATTTGACCAAACTCTGGGAGGCAGTGGAAGATAGGAAGGCCCGGAGAGCTCTGGTCCATGGAGTTACAAACAGTCAGGCATGACTGAACAACTGAACAACAACAACAAAACATAGCCCCCAGTCTGATCTCAAAGATCTGGTGTCAGCCCAATATGGCAATCTTGGCTATATTTATTGGCTATGATCTGGTGGCAGAAGAGCTATGAAAACAATGGAGAAAAGGTGGGGCATTATAAAAGCAAAGGCATTCCAGAATCACAGTGCTTGTGGCAATCAAAGTCAGGGGAAGAGTGGTCCTTAGTAATTTCTGACACAGCTAGGATTGGAAAAGATTATATTGGTGTCAACTTCAGCTGTTTTAGTATTACATCAGCTGTCATTTTACCCTCCTGTGAAGTAGAGATTGTGCTTTAGGGTTGAATCCTGTACTAACTGTGGCTTGCGTTTGAGTACACATATAGGATCCCACTGTAAAATTTTTGAAATGCATGGGGTTTTGGAGATACAGTTATCCCCCCGCCTATCGTGGGGGTTAGGGACCCGACCCAACCCGCGATAATTGAAAATCTGCAATATACAGATGCAGGTCAGGTCGTGCCTGGGGGGGCCTAACTGGGGGGCACTTGTACTTACCCCCAGCCAAGTGCTGCCCTGAACAGGACTGCGAGAGCCTTCCAAGGCCTTCTGGAGGCCACTGGGAAGGCCCTCACAGGCCTTTTCAGGGTGGTGCCAGTCCTGGGGTAAGTATGGGAGGCCAGAAGCAGACTTTGCCCCTTACCCCAGGGGGGCTTTTTTCATATACTATGGTCCCGCATGTAGCAGGACCACAGTATATGAACTGCGAAAGGGCGGAGGACCACTGTACCCAGATACCTTCCTTCTCTCAATAATACAATCCATCATCATTCAAAACCAAAAAAAGGTTAACATCAAATGCAATATCAAAAGGCTAGATTTGAAAAAAAAACTTCAAGGAACATACCTGTACACCAACTTATCAAAAGAAAGGTGGCCTGTGAATAAGACAAATAAATAAGATACTACTAAATGGTCCATCGGTTTGAGTCAATGACTTGCCAAACCAGAATCCAGCTGCTGGGAATGAGCCATAAATCCTCATGCTCTTAAGTGTTGCCTCTTCAAAAGAAAAGCTTGAGGGAGTTCCTCTTTTTAGAGGGATTCTCTGGCAGTGGGGGAACCTTGCCTCTCTCCTGACTCAACCATGTCTTAATCCACAGCCTGAAGGTCCTGGTTCGTAAACCTGACATTAAACATCAGTTCCTTGTTATGGGAGGTGGCAACAGGTGGGGAGAAGAAAGGAACACCCAACCCCATTCCACATTGCCAGATGCTAAACTATGGCTCACCAAAGTGTATACTGAATATCCAAAGCAGGCCACCTCACGACTGCTGACAATATGTACACACCTCAGTGTGATATGAATAGTTATATCTCGCAGCATGCATCAACCAGAACTGGTGTGGGTATTACTGTTGTCATCTTTGACAGCTTTAAGAAAGGATTGGACAAGTTCATGGAGAACAAGTGTATCAATGGCTATCATTCTGGATGCCTAAGGAGAGCCTCCATCTTGGAGAGATAGGCAGGATATCTCTCAATGCCATTTGCAGGGAATTGTAAGCAGGTGAAGACATGTGCTTGGGAAGACCCTGAAACACATGTTGAACCACTATGTGAGACAGAATGCTGGGCTGGATGGGCTGTGGCCTGTTCCAGCAATGCTGTTCTTATGTTCTTATGCTCTTATGCTGTGATGCAATAGTCAAAACTTTCCCAAGCTCTGGCACTGCATTGTGGTGAACTGTCTCACGTTTAGTCCCCAAGCTCTCTAGTTAAACAGCATCAGGAGTCAAGTGAGTGGAAAGACCTCTCTCTTCCTGAGAACCAGAAGAGCCTCCCAAATTAGACTTTTCTCCCTTGGGCTAAACATTCCCACAATCCCCCGCCTGCATGCTGGTCAAACAGTCGAAGGCAGCTTCCTATGAAACTGGGGGATCTGGGCGCACCACATCCGCTGTGACCCCAGAAGACGCAACTGTGCTTCCAGTCACTGCTTTAATAGTTTAAGCCTCGGAAACATTTTATTTATTTATTTATGGGACAATCAAACTCGACACTGCCAAGCAATTCCAATTAGAGCTTTTCAGCGGGAGCGGCAAACAAGAGCTAATGTGGCTGCCTTCTGCTGCTTTGCAAAGTGGAGTTGACATGGCAGTTTGTGTACAAAGTCAGCATGGAAGAATGGAGGAGGAATTACTATCTGTAAGCCTATCAGAGGTTTCCATAAAAGGCACACATGAGGCTCCTGCTGCTGAACACACTATTTCAACACTTTAAAGAGCTATGTGTATTTAAGCTCTTAAAATCCCATCACTTGCAGCTGATTCGCTGAGCTTCAATCCACCTTCTCTAAAGCCCTGTGTTGCATAACAGCACTTGTAGTCTTCTGTGTATATAATTTTGCTTCAGGTTTCCTGTCCCCCTCCCTCCCCCCCCCACCAGTTTGAAGCAGAGTTAACATGGCGCATGCAGCACCGGCCAAAACTACCATCATCTTGGCCATTGATGTTCTGAAGGAGGTCTTTACTTGCCCACATAAAGATTACTCATGCTTTGCTTTTATTTTCTTGTTGCTATTACATTCCTGGGGAGTCCTACGGTGATGGGAGCCTGGGAACAATCAGAGCCAGTTATGCAAAGCGTTGAAACTGTTTTTAAGCAGCACACAGTCAAACCTCCAGTGACACCCTCCCTAATCTTCCTCCTTAGTCTCTTGCTAATGCCCCTCTTGGAAGACAGATGAGTCCATCTCACCATTTAACAGGCTTGAAGTAAAATTCAGTTGCTGATCCAGGTTCCTTCAGTGCATCTGGTGTCTTAAGTTAGCTATGGAGACAGCGAGGTATTTTTCGCTTGTTTACTTGTTTGCTATTGTTTGTTTTGTTTTGTTTGGTTTGGTTTTAATGCTTCTAAAGTGGGGAAACACCCTTCCAGTTAACCTTATACTGTGCTACCAGGAGTGAGGCCTGGTGGTTACCACCAAAACTGCCCATGACATCCTGTTTATTTATGTCTGCCTTACACAACTACTATTATGTTACAAAGAATGGAAACTGTTGGGTCCAAGTAAGGGGTTGGTCTGAAGAAAGAGGAGAAGATGTAAATTAAAACTTTTGCCAGCACCCTCTCAGACTCCATTTTGCCATGTTGTCTGTCTGGTTTCAAAATCAATGGAACCATCCCATTTTTAAAACTATTGCCCTCAGCCTTAAACATTAGACTCCCTGGGCTTGATGGGAGTGTTCTGCAAACTTTAATCCTCACTAAGAATGGGCACAAAATGAAAAATGAAATGCGATTTTGTTGTGTCATTACGTCACGAAATGAAATGAAACGAAGCGAGGAAGCAGTATTTCATTACAGATGAAACAAGATTGTGTAGTTTTTGTTGAAATGAACAATTTCATTCCATCTATAAGCTGCATGCGGGTTTGGGGTAGGGAAAAGGTTTTTTTAAAAGCTCCAGGCTTTAAAAAAAAAACTTTTCCATCCCCCAAGCCCCGCACGCCAGCTGATCAGTGCTGGAACGGGGAAGGTATTTCCCCCCCACCCCAGCGCCGATCAGCTGGCCTGCAGGGCTTGGGGGAGAGGAAAAGGTTTTTTTTTTAAAAAAAAAAAAGCCCGGGGCTTTTCCCCCCTCCCCCAAGCCTGCATGCAGCTTACAGATGGAACAAAAGGAAACAGATGGGAACTAGACAAAAAATGAAACAAAACACTATTTTAGCATTTCATGTCTATCTCTAATCCTCACCTTATCTGCTACTTCTTAGAGATTCAATAAAAGTATTATGCAACACAGAAATTTGTTCCTATGAAGGAGTCAGATGGCTACTGTTGCTACTGTATAGCTACATTTACTTACTTTTCCTGTTACAGTATATCCCTGAATTTAGTGGAAGTTACGTTTAAGTGCAGGTAGTATGCACTCACTGCCTAGAAGACTTGATAACATCAACATGGTGTTCAAAAGATTTTGATACTCTGTAAGTTTTACTTCTTGGCCCATATTACACTTAATGAAGCCTTTGATAATTTTGTACCACCTAATTAAACTTCTTAAAGAATTGTAATTGCCACTGCTAATTATATAATGAAATTATAATCAACTATTCATCATAAAATTCAGTGACCTAGCTAAACCCAGAATATTTAGGGTAAAGTACAGTATTTTAGATTTAATTAAGGTAGTTGGTAGAAGGAGATGACAGAAATTAGTTGTTGGTTGGGTAAAGTCGAGGATGTAGATAATGTGATTGTTTTCTTGTTTCTTGTTTCTGAAATTCTGGTAAATTGAATGTAAAGCTTAGGAAAGATTTAAGCATAGGAAAAAAAGAGAGGTTCCTAGAGTATAAAGACAGAAGGGAAGTAAAATTAAAGCCTGGAATTAAAATACAGTAATAATCAACAGCATTTTGGCAGCTACAGCTACCAAGGGGGAAAGTAGGTTGCAGAAAAAGGTGAAGCAAAGATGTATGATTTCTGTACTGTTAACATTTTTAGAAATCACAGCAACAAGTGTTTAGCAAAAGTATATGCTGAAGAACTGTTTGCTTTCTTCCTTTTCTTGATCCTTCTGCAGGATGTTCTCCTTAGAACAAGGATTCATTGACATGGCCTTGCCTTTGAGGGATTCTCTCCCTCAGAAGACATACAGTGAGAATGGAACCCTGGGGTTCCTTGATCTCTGGGCAGCTTTGGGTACTGTTGATCACAGGATCTTATAGGACTGGCTTTGTGGATTGGGTGTTAGAAGTAGTGCTCCTGCTTGGCCAGTTTTTGGCAGTATAGAACTGGAAAGATGGTTCTGGAGGAAAGATATGCCCATTCAGTTAGCTGATCCGATTTGTCTGTATCTTCTGCGTTTTTGTATTGTGCATGAAGTTGCTTCACTTATTTTATTGTATTTAACTATATTAATATTAATGTGTTTTATAGGTTCAGTTTAGATGTACTCATATCCACAAGTATAGTGGGTGGTTTAAAAGGGTATTAATGAATAAACAAGTCTACTTTATACTTTCCTGTCCCAATCTACATAGTCTTGGTCCTGGATAAGAGTTCTAATATAGAACAGGGGGTGGAGAGATTTATCTGGCAAAGGGGCTGTGGATTGACTTCAAAACAGTATATCATTATTGGCCCTCTTCTTTAGCCAAAGTTCAAAAGCCACTTCACTGGTCATAGGTTGTGGGGAATTGCTAGCAGAACTGTGTGTGTGTGCTTGGTATCCCCTGGAATAGCTTTCTAGAATCTGGTTGGATACATACCCATTGTTGTCTTGTAGATAGAGTGATGGGACTAGGGCTCAAGAAACAGATTCAAATCCTTCCTTGACCACAGAAACATGTGATGAGGAACTGCTAAAACCTCTTCTTAAATATCTCAGTTCCTTGAACGCCTTAATAAGGTCACTAAAAATTGGTTCTGACTTGACAGCACAAAACAGCAAATCCGATAGTGTAGATGTACATCCTCATGTTCCTTTGCCTTGACCAAAATTTTGCCAGATGCAACATTTGTTCGTATCCCTACTGTAGAGAAAGGAACACACTTTGCAATTTCTGCACACTTTCTGTTCCCTGCCAGCTGCCTGTTTGTTCTTCAATAGCTTCCTAGAGATATGAATGTGGATTCTTGCTTAACAAGATCACGCAACTTTCTCTCTTTTGATCTGTATTGGGAGTGGGCCAATTTATTTGAAAAATTAAAGTGCTTAGGTTTTTGTACATCTAAGAAGGTGCTTTGTATTCTCATGATTTCACACTTTTCAGCCCCATGTATAACAGAGCAGCACTGTGCAAAAAGTGGAGGATGAGATTTTGCTATATCTGGAGAAGAGAAGACATTTTTGGAAAGCTTTGTAGGCCGAGTGTATGTTTAGACAGGCATCTGTATTCTGCAGTATTTTTTTCAGAATCAACCATGTTTCCTTGAATAATTTCTTGGTCTCAACACAGTATTATGTATCAAGAATCCAGAAAATCTAGACAACTGTATTTTTAAATCAAGAATGTACAGAGGAAAAAGAACTTGCAAGTGGTCTATAATTGAAACCTGTGTTTTTCTGTGTATAAGAGTATATATATTTCTAAAACTGTTAGACTAGAAATTGAGTCTCGTCTTATACACAGAAGTAAGCAAACAAGAGAACCGCATGGTTGCGAAAATGCAATTTGGGGTTGGAAAAGTGGGGCTTGTCTTGTCTATGGGGATGTCTTATAGATGGGAAAATACAGTACCTCTCTCTACGTGCTTTATTTCTTTAAACAATTTGCAATAGAACTGTAGAGGAAAAATCCAGTGGGAAAATGTAGTTGAGCATCATACAATACCGATGCTAGTAGGAATGCACTGTCCACACAGAATTATTATTTTTTATTTTATATTAGCTTTTTCATTGTGTATTTTTCTGTTACCAAGGTTTTCTTTTTTATTATCAATATTCATATACGGTGGTACATTGCTGAAATGTAATTAAATTCTGTTCTTCTTCACTGTGATCTAAATGGAATATTTGAGAAACAAGACAGAAATAATACAGGTTTCTTTCTCATAAGATTTTACAGCATCATTGAAAAACTGGACTTAGAATTAACTGTGATATATGAATTACAATTTATTCTGTTCCGTTTTGACCGCTGTTGTTTATTTACTTCTGATTAATCAAAACAACGTTGGATCAACTGTTGTTTCATAGTTTCAATGGAGGGAGAAAGGACTCAGGAGTGTTTTAACCATTCCCTTCTTCTGGGGTGATCCTGGGGCTATGCATCTTGGGGTCCACAGAAGAGTTATCCTATTCAATCTGGAGCAAGCTGCACAATCATGGGATGCTCTCAAAAGAAGAGAACAGTAAGCCACTTTTGAGTATTCTCTACCTTGAAAACTCTGAAAAGGCTTGCCATAAGTCATAGTTGACTCGACTACACATCATCATCATCATCATCATCATCATCATCATCATCATCATCATCATCATCATCATCATCATCATCATCATCATTGTTCTTAGTTTTAACCAGGCAGTGCAGTTTGTCTGAGAGTCTCTGAATTCCGATACTCACTTGCCCCTGGCTAAGTCCTGTGTAACTCACATAGACTTATCTGGGAATACATAATGTGCACGGCTACAATGTGAAAGCAGCAACTCATATTCTTTTCATTGCCTCTTACCCTTCTTAAGCTGAAGGATGTAACCCATTTTTAAAACAACTGTTTGCTTTAAAATGGGTTTTTGGTTTAATGGCTGACCTGTCCCAGCAATGCTAGAAACGATTTTCTCTGACAACTAAGTGGCTGCCAGTGAGTAAAAACAGCACTGAGGCTATGGAGGCTGATTTTCAGTTTTAATTAAAAGCAGCTTTCTATGTTCTTTTAATTCCAAAAGTGTTTATCGTTTTCTTTTAAGGATATTTCAAGGGTTCTCTGAGCCCATATTTTGCTTGTTGCTCTGATATTTTTTACTATTAAAAGATGATCAATGCTTTTTTAGCCCCTGTCTTTCAATAGCCATCAACTTTTCTTTTCTTTTCTTTTATTTCTTGGTTGGAACTGAGATAAAGGAATATTTGAGGGAGAAGTCAAACCAACTGTGGTCAGTGTTGGTAAGAATTGAGTTTCATTTTTTACATTAGAATGGGGTCAGTGTTGGTAAGAATTGAGTTTCATTTTTTACATTAGAATGGGGTCAGTGTTGGTAAGAATTGAGTTTCATTTTCTACATTCAAAAGACACCTTGGGCAAGAGATACACAAGGAGTAAACAATTTGTGGCAGTGGAATGAGAATCACACCAAGTACTGGCCTGTTGTAAATCTTTGTGTTTCATGCTGACTCTTTGGATCTTCACTAGTAGTTTACTAAGCAAATAATGTGCCCATTCCTTGATTTGTAGTACATCAGGAAAGTGCATCCATTGTGGACAGATATGATTTTTAGAAAAAAAAATCATTAAAACTACTGGTTATATAATGAACAAATCTCATAACTGTTTCTTAAGTTGATTGTCATCGTGCAGTAGTTTAACTATCATAGGAAGATACGGTATAGCCAGAACCAAATTCCTATTCAGCCTTGAAGCTCCTGAGGTACGCTTGGAATCCTTATGGGCTCCCAGTTCAACACTACATGGGCTGCAACGGAGATGGAATTGCAGAGGATGGGACTTTGAGTACAGCCAGGAGCTCCTTAAAGCAAGGGTAGGCAACTTGTATCCCTGAGAATGTTGCTTGGCAGCAATTCTCATACTGCATCAGTAATGCCAACCATGGAGACGGAACTCAACAACATCTAAAGGGTCACAAATAGCTGGTGGAATAAAATTTTCAAGCTTCTGCGGCCTTAAGACTCATTCAAAGGGGTGTGTGTGTGTGTGTGTGTGTGTGTGTGTGTGTGTGTGTGTGTGTGTGTGTGTGTGTGTGTGTTGAAAACCTCAAGGCTCTCCAAGACATTCAGAATATCTAAGAAGGCCCAGAAGACACTCTACAGTATTCACTACATTTTAAACACAAGTTTATTTTAACCAGCAAAACAAATTCAGCACTGGACAGCACTTTGCGACAGCCAAGTAAGTCCTTTCTGTATATGCCTGCTGCATGCATTTACATTAATTTTCCAGACGTGAAAGTCAGTGTAATTATCATTCTTATTATTCATGTTCCTGTTTTTTCTAGTGAGACAACAATATGACAGAAGTACACTGGGCTGATGAGAATGGCCAGCCCCCTTCCCCACAACAGAACTGAATACCGTACAACTCCTCCAACACCAATAATAAATATTCCTCAGGCTTTCCATCCATATCTCAGAGAAACAGGAAAGTCGGATCCAATTAAAACAACCTTTAAAGTGCCAGCATCTTAATAACTGTTGAACTGCCAATGCTTCCTGATCAAAATTAAGCTATCCAAATCTGTATTTAAGAGATTCAAATAGTTGCAGCGCCTGCTGTACATCTATAACCATGAAACTAGCTAGTCACCACTTTGCACATTTAGTGCTGAAGTGTTCAAGAAAAAATATCCTTACATTACAGGATTATGGATCGCTTATATGTCACAGTAATCTATCACTCCCTGCCGAGAGGTATTTTGAGGAAAGTGCAAATGGCAAGGTTATTACACAGTAGTCACAGCCTGTTAGGATATCAACCCCGTATACTCAACCTGCTGTGCATACCCAGCTCTATGAATGTCACAATAGGATTAGACAAATGGTATATAATTAAACTACTTTATCAGTGTGGGGGCTGGGAGAAGGGTAAATAATATGTGTCTAGGCTTTGCCTATTCAGTGTTTTGTTTTTGTTTTTGTTTTAATGAAATAGAAGGTTGTAGATGGTATGGACATAATATTCATTCCCCTGTCAACAGACTCAAGTGTTGCTGGGTTTGAACGAGGTGATTTGTAAGACTGTTCTTGAGGAGACCCAGAGTCACCCACTGGAGAGGCATGATGGCAGATTTAGACGGATAAAGGGAAGCCCTTCTTCTCCCAATACATAGAAAAATTCTGCAATGGCTACCACCTTGGGTAGCTTTAAATCGATGAATTCATGAAGGATACAGTCATGATTGCAAAAATACTGATGATGGCTTGGTGTTGTCTCCAGTATCTGAGACAGTATGCACAATCAGTTGCTGAAGATTTTGAGACCGAACCTATGCAGATTAATCCACATTCTGCTTGAGGGATGCCTGTAGGCAATGGTGTGTCTACTGAATGGGCAAACATTGTCCTCCTTGCTTGTAGCCTCCCTTGGAAAAATTTGCCAAATGGGTGGGAATGCTTTTCACAGTTTATGAATGATTGCATGTAGCTGACAAGGCTTTTAAAATCATCTTCGAAGCACAGTTCTCTAAACTCCCAGGGAATTTCTACTTCAGCTTGTGGCTTGCAATCAAATTTGGGGAGCTGATGCTTGAGTAAAGTTCTGTGGTGTTCTTTCTGTTTTTTTAAATCCCATTGTGAATGCAAATCTCGTGCTTCTGCGTCCTTGAGACCCTTGGTGATGACTGCAATAATTGAGCTTTATGTAAAAATCAATAGTTTGGAGAGTGTTGACAGGTGCCTTTATGCTGTCTTTATATTAGAAACATCTTGCTATTGTGGCACTAGTCATTCCTACCCATGTGTCCCTGTTCCTTGTTTTCAAAAGTTCAGATGCACAAGAAGAGTTGAAGGCAGCATTTGTGCATGCCTTATTTGAGCAGATGCACATCTACATCCAGTTCAACATGTCAGGTGGCCATGGAAATGCAGAACTCCCATGAACTTGATCTGAGAAGCTTCAGTTTAAAAAGTGTTCTGCAGGCCTCCCATTGTTAGACAACTTGCCTTAATGATCATCGCACCGGCAAGGAGGACTGAAATTTTATTGGTGCCCTTGAGTGTGACTTCAGTAGTATTGACACTAAATCAGATTCAATTAGTGAGGGCTTGCTAATGAGTTATACAAGTTTGCAAGGCAGAACGGACAAAAGAACTTTGCTATCACTGGAATAGAGATTTAGTTGCTATACTGGGGCCCAACAGAGCACAATTACAAAGAAGTTGCAAGATCTTCTCCTCAGGCTACTGCTTTTCTAATTAATATTTTAACAAGCATGTTGTCCAGGCTTTTGGAGAATGCAGCAATGAGAAAGAATATGGAAGTTGCTTTGTAGTCTTCGAGATATAATTTTAAAAATAGAGATGCTTGGAAAATCTGTGAATGGAGATGCTTACAGGTACACAATAAACCTACTGGGCACCTCTGTGTCTCCGAGTGTTTTGGAGGTAGAGAGATATAAGTATCCAGGTTAAATGGAAGACATAGACACTCCGGGTCCTAGAATGTGGGTTAGAATATAACATAAGAGCATAAGAAGAGCCATGCTGGATCAGGCAAAAGGCCCATTTAGTCCAGCTTCCTGTATTTCACAGTGGTCCCACCAAATGTGTCTGAGAGCACACGAGACTAGATATCTGTCTCCGTATACCACTCCCCTGCATCTGGACCTTGAAGTACCCTGGTTTGAAGCCTGGAGATTACACATCTCCATCATGGTTTGTAACCTGTGATGGACTTTTCCTCCAGGAATCTGTCCAATCCCATTCTACTATTGGGCAGAGTGATGCAAGTCACATAGAGCTGCAGCAAGGAGGACAGAGCTGAGGGCATCGTATAATGTGCCCCACATGCTCTTCAGTTCCAGTGAAATATTCTGTCCTATGACCAGTGCTGAAGAATGTTTGAACTACTGCTCCTTTTGGCTTCTGCATTAGGAACGAGAATGGGGGGACTCCTTTCCCTTTGATGCAGGCAGAAAATTGTTTTGGGCTAGCCCCAAATCTATGCATTATGCAGCATTATGCAGCTAGCTATTTTAAACCAAACGGTACACTAAGCAGTCTAATGTGACAACTGCTGTTTGTCTAAAGATAATTCCTCTTTCCTAGCAATTAAATGTATTCAGAGGGTCATTGCCACTATGGGATTCCCATTAAACCTCCTGCGATGGTTATCAGAGAAGATCAACAGCGTGGCAGCATCAAATCAGAAAGGTCAGGAATGCCTGCTACTGAGGGGCTATCCAAAAATGCACTGTGGGGCCAGAGTTGGCATTTGCACAACAGTCAGGCAACACTTGAGGAAAGAGGCAAACAAGGTTGCATGATCATCACTTAAAGAAGACAATGAGTGGTGCAGATGTAACTTGCTAATCTTGTCCTGCCTGACAACTAGTGGGTTTAAAAGAGGCTTAGAATAGCATGACACTATATGAAGGTACACCAGCTAAGAGTGTGGGGTTTTATCAGTGTGGGGGCTGGGAGAAGGGTAAATAATATGTGCGTAGGCATTGCCTATTTATTCAGTGTTTTGCTTTTTTTTTTGTTTTAATTATATAGAAGGTTGTAGATGGTATGGACATAATATTCATTCCCCTGTCAACAGACTCAAGTGTTGCTGGGTTTGAACCAGCTGATTTGTAAGACTGTTCTTGAGCAGACCTAGAGTCACCCACTGGAGAAGAATGGTGGCAGATTTGGACAGATAAAGGGAAGCCCTTCTTCACCCAATACCTAGAAAAATTCTGCAATGGCTACTAGCTTGAGTAGCTTTAAATCGATGAATTCATGAAGGATACAGTCATGAGTACAAAAATACTGCTGGTGGCTAGGTGGTGTCTCCAGTATCTGAGACAGTATGCACAATCTGTTGCTGAATAGCATGACACTATATGAAGGTACACCAGTTAAGAGTGTGGGATTTTCAAAGCAACATGCCATTTTGGGTAAAGGGCAGCCTATATTAGCAGAAGAAAAATGAGCCCCAGTCAGAGTGGAAGACTTTGTGAAGAACAATAATACTTTAAAGAAAAGGATGATTTGGCCGTTTAATTTTTCTACCACCCCTCTTGCCAAAGGCCACTTTGGGTGGTTTACAGCAGATGAAACCAGCATAACTAAAATACAATGAACAGAAGAAAGATATAAAATGCAAATAAATGCAACCAAAACTAAAACATGTTAACATAAAAGAAACAGAACATTTGAAATATTTAAGAAGGCAAACCTAATCAAATCAACTAGTTGGGTACAGCTCAGTTTGTGGGTACTGTATATCATTTTTGAATCTCTGCCCGAATAGCCAAGTGTTTAGTGATTTTTGAAAAGTTGTTTAGAAAGTACAGTAACCTCTATAGAAATCTCATCAAGAGCAGCACCTTAGAACTTCAGTAGGTCCTATGGAATGGTGAAGGATATTATCCTTGCAGCCTAAACAAATGAATATATTTGTTACGGGGGGTCGAGGGGTGAGCCATGTACAACAAATGGGTGAGGGAGGAATCTTCACCTTCATCCTGAAGTATAAACAGTGCCACGTAAAAGCTATTGATATATGGACACAGAAATGAGGCATTGGGACCAATCAGTATTGCCAATTTGTGGCTCCAGCAGATGACTACAAATGGGAGTTCCTTTCAGAAGGCATCTTTTGTCTGATCCATTCCAGAAGTATTGTGCCACATGCTGCCTCTCAGAATGTCTCCTCCTAAGATCAACTTCCTGTGTCAGTTTCACCTCTTGCGTTTTGGTGCTGGTGGTGACCATCCCAAGGGAGGCCAAGAAGTCTTTGAGTAAGACCTGAACCTTCTCTGTGGAGGTCACCTGCCTGAGGAATGCTTTGCCTGTGGAAGGGAATCAGACCCATTCCTGCCTAATACAGTAAACCCCCACCTATCGCAGGGGTTAGGGACCCGACCCGACCCACAATAATTGAAAATCCGCAGTATGCGGATGCTGGGTCAGGTCGGGACCGGGCGGGCTCTCTGGGGGCTCTTGTACTTACCCAGGCCTGGCGCTGCCCCAAACAGGCCTGCAAGGGGCTTTCCAGTCTCCCAGAGCCCCCCCCCCAAAGTGCGTTCTAGTGATCTGGAGGTCACTTCTGGTTTACCGGAAGTCACTTCCGGTTTGCTGGGAAGCACTTTTGGGGACTCTGATGGGCCTGGGAAGGCTTTTCCTCCTTACCCCAAGGGACTTTTTCATATACTGTGGAACCGCAATATACCAGGACCACAGTATATAAACCGCGAAAGGGCGGGGGACAGCTGTATTCCCAAAGCATATTAAAACATTACTATTCAGGGAGGTATTTCAGAATATCCTCCCTTTGTAATGGTTTGTTATTTAGTCTTAGCTTTGGTTATATTTAGTGTTTTGTATCTTGTCTCCTGCCACCATACTGAGTGTTTACCCGTGAATTTTATATTTTTATATCAGTGGATTGAGTGTGTTTATTAATAATGTAGTTTATTTCACTGTTGGAAATCACCTACAGTAGTGGCAATGCCACTAGATGGAGTAGTATATAATAATATAATATAATATAATATAATATAATATAATATAATATAATATAATATAATATAATATAATATAAAAATATACTGCAGTTTCCATTACTGTAATACATCTTGACCAATACCTTATGTTCTAGCAGTATTGAAATAACTTAAGCCTTGCTGTAATGGAAAGGTGCTATTGAACTTTCAATATAAATATGTAAATGATTTTTAAATGAAAAAAGACCTTTCAAATGGCAACCAAAAATGCAGAGTTTATGGAAGCACTATAGGAGGGCTGAGTAACGATTTTGACACTGATATTTCCATTGTCCATGGTTACATAAAGCTTTTGCAATGCCTCTGAACCTGAGCTTTTATTTATACAGGAACTTTACTGTCCCCTCCGTCTTACAGTACAAAAGTGTGTTTTTTCCATTGAGAGAGAATTTCAAGGATATAATGTTACATTAAATAGACTCTCCACTGTTAAGAAGATTCTTCTAGGTGACTAAATGGCAGCAGTGTAATAGGAGCAGTTTGATCTTTAATCATAGTGCTCTGTTGTCTTTTTCATATTGTTTCTGCAGCTAATAATGAAGTTGACATTTTATATTTATATCGAGGGTAGGGGTTGTTGTTTTTAATGGCTTGGAACACTGTTCTTCAATGGAATTTTGCAGCGATCTGGAAAAAAATTGTAGCCTTTTAATTTTTATAGATTCTCATGCCTTTCATCTAAAAGAGATAATTTTGGAACGACTGCACTTGCATCGGAGCTGCAGTAAGGCAGCCCTGCTGCTTCATATTGTTGTACAGCTTTTAAGAAAACATTACAGTTCTTTGGACTGATAGCTAAACCCTTTTAAGACCATTGAATTGGGAGGCAGGGATGAAGCTTGAATGGACCTCAAGAGTCTGCATTCTGGTCACTGTATACATGTCACATTTTCCCCATATCCAAGTGTCCCCATTATCAGACTACAAATAACAGTTAAATCTATGAACATGAAGAATGCAGGAGTCCAAAATAATAACAATAATGGTGCGGCATGCCAAAAGGGATCCTTTCAAAACAGAAAACTTTTCCATTCTGATTTGGCTTGAGAATGCCCAAAACACTTTGTCAGTGACCACCAGCCAACTGTAAATATTGCAACTAGCAACCCACAGGATGTGTGAAATTGTTAGACCCAAGTGAATGTTGGCAATACTTATTAGAGGGCTGTCCATATTTTTAAAATGGTTTATGTTTTAATTGTATTTTATTTAGAATATGATTTGCTTTGGTCTGTCTCATTATTGAACATCACATGCATAGTTATGCTTGCTTCCTAATCCTAACAGTATTCACTATCACTACTCACTGTGTGAAGTAGGAAAAGACTTTGTGTAGGATGTCTAGGGCAAATCTCAGCAGAATGGTATCTATATAGTACATGGAAAACAGCTCGGAAAAGTTGGGTTTTAGGTTGCACCTGTCATAATCCTCCAGCCAGAACGGAAAGGGGCCCTTTTTGCTCAAGTAGGTGGTGACTGGGAAGTGTAGTTGGAAAAACACCTAACATTTTGAAACTTGTCGTTGCCAAGAGTGGAACCTTTATAGAACTAGAGCTCAAGAGACTCCAAATCACTAAGCCAGCAACGCTCGTAATAAAAGTATCCTTAATCTCAAATTTTCCTGCTTTAGGAAGCTGATATAATGTTCACCCGGTATCACTTGACCTGCAGTATCTTTTCCCCTATGCTTTTGTTTGTTTGTTTCATTCATTTTCTTTTATTAGTACTTGATTCCAGATATTCTGGATCTGATTGTGATAATTGTTTGGTGTCCTATGTGTACTGCTGGAAGGATGAAAAAGTAATATTTCAAATATTTCAAATACAAATAGCAACTGCTACTATTTGAACCTGAGTTGAGAAGTAACGTTTGTGGGATCACAGCTCCAAATATCTCAATTCAGGGAGTTGTGGACCAAGAAGTAATATTTCTGAGCTCTGGATAAGTTGAAGATCCACAGTGGGTTCTAACTGCCAGTTGGTTGAGGGGGGGAAAGGAAAGGAAAAAAATAGTATTGTCTCCTGTGATTTTGTTCTGCTTACTTAACTAGCTGATTTTATGTTTCTCACCTGTAAAATGTAAGCATGAGTTAGTTGCCCTTCAGCTGAATATTCTTGACAGAACACATGAGCGGAAATAGCTCAGATGAAGAATTTTACATGTGTTATATTAATTATCTCCAATTTACAAACACTTTCTAATTTCGCATTTCCTAAACAGTATAAGACTAAAATTCAGTTATCCTTTGACATGTGCACATCTTCAAGTTTTATGGAGAGGAACAAAAGAGTAGGATTAATCTGTGAAATACTTCAGCAGTAAATTCAAAATATTGGGGTGTTGGTGGGGAGCCATTAATAATACATTTCATAAGTTGGGACTGGGAAGTGGGGAATGGTCAGTTGTAAAAATGTGTACTTTTCTTTGCTTCTTATTACATGTCTGAAATATTCCACCTCCATGCATTTTTTTTCAAACTCTGCTGTAAAACATATATGATTACATACAAGAAACTTAAGAAAGAATATTTAAAAACAACACAAAAATTGCAGATATTATTAAACTGGGCTGAGTTTCAGATTTGTATGTGTGTGTGTGTGTGTGTGTGTGTGTGTGTGTGTGTGTGTGTGTTCCTAATAAGATTTTTGTAAGTATTGTACAATAAAATGTTTTTCCTAAACATTCATATTTTCCTTGTATCCCATGAAAGTCTGTTCTGAGGAAGTCATAAATTCTATAGGTGGGTTCTGTGTCTAAGATAATTCATTTCTGTTCATGGATGGTCAGTCTGTGCAATTCCTGTGGTCATTTTTTTCCTGGCTCAGTCTCATTATGAGTCCAGAATATTTCAGTTTTCTACATTTTTATGGTGTCTTGGTATTGCATTAATTCAATTTAGGACTTCTTCGTTGGTCCCACTCTTGATCCAGGAAATCTGTGACATCCTGAAATAAATCCACATTTTCAATGTTAAATTGTTCACCATCATAGTTTCATGTTTGCGTCCTTAGAATGCAGCAGAGCTATTACTAGAGAGGAATTAGTGCTGGAAATTCCTGTGAGTGAAGTAGGAAGGCTTGAATGATTTTATATGTCACATACAGTATGTCAGCTTTGTATGTTTTCATTCCTATATTGAGTCTCTCTTCCATAGCCATCTCTATGAAAATCTGTGTTGTATAGATATTGTTGAATCTCATAATACTATATATCAGCCATTTGCACACATTTTAAGCCATCTTGTGCATTTTAAAAGTAGTTCTTAATGCACAGAGAAATGGAGAAGCACAGAAAGGTTAGCACATCTGAGAAAACTGCATCAGTTCCTTTAAAAATAGAGAATAAATATAATTGTTGGGCATCCCTTGAGCTGGGAAACTATAATGGTCCCAATTCTTAGGTAATAATGTTCCTACTAGTTCAAATTGATTAGGATATGCCAAGTATATTGATCTGTTTATAAAATTGTTCTACTACAGAGTTTTGCATATACAGCTGTATATAAGAATGAGATACAAATACCTCTCCCTGGCTTTGATAAATGGCAGGATTTTTATTTTTATATTTTCTCGGTATCACTCAGAATTATTGTTTGCATGTTTTAAAAAAATTACAAAATTACAGCAATGACTGCCCTGTTGGACTTTTTAAAATTAGAAACATAAACATAGTTTGTCATTTTTTTATCATCAGCTTGTCCTTTTGTCCTTGCTGTGTTTTAGGAGAGGGGGGGCAACATTTATTTTGCACATACAGAGTTGTCTTCCACAATTCGTGACAACCACAACAGGAAAAAGATTGTCCAGATCTTTTCCCTTTGTGGGACTAGGAAATCTAACAGAGGTATGAAACAGCTTTCTCTCTAGGCCTAATTTTTGTTTTTGTTTTGGGAAGGAAGGTATTGTGCTTTGGTTTGTGTAGTGTTATTTACATTCTTTATAAAATCAGGCTCTGTGAAATGTTCCATAATTAAAGAGCAGTATGGAGTGATGAATTAGTGTTGTGGCATGCTGGCAAAGAAACAGCTTGACCAACTAAAGTATCAATCTCTCCCTGGAACTCATGATACAGGATCACATCACTAGTTCACACATGTTTTCACTGCATAGACCTCTTATGAAGAGAAACCAGTGCTCTCTCATGATATTATCATTCATTGTAGAGAATGTGTTAGAAGTGGGTGACACATTCGTAATTTGGAGCCACGGTGAAGATAAACTGGAAGAATTTCTAAACTACCTGAATAATATCCACCCAAATATACAATTCACCATGGAAAAAGAAGCAGAGGTGAAACTCCCATTCTTAGATGTCATGGTCATATGCAAACTGGACCTACAGTTAGGACACAAGGTCTACAGAAAACCCACTCACACAGATCAGTACCTACCACCAACCACAACAAAAAGAGGCATAATCAAAACTCTTGTAGACCATGCAAATCGAAACTGTGAAGCTGAATTCCCCAGCACTGAACACAGCCACTTAAATTGGGCCATATAGGCAAATGGCTATTCCAGGAACGAAATCAAAAGAGCCATCAAACTGGGAACAAAATAACACCAAACTGAAGAAGAAGTATTTCTGCCATACATAAAAGGAGTCAGGACCACATGGCAAAATATTGAAAAAACACAACCTACAAACAGTATTTAGACCCACCACAAAAATACAACAGATGCGATGGTCAGCAAAGGACAAAAGGAACCCACTCGCCACTGCAGGAGTATGCTGGATATCTTGTAGTTGTAGCCAGGTATGCATTGGGACCACAAAGCACAGCATCCAGACCAGAAACAAAGAATATGAAAGACACTGCAGACTAAAACAACCTGAAAAATGAGCAGTAGCTGAACACACCCTGAAACAAACTGGACATGAAGTCCACTTCCAGGACACAGATGTACTGGACAACACTACCAATCACTATATCAGACTACACAGGGAAGCCACTGAAATCCACAAACATAAGCAGAGTTTCAACAAAAAAGAAGAAAGTCTAAAAATCAACAAAACCTGGCTTCCAGTACTAAAAGCTGCAGAGTGCAAAAGGTCAAAACTCAATGATTCCCACCCAGCCACAAACAACAGTGATCAGTTCACACAATAGAACAGCTGACACCCATCAACTACACAGAAGGATCGTTCTTTCAGCCTTTTCCCAAAGGGGTTGGTTTCCTGGAAGACTGTAGCCACTAGAGTACTATATGACAAAGACAAAATATTAACATGTGATATGGTATCATTATAATATTACACGGAAAATTAAGATTATATAGAACATTTCTACTGGCTATTGTCTGAAATCAAAATGTCAAAACGTTATTGTCATTGACACGTCACGACACAGGGCAGTTAGAATTATTTGACCTTTTCAAATTCTCATATGAGCTGAACTAATAGGAACATCTCTGTCTGGAATATCATTGCTCTTCAGGTTTTACACATCTCCAAATTTCATAATGCACCTTGTAACACAAAACACAAAGCAACCTGCATTTTAAATGCACATTTTAAAATGCATGTTCCTTTGTGTTTTGTGTTACAATCTGCCTTATGAAATTTGGAGATGTGTAAAACCTGAGGATGTTAAGATAAAATGCATCGTTTTAAAAGTATTTTAATTAAACTTTTGATAGATGTTTTATTTTTTAAAAAAACTCCAGACGAATGTAGAAAAAGGAGGAACCAGATTTATGAATGAAAGTCCTACATATTGGAAACCAACTAGCCTGCCAGCTACTAGTGTGTTAAGCAATGTACTGAACACCTACACAACAGTCATAAATAGCTCATAAGTGAATGTACTAAATCAAGACAATGATTAGCTTTTCAGCTGCTTCTAACACAAAAGATTCTGTTCTTCTACACAAGAACACTGCACCATAATATTTTAAATGATCAATGTTGTCCTTCCATGAAGCTGGATGGATAATAAATTTGTATAGCTCAATGGTTTAGGTGGAGTCAGAACCTGGAAGTTTGATTTTCCACTGTGCATCCCCAAAGATTGCCTTGGGCAAACTGCACAATTCCAGCCTGTTGTTGTTGTTGTTGTTGTTGTTGTTGTTAACCTATGTAAATCCCTTTGGATCAATGGGCCTACTCTGGGACCGCCAACACCATGCCAACATGAACTATGAATAAATTTACTTGGCATGTGGTCTTGGGAACGGTGAACTAAAAGGCATACATACTACATCCCATCTCGAGGGTGGGGGTGGGGAGGGATGCGTGTGAGATTATACTGCCCTACCATATGCAGTTGGAAGCATAAGACTAAACAAGTATACATTCAGAAGTGTACGTAATTCAGCATGTAAAGTGCATTAAAAATCATGTTAGGAAAGTACATATGCATGAATCTGTGGTAGGAAGCCCACAATGCACTGCAGCAAATGGTGAGCATATTGGTGCAATTTTTGGGAAGCATAATGAAAATGAGGTTTAATAGACTTTCCCATCCCTTCCGCAGTGTAAATGCTTTTCTTCCTGTTCTGTACCAGTAACCTAAACAGACGTAGTGGTCTGGTATGTACCCAGTCAACTAGGAAACTTTGGGTCCCATCCTTTTTTCACTATTTAAGTAACCCAATACAGTGGTCCCCTGCCCTTTCGCAGTTCATATACTGCAGTCCCACTATATCGCAGGACCGCAGTACATGAAAAAAGGCCCCCTGGGGTAAGGGGGAAAGGCCTGTTTCAGGCCTCCCATACTTACCCCAGGACTGGGGCTGCACCAAACAGGCCTGCAAGGGCCTTCCCAGGCCTTCTGGAGGCCCCAAAAGGGCCTCCCTGCAAACCAGAAGTCATTTCTGGGTTGCCGAAAATCATTTCTGAGGCCTCCAAGCCCCCTCAACCTGCATCTGCATATCACAGATTTTCAATTATTGTGGGTTATGTCGGTCCCTAACCCCCATGGTAGTTCGGGGGGGGGGTCACTGTATGCCTAAAATAGCTGTAGCTGGCCTAAATAAATGGAAAGGAGATTAATTGCAATTCATCTCCTAGAGGCCATCAACTTTTCCAGGGCTATACAACTCTGCACTTCATACATGCCTCTGTCTTTTAATTTACTAGAGTTTTACACTATTTTCCCCTTCATTTCTCTCTCACTCTCACTCCCTCCCTCTCCCCCCCCACCCTCTGCAGTAGGTGCAAGACAAGGGAAATGATCATTTGGTGTGGCTTTTTTTAAAAAAAAAACCCAAGTCCTTACTTTAACTTGTCAGTTTGCCTGAATTGTCCTCACACATTTCTATTATAGGAGAGAGACGCCTGAGCTTTTTCATTGGCAGCCTACATAATAAACCTCATATAAAAGAGAGCTCCATGACCCTGCGGTTTTTATGATCTGTGTAGGTGTGAGTCTTTTCTGTACAAGAGATAGAAGACACATTGTGTTTTAAAGGGATGGGATTGATGTACTTTCCTAGCTTTTTAATTGGATTTTGTGACCCGCACAAGACCTGTGGGAAGGGAAAGTACTTTGTTATTTGCACATTTTGTTCCTCTTCTCTTGGACCATTACTATTTGGTCTTCCTGCAAGTATAAGCTGGCCTCAGTTTTCAGTTTCCTGGAGGATGCCTCTGATTTCATCACAACCACCACCACCATCAAAATTGCTATTTCAGGGGTTGCAGAATTCTCTCGTGGGCTCCGATATGTCATCATTCACACTTGTGCGTTTGGTGCTCGGATTGTGATGGCAGAATCCGAGCAGTCCTGTGGTACATGGCCATTGTGTGAATACAGTACTAACATTCTGACCATTTAAAGGAGGTGTTTCAGACATACAAAGGAGTTTTATTTTATACAAGGCTTACTTGTGAGCCTTAAGTAAAGCTCCAATTCAACCGTCTTTTACTTTGTCTAGTTAGGTCCCAGCTAAACATGGCATCCTCCATTCAACTAGCAAGTGCATGAATTGTTTTGGGGGGTTGTTTTTAAAGCGAATAAAGTAATCTGGATTGAGACTCTAATGGCAAAGAGGGCAGACTTTGGCCACAGTCTCACTAAAGTTTTCTGCACATCTTAATTTGATGCGTAGGTTTTTTTCGGGTGGTCACATGGTGTTTGATGCACAGTTAGTGTCCTGTCGAGATGGTAGTATTTTACTGCTCTGTGACTGTCTCTATTTGCTTACTGCACATCTTTTCCCTTTTTTCTGGGTCAATTTTCTAAGTCTCCGTTGCAGGAAGTGGCAGGAAAAGGGGTTCAAAGCTAATTATTGCTTATTTTCTGGGGTCGCACCTCACTAGAGTAGCAAAGAACTGCACATCTTTAAGGGAAGTTTTTTTTTAAACCAACCCCTAGCGGTGGTTTAAAAAACTTCTGTGAAAGTGCGCTTCCAGGGGCGTGGTCAGACGGGGCACCAAATTACTCCCCTTCATGGTTAGGACACTATATTTTACTGCGCAGTTCGCTGCAGCAAAAATGCGCAGAAAACGCTGGTGAGACTGCGGCCTTTATCTTCCTTTTTTCTCCCCAGTCCAGTAGCTGCTGCCCTCCCAGTGTAAACAGGAGATGCTTGGGAAGGAGGGGAACGTCTTCTATAGATGTGATTGGAATTGCTGCCAATCGCCTCCTCTCTCCCAAAACAGGGTCCCATTCAAGATCAAGGCTCTTGCACTGCTGTTGCTGTTTACCCTTAAACATGTAGTCACACAACTGCTACTCATGTAAATAGTAGTACTTTGGGCTTGCCCCTAATGTGCTTCTCTCTAATGTGTTTCCCTCTGATCTGAGGATCAGCTGTAGCGATCTAAGGAGTCGGTCACACGTTTTCCCTGTAGAAGCGCATGTATCACTGGAAGGGTATTTTAATAGTTTGTGTGATGATCTATGATGTGCCCCTTGGAATCACGGAAATTTGATTCAATCATTTTGTCTAGAATACTCAAGCCCCTCATGGAGAGGCGCTGCTATTAAATGGAAAGCAAAGGATGCCAAAAACACAGCCAGTAAGTATTAGCATGATTTTACCTTTATGCATCTGCTTGGCTACTCTTGGGAGGGGGGGGAGTTGGAATGCTTTTTCAAAACAGAATGTCCTTAATTTACGAAGTTATCTAGTTTAGTTTTTTATATTAAAAAACCCAAAGACAGAGCAACACCCACCTAAGAACATTTGGACATTGAATTTTAAAGAAAAGGAAAAAAGAAAAGAAAAAGAAAATCCATATAAATTACCCCTGTGTCAGGACATTTAGGGGGGACACGCCTATATACCATTTACCCTTGTGGAGACCCCATCTCCTTCCAAAAAGGATAGACTCTTGAGTTGAGCTTTATCCCTTCCCCTTTATTAATTCAAAATGAATAACTTCTTCTTATAGGTCTACCAAAAGCTGGCTGGTTAGCTCAGATAGTTGACTGCCAAGTCAGAGGTTGGGGCTTGGAGTCTCTACTGTGAGTCTTGGGGAGGGGGGGTAGAGGCAGCCTGTGTGGCCTAGGGCAAACTGCACAGTCCCAGAGTGCCCCCTCCACAAGAAGGGAATGGTAAATGACTTCTGAGTACTCTCTACCAAGAAAACCCTGAGAAGGTCACCAGAAGCAAGAATTGATTTGAAGGCACATGAACAAAAATACAAGTATGTTTATTCTTAATTGCAATGTCCCAGACCTCCCTACACCATTCACTTAACAAAATATGATGAACCATGTTCCAGTTTCTAGCAAAAATGATTCTCTCAGCTGTTAGCAAATTGAAAACTAATTCTCAAGTTGTCCAGTTATCTACCAGCTTTTCAAGTATTGCTAAAAATGTTATTTTAGAACATGCACATGAATTTAAATTGCTTATTTCATTTACTCCCTTAAAAACCAATTGCTAAAATTTCAGTATATACTAACATACCCACTACATGTGATAAATAGATACCCATTTTCTGGCACACTCTCCAACACATTGTATAATTGCCATCTAGTTGGTTGTTTTCATTTTTATTTTATTTTATTTGTATTTTTACAGTATTTTTACCCCACCTTTCTCCTTGAAAAAGGATCCAAGGTGGCTTACAGTAATGAAGGATATTGTACAGTCCAGTACAATTAAGACATGTTCAAGTATTTGAGAACAAGGAATTGAGGGACATCTCACATAGACAACATTACATAAAAGCTACGAGGTTATAAGTAGTTATGAACACAAAGTCTATGTGAACCTATAGATTCATATGAAATACATTTGGTAGTCCATCATTCAGGGAAAGCTTGCCTGAAGAGAAAGGTCTTTGCCTGTTTCTGGAAAGACAACAGAGATGAGGCAGTCCTGGCCTCCAGTGGAAGGGAGTTCCAGAGTCTGGGCACAGCAGCCGAGAAGGCCCTTTCAAGGGTTCCCACGAGACGTACCTGTGAGGGTGGTGGGATGAAGAGAAGGGCCTCTCCTGATGACCCTAACACCTGAGCCAGTTCATACTTTGAGATTTGATCTTTGAGGTAACTAGGACCCAGGTCATATAGTGCTTTGTAGGTCAAGGTCAGCACCTTGACCTACAAAGTTTCACTGGAGTTAAGTGAACTAATTTATAATATTTTCTTTTATATGTATTGACACTGTTTCAATATTTTGGTATTCCATGTTTTTCCATGCACTGGAACATGTTTCTTATCTCATATGAAACTCCCATAAGAATTTCAGCAAGTCCTCCTCTCTTTATCTATTCCAGATTGTTTAACATGTTTCTGTGGAAGTGCTGGATACCTCTGTGAGTTAAGTATCTGGCTGTGGAGCCAGTGGTTGGGAGCTAAACCCCCACTGTGCCTCCAAGGAGAAGAGACAGCCTGTGGAGCTTTGGGCAACCTGCACAGTCCCAAATGCATCCAGAAGAAGGTGATGGAAAACCACTTCAGAGTAACCTCTACTTATAAAATCCTGAAAAGCTGCATACATTGGTACCCCCACTTAAGAGCAGCTTGACTTAAGAGCATTTTGAATTAAGAGAGGAAATCTGTTGGCATTTTAACTGCCACCTTACAAATTTTAAATATGGTCTGCTCGACTTACAAATATTTTTTTCATTTTTTTGATTTTTTTAACTTATTTTTTCAATTTTTTAGATAGGTACCCCAACTTAAGAGTAGTTCGACTTAAAAGCATGCATTGAGAATTAATTAAATTCATAAGTTGAGGTACCACTGTACCTTAATACTCTACCTCCACCATGTGTCTTCCAGATCAAACAGAGTGGTGGCTGTTTTTAATTTCAGTGAATTGAATTTAATGTGGATATAACTCACTAGTTTTGGTGCTGACCCTTCTATTGATCTGCTTGACTTCTGAGCCAAAAGTTTCAGGTTCATCTTTAATTTGTGCTCGTGCTTGGTACATCTCAGGTTTTCCAAAGTTCTGATTTTACTGCTTTTGTTTAAGTAAAGCAGTATTCTGCTTCATTTATTTATTTATTTTAAGAAGTACTGAAGCACCATCTTCTGTTTGGGGATAAGTCCAAAGTCCTCACTCGGAAACAACTCTTCAGTAACAGAAAATGCATTTCCTAGTTCTTCTGTTAGCTTACCTCGATCATCCACTTGACCCACAAAGTTCGGACAGTTCAAAAGGTTCGGTTCCTCCTTCCTCTTATCTAACTGTCCTATCTCTGAGCACACTTTAGATTCTCCAAATGTTTCATCCATTTTAACTCTCAATAACTGTGCTGAACTCAAAAGTGCCTGTTTTAATTCAGCGGAAATCTGAGATATAGGATAAGATACATGACACCTTTCCTCCCAGATTTTCCTTTCCCTCCTTTTTTTTAAAATTTATTTTTATTTTTATCTTCATTTTTTTGCCATTTAGACATCCCACTTCCCACTAACAATTCTCATAGAGGGCAAGAGCTATTTACTAAAATGCCACCCCTTTCTTAACAACTAACTGATGGGAGTCTCCACCTCTCCCTTTTTGTAAGCATATGAAATGCTCATGATTTCAAAGGAATAATAAGGATTTTTTTTATTAATTCAATACTTTGGGTTGGGAGCTCCTTTGTTCAGCTTCTGACTATGCTCAACCTAGAAACACAACCCATTTACTGTACTATGTTATCTTGAGCTGAGGGTGAATTGTCAGGAGCCAGACTAACCCTCTTTTCAACCCACCCCCAGCATCATTATTTCACACCTACTCCTTTTAAAAATACTGTTTGTTCGATCTTAACCATTCTGGTGGGGGACTTGACTATCCAGTCCATGAGTTCCCTTCCAGCATTACAAATCTATGATTCTATGAATGGTGCTCCAATATTCAGAATGTGTATTTTGTTGTTTCATCAACATCCTCTCTATGCCATTTTCCTGCAGCCTGCAGAACAACTCACAACAAATAAAGTACAGTGGTACCTTGTGTAAAGGAATTAATTCGTTCCAAACAAAATTGTGTTAAGCAAATTTTCCTTTATACAAATTTCCCATAGGAATGCATTGAAAACAGAGTAATCCCATTTTTATGTTGTACAGATTTGCCCCATAGGTGATTCTGTTAAGCAAATTTCCCCTATCTCCAGAAATTTTTATGTTGCACAGATTTTATGTTATACAAACCCTTTGTTATACAAGGGTCCACTGTACTAGCATGCCCTAATCACAGCAGGAACTATTAACACCACCAGAATAAACGTAAAAAGAGAGATAAATAGCACAGTGCCTAAACTTCTATTGCTTAGTGTAGAAATCACACTAGAATAGACCTATGGAATTGATGAGGGTAAAGTTTGGCCTGTCCTGACAAGGGAATTTGGAGTGGCCTGGTTCACACTTAAAAGGTTCTTATCTTCAGTGTGACATATTTTATCTCTCACTTGAGCAATCCTTCCAATCCTTTGGTTGATACTGGAGATGTTTATTCTCTTTGAGAAGGGTCTAGAGACAGATCTTTGGATCATCAGTTTACTCACAAGAAGGTTTGCCTAGTTTACTCATGAGTAAGGGGGCAGCATCAACAGCAGCAGAGAACAGTGTTGGCCTGAGGGGAACATATTCAGGTGAACGTTGGGGAGTCATCTAGTCCCCTTCCCCGCTATTTCCTCAGGTGCTCTTCAGCAGGCCACAATGAAGGGCCTCTTTCTTTCTTTCTTTCTTTCTTTCTTTCTTTCTTTCTTTCTTTCTTTCTTTCTTTCTTTCTTTCTTTCTTTCTTTGCTAAATTAAGTAAGTGGCTCATCAAATGAGCAATGCATCAGCCTAACATGGTATTAGAATTTTGCTATGCCAGTTAAGGATATATTTTCAAAATCCTCATTTTGACATTTCCTTAATTAATCTGAAAGGAGAGTCCCTGAATACATAACAACATAAGAAGAGCCCTGTTGGATCAGGCCAAGGGTCCATCTAGTCCAGCTTCCTGTATCTCACAGTGGCCCCACCAAATGCCTCTAGGAGTGCACAAGACTAGAGATCTGTCTCCCCTGCATCTGGCATTTTGAAGTACTCTTCTTTTAAGCCTAGAGATAACACATATCCCCATCATGGGATATGCAGAATGACAGCAATGAAGAGTTGAAACCAAGAGGAAGGATATCTGTTGAAGACTTTTGTGATGTGTTGCTAGTATTATTTTGCTTCGACATAGAATGGAAGGGAAAGGACACACACAAGTGTTCCTTCTGCTTCAGCAAGTTCATAGGTGCATAACCCATTTTGTGAACAGAATTAGAACAGATGTGTGATAGAAAGCCTGTTGGAACAGGGGTCAGGCTGTTTGCACAATTTCTGAATTTAAGTAATAGAACGGTGGCTTGAAAACAGAACAGTCATTCACACATCCAAATCCATAGCTATTTCACCAGTATTTTCCTACAATGTTCCTGGAAGTGCATGCAGCTGCATTTCTGTTCAGCAAATCTCATGCCACAGGCATGGCTTTTTGGCTTTGGAAGTGTAACTCAAGGTTGACCTCTCATACTCTGGTGGAGAAACACCAGGAACATTCTTACATTAAGTGCTTGTGGGATTTGGGGCTGAGCAGGACTGACAGATATAAGGGTTCCAAGGTAGACAACCCCAGGTTCCTAAATAGGATGTGAGAACTCTTTTAACATGAAATGGAAAGAAACCAAATTGACACTCTGTGGGTAGACTAATGATGAAACTGGCCATGAGGAAAACAAAATCCCATCTTTCTTCCATGTCGACTCAAAATTGCTGATGTGATCTGACAGAGAGATCAGAAATGTGAAACCTCATGGTGCTATTTTTAAAGTTACTCCTGCTAAGTAGAATTGCTTCTTAATAAAGTTTTATACATCAGTGTAGAGATCAGCCTCTGGCTTTGGTCTGGTTTGTTTGTTTGCTGTATAGCCTATTTCTAAAGATTTTTTTTAATGCTGGAAGTATATGTTTGTGTTGCTTTAGTTAGGACAAAATGACCCAGAAGCGTTTAGGCAATACCTTGTAAACCAAATGTAACTTTTCTCCTTCAAAGCATGCTGGAAATACTAAGTAACAGAAACTATTAAAATTACCTGTACAAATTTAAAACAGTATCATAAAGCATTACTGAAACCTCCAAAACAAAGAAAAAATTAAACACAGCCAATCTCCAATTTAAAACACAGCAGCTGTTCTAACAAATGGATTTTTAAAGAAGAGACCTTCTCTGTTTAACCTTCATCTTCTAAAGAGAGGAAAGCTCACAGGGACATTTAACTCAGTAGGGAGCTCTATAATTGGGACACAATATCTAAGAAAGCCCTAGAACATACTGCTGCCTGTCATATATTATCAAATAGCAAGGACACCAGTAGGAAAGGTCCTTTCAGGGGTATCTGAGTACAGTTGGGAATACAGGGAAGGAGGCAATTCTTCAAATAACAGAATTTGGAGTAGGTATGCAGCATTTATTTATTTATTTATTTATTTCTATACCATGTCATATGGTGTGTGTGTGCGCACACACATGTATACATACATACATACATACATACATACATACATACATACATACATACTTACTTACTTACTTACTTACTTACTTACTTACTTACTTACTTACTTACTTACTTACTTGCAATCAATAAATTAACAGAATACCGTGTTTCCCCGAAAATAAGACACTGTCTTATATTTATTTTTTTCTCAAGAAGACACACTAGGGCTTATTTTCAGGGGATGTATAATATGCTTGAATGTCAGCCCTGCACACGTATAATATATACATTCAAGTATAATATGCTTGAATGTCAGCCCTGCACACAACCACAGCCACGCCCATCACTAGGTTTTATTATCAGGGTAGGGCTTATATTTAACAAATGCATAGAAATCCTGCTAGGGCTTATTTTGGGGGGGGAGGTCTTATTTTCAGGGAAACAGGGTATATAGTTACTGCATTGGAATTGATCAGTAAATGTGCTACCCCATACCCACATGAATGGGAGTCAGCAATAGGGATGTACACAGGGTATGTTTTGATTTTTGGGGGGTGGCACAAGGTGCCTCTTTTATTTTATTCTATATTTGTATTTTTGCACACTGGTCCTTTCATTTTACATAAAATCCTCTGCATAGTGCTGTAGTGCTGTACACTATAGCTGTACAGTGTAAGCTGAAAGGTTTTGCTTTCATTTTAAACAGAGATTGGAAATGTTCCTCCTTTGCACTCCAGTCCACAGCCTAGAATCCTCCAGCCTGACAGGACGCAGACCATAGGCTATGGGATTCTAAGACCTGGAATCCAGGAATGTACCTTTTTTCACCCTCCAATTTTAAACTAGTATTGCTTATACGCTCTTTCATATAAGCTCATGAAGAGTTGCGTCATTTATGGGATCCATTGAAATTAGACATCCTTACAAAGTGTTCCTATAAAATTCTGTAGTTTTAGTCAGTTTCAGCCAGGACATATGCAGCTTCTCAAAATTCAAGCACATTTATTCATACTTTAAAAAATTAAAATAGCAGTTTTTAAAGAGTATAAATATGCTTTAATTTTGAGAGGCTGCATATGTCCTGGCTGAAACTGACTAAAATTACATAATTTTATAGGGAGATTTAATAAGCATGTTATCTTTCAATGCATCCCAGGAATAGGATATCTATATTTTTAAAAAATACGGCTTGAAACTTTCCATTGGTCATGGCACCACTGTAACGATCCAGGACATATTTTAGATTCAGTTAGGTTAAGTGGTGCTGGAGGGGAGCTTTGAGGATACCTAAGGCTTCCAGAAAGACAAGCCAGTGGGTGCTAGATTGAATCAAGCCTGAACTATCTCTGGAGGCAAACACATTGAAGCTGTCTTGCTTTGGACACATCATGAGAAGGAAGGATTCTGGAAAGGACAGTGGATGCTGGGAATGGAGGAAAGCAGCAGGAAAAGAGAAAGACCAGATATAAGATGCATTGACTCCCTAAAGCAGTGGTTGTGAACCTTAGGCACTTCAGATGTTTTGGACCACAACTCCCAGAATTCCAAGGCTGTATTGCCAATGACAAAGAATGGTGGGAGTTGTGGTCCAAAACCTGTGTGTGTGTGTGTGTGTGTGTGTGTGTGTGTGTGTGTGTGTGTGTGTGTGTGTGTGTGTGTGTGTGTGTGTGTGTGTGTGTGTGTGTGTGTGACGTACACCCTGAGGGAGATTTTTAAGAGGTGTTTCCAGTTCCACTCCCACACTCTCCATCCTAAGTTTCCAAGTTTCCACAGCCCAGGTCTCCTGGGGGTAGTCTGTCACTCTTCAAACTATACCACACTCAATATTCAACTGTCCTTTCCAAGTAGACTACTGATTTTTTTTTCCTGTGGACCAAAATATTATATGTTGGTAGCCTCTTGGTGGTATATTCATCATACAACTAAATCAGACAGTTGGCTCTTCTCCTTAGTCACTGAATATTTAGGCTAGAAATATTGTTTAATTCATATTTTAAATAAGTTGAATAGACAAAATATTTCTCTAATTCAGTAAATGTCACTGCAGATACATTAGAATTAACAGAAAATGCAAATAGTGTGCCTTGAATATGCCAAGGCATTAATAGATAGGTTTGCATGTTAATATGAGACACATAATAGTATATATTAGGCTACAGCTGCTCAATTTATGGCATCCCTGGTGATAGGTGTTGCCTTGAACACTCCAGGTGAAGCTCTCCTTCCCTTTCCATTGAGATTAAAATTGCAGCCTTGAAGTACTTGTAGCATTTTATTCCTCAGAAAACAGGTACTGCATACTGAAGCATGGTGACTTTGGCCCCGGTCCCATGTCCCTTTAAAAGCAGTTTAAATTACTAGATAAACTGAGTTTAAAAATGCCGCCCCCATGGCCGCCGGGATTTTTGAAAAAAAAAGAAAAAAGAAAACCCGGTAATGCTCCCTTGAGCGAGGTTTCTGGGACTCACCCAAGAGGTAGGGAAATTTTTGCCTTGCTTTGAAAATCCAGCTTTTAAGGAGGCAGACACCGGGTTTCTTTTTCTTTCTTTTTTCATAGCACTAACCGGCTGTTCCTGGGGCCAATGGGCTATATGTTTTTTTTTATTGCTTTTCACCTTCGGAGAAACAGGAAGCTCTATCCAGTCCTACAAATTTTAATTTCCCCCGCCAAGTGGTTCTTTTTTTCAAATGCTAGCACCACCTGCTGGCCAAGGGGGCTGAACTGCACTTTAAAATAAAATGAAAAACAGCTTTTGACGTGAGAACTCCTGTCCCACTTATTCAATCATGTGATGGGATGAAGAGGAAGCCCCAGACCTTCAGAAGATCAGGATCGAAACCCAGGTGTGACCATGGCCAAACTCTCATTTTTTTCCCTTGGCAAATAGCAATCTCACAAAAATGGCAGCTTCCTCTCTCAAGCCTAGCAAACTTACTGCCCAAGATCGCTGTTTGTTAAGAAAACAAGTCTAGGTGATTTGTGACCCTTAATACCAATGACAGTTTGGTGAGGAAAGCCATGCGATGTGTAGTGCTGTATAGTTAAGTAGAGCTCAGATGCTTGTCGCTGTCTTTTAGAAGTAGTGTTTTCTCGCTTCCGCTAAGAACAGACATGACCGCTTACATACAGTAGTTATTGAAACTGAACATCGGCTAAGAACCAGACATCTTAACTGTAACAGCTGACGATGCAGGGCTTCTTCTCAGCTGTCCCAAATGTTGCTTGTCTTGTCTTCATATGTGAGGAGGGGGGGACTGCAAATTATTCTCCTCAAGAAAGGTTGGGGAATTGTTTTATGTGAAAAGAGAATGAAAGTGCCAATTGAGTCCCCCCCCCCCAATACACACATTTAAAGGATGGATCCTGTGCAAAACAATTGTGGCTTCTGCTCTACTGCATGGATTTAAGAACTAGGAGCATCAGTTTTTTTAAACCATCAGCCAGTTGAACTGTGTTCACTGTGTGTCTGTGTGATTTCCTTCCTAAAGGAAAGAACATTCATTTTGCACATAGACAGCTTACACAAATTGCTGGGATTTCAACAGAAGTCTCCTTGTCTCATGCTTACCTGAGAACAAGGAATCTTCCATGGCTTGAAAAGTCCCTATTGAGCAGCCTACATTACTAAGAACAAATAAGAGGGTACTCTCACATCCTATTCTTACTTCCTCATAGCAATCTTGCATGCACTTTTCAGGAAGGAAGGAAGGAAGGAAGGAAGGAAGGAAGGAAGGAAGGAAGGGTTGGGTTGGTTTGGTTGGTTGGTTGTCATAGTGCTTTGAAGTGGAAGTGGTGTTGGCCAGTGCATGTGTATGTACGCACAAAAATGCAGGAATGTGTGCACATGGCAATGAGAGCAGAGATGGATCATGATCTGAGGAAGTTAGTTCAAGCAAGGAGCTACCCGTTTGTTCCTTCAGTACGTAGCAAAAAAGAAGAGGTATGCAAAAAGTAAATGCCAAACAACCCCACCTTCTGATGGACATCTTATCACACTTCAGAAGTTGCTTAAAGATGGCAAGAGCAGATACAGGGTTTTAACATGGTGGCTGAATAAAATAAAGCATACTTAGTTTGGCATTCTAAAACTAAGACTTGTGAGTCCCTCCCAATTTTGGACTATGGAACTTAGCATCTTGTATTGGGATAAGCAGTGAGCAGTGGATTTATTGCACCTCACCTCAAGTACAAGTACAAGCAGTTCCTTCCCCAAACCTGCACAGCAGATGTGAAGTGCCCTATATTCCTTTAATATTCACAAATTGCTGGCTCCCAACAGCGCAATAAGCTCTCACCAAGCATCCACTGCATTAGAATCTGGAAGTGCAGTGAGAACTTTGAAAGTCTCTGATTGTAATAGGACGAGAAGGACACAACTTTTCCCAAACACTACGAAACCTAAGATCTGGCAAATTTCATTCAGAGACGTGCAAGAGAGATACAGGACGCTGCCATTCTCCTCCCTCAAATTTTATATAAGCAATTCTTATTGAATTTGTTGCCCTGTGCACAAGTTTCAAAAGGAATCTTTCAAAGGCTAGACGAGAAGTTAATTTACTTCAGTTTATTTGGAATTATATTTGCATTAGTTATCACATAAAGACTATTATCCATGTTCTATCTGTCAGTGACGATAAGCTACATATGGATGAGTGTAAGCTGTTCTTGTGTTTCCTGTTGCCGAGAGAGTGTCAGACATCTTCGTGACATTTCAGAGCAATGAATTTTTATACTCGGATATCATGTGAGCTGCAAAATGTGTACAATTGCATGTCATCTGGCAGCTCCCTATTAAGAATGCATTTGAAGGAACCGGTACCTGTAGCACTCACAAATCAGCTAGTGACTGACATGCTAATTTATAATGGCAGTATGGGTGGAGTTAATTTGAATTCTGTGTTGGTTCTCTAATCGTTTGCACATAATATCACTGTATTGGTGAAGACAGCTGTCACGTAATAACTAAAACTACAGCAATATACTGTATTATAGGTCAGAAAATATATATTTGTGTGTGTGTGTGTGTGTGTGTGTGTGTGTGTGTGTGTGTGTATGTATGCATGATGGCATTACAGAGCTGTGAAAACAACAAACTGTAATGAAAAGCTATTTGGCAGGCAGTGTTTATTCAATCGTCACACCTCCGCATTAGATCATGTGGTACGATATTTATACAATGAGAGGAATTAAGCAGAAGAAAAAAATCTATCTATCACTAGAATTAATAAGAGGTTTTACCACACACATAGTTAATGTTTATTTAGCATTTATAAATATATCTTCTCTGCAGTACAGATTTTCATCCAGAATTACATGCTCTCAAAACCTCTGTGAATGATAGCTTTGAACAAGATATGAAATAATATAACTAGCATTATATATTTTATTGATTCAGTGCCTATACTACGCATTAGGTGTAGCACCAAGCAAACCTGTCAGGCATACCAAACTTATCATTGTCAGGTGCTAGTTGTCTGAAAATGGGTGGCATGACCTAGTTTCTGAAAAAGATTCAGTTCAGGACCCTGACCACTGGTCTTAACTTCAGATGCAGAACGTGGCAGCCATTGGCACAGTCATGCTACCTTGTGTGTGTGTGTGTGTGTATGTGTGTGTGGGGGGGGTATCTGCCTATCTGCTTCTATGTGGGAACCTTTCTTCAGAGTATGCTTTTTGGGGAAGTTTCAGTGCAGTGCACACACTCCTGACTTTTGCCAATGTGTCATATCTGGAGGGAAGTGACGTTCTATTTCCTCTGACTTTTGCTTTGGGGCAGAGCTAAAGTGCACCTGCCTCCTAGCAGTACCAATGTTTTCATAAATGCTCCAATCTCTGCTTATGAATTTAGATAAGATGAATAAAACAAATCTTCTTGAGAAGACACAGGTCAGTCTTTATCTACAAGTCTGCTCGGTATTTTATTTCTAGCTGGCTGTGGAAAAAGCATTTTGTTTTTGTCTCTCTATTTATTTTTACAGCAAACTCCCATACCTCTAAGCCCAATTAAATCTACTGGTGCTTAAAATCCAAAGTGCCTTGAAATCTGAAGGATCATTTCTCTCTGGACCAGCTGCTGATGCCATAAGATTTTAGGGGCAGGTTTTCTCCAAGTACCTGTCATGCAGCATGCAGAAACAATGGAAAGGGCCTTCTTTATCATGGTGCTCCAGGTCTGCAACATCCTTCTCATGGAGGCATCATTGATACCAGTGCTATGCATGTCTCACTGACAGGTGAAAACATTAAAAATTGTTCCCAGGCATTTTTAATTCCTTTATGAAGGCAAGTACTGAAATGGAGCTGCCTGTTTGGGGTATATTATGTGTAGTTGCTGTTGCTGTTGTTTGCAGTTTTATTATATCCTTCCCCCTTCTATACACAAACACAACAGTGACAACTGAGGTACATTTTCCAAATCATACATGTACTATTAAATTAAGGGCAGTATCTGAACATTTTAAATAAATAAGTAAAGACTGATGTTTCTATGATGACTCAGTGCAAACTAAGGATATGTAGTCTCCTACCACACAGGACATCTCTCGGGGGGTTGCCTGCTATTTGGTCTGCTTCAGGGATGGGTTGGTTTTCTCCTTTTTTACAGTGATCACATAACAATCTGTGGAATGAATTAGAACCTTAGAACATTCATACCTGCATCTTTCTGGGTCCTTTTCAGGGGTTTCTTGTGTGTGTGGGTTTCTTGTGTGTGTGTGTGTGACAGAGACAGAGACAGAGACAGATTGCTGTCTTTTGGTTTGTTTCCAGCATGTGGGAGCTCTGGAAATGAAACAAAGCAAGCCTTGTGGCTATCAAATTGCCTGAAGTTGTCATGTTGTGAAGTGACTTAAGAAGATATCCACTTCAGGACATTGATAAATTAAACACTTCCTTTGTTCCTCCTTTTTAGAAGCTTTCAGAGCAGCACAAAAATAAAAGATTTTTTAAATTGAAGCCTTTGTCCCAGAACTATGGGGGAAAGGGGATAGATGAAATAACGACTTCCTTTTCTTTTTGGATTTGCCTTAAAGGCACAGTCAAGAACTTGTGAGTGTTGTGTGTGTTGCTTCGTTACAGTCATGACCGACTCTTTGTGATTCCATGCCCATGGAGTTTTCTCGGCAGGAATACTGGAGTGGTTTGCCATTTCCTACTCCAAGTCAAGAACTTGTCCATGGCCAAATCCATCACAAGCCAATTCTCAACTGGACCTTTAAGACATGTCAAAGAAAAGGAGAGATGCCCTCATTGTCTCCTCCTGTCTCTTCCCACTTTCAGCAGGTAAAATTCTACTTTTTAATCTTTTTTAATAATTCAGCACATCTATACTGCCCTAATTGAGTCTAGGAAGAAAAACATTACTTCCTGTTATTCTCCACAGAGTAGGTGAAGTGTTTAATTTGCCAGTATCAGACACCCAATGGCAAATTCCCAGTGGAAGGAGATGGCCCCAATAGGCTCACTTAACATACGGTATGCAGTTAAAATGCATGAATTGTACCAAATGACATACTACATCTCTACCAGAGTTCGAGCAATCCTATTTTGCCCATATTACCTACTCATTGGAGTGCACCTGGACAAGCCCTCTTTCTCTTTTCTCCTATCTATTCTCAGTGGGTTGAAGGGGTGGCAGGGGCAATGGCAGCATTTCACCTTTCACTGGCAAGACTGCACTGGGACTGCAGCACATTCTATAGACTCTGAGCTTTAATTTAAAAAATCACTGAATGAAAAGACTATAAAAATGTCCAAGGAATATAGTAAATGAAGAACTCTGATGTGCTGTGAATACCCCTTTGTATTGTGAACAGTCACTGAGACTGCGTTGGAACTATGCTTTTATACAATAATTTGCACTCTTTTAATTGGTTTCTAGGTTCATTTCTCTTAACCTAAAATGGTCAGTAAATTCTGGGTCAAAGCATTAATTTTGTAGTAATGTCTTTGGCTGCCATGCTCAGGCAATGAGATAAGTAAAGGTTATTTGAAGGTCTAGAGTTTGTCCTGCAGAGCATAAAGTAGAGTAACTTCATGTGTCATGAAACTTCCCGAATACAGAAAATCATTATTCTGGCATGGTTACATTTCAGCACACTACATAACTGCCTGTCAAAACCTAAAAACCCAGTGGGTCTTACATTGGGACAAAGCTGAGATATATCAAAGGAACAACAACAACAACAACAACAACAACAACAACAACCCAAATGACCTTCATACTCACATTGGGGCCATCTCCATGCCCCACACTTGATTCCACAGCCTGCCCCAAAAACACCCCTAAGCTGCGACCATCAGTTCAACCTTTGAATCATGGTCCAGAAGTCCTTTAAAGTCCAGAAATCCAGTGAGGCCACCATCCCACATTTTCCAGTAGAGTGTGGGAGTGAATTTTGCAAGGTTCCCACTGCAGTGGGTGCCACATTTCTCTGGCAACTGTCATGCCAATGGGAACGTCAGTAGAACAGGATATGGTCCCATGACCAAACTTCTGACATCCTGTATCTTGGGTTCCAAGTCCCATCATGTTCAGCCAGATTATCCTGGAGACAGCAGGAATCACAATATGTTGCTGTGAACAGGATCTGCTGCATGAAGATTGTGATGATACAGTAGGACCCTCGTGTACACTGATTCATTATCCACTGATTCAGTTATCCACGGTTGGCAGAGGAAAAAATAAATAATTCAGCAGGCACAAAGCAAGCTGTAAAGCAAGCTGTTGTCACAAACAGCAGCTGTAAAGCCAGCTATTGACACAAATAGCATCTGTAAAGCAAGCTGCTGTCACAAACAGTGACCATAAAGCAAGCTACTGTGTCCAACCAGCAGTCATAAAGCAAGCTACTGTCAGGAAAGAGCAGTTTGGGGGTCGGTGGGCAGGTGTTTATCCAAAGTTTTCATTATCCACAGGAAGGCCTGGAACCAATTCCCAATGGATACCGGGGTCCTACTGTAATTTACTTTTCATATCCATATTCTCTATACATGCCAATTGCTGTGTTCTGCTTTTTTAAAATGATCACCAAGACTCACTCATTCCAAGTCTGCAATTTCTCTACCATTCAGAAAATATCTGTTGCAGGTATCCTGAAACTCGACCACTTCCAGTTGCGATTGGAGAAGATGGTCATGTCAAGACACTGTGTTGCCTGTAAAAAAATTGTGCTTCGGAGATAGTGACCTTATTTTTCCTTGATATCTGACTTTTCTATCTGCAGGGAGTTTTTAAACTGGACAGTATCTTAAACCCGAATCTCCCCACAAGCACAGCAAAATGATAGAGCCCAAACAGGACCATATGACATGCTGTTTCTGCAGCAATGCACCAACTTATATGGAAAATACTGGATGGTTTTTAAGGCAGTTTAGAACATAAGAACATAAGAACAGCCTTGCTGGAAACAGGCCACAGCCCATCCAGTCCAGCATTCTGTCTCACACAGTGGCTCACCATTTGCTTCGGGGTATTCCCAAGCAGATGTCTTCAGCTGCTTCCAATTCCCTGAAAATGGCATTGAGAGATATCCTGCCTATCTCTGTTGCCTCACTGTTGACTACTATCTAGAACAGGCATGCCCAAACTTCGGCCCTCCAGATGTTTTGGACCACAACTCCCACAGTCCTTTGTCATTGGCAATCTAAGCTTAGAATCCTGGGAGTTGTGGTCCAAAACATCAGGAGGGCCAAAGCTTGGGCATGCCTGATCTAGGACCTACTACAGAACTGTAGATTTGCCCTTTTATGATGCAATATACTTCAAGACTCAACACCTCCAGCCTGTGATCAGTGAGAGTCATTTTAAGCAGGACACAGTGGTATCTGTCAGCGATTGACATGTCATATTTTCATGTTCCTGTCAAGATTTTGTGCAGATATACAGTTCTGCTTCTGCCTTTCTGCAGCTTCTTCCACGTCCTGTGCTGAGTCTATTTTTAAAGGCAATTTCAGCAATACAAACCATATTTCAGGGTTTCAGGGTTTTAGCGATTTGTGTTCCAGCTTTCCACTGAAGGGAACATTCAAAGCAACACCCAAGAAAACGGCCCAAATTGGAGTTCATGTAAGGTTTGTGTAACATGCCACAGCTACTTGTAGCTGGCTGACAACATGTCAGGAACTAACTGAAAAATGCACCCTGGCACCTCATCAATTAGCCACAGTTAGTTGTGCCAAGGTAAACCCATCTTAATATCAATGGGATTCCAGACCGTTAAAGTAACAGAAAACTAATTTGGACATGTACTAATTGAATGCATATTTCAAAGATTTAAAACCACCTCCTCCCAATTTATGTTGAGGCAGTTGTGATTGCCGCTTAGTTGACCAGTTTTTGGGTGGGGGAGGTTAGCCATATTAATCTGCTCAAAAAAAAAAAAAAAAAACAGAAAGTTCTATGACAGCTTAATGACTAACACGTTTTATTTAGCATAATCTTTCATGGACTGCAGCAGTTCAATTCATCAGATGCAATGAGGGGTTAGCCTCCGTTGGCAGATATTTATGCATATGCTAAATTTGCGAGCGGAGGGGGAATGCAGATGGGGTGATGAGCAATGCTGAATGATTGTTGGGAGGTGATGAGGGCACACACAAAACTACTAATGAAAATATGGAGATGATACCAGTTGTCCGATCCAAATTCTTTTAAGACATTGAATTTAAACCCTAGATCAGGGGAGAGAAACATGCAGATAACAGGTTGCATGAGATACTAGGTCATAGAAATAGAGAGATTACTGGCAGAGAATATTGTGTGAACAGTGGTAGGAAAACAAGCTGATATTTATACATTGATATTACCAGTCATTGCCAGTTGGCAAACTCAATCCCCAACAGTGATACAGTACACTGAGAACTTCAAAGGTCGAGGTTCTTGTCTTTTCTGAGACAATTACATTATCTGCCACCCTCTCACTCACCCGCCACCCCACCTTTTCTCTTTTCACTAATGGATTTTCATTAAATGGACTTTCACATTAGCAAGATGTTGTTGCAAAACTGTCCTTGCTGTAATGCACCTGTTGAACTGCTGGATAGCTCAGCGGTTTAGGCATCTGGCAATAGAGCCAAAGTCTGTTTCTCCACTGTGCCCCCTCGACAGAGCTTGGTCTCCCTTGATGATCCCTAGAGGGGCCCACCAAGCTCTGCAGTTCTAAGATTATCATTATTTTTTACTATCAAAACATTTGAATATGGTTTGTGTGCTGTTTAGTCATTAGTTTTATAATGTGTGCTGCTTGCTCCTCATCCGTCAATAAGGACCCACTGCGTTTTCATCTGTCATTTGGCATCACCATGATGAGCAACCTCACTTCCAAACTTACCACCATATTTTGTGGTCCCTGCCATCAAGGACATGGCTCAGTTATGTTCCTGCGATGTGAAGTCAAACTCTAACTGTGTGGCTACAAAGAGACGTTCGAAAAATAACCCTCACCATCCTCTGGTCAATGGACTGGATTCCATGTGTCTTCCTTCTCTTTGGTACTTTCCCCATCCCATCCTGTCCCTTCCCTTCTATTTCCTTCCCTCCCCATCCCTTCCCTTCCCTTCCCTTCCCTTTCTTTCTTTCTTTCTTTCTTTCTTTCTTTCTTTCTTTCTTTCTTTCTTTCTTTCTTTCTTTCTTTCTTCCTTCCTTCCTTCCTTCCTTCCTTCCTTCCTTCCTTCCTTCCTTCCTTCCTTTCGAATGCAGTCTTTATGTAACATTACATAAAGAGAAGGAGTAAAAAGTCTTTATCCACAGTAAGTGCAAGTGGTATGGCAGCCTATTTGATGCATACCTAGACACATACCTACATTGAGACAGATTTCTTCATCATTTAAAACCTAAGTTCTACTCACAGTATATAACCCAATTTGTTCAGTTCTTGTCATTCATATCATGACGTGCCTCATAAGGAAGACCAGGTATTCTATATTTTCAGCAGATACAGTACTGTGTTCTTGTACCCCTGACCTTCTAAAGTACTACAGTAGTCCCTGGCCACATTTTAACTCCCTCCTGACACCTCAGCAAACAGACCTGGGGCTGCTCCTGCCAGCTGTGCTTGCAAAGAGAGGTTTTTAATCAACCCCTAACACCTCAGAAAACTGACCTTGGACTGCTCCTGCCAGCTGTGTTTCCAAAGAGAGGTTTTTAATCCCTTCCTGACACTTCAGCAAACAGACCTTGTGCTCCTGACAGCAGGGTTTGCTGAGATGTCAGGAGGGGGTTAAAAACCTCTCTTTGCAAGCTGAGGCAGGAGCAGCCCAAGGTCAGTTTGCTGAGGCATCTGCATTTTGCTTCCAAAGAGAGGTTTTTATTCCACTCCTGATACCTCAGAAAACAGAGCTGGGGCTGCTCTTGCAGGTTGTGCTTGCAAAGAGAGGTTTTTAACCAACCCTAACACCTCAGCAAAATGAACTTGGGCTGCTCCTGCCAGCTGTGTTTCCAAAGAGAGGTTTTTAATCCCTTCCTGACACTTCAGCAAACAGACCTTGTGCTCCTGGCAGCAAGGTTTGCTGAGGTGTTATGAGGGGGATAAAAACCTCTCTTTGGAAATGCAACCAGCAGGAGCAGCCCAAGGTTGGTCTGCTGAGGTGTCTGCATTTTTCAGATTTTTCTTTATCGCAGGTGGATCAGGCACCTAACTCCCGCAATAAATGGGGGAGTACTGTATTGCTGTTCTCTTTGGATTTCACTGGCCTAATGTTGTAGAAACTGAGGAATGGAAATAGTCATATGTAGCATCAACTTTTACAAAAGTTGTACAGCTACAACCATCACATTGCCCACCTTGTTGAAATACAATGCATTGGTGGAATTCGCTAACTGAATGGGTGTCTAGGATCATACTGTAGTGCATTTTCAGGTATGAGCAACCTGACCCCATCACAACCCTAGACCAGTGGTGGCATACCTTTGGCACTCCAGATGTTTTCAACCACAATTCCCAGAATTCCAAACCTGTATTGCCAATGACAAAGGATTGTGGGAGATGTGGTCCAAAATATCTGAGTGCTGAAGGTTTGCCGCCACTGCCCCAGAGTCTAAGTCATAATTCACTCACTATCATAACATGAAGAAAGAAGAACTACTTGGACTGGGCTGTGGTATGAATAGCTGGACCAATGCTTCTGGGAGTCTCTGGTCAATTATAATGTCAAAGGCTTTCTAAAGCAGGAATATAACCACTTTGCTTCAGTTTAATGCTTAATTGACTTCCAAATCTATATTAATCACTTCAACACAGAGACTACCAGGTACCATTCAAAAGCATAACTTTGAGCTTTGTCATTCATGTCAGAAGCAATCCAGTGATGCTTCCAGAGTGGAAAGATCACCTGACGTTGCCCTTTCGCTATCATCATTGTCCTTCAGGAAGGCACCTTCTTTGTGAGCCAAAATGAGCTAAATTCTGTGCTAAAATCATCTTTTTCACTTCTCTTTCGGTGGCTGCTCTCAAGGCTCTGCAGTTCCTTACCAAAGCTGCAGTATTTTTCCAACAATTAAATATGTTTTATTCATTAGTATGTAATCTGGGTTATTGTTGAATGAATTTTAACCGTTGCAATGCAGTGACTTCCATTTTAGTGTGGCTCAAAGCATGCAACTAGCATGTTTTGATATTTTAGGTGTAGCACTTATTGTGTTGGACACTGTTTATTATTTTTGAAACTATATTTTATACAAAGAAACCATATATATTCAATTAATCAATTAAGATAATCGCCTGCCTTGTCAAGAGTGAGAGCAAGTGTTTCCCAGCCTCATTCTCTGTGAGGAGAGTATCGGTCCTTCATAACTGTTGAAGTTTATGTTTTCCAGTGTGGTATAGTAGAAAGTGTGGTGAGCAAGGACTCAGGAGACATGTTCAAATCTCTGCTCAGCCATAGAAACTCACCAGGGGAAGACTGCTTAATCTATGTCTTTACTCAGGCATGTCCAAACTTCGACCCTCCTGATGTTTTGGACAACAACTCCCAGAATTCCAAGCCTGTATTTCCAATGGCAAAGGACTGTGAGAGTTGCGGTCCAAAACATCTGGAGGGCCGATGTTTGGACATGCCTGTCTTAACTGGTGTACTATAAAACCCATGTTAAAATCACTGTAAGGCACTTAAGTTCTGACTTTACAGCACATAAAGTCTAGTGAGAGGCACATGAATAATCTGGAAGTTGAGTCATGGCTACTGGACTTCTTTTTTGAAAGATGGAAACGTTTCATTGTTCATCCAAACAGCTTCATCGGTCTGTTTGGATGAACAGCGAAACGTTTCTATCTCTCAAAAAATAAGTCCAGTAGCCATGACTCAACTTCCAAATAAACTCACCTGGATGACTGAGAATCTTCACAAGCACATGAATAATGTTGATGGATAAGGAAAGGGTCCATCATGGGCTTGTTTTCAGAAATCACTTCCTTTTGGACGGCATGGAGTCTTCAGATATTATTGGGAAAGAGAGTCAGTGGTGGGATCCTGAAATGCTGACAATAAAATGCTGTTGATATCTTATTGATGATGACGTTCTGGGGCCTCTGTGGTTTTAACTATTTAGAATATATTTTCCATTGGGATGATGGAACAATAATGGAATACTACAAAGCTAAATTGGAAGCAGTTGGAACATAAAGACGTCGTGAAGATATACAAGATGAAAAGGAATATTATGAATGAAGGTTACAAACAGATATGAAGAGGAGAAAGGAAAGGTTTAAGTGTGGGTGATGGTCTCCACGGAACACATATTTTCTCAGGTGTACATAATAAATGTACATAGAGTGGAGTCAAATACTTATTTAAGAAAGGGAATGTTTTTCAGAACACCCAAATGTTGTACAGTACTGCTAAGTAGGGAAGAGCATTTAAAACTGCAAAGACCAGTGTCAATGGGAAATTTTCACAATGAAAAGAGGTGAAAATTAGTATGCCCCACCCAGGGATCTGTCTTGGGACCGGTGCTTTTCCATCTGTTCATAAATGACCTGGAGACAGGGATAAGCAGTGAGGTGGCCAAGTTTACGGATGACACGAAACTTTTCTGGGTGGTAAAAACCAGAGAAGATTGTGAAGAGCTCCAGAAGGATCTCTCCAAACTGGGGGGATGGGCTACAAAATAGCAAATGTGTTTCAATGTAGCCAAATGTAAAGTAAGGCATATTGGGGCAAAAAAAAAAAATCCAAACTTTATCTATCAACTCATGGGCTCTGAGCTATCCATGACGGATCAGGAAAGAGATCTTGGTGTGTTGGTGGACAGCTAAATGAAGGTGTGGCAATCATGTGTGGCAACAGTGAAGAAGGCCAATTCCATGCTAGAGATGATCAAAAAGGGGATTTAAAATAAAACAGCCAACATTATAATGACATTATACAAATCAATAGTAAGGCCACACCTGGAGTATTGTGTACAATTCTGGTCACCGCATCTCAAAAAAGACATAGTGGAACTGGAAAAGGTGCAGAAGAGAGCGACTAAAATGATTACTGGGCTGGGGCACCTCCCTTATGAGGAAAGGCTAAAACATTTGGGGCTTTTTAGTCTGGAAAAAAGGTGCCTGAGGGGGGATATGATTGAGACATACAAAATAATGCAGGGCATGAGTCAAGTGGATAGAGGGAAGCTCTTCTCCCTCTCACAAAATACCAGAACTAAGGGACATACACTCAAATTGAGGGCTGGGAGAGTAAGAACAGACAAAAGAAAATATTTTTCACCCAGCGCACTGTTAGTCTATGGAACTCCCTGCCACAGGATGTGGTGATAGCCTCTGGCCTGGATGCCTTCAAAAGGGGATTGGACCGATTCTTGGAGGAAAAGTCCATCACAGGTTATAAACCATGAATGGGATGTGTCATCTCCAGGCTTAAAACCAGGTTACGTCAAGGGCCAGTTGCAGGGGAGTGGTATCTGGAGACAGATATCTAGTCTCATGCGCTCCCAAACGCATCTGGTGGGCCACTGTGAGATACAGGAAGCTGGACTAAATGGGCCTTTGGCCTGATCCAGCATGGCTTTTCTTATGTTCTTATGTTCAGTGCTGAGAATGACAGAAATCTGTCTACCTCCATCTGAAACAAACCGAAAGGAAAACTACAGTTACATATAATCATAAATAAAATTTACCTTTACATTTCACTTCTGTACTGAGGAAGTAGGGAAGCTTCTTGAGATTTGCAACTGATGGATAGATTGACTATTAGCATTTTGAAAGTTTGTATGTGTTCTAAGTTCTTGCAAAATATGGCACACTTGACTACATGTCATCTTTTTCTGATTAGTCAATGAGCCCCCACCCTGCCCCCACCTCAGGCATTTAGATAGTCAGGGAAGGACTTTCTCTTGATCCTACCACCTTCACAGGTGGTGGGGACTCTGTCAATACTCCCAGACCCTGGAACTCCCTCCCACAGAAAATTAGGCTGGCCCCATCTTTGCCGTCCTTCTGTAAACTGACAAAGACTTTTCCTTCTCTTTTTCCTTAATATTTGTGGTCTAAGAGAGATTTATAAGTGGACTGCTGTCCTCTATTAAATGTGTTTTAATATTGATTTTATTTACTATTTTAAATATACTTGTTTTATTTTTTAACATTCATATACTTGCTGTTATTAGCTTGTAAAGAATGTCTTTTTAATTATGTAAGCCACTTTGGGTCCTTTTTAAGGAGAAAAGAAAACAATATTTTAAATAAATATTATATACAATAATTCTCCTGTCAACCACATTCTTCCACAATCAGAATTACATCTGCTGGAACCCACAGTAAGACTCCTAGATGCTTGTCTCTACCTGCAAAAGTAGAAATATCAGTCTCATTCATGAGTCAGTTTATATGGCAATATATATTGACATCACTGATATATCCTCTGGAGAATGGGCCTTCAATTGACACAGTGCCACTGTCTTTATTTCTGCTATCTCATGGAGATAGTAACAGCCAAAATTGCTCTTCTTTCAAACAGAACAATTTCCCAAGCCAATCACCGAAGGCTGTCTTAGCACCTCTGGTTGTTGACACTTCAAAGTGAGAGGAGGAGAAGAAATCTTTAAATATATATAAACTAATGGCATTAGCTGATGCATTTGAGACATATTTCAGCTAAAAGCCTGCTGTTGCACATAATAATCCCCTTTCCTTACTGATGGGGCGCAAAGCATCTGAGTCACCTGCAGAAGCAGAATTCATATTTTCTCTCAGACCTGCTCTTTTTTCCCTTTGCACATGCTATTTAAAGACTAAAGCGTATAAAACAGAATTGGCATGATGTAATTACTTGCCTCTTACATCGCACTAACTTAATTTGCTTTTCATTCCCAGGTATTTAAAAGACCATTATTTTCGCATCAGACGCTACTGTCTGCCAATTAAAGCATGAGATCAATGAAACAGAAGGGGAAAGAGGAAAGGATTTGGATATCAGGGTCCCAGGTAGATCTACGGTATGGACAGAGAAAAGGGACCGTTGACTTTACATCTACGCACACACATGCACATACCTTCAGCCAGGGAGTTTATCAATCTTCTTTCAACCCAGCATTACCAAAGAAAAATGACTTAGTGGTGGAAGGGATGAGGGTTCTTTGTCAGTCCCTGGTTTGCTAATGGAAAAGTAATACGAAGGGGATCGTGCAGTTGCAGATGCCTTAAAGTTCCCTTTGTTCTCCCGCATATGCCAACAAAAGTTGCACCCAATAAGAGTGTATTATCCATGATTGCCGAAGTGTCATAGCCTGGCATCTCTTTGGTGATAATATTGTGTTTCTGTTGGCCGGTTGGCTGATTCTTACTAGGCCTAGCATTACTGCTACCCCTGGATCTTTTCAATGGCGTGATAAGAAATCATTAGTGTCCAAGGAAACGTGAGGCTAGGAATGGATAATAAGCAAAATGTAACCACCCAAAATGAGTGCTGCCTCTGGTTATTCACAGCCATTTCAAGTAATAAGAGACATGGTACTAAGATCTGCCTGTCATGTACTGTGCATTACTTTGAATTTGGGATGTTTTTCTCTTCTCTGTGTAGTTATGGAAGATGTTAGTACTTTGGAGGCCCAGTCATAGTAGAGTAATTGCATTATGCATGAGAATAGTACAGAAGGAGAACCGAGTATAAAGGACTATCTTTTCCTGCCTCCAAATGAGCATTAAAATCTTGCATTATAAGCAGACCATTAAGACATTTTTAATAGAGATGCTATTTCTGACCATTGTAATGTGATTATAATCCAGGGATTTAAGAATATTATAGAAAGTAGCTTAGTGTTTTATCATGGTCAAGTATGATCCGGCTGGTAAAGAAATGAAAACGGAAAGACTTCTTTGATTGTTCTGCAGTACTTTTTATTTAACCTTTGTATAGCAGATTACGTTCTTCCTGACAAGGAAGCCCAATCACATGACCGTGCAATTATCACTATTAGAGGCGTGGAAGATTTCATTAGGATGATGATCATTAAACTTTTGTAATCGGATCATTGCATTGGATGGTCTACCAATGCTCATGAGTAAAATGCCTCGTTAACATTTGGGAAAAAGATGGGTCCAGAGATGTAAGGGCTGCTTTTGCTAATTGGTAGGATGTGGATGCCAAACGTGGTGTTGGAGAATATGTGTTGTCTCATGTATGAACGTATAGGTGTGTGTTTTCATGCTGATCCATGAATCCAGGATTTGATGCATGGGTGACAGATTTTCCCATATGGGAATTCAGCCCGCTGAACCATAAATCTGGTGGTATATAAATAAATAAATAAATAAATAAATATGTTGCTGACATATAGTAGTTCTAAGAGAACTCAACTCTGTGGGCTGGATCCAAAGGACTGTTCTAATGGACCCTTGTCAAGTTTCTCGGACAGCATCTCCCTGTGTCATGTGTCAAACTTCTTCTGAGAGTAAAAACTGGGATGAGAGTTTTAAAAGCAATGTATAGTTTTTGAGGTGTGTGGGAACTGGGCTTGATGATCCATAGGGTCCCTTTCAGTTCTAAGATTATTGTTAACGAAAGCAGAGTGGAGGGATATATATGCTCGCACTTTTCAAATATTCGAAAGGGCTGTCATACAGAGGAGGTGCAGGATCTATTCTCTGGGTTTGTTTCGTTTTGTTTTGTTTCATTGCATAACTGATGAATCGGCATTTTGTTTTTCATTTGGTGCCCATCCCTAATGCTTACTGTTTAATTGCTTACATTAAACACTGCCATAAGCCCCAAGCTGCTGGTATAAAATGCTTTCTTCCCAAACCACTTCATTATTACCTCAGTACCTAATCACAGAGCATGATATGCTGCACTTGAAATATGATATCCCCCTACACACACACACACTTTAGTAAGGCCACCTTTCTATCACTATAAAAAGTAATTAAAGGCACATTTACACTGTGAAAAGAATGGTCATATCACACTAGTTTTACCATCATCACCAGTAAAATAAAATAATTGATTGTAAATAATATTTTATGGACAACTACGGTAGTTGCTTCTTGTTTCCTAGGATCTAAGTGTGATTAATGCAGTTTGGGCTCTGGACTCCACACTGCCTTATGAAGATATTGACTTGCTACTTCCCACAGCAAAATGTCACATTGAAAATGAATGCATTTTGCAAATATATTGATTCCCCGAGGCATACAGTGTGATTCTGCAAAGCAATGCACACAAACCAATGCATACTTCCAAAAAAATCACACGGCTGAAAATGAATTACTGTACATTTGGAAAAATTCAAGTATGCCTTATCCATAAGAAGAAGGTGTAAAAATGAGTGCATTTGGAACCGGTGAAAACACTGGATTTCCATGCAGGAGGAAACAAAGTCTTGCAGCCTAAAGCAGAAGTGAAATGGGGCAATAATGCTGGTAGGATTCTAAGGAAAAATGGGTAGATTTTCACACCACTAGGAATGTTTTGCATCTGAATTTACCATATACAGTGGGCCCAGGTATAACAAAGGGTTTATATAACATAAAATGTGTACAACATAAAAAATTCCAGAGAGAGGGGAAATTTGCTTAACAGAATTGCCTATGGAGTGAATCTGCACAACATAAAAATGGTTGCAATTAGGGATTACTCTGTTTTCAATGCATTCCTATGGGAAAGTTGTATAAAGGAAAATTTGCTTAACAGAATTTCATTGGGAATGAATTAATTTCTTTATACAAGGTACCACTGTATAATGGCTTACATGAAGGTCACACCCATTTCTGTATGAAAGTGACTTCTGTGTAGGCCATTTGTCAAGTGTGGTGTCATCCTCAGATGGAGTTCATGCTATCCATCATCCTGATTTGCACAGGCGAAATAAGTGAGGCTGAAAATTCTGTACTTAAAGAGCCTCTGCACTGAATTACTGACTATTTTATGGGAACATTTGCAGTTTTATGACCAGATAAGATTTCAACATGTGGCAATTTGGGAAGTTGTGTTGGACCACTAAAAAGCACTGTAATGATAACCTGATGTATATATATATTCATTTGAATCCATGTCTCATCACTGCTTGCAAAGTTCATTCCCATTTGTCAGGTACACAAACACTAACGCTCTTTGCAGAACTTGGGAGGGCTAAAAGGCTCTTTACATACAGGCAAGATATGCGCTCTCCCTGCTAATGTACCCTTTGGAGTTTGTCTTTGATTTTTCAAAATGCTACATGTCACCCTTGGCAACTGATTAATCCCTTGCAATTTGGACAGGAGTAGAAACCACTCTCGGACACGGCTGCTGGAGTGCTGGCCAAAGCCCCTTATCAAGCTAGCCATCCAGCGGCAAAGAATCCTGCAGTTTGGCTGTGTGCTATGCAAAGTGGTACATCTCTTTGTCCTCAGCCTGTATGTTTCATAAGATGGTTTCCATTTTCTCTAATGATCTGAGACAGAGAAGGCATCACCCTGCCTACTCGCCATGCATCACCTCTATCATGTTGCCTTGTTTCTACGTTTTAAAAAACCCAAACTTTTCATTTTAGAAGGCTTTCTTAGGCCGCGGTCCTACCAGCGTTTTCTGTGTAGTTTCCCAGTGGTGAACTGCGTAGTAAAAGACTGTGTGCTAACCAGGAAGAGAAGTCAATTCTGGTCCGAGCCAACCACACCCCTGGAACAGCAGTTTCAGTGAAGTTTCCTATACCACCGCCAGGGGCTGGATTTAGAAACTTCACTCAAAAATGCTTACTTATTTGCTTCTGTAACCACAGCCGGACCCTGAAAATATGCAGTAAAATCAGTTGTTCCCCTTTAACACCACGGAGGCTTGGAAACTAGAGCCGGAAAGAAGGACAAAATGCGAAGTAGACAGGTAGAGACCGAACCAGAATACGAAAATACGACGCAGAAGAGAGGACACTAATTGCACATTAAAAAACCATGTGACCGCCTGAAAAAAATACACAGGAAATTTATATATGCAGAAAACTCTGGTAAGACCGCAGCCTTGTTAATCACTTTGGTTGCCCTTCTCTGTACCTCTTCTAGCTCTGCAGTGTCTCAAACAGAGTTATCCGAGTGTAGACGACAACGGAGCCATCTATATGAAAAGATTTCACAGAGAAGACAAACTCCCACAGTGATAACAAAGTGACACACACTGTGGGAGAAGAATCCCGCCAGGAGGTAAAATGCCAGAAGCCATCTTCTCATCACATTTTCTAAATCTGTACTAAATTCTCTAATGAGAAAGTCTTTTGCACAGCAATATCAGTTTCACTGATAGGGTAACTTTAATGGGAAGCATTCCCATTACAGAATCCTTCTTTAATGACTCTTTCTCTCCCCCCCCCGCCCCTAAAGTTTTACAGTAACTTTCCAAGCTTTGCCCTAAATGCAGTTGCTTGTCCCATCTAGTTCAGATCAGCTGAATGTATTGCTGAATGGTAAGTCAACATTTATGTAAATCTCCTTGATTGAGTGGGCTTACTCTATATGGGATCAGCAATTGGATTTAGTTTGACAAAGGCACTGTTAAGTAGCAATCCATAGTTGGCCTCCTGCCGTTCCTACTCTCCTGCTGACACATCACAGTAAGAGTGGGAAGAGGGATAGGTTTTTTTCTGTCATTCTCTTTGTCAGAAGTCGTCTCCTCCCATAAACTTTCCTCTCCTCTTGAAAATAATTGGATAGAATCAGCGATGCTAGCTCCAAGACTGAGCCATTTTTAGGGTCTGTTTGGGGTCTTAGGGAAACAATGGGATTAAAGCCCTATGGAGCCACGGTTTCTCCAGCTTGAACTGTGGTGCCTCATTATTGCCCCCATTGTTAAGGAATACAACAGTTAAGTTAGCAATAGAGGCAACATTTTCTAACACCAAACAGGTAGAGCGTTGCTTACACACTTCTCTCTCCCTCTCCGTCTCTCTCTGCCCATATGGAGAATGTAAAACACTGTTGGTAAACCTATGGTACAGGTGCCAAAGGTGGCACTCGAAGCCCTTTCTGTGGGCACCCAACATCGCCCCTTCACTGCCACCTGTATTCAGGTTAAATGGGTGTATTGGCAGTTTGCGAAAAATTCGTGGGTTTTGAATCGCAGTTTGAGCACTCGGTCTCTAAAAGATTCGCCATCACTGATCTAAAGCATCGCTCGGAAGGATTCACAAATCTTGCTTCTAAATTTTTAAGAGGCTGGCTCTTTTCTTCTCTTGGATGTACACAACCCCCTGAACTAATTTTTTACTAGTTGTTTGTATTCACTTCTGTGATTATATTAAATTATTGCTGAGTACATGTCACTACCTACATTGTAGAATGGAAAAAATATATAATGCATGTAAGAATGCATATTCCTGTGGAATATAATATTCCAGTGATTAATCAACTTTGTTTTCTATCAGCCTATTAGGTTTACTTTCTTCTTCACCTAATTTCTAAAGTGCTGTCTTAATTAAATCTTGTAGACCATATCTGCTCATAACAATTTTAGATAGTACAGAAAGAGGAAGATTTCCAGATAAGCACATATGCATCTCTCATCCTTAGTGTAGCCCCTATAGGAACTTGAAGACGAATGGCAAAAGTATCGTGGGCTATATACAGTATTTCTGTTACTTTACTTTCCTGTGTACTGTGCATGGCAATAGAATTAAAATAGAAGCATATTAGAGAAAACATTTTTACTGTCGTCGTCATCAGCAGCACAATTATTGTGCTTTTAAAATTGACTTATAACCCAGACTGGGACTCAAAGCAACTATTTGGGAACCACTGGTTTAGAAATCCATTGCAACATATGAAGGTTGCTTGCACAGAGTTGACTAGAGAGATGTGTGGCCAAACCCACCAGAGACTTTCATTTCAAGTTTTTCCCCATTCTTTTTTGCACACTGGTTCTTTTGGTTGGGCTTTGTGACTATCCGTGTCATTGGGCTGTGCGGGTGTTGTGGATTGGGCCCGCTTGAAGTATTTCAGTCATGTTGTTCTGGGTGTTGTGTTGTTTGTTTCTTTGTCTCTCTGTGTGCCAGGCACTCAGCTCCTGGCTGTTGTTGAAGAATTACTTCCCAGCTTTCCTGGCAGTGCTCACATTTTGAAGAATTGAGTTGAGAAAGAAGAAAGAATGATGTAATAATGACTTGTGATACGTTTACTGTTAAATTTTCTGATTGTACTCAATAGGGAAAAATTTATGCCAAGGTGTAGTATCTCATCAATGGGCTGGCGTTTTATGTTATTGGTTCACATGTTTAAAAATACTTGGGTTATATTTTATTTGTGGAAATATGGAATATAAGACCTCCGGTTAATTATCATTGGCTGCCCAGAGTTCCTCCGGGAAGATGGGCGGGATACAATAAATAAATAAATAAATAAATAAATAAATAAATAAATAAATAAATTGGTTCCTGCACATTAGGTTACAAAGTGTCTGAAGTTACTGTAACTATGAGTAAACCCCTATACCAGTGTTGGCAAACCTATGGCACGGGTGCCAAAGGTGGCACTCGGAGCCCTTTCTGTGGACACCCGACATCACTCCTTCACAGCCACCTGTATTCAGGTTAAATTGCTGTATTAGCATTTTGCAAAAAATTAGTGGGTTTTGAATCACAGTTTGGGCACACTATCTCGAAAAGTTTCACCATCACTGCCCTATACCATCATCCCTTGAATTCAGGAAGAGTGTTACAGGTGGTGTTGCTGGGGAGAAGAATCTATGTGACATTCGTTGGCACTGATGAAGATTTTTAGTTGAGAAAATTATTTCAAGCCATAATGCCTGGAATGGCAGGTTGTGAAACAGAAAAAGAGCTTTTAACTATTTCTGCATCTCCTGAAATTCTTGAGAATGTGACTGTCCAAACCTTGCAGGCCTTGGAGATGGATGTTGATTGTACTGCTCAGATAGCAATACAGAACCATCAGATTTTCAATATAATTTTATCTAGGTGAGGCAGAATCTTTATTTCAATTAATTATTCACATTGAATATAGGTATATAAATTTGGAACCCTTGTACTGATGTCACAATAATGCAGGTTGGATTCCACCACTTTGACCAGGTGGCAAGATTTCTTAATGGAACTGATTTTTTTCCATATTCAGAGATATTGAATATGAAAGGATGATTAGAAGAAATTCTAAAGCCTCTCTTGAAAGTACTGGTTATTGGAAAGGTCATTTGCATAACTGGCTATGTCTGCATTTCCTATTGTTGTCAATATGCCTTTCACTTGCCAAAAATTCTTTTCCTAAACTCCTCCCAGGGTCTGTGTAAGAGTGACCATGTACAAAGGGTAGCAGATGGATGGAGCTTCATTGCAGAAAGACTTTAACATGGTTTTGGATCATGAGAAGGAGAGGGAAGTGAAAAGTGGAACTAATAAGTGTCGTTCACTGGGCATTAGATGAGATATGTTCGTTTTCTCTCTCACTAGGTTGAGTGAAACAGAGTGAAGAGAATAGATAAAGCAGTTCCTGATCACAAAGCCTATCAGAGAAAGTGGCAATATCCCTGTTGTAGTATTGCTTCTCAGCAATTACTTTTTATTTTATGCATTCCTTTGCCTTCTCATCTGTTTACCTTGGAACTTTTCTGTCAAAACTATGAAAGAGTAATTGTATGGTCATTCAGGAGAGCCACTTTGTAATGCATCCTGTGCTAGTGACCCCACTTACAAAAGCAATACAGTTTTGTTGTTTTATTACTGAGATCCACTCCGTGTTTTGTTTTGTGACCCTCAGGCAGTGAACACGAACTGGGCAGAAGGGCTCTCTTTCCCCAACTCGGACTGTTCCCCCCCCCAATTGTACTGCCAGACCCAAAGGTCTGTTGTGCTTTTTCCATTTGTGAAATTGAGTTCCAACAGACTTGGAAGCTGTTGCACTATGACTCAGTGTTCTAAACCAGGCCTGCCCAACAGGTAGCCCGCGGGCTACTGGTAGCCTGTGAAGGGTTCAAAAGTAGCCCGCCAGCCAGCAGTTTAAAAAGTGATGGGATAAGTTCTCCACCCCTCCCTCCCCCAATCCCAAGGACCACCATTGTCCCAGTAAAGTTCTGGGTCTGCCAGCCCACTGTCTCAGCCGAGAGGGGCAGTTCAAGGGCCATGGTGCATTGAAATCTGTTCCCTCCAGAACAGATTAATTGGTTTTCAATGCATTCCTATGGGAAACTGCTGCTCTCTACTTACAAAGGTTTTTACTTATGAGCATGTGCTCAGAACAGATAAAATTCATAAGTAGAGGTTTTAGTGTAGTAGCCCTCAGGCACTTTGGGCCGGAAAAAGTAGACCTTGGCCTGTTCAAAGTTGAACAGCCCTGTTCTAAACTATGTCCTTTGATTGTTAGTGTTTGAACAGATTGGCCTCATCCTCTGGACCAGTGGTTTCCATCCTTGGATAATCCAGGTATTTTTGTACTGCAGTTCCCAGAAATTCTGACAGTGAAGGCTTCTGGGAATTGCAGGTCTATTCTAATTGCAATTTACCTTAGATTAGTAAATCACAACTAGAGTGGGCTACGTCTTACTTCAAAATGATTATTAATAATTATTAATTATTATAATTATTAATTATTATAATTATTTATAATTTTAATGCTGTAAAATGTCCCTCAATCCCTTGTTCTCAAGTACTTGAACATGTCTTAATTGTACTGGACTGTACAGTGGACCCTTGTATAACAAACAGTTTGTATAACATAAAATCTGTACGACATAAAAAATTCCAGAGATATTGGAAATTTGCTTAACATAATCTCCTATGGGGCAAATCCATACACCATAAAAATAGTTGCGATTAGGGATTACTCTGTTTTCAATGCATTCCTATGGGAAATTTGTATAAAGGAAAATTTGCTTAACATAATTTCATTTGGAACGAATTAATTCATTTATACAAGGTACCACTGTATATTATCCCTCATTACTCTAAGCCGCCTTGGGTCCTTTTCCAAGGAGAAAGGTGGAGTAAAAAAATACTCTAAAATAAATAAAATAAAATAAATAAAATGTGTGTTTTGAGTATGTGTCTGGAATGTATGCCTCACTGCTTTGCCTAGAATTTTTAGAGGCACCCATGGTTTTGTGTGCATTCCCATGCCAAAACACACCACAAGCCTTTTGAATGCATAGGTTTCTAAGGTAAAGTGGCCTCTGTCCCTCTGTCCACATCTGATATTGTGAAATTGAAACTGTCATAAGGATTTGGAAAACCAGTTGGTGTCTTTCCTACCCAACCTGCTGTGCAATAAGACACCCATTCAAAATGGATTTAAGACAAAGGATATATCTATGATATAGTTGTATCTCTCTTTTCTACCAGATTAATTCGCACAAAGAATCCCAGGAATAATGCTTTAATAAGGGTGCTGGGAATCTCAGTGAGAGATCCCTGGCTCAACACATGCAAGATCCCTAGGGATCCAGTTGGAGAAAGAATGATTGTAAAATTAAAGTAGCTTAAGCCTGGGGAGTACATATGCTCACTGTGTTAGTCCCTTGGCCTTCATTGTGGAATTAGGACAAAATGGTAGTTGCAACAAGCTTTCTGTTCTTTAATTTTCATCTGTATAAGAAAGTAGCTTTGCATGATTTACTCCATGGTGTATTTGTGTCTTAAAGTTATATGATCAGTAAAACGTATGCTTGACAATATTATGATTTCTAAAAGTCTTTCTTGGGAAAAGTAACCTTTGGGTTTCTAAGCCAGTGGGACAAAGGTTCCTTGATAGATTTAAGGGACATAAGTTATGGATGTTTAGAAACCAGTATGTTAGATTAGAAGCTGTATACAGTATAACTGTAGCAAAGGGAAACTAGTCACACACACTCCTCACTGGCTCACTCTGTGTGTGTTTGTGGGCACGGATGCACAATTGCACATGTATTCCTCCATGTGTGCACTCAGGAAGATCATAGAGTCTGGATGTTGACCAATACAGTTACTATGATTGTTACATCTTTCCAATTAAGTTTGTTTCCCAGTCCACCGCCATGACCTTTCCAGTCAGCTAAAATCTCTCCCTCCCCTTCTTACATTATCAAAACTCGGCCTCTGCATGCATTATTCACTGACTGCACTTCGAAACAGAAGCCCTTGGTGTGTTTAGAAAGAACGGCTTAAAAAATGGATGCATTCTTTTTGTCGCCAAGCGTAGTCTTGGTCTCTGGGAGCACAACGAAGAAGTGCTGACAGAGTGATTAAAGTAAAGTTCCCAGCTTGTTGTTTCAGAAAGGTTTGATGTTGTATTTTGTATTATTAATGAGCACAAGACTCAAGATTAGAAACCCAGCAGTGAAGCTTTCTTTTGCAGCTGACCTTGCAACCTGGCCACTAGGGTGCCTCCCTGCTGCCATCCCCTCCAGCTTGTTTCAGAACCAACTGGTATTTTGCAATACCAGCTTTAATAATGGGGCTTCCTTGCCTTCCTATTGCACTGAACCGCAGCACTGGAAGGGAAACCGGCATACAAAAATGCAGACAGAGAATGGTAAACAAGACTTTGCTCCTGGATTATTTTCCTTCTCCAGATTGTCTTTTTATAATCAGCACTAGAGATGGGCACGAAACGAACATTTTTTCGTTTCCGTTATTCGTTATTCATTCCGTTATGTAACGAAATGACTAATGAAAATTGTGATGAAAATGGAACGAAACGAACAGAACCACAAAAATTGTGTTTGTTATGTTTCGTTTTCGTTACTGGCAACGTGCAATGAAATGAGCTGTTTTAAATGTTAAAAAACGCCCTGGACATCCATAAAAACACCGTGATAATTATTTATACTGTCTGATAATACCTACTGGGGGTGGGGTCCTTAAAATGTGCATTTATGTCTTTTCTCAGATCACTGCATTTTTTCCTTTAAGGGGAGTTAGGGGACATCGACCCAAAATGGCTCCCAGATGCCTAATATTGATTTCTTGGGTATTAAAACGCCCTGGCCATCCATAAAATGCAGCGATAATGTGATAATTATTTGAAATTATTACCTACCGGGGGTTGGGGGTCCTTAAAACATTTGTTTTTGTCTTCTCCCATCGAGATGTATTTTTATTTTCCTTTTAAGGATGACAAAATGGATGTCGCCACTCCAGCCACAACATGGAGGCAAGCCATGTGATAGGATCATGTAAATTCTTGGACAACTTCAACCAATAGCACGCCCAGGTTGCAGACTGGGCGGGCAAGTCTGGCAGCCATAGAGGGCATAAAAAGCTCTGGCAGCCCCGTCCCCCTTGCAGTCTCCGGTGGGAGTTAGGGTGGGATTGCTGTCTCTGCAACTCTAGCTTCAGTCCTGCAGCCTCCCTGTGTACGTGTGTGCGTACCTCTCGGTGAGTACCCTCCCCTGCCCCACAGTGTAGTCACTCTGCGGCTGCCTTGCACCCTGGGCAACGCCCGCCGCTGCCTTTGCAGCCTCCCTGCGAACCTAGTCTATACTGTGTCTCTGCTAACATCATTTTTTTAGTGTTTTCCCTCTGGTCTGGGGCATTGGGGGATGCCCATGCATGGAAATGCTTTAAAAATTCACGCAAAAAGTGGGTAGAAACGAAAAATAAAAAAACGAAAAATGAAAACATTTTCCAAAAAATTCATGAAAAACAGAAATGAAATGAAACGGACCTCTCAAAAACAAACAACAAACGAAATGCCATTTTTTTATTCGTGCCCATCTCTAATCAGCACATGACTTCCTTGCTGCAGGCTGAGAATGCCATGTGGAATCCCTCCAGATATTATGTTAACCATTGTTTGGATCTCCAACGTCTTTAAATTCTTTTTTGTTGTTGTTGTTTTATTGCAACAAAAATTCTAAGCCATGATATCATTACTGGCACAATAGAAAAAGAAAAAAATAGAGAAGAAATGACATTCCATAAATCCAAGGACATGTTTCTGGAAAAGCAGTCATGTGAGTGACACAGATAGGTCAAAGGTTTTTTTTTTCCAGCTAAGGGTCCAGTATAAGAGCCAGTACATTCAAATAAGTTGACCTCTGTTCTTTTACCAAGGAGTGCAACTAAACCCAGTATGGTTGTCTCTACACACAGGCTCAACAGATTATCCTGGAACCTCCCAAACAGCAAGGCCATTACAGCAATCCTCAAATGTGTGCCTGTGCTGTTAACTAAATGCCAGATACAGTACAGTATATGCAAATGTATCCATTTCCAAACCAGATTCTATTCCATTCTACTTCTGGGTTAACTGGTGAATACAGTATTTTAAACTCTTCTCATAGTATGCATTTAAATGTGTATTTTCTTTCAAAATACATATTTAAATATGTGATTCCTGCCAATACATTCTTTAAATGTTGTTGGGTTTTGTTTTGGAATTGTTTTTTTGGGGGGGGCTGTTTTTGGTTAAAGTATTTGAATTTCTAGAACACAGCAAATAGCCCTGAAAACCCACAACAACTTATTTGAATGTGTTTTTCAAAAAAAGGAAAAAAAAAGGGGGGGAGAATATGCACATGCATATTTTGGAAACTTAAGCAGCCCAGAATGGTATGACAAAATTTAGAAGCACACAAAATTTCCTGTATGCCCCCAGCTGAAGACGGACATTATTTTTAGCTATCTCAGCCATTAACGTTTGGGAAACCTATCCTTCATATCTAGATATAAGTGTCACCCCCAGCCATTTGAGCTTCCTAGGCAATGGGCTGGTAAACCTTCCCGCCACCCTGTCTGCTGCTCTGCCCAGCAGCAGGGGGTGCTGGGGTGCTGGGATAAAAGCTTTCACCCCAATACCCCACCACTTCTGCCACCACTGTCACCCTCAAATAAGAGTGTTTGCTCTTACCTGCAAATTTCAATAACTGTGAGGTGGCCTGGAACCAATCCTCCATGGGGTCCTACTGTATTCTGGTTCCAACTTACTATGCAAAGCATAGAATTAGCCAATGTGTTAAATCACTTACCTTGCTAGAGTTACTCCAACAAGAATGATGGCATCAGTATGAATAGAGGCTGTTAGTTTTAGATACAGTTGATCCAGAATTCTTTGGAGAAACTCCCATGTGTATTAATATCTTTCTGAACCTACCCCAAGAGCCTTCAACATTGCCATGCTTACCAGTGACAGATACTAGCCAAATAATATTTGTTAACTCACTGACTTAAGGAAGACTGTCTGAATCTATAGAAATTACATAAGAGTAGACTTGACATTCAACACTTCAGTCTGTGGATTTGCACTAGTTCAGACAACCAGTGAGACTGAGACTACATCTTGGGAAGTGACTTGTATAATTCCTCACAAAGCCCCCTCAAAATAATTTGTTCATATTACTGTTCCTGCATCTTTTAAATACCATGTTTTTTTAAAAAAAAACCATGTCAGACCATTGCACAGTTTGAAATTATGGACATATAGTGGTCCCCCGCCCTTTCGCAGTTCATATACTGTGGTCCTGCTATATCACCGCAGAACTGTATATGAAAAAGTCCCCCTGGGGTAAAGGGGAAAAGGCCTGTTTCAGGCCTCCCATACTTACCCCAGGACTGGCGCTGCCCCGAATGGGCCTGCGAGGGCCTGCCAAGGCCTTCTGGGGGCCCCAAAAGGGCTTCCCTGCGAATCAGAAGTGACTTCCAGATCACAGGGAGGCCTTTTGGGGGCCCCCAGAAGGCCTGGGAAGGCCCTTGTAGGCCTGTTCAGAGCAGCGCCAGGCTGGGAGGGGGGGAGTAAGTACAAGAGCAACCAGCTAGGCCACCAAGGCCCAACCTGACCAGCATCCGCATATCGTGGATTTTCAATTATCGCAGGTCAGGTCGGGTTCCTAACCCCCGCAATAGTCAGGCAGTCACCGTATATGAAATATAAAGTTCAAGTAAATTTGAAATGTTAAAATTATTAGTCTAATTTTGACCAAAAGCCTGCCCACTTGACCATTTACTAGATATTCTCTAGTACATTTGGTGGGGCATAAATTGCAAACAAATAAATGTTGTATTGACTGAATTTATCCACAGTCCCAGAACATGAAAGGTGTGGAGAAAACTTGTCCTCAATTTTAGCTCATCGAAGGGATTGCTGTCAACGACGTGGATGGGTTTGGTGCTGTATTACCTTCGGTGCCTTGTGGCGCAGTAGTTAAACTGCTATACTGCAGCCAAAACTGTGCTCACGAACTGGGGTTCAGTCCCAGGTAGCTGCCTTGCGGTTGACTCAGCCTTCTGCCCTTCTAAGGTTGGTAAAAAGAGTACCCACCTTGGGGGGGGGGATGTGTACCCTGCATAATTAGATTGTAAACCACACAGAGAGTGCTTTAAACACTATGGGGCGGTATATAAGCAGAACATTTTGGGTTTGTTTGTTTTGCTTTGCTTTATTTCAATCATTGTTTTATAGCAGCCCCTCAACATCCTACTTGGGGAGCAGGACAATAGCAGCCAAATAAAAGATTTCTTCTGGGGGGGGTCAGTTTCTGGCAGCCGATATTAATCCTGCATGATATTAATCCTGCTACTTCCATTTGTTCAGCATGTGCTGATTTATTTTTCTGCGGATTAGCATAGGGACAAAGCTGTTGTTTGTATTTTCTTCAGAGTTTGCACCCCCATCTAACCCAGCCGGTTTCCCAAGGACTGTATGTTATTTCCAGCAGCAGCTTTCGGTGTTTTTGTAAGGTAAATAAATTGATGGTGGTGGTGATGCACTGTGACATCAGTTCTGACTTATGGCAACCCTTTTCAGGTTTTTCTAGGTAAAGAATACTTAGAAGTGGCTTACCCTTCCTTCTCTGGGGGAGGGCACTCTGGAATTGGCAAGCTTGCCTAGGACCACACAGGTTGGCTCTTCTCACAAGAAAAAGTGGGGAATTGAACTACCACTCCCACAGCCAGAATAGCATTCTATCGATCGATCGATCGATTTACTTTAAAACGCTTACAATTTATAAGAGAATGACATGGCATGGCACTTGAAAAATTAAGCTCAAAACGTCTCCTACGCCTAAAAAGAATGAAGGAGTACTAAAATGCATACTGTCATTCCCATCTGAGACCCACCTCTTCACTTTGTCTATGGAAACGAAGATGAGTTGAAGAAAAGTTCCAGCTCTAGACTGGGTTCTGGCTTGAATGCAGATTCTATGTGCAAGTAGAAACCTCTCCTCTTCAAATTCATCATTAGTCCCTTGGAGAAAACAATGATGGGGGAGATTCAGGCTAGTCAGATTTTGTAACAACTGAACAGGCCTAACGACAGAGGGGAAAATGAGTTGGTTGCACTGTGATAGTAACAGAAGTTGTAACAGGTGTTTTAAGATCTGTGCGGAGATTTGTTTAGAAACTAGACAGAAATGCAGTTGTGCACATTAATTTTTCATTTTCTATTTTTTACAAGGGATGTGTGTGTGTGTGTGTGTGTGTGCGCAAACACACACACACACACACACACACACACACACACACACACACACACACACACACACACACAGTGGTACTTCTACTTAGGAATGTAATCCGTTCTGAATGAATGCTCTTAAGTCAAAAAACTCTTAAGTAGATGAGCCTTATGTAAAAACAAAAAATTAAATGAAAAAAATTAAAACATTAAAAAAATGTAAGTAGAGCAGAGAGCATCTAAAATTTGTAAGGCAGCAGTTACAATGCCAACTGTTTTCTGCTCTTAAGTCAAATTGCTCTTAAGTCGAGCTGCTCTTAAGTAGAGGTACCTACAGACCATCCAGGGCCTGCCATAATGATTGACTGAACCTGGAAGCCACCTGTTATTATACATTTCCCACAGTGCCTTAGAGAAGTACACATCAGGCATTCTAGATCAGTGGTGGTGAACCTTCGGCACTCCAGATGTTTCCGACCACAACTTCCACAGTCCTTTGCCATTGGCAATCTAGGCTTAGAATTCTGGGAGTTGCAGTCCAAAACATCTGGAGTGCTGAAGGTTCACCACCACTGTTCTAGATCATTGTGGGAAATGTAAAATGGCAAACAGGGCCCAGCAGTGTAGCATGAGCCCATGAGTGTCAGAGTGGTACTAGAAGATCCATGAAACATGGCCAGCGGCTAGATAGTGACTTGGGGTCCAATATATTCTCTTTGGAAAAAGGAGCAAAGGTTCCTTTCAGCCCATACTTTAATCCCAATGTCCCCAAAAGCAGTACTGTTAAATATGGTTGTGAACAAACAATTGAAGAAAGAAGAAGTGGAGTTGGTAATGATAATGGTAATGGTGGCAAGGATAAGTTTTGCTAAGAATTGGAAATCCAACAATCAAATAACAATGGGGGAATGGTACAGGGAATTATAGAATATGACTATTAATGACAGACTGACTTGCGAGTAGGAAGAGACTGGAAAAAGGCAATGATTATAAATTAATATAGGATAAATTCTCGGTACATGCATTTCAAAAAGGTAAAGAATACATACAGAGTCAATTTCTGGAGAGAAATTGGGAAAGTCTGTATCTTAAAGATTGTAAGCATGGATTCAATCCCGAGTGGGAGGTGGGTGGCACCGAGTTGATTAGGAAGATTGTTCTTTTCTGTTATAGTTATTGTTGGTTTTTTTCTTGTCTAAGTGTCACTTTGTTTTTGTTGTTAAACTTTATATTGTAATGCTACCTAATAATACCAATAATAATAAAAAGAAGCCATAGTGGGGAATAGAACCCCAACCATACCTAAACCATTTTGCTATGGGTTAAATAAGAATCTGCTTTCAGATTTAATATGCCTGTGAACGTCATAACTCATGGGACACAAGAAAACCACTTTACCACTTATTCTGTGATTGCTATCTTTACAAGCATAACTGTTCAGCATGGTCTGGGTCTGTTTCTATATAGTATACAAACTTTGTATTGATTTTCAGTTAATTCAGGAGGTAGAATCTCTGTTTCTACCACTCAACCCCCTAAGAAAGGCAGGACATGACTCAGTTTGCCTAAAGTCCCATGAGTCAGAGTGACTTGGATGTCCAAATTACTAACTACAGAAGCTGTTCTTTTCATTTATTACTTAACAAGGAACATGTCAAAAGGACACTAGCAAGTGGATTGGAGTTTGTGTGGCTGAAGTAATACAGGAGAGAAAGAGGGGAAGCAACAAAGAGAGATAAAGACCACAGGTTCATCTGATTCCATTCCCCAAGGATGATGCCTCCTTCTTACACTGAGCATACCTACCTTTTGAAATTGTACAAGGTCTCAAGACACCATTTCTGAATTTCTTTTGGCATACTCAAGTTGGCCGAGGAATATGCGGCCCCAAAGTGTTACCTTTCATGAAGCTGTTCAGCATCTAACCATGTGTACATGCATGTGTTTTCAGTCTGTCATGCAGACTGATAAAAGAATGACCATAAAAGACACTTGGGGGTAAAAATCAGCATCGTTCTTTTGGCATAAAGTAGAGCAATCTCAGATCACAAAATGTGGGCCCTGTAGAATTTTCTGTGGCCTAGACTGCTTTCTTAAAAGTCTTCTTCAAACAGACATGGATGTATTTTCTCTAAAACCACATCTTGCAAAAGTCACTCAGCTGCCTGGAGAACAAACTGGATGCACAGAATCAGGTTTGATCCATGTACTGAAGTTGTTCCATTGTACAGGCAGTAAGGGCTGAAGAGCGGTCTTTGATCTAGAGATGTAAACCCTCCCTTCTCTTGTCTTCACACATAGGGAAAAGGGATTGTTACATTCTTGACCTCATAGGCAAGGATGGTGAGGAATTTCTTGGTTCTTCTCCAAAGAGCTCTTGTGTTGGTGAGAATGATGTTTTGTGAGTAGGGGGAGAATGTTTTTTTTTTATGTTGTGCAAATTTTGTGAACCATCCCAAAGTTGGATGATTGTTGGTTTATTTAAAGATCTGAATTATGATATGGATTGTTGGTATATTTCATAACAATTAGAGATGGGGGCACGTCAGAAAAAGGATGGTCCATTTTGATGTGTGATTCATCAAGGTCAATTAATAAAAAAATTATGATTTTTTTCTCTGATGAATTGATTTGTAAATTCTTTTTTTTTTACCTATAAGTGGCCACCAAAGCACCCAGAGATGCCAAATTTTCAGAACAGCTTCCCCTGACTCTCTTCTATAAGTTCTGCAAGTATGGTGACATCTGGGTTCTGGATGTCTAAGTTATGTACCCCCAAGGATGGCCCACCAGGAAAGTGCTCCCCCAGATACATAGAAATACCAAATTTGCAAGGTACTATATTTGCATGGGCCTCCCATGATGGCCCTCTACCATTATCCATGTCTGGTGATGATTGGATTTCAGACATCTGAGTCACACACCAGAAAACCTGGGACCCCTATGAAAGTGCCCTTTAGCAACTGACTTTGGGGAAACCAGTCTTCGCTGAGCTTGGAGTGAACGTTGAGGAGAGTCAGGGGAAGCTTCTCTGCAAGTCTCTAGGTACCTGGTGGGAACTTTCTTTGAGTAACCTCTTTGGAAGTTCAAAATTCAGACACCAGAAATCCATTATTCCCCAATCTCGGAAAGGTGCAAAGAAGAGTCAGGGGAAATTACCTGAAAATATGGTGTCTTTAGGTGCCTTCGGGGACATTTTATAATCCAACAAATCAGCAAATCAAAAAATGTCAAAAAATTCATCAATTCATATTAATAGGGGCATAAATTCATATGAATACAAATTTGCAAATTAGCAATTTGAACAAATTTTACAATTCATAGTTTTTAATTTGTGCCAATCTCTAGTTAACAGTCTTTCTGGTCTTGCTCTACTCCTGTATTCTTGTGTGTGCCTTATTTCTGAAAGAGAAGGACACGAGTAACACCAAGTACAGAGACTATGAATTCAAGGGAGAGTGCTCTGTTTTGCTGTTGGCTGGAGGTAAAGAATCTCTCAGTGCTTAATATTCCTTGTCAAGATTTCTCAAGCTGTTGAAATTGTCTAAATCAATGAGAACAAGGAATTTAGCCAATTTTCTCTGCATCGTGGCTTTAATATGATGGTTTATATCTTCCCTTCATTACTGTGATCACTTGTATGTAAATAGCATTAAAATGGGCTATGTCTATAAAAATAAAAAAATACCCATTGTTCTTTTATTAGAAATGGGTGATGATGACTCTCCAGTTAACACTGGAATGACATAGAAGGAGGCCAAGCTATGGGCATCCATGGGAAGTTTGGGCTGACTTGTTGCCACTTCCCTGGAGATCTCCTTTCCTTCTTTCTCTCTGCAGATGAAACATTGTTGTTGCTGTACTAAGCCACATCCTGCCCTAGTGAAGTCAAGGGATTTTCTTGTGATGGGGACTGGTGTGATGCAGACTTAGGGTGGTGTGATAAAATGCAGATTGCATTCCGACCTGGATTTTAATCTGAGCCAAAAAAGATTTGGGGAGAAAGGATCGTTTTCATCCTCTTCTTTGTAAATCAGCATTCTGGACCCCTAATGTCTAAACACACAGACCACCAATGTATAGAATAAAACACATTTATGGGCTACAGCTGCCTATCTATACACAATGTTCATACAAGGCAGCAACATCAACACAGGTATCTTGGCATTTTGGCATTTTGTCCCCTGATAAGTTTACCAAGTCTACCAAGTTGGTTAATATATGAAAGCTTTGCGGATCAGATCAATTTGGAATTTAACTTCGCACTGTGAGATATAATTTTAAGTGGCTCCAGATAATTCCATCCCAGATGCAAAATATGGATCCTGTCAAACTCCCTGTACCATCATCTGAAGTAATTCATGTACTTAATTCCCTTTTGTTATGACAGATTAATAATTTAAAATTATGCCGTGGAAGAGCAGGGCAATTCAGAAAATGTTCAATTTATTCTGAATGTTGATCAGCATTTTTATCTGGGACCAGTGGGGAAGCTACTGAATGAGATGTATGTATGTATGTATGTATGTATGTATGTATGTATGTATGTATGTATGTATGTATGTATGTATGTATGTATGTATGTATGTTGTCTATCTATCTATCTATCTATCTATCTATCTATCTATGTGACAAACAGACCAACAGATAGATAGATAGATAGATAGATAGATAGATAGATAGATAGATAGATAGATAGATAGATAGATAGATAGATAGATAGATATTCTGACAAAGAAGAATATGCACCCCTACAATTGTTGTAGGGATCCTCCTCCCATCTGACCCCAAACTCAACATTAATATGGAATGCATGCTAGGAGTTGTGGTTCATGCCTTTAAAACCTTGCCCTTGCTACATTTGAACCACAGGGAAGGAAAACAGGTGATTTAAAAGCAGCCATCAGCACTTAGAACAAAGAGAGCAAGCACTCTGATTTCCCATCCACAGCCTTTTCTACCTCATATGCTCTATAGTGAAATATTGGTGGGTCTATACATATAACCTAACACAGGAACATTTTATGAGATTCAATACCCCATTTTGCCATTTGGGGGAGCACATTTCCTCCTTTTGTCAGTGCTTATGCAGAGGCGTAGCTAAGGTTTGGAGCACCTGGGGACAAAGCCTCGCCTGCCCCCCAAATGCATCTCACCCACTGAGCAAGGGGTACCTGATCCTTGGGGAACAGTGGGAGAGGGGGAGAAGGGTCCATCTTTCTCATGCCCTCTTCGATGGTCTCCCAGACAAGGCTCTCCTGTGCAAACTGCATAGCACGTGGAGAGCACCAAGCAGGTGATTTTTTTCAAGCATCACCTCCATAGCATGCTTCACTCTCCTCCTTTCCCCTGCCTTAGGCTTGGCGATTGTTAGCCTGGGGAAAGGAGGAGAGGGAAGCAGGCGATGGGATTTTTTTCTCCCAAGCAGCACCTCCATCACATGCTTCCCTCTCTTCCTTTCCCCAGGCTAATAATCACCAAGCCCTAGGAGGGGTGGGGGGAAGGAGGGGGAGTTTTGCTTTGAAAAAAATCACCTGCTTCCCTTTCCTCCTTTCCCCTGAGTAAGGATCGCCAAGCCTTAGCGGGGTGAAAGGAGGACTGCTGGCAGGATGGTGCATGGCTTCCTCCTCCTGCTCCCCCTCCAGGCACCCCAAATTGCTGTGCACCCCAGGGCAAATTCACTCTTCCTCTCCTCCCTAGTTACACCAGTGTGCTTAAGTGGTCATCCAAATCCACTGTTAGCTGAAATAACTCTGGAATATTCATTTTAGCCTCAATTGGATTAGAGTAGTTTTTCATACCTAGTAATATAGCTTTGGCTGTTGAAGACACCATAACCTGGGGCCAATCAATGATTGCATACAGAGGGGCAGATGATGGGGCAGTGGCAAATAAGCCCCATTTCAGCACTTGGGTTGCTGTCAGCATGCTAGAAACCAGAAGCACTAACACAGATTTTCATGGCATCCTGTAATTTTATAGTAGGCAGCTAGCCTGGTAATTTTATTGAACATCAGGGCAGCAGAAGGAAGCACTCGTTTTATTATCCTTCTATATATAATCCTTCTCTACAACAAAATGGTGTAGAGTCCCAAATAACTATACTGAACATCAGGATACCAGAAGCAAACTCCATTCCTGTAGTCATTATAGCACTATAATTTAAACAACTGCATACTGCATCATGCATATGTTCTCCTATGCTCTCTCTCTCTCTCTCTCTCTCTTGCTCTCTCTCTCTTGCATGCGCACGCACGCACGCACACACACACACACACACACACACACACACACACACACACACACACACACACACACACACACACACACACACACACACACACACACACACACACACACAGATTAGCAGACAAGTTTGTTTTAGTTTTTGCATTTGCCCAGATATGTAGAAGTGGTTGTAGTGCATGAGACAGAACTGAAGAAGGATGTCAGTTGTGTGTTTCATCAAGCAATAAATGTGGTTGTTTATGGAGCGTCCTCATGCAGTCATTCAGATAAATCCATTTGTTGGCCCCATCTGTTTTAAACCCTTTGAATCTATAACACTTCCAACAGTGTCAACTTGAAAAGGTTTCATTTATTCAAAGGGTCAGGAGTAACCATTCAGTTTAGCCCAGTAAATTCAGATTCTAACATTACTTAGCGACACTAATTATTCTTTTTCTGCTCACACAAGAGTAGCAATAGTCACATGAATGATAGTCTTTTTTAAAATTTGTCCACTGTCATAGCTAAGATCTAACACAGTAAACTACTAGCATCTATCAAAGATTTGAAGTGCCCACTTTGTGAATTCATCACATGATAATCTCCACAATAATCCAGCTTTTTAGTGTCTGCAGAGAGCTGAGGTATAATCTCATCTTAATCACATGTAAGTGACTTCCCCTGCTCACCAAAACAATAGATGTGGAAGTAAAACAAGGGAAGCATCTGAGTGGAGCACATCTATGTCTTAAGTGTCTTTAAAATGAACTGATGGTAAAGGCCTGAAAAAAGCTTCATCTGAAATTGCTTACCAGCTGTGAACCCACTAGAAATCGCTCCTCATGCACAAATGGCAATTAAAATAACCATAATTGTGTGTTGTCAAGTTGGTTCTGACTTATAGCAACCCTCCTACCATTTTCTAAGTATGAGCTATGTGGAAGGGATTTACTAGTCTCTTCTTCTGATGGTGATATCAACTCACACAGCTTTTCCATGGCCTCATGGATGGCAAGACACATAACACCCATCAGCCAAACATGATCTCACCTGAACCCTTTCCCAGGAGATACAGTGGGGGATTCAGACTTTTTTATGTTATGTGTACTGCACTCCCATTAAAATGGTGGCCACTAAGAGCCTGTTATCCATCATATGCTCAACCCATTGCTTGTCCTGTGTAATGAAATGGAGCAATTTGTGCCACTAACACTCTGCTCATTTTAATCTTATTAAAGCAAACCAATAAGACTCAAGGTTTGGATCAGCGCAGGTGCAGTCACCACTAAAAAGAACAACAGAAAGGACAGTCCTCCAAAACCTGGACACATTTCACACACACACACACACACACACACACACACATACACACACACACACACACACACACACACACACACAATCTTTGATTCATCAAAATGTATGAAAATCAACTCAGCCTAAAAGCAGATGCAAGCGGTGAGTCCATTTTTCACTCATACTTTCATAATATTGGATGGTCACATTTGGAAGCAAAACAAGTGGCACTTCTACTACAGCCACTAATTGGTTGTTGCATTTTAATAATATTGTGAAAAATCTGTGGGGTTTTTTTTTGTCTGCTGCTTTATCTTTAGTTTTTTGTGCAACTGATTGATCGATGAAAATCACAAATAGATGAAAAATCCTTAACAGTATTGAGGATAAATATGGCTGAGAAATATAATAAATCAAACTGCTCAGAAGCAAATTTTGTTCAGGCGTTTAGGTATAAGCAATTACTTTAATGAATCTGCCTGATTGCAGTGAGACTCCCAAACAGTTGGAGCAAAAGATGGTAAAAATGATAAAGGGGGAGTATAAAGCAGTCAAACTGTTGACAGATACAGGCCCTTCTAATAGTTAAATTGAAGAGGAGTTTGAACTGGCAATCCATTTGGGAACACCTTGTCAATCTTAAATCATGTTTAATGCTTTGTTATACTAGGATCTTGTTCTCCTGTTAATATGACCAGTGGTGGCTTAGACTTCTCCACCACAGTCTAGCCAAGGAAAGAGTTTATAGCATTCAGGAACAGTAGTGCAAAAATATAGGAGCCAAAGGGCCAAGGGACCTCATCTGAGGTGAACCCAAATGGTATACTTGCACAAGTGATGTGTCTTTGTGAGATATTGCTACGACAACTCTATCCACAAAGAAGGATTTAACTTTGCACTTTTTAATCATATTTACAAGGAGTTGGGAAGAAGATTTAGATGTATGGACTGCTTCTTAAAGTAAGTCAATGTTCAATTTTTAAATAATACTTTGTAGATAACATGTCAAGCCATAACTCTGTGAAACTTGCAGCAGTTGCTGCTATCTGTGTGATGGGGGGTGTCAAGCATCCACATGTTCTTCATCCCTGTTGCAGAGAGGCAATTACTAGATTTCTTTATACCATCCGCGTCCTTTCTCTGTCCCTTCTAACCACATGAGACAAAAGCATGCTTTGCCACATGTGCACAGAGAGTGCCCACATAGCAGGAAGTCTGGGACCAGCTGCAGCTTTCTGCAGGATATATCACACAACAATCACAAGGAAATACAGCTGCTTCACACATTACCTACCATGTGTATATCTGCTGTATCCATTAACGTAATCTCTTAAAGCCCCCAACTCAGCATGCTAGGCCCATAGATAGTAACTGAGTATGCTTTCTCATGCCACACATTGCACACAAGGATTCAAGGGCTTTAGGCAAAATTTGATTCTGGTTGCAGAAGTTGCCATTTTATGGCAGTGTTAAAATGTTTCTAATTTTCTTACCAACCCTCCATTTCTTTACCCATTTCTGGATGGAATCTTCCCCCAATTCAGATTCTTGCTGATGATATAAATTTTAACTCATTCAATCTCTAAATGATTTCTCTCCATTGTTTGGTAGAACAGAAAAGCAGCCAGTTAGTACATCAACAAGGCCATTAAATGAAATATATGTGCAGTGCCAACTAGTATACATTAAAATGTGACCATTACTATTTTGCTGTGTGGTCATTATTACTCAGACTGCTCCTCGGCAGTTTATATAAAAGCCAGCAAAATCTGTTGGAGATTATACGCAAAACATTGCAGCTGATGAGCTCCAATATGCAATGGACTACATGGCGTAATATTCAGGATTACAGTCATAATCTCTTTCGGGTAAGTGTGATGCACCAAGGGAAAAGTGTCTAGAATCTTCCAGTCTCTAATGGGCTCGAAGAACAAATAATTCTCATTCATTTACCAGTGATGTGCTTTTTGAGTGCCAAACTACACTTTCCTCCACATGCTGCCTTTATTTTTTATTTTTTATTTTGGATCCTGCAAAATGTTACACATCTTGCATCCAGGCTGAAGTTGCTCTCTCTGTTGCTCTCTCATTCAACAGAGATGACTGTCCCAGGAACACAAGACTAAATACAAATGCATACTTAATATATATTATGCATACACCATACCTAGCCTTTGCTTGGGCTTCCAATGCCTTCAAGTCAGAGGCTTTGTCCCTCCCTTTGTCCCTTCCTTTTCATCTCCCTGCCTCCGCCTTGCACCACTGAGGCATCCAGACAGGCTCCCTACACCTTCCAACAGCTGGGTTGCCCTCCTTGGCCCATTCATTTCCCCATCCTTCACCCGCCCCCATGCCACATTTACATCACTCTCCAGTGGGCAGCCGCTCTGGTTACCTCAGTGACACAGAGGTGCATGGCAGAGAGACAGAGAGAGAACATCCAGGCTGGTCAGGAGGCTAGTTGGGCCTCTTCTGAAGAACAAGGAGAATGGGAAAGGGGTAGCAGCTGGACCTCAAATCAGCTGAGGATAGCCAGGAGAACAGGAGGAGGAAGAACTCTGGGGAAATGGTGGTAAACCTTCAGCACTCCAGATGTTTTGGACCACAATTCCCATGGTCCTTTGCCATTGGTAATACAGGCATAGAATTCTGGGAGTTGCGGTCCAAAACATCTGGAGTGCCGAAGGTTTGCCACCAATGCTCTAGGGCCTGCCTGGATGTCTTCTCTCTCTCTCTCTCTCTCTCTCTCTCTCTCTCTCTCTCAGAAAAGGAGGCAGCAGAGGGAAGGTCTGTGGAAATAGCAGGTTAATTTGACAAAATGCCCAAGGGAAACATTGCTTTAAGGCCTCCTTGCAGCCACCACCATCTTGCTGCTGCTGCCAAACACACACCCCTTCACTCGTTCCCCAATCCTGTCCAATGGAAACCCTGCTTTGGAGGGGGTGGGGCTTTGAGTTATATACAGGATTTGAATTATAGGGGTGGGTAGGAGTAAAGACACACCAAACCCCTACTTTGTTGAAGGGAGAAGTATAATGACTAGGATTCCAGAGAGCTCTACTACTGGTTCTGCGAGACCAAAAGGGCTTCATATTTTACCTTGCATCAGCCCTCCATTGAAGCAGTACTGATTACTTTTGAAATGGAAATTTCCAGAATAAAGTGAGATGGGGGATTGGGAGGGAAGAGGAATCCACACAAGTCCCCTACCTGACCAAAAGCCTCTTGCATGAATCTAATTTTGGTATATTTCATTGCTTTGTATAACCAAAGGACCTGGCTTCTAATCTAAGCTGTGCTTGCAAGGTAATCTAAGCTGTGCTTGCCTTGTATTTTGCTCATTTTAACAATTGTTAAAATGTTTAAACTGTGCAAGGAACAAAAGTGTCATCACCTCCATCACTTTTGTCCTGTGGCAGGTGCTTTTCTGAAGAAGAACTTCTCCTTTGTGAATAAAGTCCTGTATCCAAGTTTCTGGTCACTTGCAGTATCCACAGATGAAGTGGTCTCTCCTCTTCACAAATTCATATTCCATCTTTAATGGGTGACTGAAGCATGTGATGGAGGGCAACATGGATAGCATCTTCTCCATGCATCCTTAACTTAGAATGATTCAATCAGGCTCATTTTGAAGCTTGTGCTGTCAATGTTTGAAATCCTGTATGTTTATGATGTTAAAATAATTAAGGGTACTGTAAAAAATGCAATCCTGAAATTGTGCATTGTGCTTTAAAAATGAGGCTTGAATAGCAGTATACTAGAGTCATTGCAAAACAATCAGCCAGATTTCCATCCAAGTCTGAAGGTAAGGCTGAAGTAGAATGACAAAAATAACATTGCCTCCCAAAAGTATGTTTTCCATCTCTAGCTTACAGTTAAATGTATGAGTAAATGATAAGAAAAGTGTAACATAGGGGAAATCATAACATTTGGGTGTGTGTGTGTGGGGGATACTGGAATCCTGGACCTTAAAAGTCCTAGAGTTCCAGAATGTGACTATAAAAAACCAAAACAAGTACTTTATACTCCAGGCGTTTTACTCACCAAGTAAAATACTAATATGCTATTGGAACAGGTGCAAAGGAATAAATTAAAATATAAACCAAGGGGATGCTGCCTTGCAAGTTTCCTGCCCTTGAAAATGCAATAGAAATCACCACTGAAAATTTCCTGAACATTTATAGAGAACCATAATGTTATTTACTAAATTAAGTTATTTAAAGTTGAAGGAAAGTGTAAACTACTGAAAAAAATGAAAATATAGGGAAGCAGAAGATGCACATATGCCACACAGGAGATACTAGGCATGAGACTCCAAGAAGAAGGTGGAAGCTTTATATGCGTATAGTATATGTGGTCCAATGCAGTGAGGAGTGCGCAGACCTCTACATTGGATAAACTAAACAGCCATTAAACAGAAGGATGGCCCAACTTAGGAGGAGTAACTGCTCAGGACCAGAATCAGCAGTACACCTCCATTTGAAGGACAAAGGGTACTCATTCAAAGATCAGAATGTACACATATTAGACAAAGAAGAATAGGTGGTTTGAGAGAGGAGTAAAGGAAGCCATTCATGTGAGCATCGAAACCCCCTCCCTCAACAGAGGTGGCGGCCTCAGGCATAATCTATCTGCTACTTATCAGGGTGTGCTTTCAACAGTACCCAGACAAATCAAAAAGCCTTCAGCACCAAGGCCATAGCTAACGACCCATACTTTACAGGCTTCTGCACCTTAGGCCATTGCACACCTTAAAGCTATGGATACTATTGTCCACCTAAGGAGCCAGTCAGGCCATTGCTCATCTTATGAGCCTATTTCAGACCAGGGTGACAAGAGGTCAAAGCTGACTATAAGATGGAGGAGTCACACTAGCTGTATTCAGACTGATAAAGCTGTTTGGATGAGTAGCAAAACATTACTATCTCTCAGGAAAAAAGAAGTCCAGTAGCCATGACTCATCTTCCAGATAAGCTCACCTGGATAACTGAGAATCTTCACAGACATCTTCCTTCCAGCACTGCCCAGGGTATTTGCCCATTCCCCATGACCACCTGTCCTCTGCTTCCCCAAGTGCTCTGGGCATTTTCGTTGGCATTCCCACTGTTCGGGGTTCAACCAATATGCCCACTACAGTCATTCTCTAATGTCTAGGCACTGCAGGCTGTTGGTATGTACACTTTTTGTTTGGCATGGTCGCTGGAAATGTGTCAGAGGACACAAGGAAATCATTTAAAAATGTGTTGGCTGCTTGTATTTTTGTTGTTTGTTTTTAAGGGGAAATTATTACTATGTAGTACTCATATTGACTGTAGAAAAGTTCTAGCTATCCAGAAATTCTGAATTTTTGAACTTCAAGATTCTGAATCTGAAGGGCTGTAATTCTGAATTCTGAATTCTGAATCTGAGGTTTGGTGCTCATGCACATCCCTAGTAGGAATAGACAGCCTGATGTTGTCTGGAATCATTACAAATAATAAGAAAACTTATCCTTCAATAAATGTAAAGCTTCCCCCTGATAATTAAGTCCAGTCATTTCCAACTTGAGGGGCCAGTACTTCTCTCGTTTGTAAGCCGAAAAGTTGATATTTCTCTATGGGCCTATTTCCATAGTCATGTGGCTGATGTAAATAAATACACAAGCACTGGGAAGACGATTGCCCTTGTACCTATTTATCTACTCTCATTTTACGTGCTTTCAATTGGCAGGAGATGGGACAAGCAACAAGAGCCCTCCCCGTTGCACAGATTTAAACTGCCCACCTTTCATTTGACAACCTGAGCAGGTCAGCAGTTAAACCTGCAATGTCACCTGTGTCTCAAATGAAATATAATTTATGAGTTTATCTAGTTGATAGTGGAATTAACCTTTTCAGGGGCATACTGTGTCTGATAGTTAAGGCTTAGGATTTTTACCAGAGGTCTAGGAAGGTCTATAGGGCTCTTAGGAATGTACAGTGGTCCCCCGCCCATTTGTGGTTCATGTACTACAGTCCCGCTATATCGCGGGTCCTCAGTATATGAAAAAAGACCCCCTGGGGTAAGGGGGGGAAAGACTGGTGTAAGGGGGGAGGGCCTGTAGGAGGCCTCAGAAATGATTTCCACTTTGCAGGGAGGCCCTTTTGGGGCCTCCAAAAGACCCAGAAAGGCCCTCGCAGGCCCGTTCAGGGCAATGTCAAGCTGGGGGTAAGTACAAGAGCCCCCAGCTAGGCACCCCAGGCCCAACCTGACCTGCATCCACATATTGCAGATTTTCTATTATCGCAGATCGGGTTGGATCCCTAAACCCCCCGCGCGATAGGTGGGGGGTCACGGTACTCTTGTCAGAATATCTGACCTCACCATGCATAGAATATATGCTCTGAAATGGGCACATCTGGCAGCCAAACATAGGGCCATCATCTTCACAACACAATTAAGATCAACATGGACATGCCATCTGGACAACGCTTATTTGTTTAAAGAACAGTCAAAATTATTGTGATCACAGTGACAGTGTTATTGTCAAACTTATATCCTGCAAGGTAGGCTAAATTGGTGTAAGGACCTTGAAAGATCACTTGAAACCTGGTATTCAGTTAGGTTATGGGTATGTGTCTAGAGAAGAGAGGATGGGGAACATATGGTTTCTGAGAGGTTGGACTTCAGGTTCCATGAACTCTAAGGCAGCCAACAGTTTGCAATTACAGGAGATGTAATTAAATAGCTTCCTCGTATTGAATACAGAAGATGCTATACTGTACTTTGTTCCAAGCTTAATTAAACTGGGTTTCTGGACACATATTAGTTCAGTCACCTCTCTCTGTATATAAATATATTTTGAAATAATATGGAGGAAAGATAAGGAATAGCAGTTCTATCCATAATAATAATAATAATAATAATAATAATAATAATAATAATAATAATAATAATAATAATAATAATATTATTATTATTATTATTATTATTATTATTATTATTATTATTATTATTATTATTATTATTATTATTATTTATTACGCTTATATACCTCCCGTCTTCCCGAAGGAACTCCGGGCAGTTTACAACAAAAATACAAACAAAGTCAAACAACGAATAAAATAGTTTAAAAACAAAAACAGTCAAACCAGAACAACTAATAGATAGCAGATGGCGGGGGGGGGAATTAAAAAAAAATGGTATCTCAGCCATCCCAAATATGAAAAAAGAAATCAATTGAATATGAAGAGACCAACAGCTTGATCATAAGAAGCACATGGATAAACTAATTTCATGACTTTAGTAAATCTGCAACAGATACTTTTTTCTTGCACAATTGAAAAGTGTAATTAAATAGTCAATGGAAAGGTGTTTCACCCAGACAAATCCACATAATCTAGTATGTACCACAAGCAAGGATGAATACGGATGCTCACACCGATATATAAATTAATTGTGAGTGTTCAGCTGTCAGGAGGTCCCCTTCAGCAGATGTTTGCTCACTGCCAGGGCCGGCGCTAGGGTTTTTTGTGCCCTAGTTGAGGGACAGTGGGTTGGGGCGGGCAGGGGCAGTGGGCGGGGCAGGGGCAGCAGGGGGCGGGGGCGGGGGCAGGGCGGGGTGGCAGGGGGGCGGCAACGGGCACGGGGGTGGGCAGAGATGGGTGCGGGGGCAGCAGGGGGATGGACAATGGGGGCCAGCGGCAGGGGGGCAGAGGGGGGCAGCAGGCTGGCCAGCCCTCCCTCTCCATTTTGGCACCCTAGGCAACTGCCTATTTCGCCTTTAATGGACGCGCCGGCCCTGCTCACTGCATGCTCTCACCAGTTGAATTAGGGAATATTTTCCTGTTTTCCACTTAGCCCCCCACCCCCCAAAAATCACCTTTGTGTACCCAACCTCTGTTCAAGAAGCCTAGGAGTTTATCTGCAATAGTTTGGCAATGGGTCAAGGAAATAAAAGGTAGGTGAAACCAGTGAAAACCTCATGCTCCATTTATTCCACAAATGTAAACGTTTACTGGTTCAGAACTCCTGCAGAGAAAAACAGATCTTACTGGAACAGAACGTTGGTTTTTGATCCATTGTTTGCAAACCATCGGATTCAGAATTGCTTCAGATAACCCCTGGTAGGGTAAGTTCATCCTTTGCCTAGGATGAATGGAAAGAGTCACAGGATGTACTATTTTGTTAATTATTTGACTGCTTGCCCGAGGAAAATGGAGAGGGGAAACCTTGTTCTAGATTGCTGAACAAAGCTGCAATGTGAACAAGGTGTAGAAGCTGCTGGCAATCATTAAATCTGCAAAAGAAACCTGGTATGCTGGGTGTTAATTACAGTAATTCAAGATGTTTCAGAGAATACACTAGCTTCTTTTTCTCCTGGCCTGTACAGTTAATTGAGTCAAGTTTACAATTACAAGTCCTTAAACTGTCCTGCTGTCCTCTAGACAAAAGAGGAGTGCCTAGGAGAACGGAGAACGCCACCGAGTCTGCATTTCCCAATATCTTTAAATCTCTTTTCTCCAGCCTACCAATGATGCCTGTTCCATGAGCAGCCGCACAGGAAATGAAGCAGCAATCGGCTGCATTTGTAACTGCAGAGCACAGAACTTGCTTGGTGTTTCTTCTTTCAGTATCAGTTATGCCAGAGTGTGCCCAAGAAATTTTGCCACCTAAGGAGCAATGGCCAATAATCCCATGTTGAAGAGTAATTCCGGCACATGAGGCAGAAAAACTCACAAACACCTGTTCACATGCCTGTGAAATGTATAGAACACAACTGTATATAACAATAATAATTCAGTAAATAACTAACCCATTCCTGGTTTGTGTGTGTGTGTGTGTGTGTGTGTCTTGGTGCCACCCAAAAACTATTTATTTCAGTGACCACTTCGCACTGCATAATGGAAGGGCAACCCCAGAAACAGCGAGCATGGCTTCATCATCCATTTGTCAGATACAGTGTTCAGTATATACTCACAAGAGTCATTTGATGATTCTGTATATGGAGACTTGACTGTCTATATATAGAATCAAGTTTGATAGGTTGTTTCAACTTATCATGGAATCCAAGGTGTCTTTCAGCTCAACAGAACTGAAGGGGAGAGTGTGTGACATCCGGAAAAGTTCTGTCTCTCATACTTTCACTATACACCTACCTGTTCTTAAAAGTGGTTTGCGAGAATGGTACCATTAAATTAATTCCCACTACCCTGACCATTATTGAACTTGCTCAGGCCAATGGATGTATGAAGAGTGTGCTTTTAAAGACATTGCTATAGTTGATTCAGGAGTCTTATCAAGGGGTTTGGGGCTGAGCTAGGTTGGGTTGAAAGATGGGTGGGTTGGATTAGGAAGTATCATAACAGTTGTCGTAGCTGAAGAAATGGCAGACTTATATAGCTATATGTGTACTGAAAAAGTGAGCAACTTGTTGATTCCCCAAATGTCCTTGGACTGCAAATGCAACTGGTCATGGAGGGCATAACTACTGGGGAGAAACACCTAGAGTAGTGGTTCCACAAAAACTAGAAGGCTTCAAGTTGCCCATATGAATCTACTGCCTAATTGAGTCGATGTGGCATCAATTATTTCAAGAACAGTCAAATGGGGAAGATGCAGGCACTCCAGGCAAAGCAGTGAGGATTTGTAAGTAGTCCATGTATGGGCCTGCATGATTTGTATCATTGATATAGAGATTCTTTTTGCAGATATCCAGATGAGTTCTCCACATAATAACACTGGAGCATTTATAGATTGGGGATAGAGAATGGGTGTTTCGTTTTGGAAGGGGTCCCGTTCAGAAACGAAATACAGCAGCACAGATATCTCCTAGGGCCCCCTCCCGAAATCTGCTCAAGTGGTGGCTCCAGGTTGTGAAAGGAGGAGGGGAATCAGCAAAGACTGCATCTTCCTTTCCACTACTGGACATATTCTGTGTGAGTTAGAACTGGTTTGGCTGGTGGGGGAAAAAGACTGGCTAACCTTTTCAGGATTTGAATAGTTACATCACATCCATTCTCGTCCTGGGAGGACATTTGTTGTGTGTTGATGTTGGTCACGGTCACATGGTCTTCTTCCGGTTCTGTCCCTGTTCCTGTGTATGCACGGTCGTGATTGATGATACTGGCATGACTGTTAACGCACGTCCTCGTTCCATGATGAGATGTGAAATTCCATGCCTTTGTTCTCCATTTTTTCTGACCCAACTTTCCTTTTTTTGATGTTTTGATTCTCCGAAGCCTTGCCTTAAATGCATTATGGGGCTAAGTTTGAAGCATTTGTCTTTTAATCTCCCTGCACTGCGTTGCTGACTCCATAGGGATGTACTGGCAAATGGCACTTTGCACTCCTGCCACTGGAGAATGGCACATTGCATGAGGAGCCTTACCTCACAGCCACTCATCTCTGAATGAGAAGCGTGACAAGCAGATTCCCGAGGCCAGGGAGGGGAATCTCTCATTCTGCTTAAATCACAGTTCAGGGGGCGTGGCCAGGACGAACTCCCCTCATCCTGCAATGGACATGCAGTTAGATTACTTTGTACCAGTCCAAAGCTGGACTGTGAACAGCGATGAGATGGACGTGAAGTATCAACCTTACTTTCACATTCCCCAATTAGATATGGGTGTTTCGTTTCAGAAGGGATCCAGTTCTGAAACGAAAGGAAAAACTGCTTTTGCTGTTTTTCATTTAACAGGTACATTAGTTACCTTTGCAGCAGAGTTCTTAAATTGGGAGAACATAGCTTCAGAATAACTCAATGCAGTACAGGCCACCACGATCCAAATAATGCAGTTTCCCCACCACACCACCACAAACACTGTGTCACAATTTATTTTTCCAAAGCCGCTTGCCACGAAGCCGGCAGTACAAATGTATAAGAAATTCAATTCCATGATGTCCTTGAGCACAGAGACCTATTTGTAGGGTTCTTGAGCTGCAGAGCCATTGTATACTACTAAGACATGTGAATACAGATTTTGGTAAATTTGATTTTTTTTTTTTTTTTTGAAGAGAAAATTTATAAGGAAAAGGCAGTTTGCTTCCTCTCCCTCCACATTTCAGCTCGGTTCTCTAAATGAAGCATTCTTGAGAAGCATCTGAGACATTTCTTTTCAGCAAGGACAAACACTAGGTTAGCTCTTCCCAGCCTCCACTCCATATTTCTGATTATAGGTCCTATCCCCTGCATGGTCATGCTGGCTGAGGATGATGGAATATGTGGCCAAGAGGTCGATATTGCCAGCAATTCTACTTTTTGAAGTGTGCATTGTATGAGCAACAGGGAGGAAATGATTCCCAATGAACTTTGCATCACCAAATTCTGGAATCCTGCTTGTAATGTATTTGTGCATAACAAATATGTTTGTTTACAGACTACATATGCATATAAATCATTTGTGGCTGAGGCATATGAATTACCCAGAAAGTAATCATTGCTAAATAATTATATTTATTTAAAAGACTTTTCCATATATCATCCTTATGTTCTGATACATTTGCAAAACCTAATTATGGGTCGTAGTGGTGGTGGTGGTGGTGGTGGGCCCGATGCACTGCTTTTAAGAGACAGCCTGCTTATTTACCATACAGCATGGTATCTTGAGAATGCCATTCCATATACCAGGGCTGTCCAACTTTGAACAGCTTGTGGGCTCCTTTTGCCCATGGCACATCCCCACAAACTCCTTTCCCAAGTCCTCGAACCTGCTCCGCCTGCCCCCCACCCACCCACCAAGCTCTGCGGCAGTGGCAGTGAAGGAGGAAGAGTGCCCGCTCACCCCACCCACCCACCTACCAAACTCCATGATGCTGGTGGCGTCAGCAGCAGCAGAGGAGGAACGCCCGCTTGCCCACCAAGCTCCTGGGTGGTGAAACAACTGCTTTCCCCACCCACCACCCACCAAGCTATGATGGTGGAGGTGGTGGTGGAGGATGAGTGCCCACTTGTCCCCACCCCCAGCTTCGCAGTGCTCATGGCGTTGGAGGAGGAGCATCCACTCATCCACCCACCCACCAAGCTCCGTGGCACTGGCGGCAGCGTGCCGACTCGCACCCCCACATGACCCACCAAGCTCTGCAGACAAACAGACAGACAGACAGACAGTGGTACCTCTTAAGACAAATGTCTAGTAAGAAAAAAAACTCACAGGAAGAAAATAATTTCCAGGAATAGCCATGCTTCACATGACAAAAAAATTCCATACGGGATACTTTGCATGTACCCAGGGAAAAAAACCTGGTTATTTTTGTCTTTATTGTAGCCTCTGGAATGGATTAATCCATTCCCAATGCATTCCTATGGGAAACTGTGTTTCATAAGGCAGAATTTTCATAAAACAAAGTGACCCAAAGCCTCCAGAACAGATTAATCCATTCCCATTGCATTCATTTGGGAAACCGTATTTCATAAGCTAAAATTTTCTTAAAACAAATTGACCCATAGAACAAATAAAATTTGTTTTAAGAGGTACCACTGTATAAGATTCTGCCTCTCCCTACATTCCTGTCTGTGAGAAAGATATCTTACTGAGTTAAAGAAAGGAAGGAAGAGAACAGGGGGCAGGGAGAGATCCAGTTCTACTAAAACCTCCTTTTGTATAGTTGCATAAAACCCCTGCTAAATAGAAAACTGAGAAGTATATATTTGAAAATGTTCATACTAGAATGGCAACCTAAGAAATGAAGGCTGCACAATGCCTCATCTTTTCCTGGGAGGCCAGTAGACGCATGGAATATGTTTCCTACTTCATTGGTAATGCTCACCCTTGTGATGATCTGGTGAACTATGTTTTCTACATTAAAAAGAAAATGTGTAAATTCAGAGACACGTGTCCTCCTTTGTCAAGCATGATCTTTCAAAGTGCCATCAGGTGTCCGACAATCCTTTGTCTTTATTAAGACATTTTTATCTCGAGGGCTGCTCAAATCAAGGCTCCTTTGGGGAAAAAGCCATAAGGAAGGACAGATGGGGGCATGAAGGTGCTCATTGGCAGAGGGCACCTTGACAGCAGACCTGTAATCTGGTCATTGCCTCACTTTGATAAGGCACTTTATTTCTGCTTAAAGAACAACTGGTTGCAAAGTTGGTACTGTACACACATATTTGCCTGTACTCATTTTATGCAAATCTGTACCATTCTTGGGGGGGGTGTTTGTTTTTAGTTTTGGGTGATACATTTCATTCCTTTGGGAGATGTGTCAGAGACCACGCCAACGTGCGTTAGGTAGGACATACAGGGGCTGAAGAAGAAACAGATCATCCCTAGTTTCCAAACTAAAAACCATCTCTCTCTTCAGCTGCACAAATCTGCCAATGCTTGCGAAAACAATGATGTCTTTGTGATCATCTAGCTAGCTGTCTGATGAAGTTTCATGGAAACTGTAGATGACAAATGTTTGTATCTGCAATCATATGATCGAACTACACTGTGTCAAGTGCCCCTGAGAAGACTTATTATTACACTGTATGTTACCCGGGGTTATGGGAGAGGTCAAGTTTAGTGCCTGCAAATGTTTAAGAAGGTGGATGAGGAATGAGAGGCTAATTTGTAGAGAAGAAGAATGGATTTTCATGAGATGCAATTAATGAAAAGAGAAATTGGGTTTAATGACAGGATAAGTGAGGCTCAGGGTGAAATCTGTAGAACACCCTCTGAAGAACATCGAGAACAGCTCAACATGGGAAGTAGGGGTAGCCCTGGGCAATTAAATTGAAGCAGGGCAAAGGAGTTGCGAATATACAGAAGCGTAAGATACAATTTCACACTGGCTTGTGATGCCTGGGCAGGAAAGAAGCTTGTCCATCTGAGTATTCTGAGATGCAGCATTGGAGAAGGAAGAAAGAAAATTGCAGTGTCAAGCATGCACTGACGCTCTTGTTTCTTTTGCAGCACAAATCGAAGTGATACCATGCAAAATTTGTGGTGACAAGTCCTCCGGAATACACTATGGAGTCATCACATGTGAAGGCTGCAAGGTACGAGATGCAAGTGCGGCTGTATGTCATCCCTCTCCCCTGTGCCTGCTTCCGTTATTTTGGTATAAAATAATACCCTTTCCTATCTCTTTGTGACTAGAACAAAAATTTTTTTGTACAACTTGCATTCTCCCCCATCTGCAACCATAGGCTACCAGGGTTTATTATCTATTAGAGAGCCCAATGGCTGCCTTTCTCGCATCCTCTCCATTAAAACACGTGGATTTGACTCATATGCGGGTTTGAAATGTGCATTCTGTAGCAAGTAGCCCCACCTTGATTTCTTATTTGCTCTGAAGTAGTCATATGAAGCCCCGGGTTGGATCAGGACTGCCCTGAGCAAGAACATTATAATCCTCCACCAGCCAGTCCTTCTGTAAGCAATATCAGGAAGTAAGCTGAGGAAACCATCCCCCTCCTTGTGTGACCAGGAGGTCCTGAGCAGAGCCTGGAAATAGGGATGGGCATGAAATGAAACAAATTATGTTTCATTTTGTTTCCTTTCCTTCCCCCACCCACATTTTTTATTTCATTTCATGAATTTTTTTTTCAAAAAAAAATAATACAAAATGAACCACTAACGAAATGGTTCGTGTGTGGGGGGGTAGAAGGTGGTGGAGGGAAAATCTTTTTTCCCTACCCTAGCACCGATCAGCTGGCATGGCTTGAGGAAGGAATTTTTTTTAAAAAAAAGTCCAGAGCTTTTTAAAAAAAACTCCCCCCCAAGCAGCTTACAAATGGAATCAAATGGTTTGTTTCAACAACAACAAAAAAAAACCACCATTTCGTTTCGTCTGTAACGAAATGCTGCTTCCTCATTTTGTTTGGTTTGTTTTTATTTTGTTACCTAACAACACGACAAAACAGCATTTCATTTTTTGTTTTGTGCCCATTCCTACCTGGAAAAATTCCTTTTTCTGTACTACAATTCCCATATTGGATATGGGATCCTGGGAGGTATTGCCTAGAAAAGCATCTTCAAGTCAGTTCTGACTTTACATAACATAACACACAACAACCCAGCATATAGGTGGGACCACAGTTAGTTGCACTTCCCACTGAAATCAGGTAGGCTTTTACTAATGATGCAATATGCTTTCATTCTGATAACTCCAGCTCCTGCCAACCTAGCAGTTTGAAAGCATGCAAATGCAAGTAGGTAAATAGGTACCGCCGTAAAAAGCTGGAAGGCATAAACAGTGTTTCCTTGCAGCCATGCCAGCCACATGGCCACGGACTTGGAAAACAATGGCTCTTTGGCTTGAATACAGGGTTGAGCACCACCCCTAGAGTTGGACACAACTAGCATGCATGTGTGGGGGGGGAACCTTATTTTACAAGGACAATAATAATTGGGTGCCATCAAGTCAGTTCTGGCTTACAGCAATCCTTTTCCTGGTTTCCCAGGTACAGAGTACTCAGAAGTGGTTTGCCATTCCCTTCTTCTGGGGTTGCCCTGGGGTTGCACATTTTTCCCAAGGCCACAAAGACTTGCTCTACCCCCAGGAGGCAGAGTGCAGAACTGAACTCTAGCCAGAGCTATAACTCACTGGGCGATTCAGCCAAACCAGGGGAGAGGTGCCACTGAGCAGAAAAGGAGTCCCTTGACTTCCCACTCCATCTTGTAACCAGCAGCCATGCTCCATAGGCTCAGTCCTGTTTAGATGTGATTAGCATTAATGGCTGCCCTTGTGAGTGCCTTCCGGGCAGATGATCCTCCTGGGCTCTGCTGCTTGTAGACAGCTCACGGAGATAAGGAGAAGCTCCTCCACTTCGAGCAGGTTTTAACCCTATTGTTTAGGAACACGTTTCAAAGTATCAGATCAATTAGGCTAATCTCTTCTGCTGCAGCTCTGACGGTGGGGAGGAGGGCATAAAAAATAAAAATAAATGCCAGCTTCTGTTTCAGTATCACTGTTGGAAATATTTCCAGGATTCTCCAAATACTGTCTGCAGTTAAAGGAGAGGCTTGATTTAAAAAAAGTCTTAGAAAATTCACATTAATACTTCTGCAATAAGAGAGCAGCCTTCCAAACACTGGCGAACCTCCCCCACCCCCCAAAGAGATTTCTTTAAACTCCCACCAAAGAAAGGGGAACAGACGTGGCTGGATTACAGAATGCAGAAACCCACAGCCAGCCTGGCTGCGGACGTATTGCTTGTGGAGTTCTTGGAGATGCAACTTAAACAAGTAATTTCCTCTCTTGAATCCCGCTTCAAGTGACCTCTGGGTTCTTAGAGGGACAAGGAGTTTTGACAACCCAACAAAGAAATACTCTTGAGTTTGCGTCTCTTGAAATTAATTTTAAAAATATAATGTAATATATAAATACCGTATATACTCAAGTATAAGTCAACCCGAGTATAAGTTGGGGCCCCTAATTTAAACCCAAAAAACTGGAAAAACTTATTGACTCAAGTATAAGCCTAGGGTGGGAAATGCAACAGGGCCTGGCAACTCCTCCTTTGTGAGCTGGGTGTGTGGGTGATATTTGAAATTACTTTTAGCCACTGAGGAAAGTGCTTGAGTTGGTGTCTAAAAGTCATTTTAAACATTGTTTTAAAATGACTTTTTAAAAAGTCATTTTAAACATGAGGGGTCAGGAGAAGTGGTGCACAATGTTTAAAATGACTTTTAGCCACCGACCCAAATTTGCCTCAGTGGCTAAAAGTATTGACCTGAATATAAGCCGAGGACCCCTTTTTTCAGCCCAAAATTAGGGCTGAAAAACTAGGCTTATATTTGAGTATATACAGTAAGTGCTTTTTTGGCTACAAAGCATGTTTTTGTTCACAAAGCAATTTTTTTCCATACACACATTAGGGACTTGTTTGTTTTAGCTCAGTTGTGGACATGATTTATTTTGAATCATTTTTTCATTTTAACTCTCACCTGTTTCAGAATAAATTGTGTCTGTGGGGTTTATCAAGTGTTGGATTAGATGCCAGGATTTCGAGTTTCCAGACTGCAGGATAACCTTGCCATCAGATCTGTTTTATAGTCACTTGAAATTCTTTTGGCTTGCTGGCTCTTTCTCTCTTCCTCCAGGGAAGTGGAGAGACTGGGACAGCTTGCTTCCAATGGAGGAAGAGGGGAGAAAAAGGGGAAGGCAGAAGGGTAACCTTATAGTCCAACCTTGTTTTAAAAATCTGTAACACTGATCTAGCACTATCCCAGTTTGGAAAAAATGAAAACAAACAAAACAAATATGAAAAATTGCAACTCAGCAGAAAAACATGCCCTTTCCCCATGCCATCCACATCACCACAATCCAAGGAATGAACTGGCAGTGGTGGACGGTAGAGATGGGCACGACTTAGCGGTATTCCCGTTTCCGTTTCCGTTACTCGTTTCCGTTACTCTACGGAAACGGTAACGGGAATTACTCCGCCAGACTTCGAGCTCGAACCGACGAACGAACAATTTTGGTCTGATTTGTCGTGCTCGTTCCTTGCATCACACGATCGTGCGATGCCACGCGGCACAGAAAAAAAGTTTTTAAAAGTGAAAAAAAACCGGATCCCGGCCGAAAAGCAGGCGGAAAAATGCCTGCCGTGCCTCAGGGCACCTACCAGAGCGGTTGTTTCTGGAGGTCCCCGGCCTCCCCCATCCCCGTCCTGGGCTGCTCTGGTGGGACTCGCCGCAGGCTCGCAGGCAGCCAGCAAAAGCCCAGTCTCGCCGGCCGCCGGCCATGCAATTAAAGCGCAAGCAAGCGGCACGGACGGCACAGGAAAAAAATTTTAAACTCTCCCCCACCCATTCCCGGGCCAAAAAAGCAGGCGGAAAAATGCCTGCTTGACTAAGGGCGCAGGGCACCTATCGGAGGGTGGTTTCTGGAGGGGGTTCCCGCCTCCCCGTCCTGGGCAGCCGGACTCGAGTCGCCATGCCATGCGGTGCAGGCGGGGATTTGAACGCAATATTGTTTTTGAAATCGTGGTCCAAAAACACACAAGTACAACAGAAACACGTGAAAATTTATAAACTGCCAGATTTTTCACAGTAGCAGGGTTTTTTCTTGCAACAAAATGTCTCTCCTCTCCTCCTCTGTCCTCCATTGATTTTATTTTATTTTATTTTATTTACACCTGCGCAATGATGGGCTGGCCGAGTGGCCAGCCATGTGGGAGTGGATGACCATGCAAATTTTTGGAGCCATCCCACCAAACGCATGGCCACTTGGCCATGGAGACTTCTGGGATGTGCCAAAAAGCCCCCTAAAACCTGCCCTAACCCCCTAACCCTAACCCTAACCCTTGACTCCGTACCCATACGTCACAGACTGCCTTCTTAGTGGGTCAGAGAGGCACCCAGAGGTGCAACCCACTAGCCCACCGTAACCTTACCCGTCACTAGCCTAACCCTAGCCCTAACCCTAACCCACCTTAACCCTAAGCCAGATGTACTTGCATTGCACTACACGCAAGTACAATTCCCTTCTGTGTGAGACATGGTGTTGCGAGAGCCTTAGTTAGGCATCTCACCTATGGCTCTGGGTTCAGTGCCATCCTCTAGTCTTCACAGTCACTGTCTGCACATTTGCACAACTGGTATGCAATATCCATATGGCTATTGCATACCATTTTGCAGCAGCAGCAGGTGAGGAGGGGAGACCCCCATGTAGAGGGGTCTCTTGGAGCCTGCTTCCCCTTCCTAGTGGGTGAGGATAGGAGGCCACTTTCCCTTTATAGCGGGCCAGAGGAGGCACCCACCCCACAGAGGTGCCTCCAGGAGCCCGCTCCCCCCCAAAAAAACCAGTACTAACGACAACGAAAAAACAAAAAAATGAACCGACTAATTTTTGCGAATTTTCACAAAAAACGGAAACGACCTGAAATGGAACTGGCCCAACTAACGACAACTCGAAAAAAAAAATTTTCAAGTCGTGCCCATCTCTAGTGGACGGTAATGATGACAAGAGGCAACCAGAACAAGACCAAGTGGGTGTAGGGAAAAAACAAAAAACATCAAAAACTGTTGCACAACAATATGCCAGAAACTTGAGTATCTCCCCATAGCAGCACAGTTGTTTATTGTAGTTTTTATTTTGCAAACATTTTGCTCTGAGAATGCATAGCCTTTGTGTGTGGGGGTGGGGGTGGGGGCAAAACACAGAATGCTAATGACCTAGATGTGCCATTTTTAATACATTTTTAAAAGCCCAGGAAGCCCCTTCAACCAATATATCAGAAATCTTTCACCCAGATTTAAAGCTGTCCCAAGAGTTTGCACACAGCAAACCAGAATCTACATGACTGCCAACTTCAAAAACCCCAGTCTTGCTGTTAATATATTTCAGGTGTGCAACTGTGCCCCTTGACATCCCCCCACCACCACCCCTGGGCCATTCAGAATCTTGCAGCACTTTCAGGACCTCACAACCTAGTGTGCTACCATAACACATGAAAGCAGATCAGGAATATCCTATATCCTAAAATGGTCCACTTGCCAGGAAAATACAGGATGCATTAAATACACCAAGTATAGCAGAACTTTATTTTTACTTGCCATTAAGTGTGTGGGGCTTCAATCCAAATTAAGTTTCAATGTTTCTCTCTCACAGCTGCTCATTCCCTTAAATTCAACCTCCCCTTTAAGTGGCTGGGGTGGGGTTAGATAAGAGAACTGCCTCCATTCCATTTCCCCCAATATTATCAAAGTTCAGAGTTGATGAGAATTTTATTTATTTATTTATTTTAAAACTTTTATACCGCTCCTACTTCCCAAGCGGGAACTCAGGGCGGTTTACACAAAAGCCCGAAAGGCAAAGAACAGTAGCAGCGGCAGGGGCAGACTTACGGCATATGGGGGAGGAGGAGGAAGGAAGGGGGAAAAAGGGTACTCTAGTCATTATTAAAGGCATCCCTGAAAAGGAAGGTCTTCAATCCTTTCCTAAAGGACACGTTGGAGCCTGTCTCAACTCCCTGGGCAAGTTGTTCCACATAGGTGGCACCGCCACCAAACGGGTACTTGTCTTACGGGCCTCCCTCGGGGATCGTCTGCAATGAGAGGGCCAGAGATGAACGGGTGGGTCGGGCTCGATCTGATTGTCGGTCTCCGCCAGATAAACAGGGGCCAAGCCATGGAGGGTTTTGTAAGCCAAAACCAGCACCTTGAACCTTATTCGGGAGGCAACGGGCAACCAGTGGAGACGGACCAGGATGGGAGTGATGCGGTCAAAACGACACGCACCAACCACCAGCCTGGCCGCCGCAAGGTTTAAATCTCCTGCTCCAGCTTGCATTCCCAATCAAGTTGGGCACTTGACCAGCACTGCAGGTGCTGCAGAGTGCTCTTTCTCCCCCTCCCACCCACCCACCCACCGCTGGGCCATTGACCTGTTATTGTGTGTCATCGAGGTCCTTCTGCTCTGTCCACACACCAATCCAGCAGGAGCTCAGTCTGCCCATCCCTGCCTTCTCTAGCATCCAACCACTCCCTGTAGGAGGCGGGACAAGAATTCCCCCATGCAGCCAATGAGTGGTCTGCTGCATGAGAAGGAGGAGAAGGGCCAGAAAGGTTCTTCTTAAATTGGCACACCACTGGAGCATAAGGATCCCAGCAATTGGGGGCAGGGAGGCAGGGCGCAAGAGTCCATGCAGCCCCCATGGAGCCACTGCGACAGTGGTCAACTCCAATTCTCAGTCAAATAGTAATTGTGGACTCAGTGGCACACTAAATATGTGACACACCATGTAGTTTATCCATCAGAAGCTTTTCCCGATGTATTTGAAAGCTTCTGCTCCTAAGAGAGTGTGTATAACAATAGAAGCAAAATACCTTTAGAAATCGTAATATGCGGTTCATGGTTTATGTTTTGTGTTGTTTCTCTGGGCAACAGACCTAAGGTGGCTTAAAGGCCAAACACTTTTAAAATGCACTAAAAATGTGGTAACCTCCAAGATTAGGAAACAAGCAAAAATAATAATTAAAATCCATTAATTAATTATAAAATAAAACATTTAAAATATTTTAAAAGCTTGAAAACAAACTTAGCAAAAAGTTGGCTTTAAGAATGAAATAATTCTTCTAGGGCAAATCTCACACCATAAATTTATCTTCCCATTTGTTCTCTTGTCACATCCTCTGACCACACATGGCTCTTTTTACACTGGGTCCGACTGAACCACTGAATTGTTGCCTATAGACAACAATATGTCACATTGTACTGTGCCAATGATGTTTGTGCCTGTTTGATAAGTTTTACAACCCTACTAAGACAGGTGTAAGAAGAACGTTCCCCATTCCTCAGGTACAGAGTGTATATACTATGTATGAAAACATGCTGAAATGATCATTTGTATCCACTGTGAACAGATTGCTTTGGATTACCTTTGCTCTGGATTGCATTGAGGAATGACTCTAGCACAATCATAGATTGTTATATTATATGCAAAATATCCCTGGTTCAGTTCCTAATATCTTTAAGCAGGGATGGCTAAAGCTGTTTGAACCCCTAGAGAACTACTGTCAATCAGAGAAGAATGTTGTTTCCCAAGTAGATGCCTTCCAGGTGTGTTGAACCACAATCCTCAATGCCACAGCAACCACAGGGGCACAACCTTGAGAGGCTGGTGTAGACAATGCTCAGCTCGAGGACAGCCTGTCTAGAGTACGCGTGCGAAGACCACCGGTCACAAATCACAACACTGTGTCAGCAATTCCAACTAAGTTCCACTCTCTGTGTTGGACACAATGATACAGCTCTGTCTCTTTCTCTCTCTTATCAGGGATTCTTTAGGAGGAGTCAACAGAACAATGCCTCATACTCCTGCCCAAGACAGAGAAACTGCTTAATCGACAGAACCAACCGAAACCGTTGCCAACACTGCCGACTGCAGAAGTGTCTTGCCCTGGGAATGTCTCGAGATGGTAACACATTTGATTCCTGTTCCGCAAATCAATCCATTGAAATGGTTCTTTCTTGCTTCTACTCCTCCAGACATCCTCTTGCTGCTTGGTGACATTGCTCATTTTCCCCAAAACATAAGACATTGAGACATTTTATAGCACATATAATATAGGAGTGAAAAGAGTCTAATGAAGGACAAGATATTTATTTATTTATTAGATTTATTAGATTTATGTATTGCACCATTTATCAACAAGGCCATTCTGGGTGGTTAGCAACTTAGAAATGATGAAATGGCCCTAAACAGGAGATATGAGAGTGCAGGGAGGATCCTTAGGGGCAACCAGAGCAGAAAGGGTGAAAGGAGAGGGAGGTGCTCAATCAAATACAGTGGTACTTCTAGCTATGAAATTAATCCATCCCAAATGCATTTTCTTAAGTTGAAGATTTCTTAAGTCAAAGCAGAGTTTCCTATAGAAATGCATTGGAAACAGATTATTCCATTCCAAGTGGGAAATCACCCCCTGAAAAAACACATTAACAAGCATGCAAATGACAGAAGCACCAATCTCTAACTTTCAACGGCTTGAGAAATTCACCAAAAAGTTGCAAAAAGTCCCCAAAATGGTGTCAAATAATCCACAACAGGCAGTTCGAAAAGGTCATTTTAAAAAAGAAGCAGCCCCAGTTCTGAGGTTTCCTGTTCAAAATGGCTCTTTCTTCTTCCTAATTGCAGTAATGGTGTCAGGTGGTGACAAGAAGTCCACCAAAGAAGTCCCAAAAGGTCCCCAAAATGGTGCCAAATGTTTCCAAAATGGGCAATTTGAAAAGGTCATTGAAAAAAACACAGAAGCCCCAGCTCTCAACTTTCCTGTAGTTTGAACCCATTGCCCTGAGTCTCATAGTCTCTGAACCCATGGAAAACAAACCTGTTCCCGCTTCAATATGACATCCTTTCAAATATTTAAACATAGCTATCATATTCCCCCCTCAGCCTACTTTTTGAAAGGCTAAACATTCCCAGCTCCCTAAACCGTTCCTTGTAAGACATTTCTTCCAGACCTTCTACCATCCTGGTCACCCTCCTCTGTTCCCGCTCGAGGTTGACAACATCCTTTTTAAATTGGGGTGCACAAAACTGGACACAGTACTCCAGGTGGGGTCTGACCAGAGCAGAATAAGTACTATCACTTCCCTTGATCTAGACACTATGGTTCTGTTGATGCAACCAAGACTCACATTGGCTTTCTTGACCACCACATCATACTGCTGACTCATGTTCAATTTGTCATCCAACAAGACTCCCAAATTCCTTTCACATGTACTATTTGCTAGCCAGGTATCTCCCATCATATATCCGTGCAATTCATTCTTTTTACCTAGATGCAGCAGCCTACATTTCCCTCTGTTGAAATCCATTCAGTTAGCTTTGGCCCAGCACTTTAACCTGTCAAGGTCATTTGGGATTTTCATCCTATCCTCTAGGGAATTAGCAAACCCTCCCAATTTGGTATCATCTGCAAATTTAATTAGCATACAGTACTCTCTATTCCTTCCTCCAAGTCATTAATAAAGATAATAAAGACACAGAACAGAACCTGGTGCACCCCACTGGTCATGTTTCTCCAAGCTGAAGAGAAGCCATTAATGATCACCCTTTGGGTGTGATCAGTCAACCAAATTACAAATCCACCTAACAGTAGCACTATCTATCCCCCTTTCTACTAACTTCTTTGCAAGAATACCATGGGGAACCTTACTGAACCTTGTCTGAAATGGACATGGATGCTTATGAATGGAAAACTTATGAACAACTCCTCTTGACCAGACGGGAAGAGGGCATGAGGTGAAGGAACATGGGTGGAGGCCTGGGTGAAGGTGCAACTCACTCACACTTTTGTTAATGTAGAGCCTGGAGGAGTAAATTTTCAAGCTCTGTCTCCATGCAATGTCCAGCAAGAAGCAACAGTTCTGTCATCATTGCTAGATGTGAATCCCACAACTCTTTGAGAACCAAAGTCTATGGGAAGTAAGATTTTCGGCAAAAATCAAGGTGTGCACATTGACAGATGAGGTGCAAATCTGTGAACAGTCTAGGAATCCATGCTGCCAGATGTACCTTGAAATGAAAAGTACCAGTGATGGAAATCTCTCTCTCTCTCTCTCTCTCTCAGTCTATCTTTTTCTCATTCTCAACTTGTAGTATACTATTGGTGTATATATCTCTGAAGAATCTTTGATAATTGAAATTTACTATTTTCTTCTTGCAGCATGATTTCTGTGTGAAACCCACCTCTCTCTGTCACACACACACACAGCTCCAGAAATCTCACTGGAAATGTGGCAGGATTTCTTGGACATTTTTTTGTGTGTGGCATAAATGCCAGCCTGCATAGGATAGTTACAATTTGTGCCAACAAAAATATTATTCCTGAGCAGGATTCATCTGAAAGAGTAGACCAAGCAATCTCAATTTAAAAAGGATATTGACAACCTCGAGTGGGTACAGAGGAGGGCGACCAGGATGGTCGAAGGTCTGGAAGAAATGTCTTATGAGGAATGGCTTAGGGAACTGGGAATGTTTAGCCTTTCAAAAAGAAGGCTGAGAGGGGATATGATAGCTATGTTTAAATATTTGAAAGGATGTCATATTGAAGAGGGAACAGGCTTGTTTTCCATGGCTTCACAGACTATGAGACTCAGGGCAATGGGTTCAAACTACAGGAAAAGAGATTCCATTTGAACATTAGAAAGAACTTCCTGATGGTTAGAGCTGTTCAGCAGTGGAATATGCTGCCATGGAGGGTGGTGGAGTCTCCTTATTTGTAGGTTTTTAAGTAGAGGCTGGATGGTCATCTGTCAGAAATACTGTGATGGGGGTTCCTGCATGGCAGGGGGTTGGACTAGATGGCCCTTAAGGTCTCTTCTAACTCTATGATTCTGTTCTATGAACTATCACTTCCTGTGTGATGCAGTTAACCCTGCCTATCTTTAATTTATTAGATACCAAGTTAGGTGTAATGGATGTAGTGACAAACCAGGACTCAGGAAACCTAATTTAACATTCCTGCTTGGCCATGGAAGCTCTCTTGAGAGTGGAACTAGTAAAACCACTCCTTAAATATCTCACCTTGCAATTCCTTCAGGTCACCATAAATCCATTCCAACTTGGTAGTGGGTAACAACAAATGACTTGTTCAGTTAGTTCTGCTTCAACTACAGTAACCCACTGCCATTTCGCGGTTCATGTACAGATCAGGTCCCCCAGAGCTGCTCGCCCGGGCTGTTCCGAGACTTCTCAGAGCAGCGCTGGCAAGTGGGTGCGTCAGCTCAGGTCCCCCAGCACCGCTCACCAGGGCTGTTCTGAGACTTCTTGGACCAGCGCGGGCGAGCGGCGGTGGCAGATCAGGTCCCCCAGCACTGCTCGTCAGGGCTGTTCCAAGAGTTCTCGGAGCAGCCCAGATGAGCGGCAGGAGAGGGATCAGGTCCCCCAGCGCTGCTCCCCTGCACTGCTCTGAGACTTCTCAGAGCAGCCTGGGTGAGTGGTGTGCTGCCCCCAGGCCCCGCCCAACCTGCATCCACATATCGCAGATCTTCTGACATCATGGGTCAGGTGGGTCCCTAACCCCCATGATAGGCGGGGGGTTACTGCAATAGAATAGGCCCATTTGAATCAATAGAACTGATGGAGGAGTTGACTCATGAAATCCCATCTGGTTCAGTTGTCCTACTCTAGTGTGATTTACTATGCTGAACAACAGGATTTCAGCCAATGAAATGGAAACTTCTGTAGTTTGAAATAGTCTTGGTAGATTTTTCTTTTTAACCCAAGCAAGCTGCATAACATTTTATCTCTGTTGATGATTAGATGTGACTCTATTGCATAGATATTATTTGACCACAATACAGAGGGTTTGATTGCATGTGACAAAAGAACCACATATAATCCAGTTTTTAAAAATAGTTTCAGTTCTTCCTGTTCACATGATGGACAGATAGCATTGATTCATTTCCCCCTGGCAAACAGTCATGGCTGAATTTTGCAGCCAGGTGCTCCAACTGACTAAGCTCAGAGGGTTGGAGCCCCTGGCAGCAAAACTTTGGCCAGGAGTTGAATCCCCCACTGTGCCTCCTGGGTGTATGGTAGAGCTAAATGCTCAGCGCACTCTTGAAATGCCGCTGGACAGGATGCAATGTCATGCTTCCCATGCTGGACGTTTTCCAAGCGTGTGAAGCACAGACGATTTCTGTGTACCCTTATGCAGGTTTATTCAGGAGTTTACTTCCCAGTGCAACAGTTTCCCTGCCTGCAAAGAACAGTTTGCTTGCCTCCGTGTTGTTGCTATTATGTACTTTCAAGTCACTTCTGACTTTTAGCAACTCTCTGAACGAGTGGCCTCCAGGAAGTACGATCATCAACAGACCTCTTCGGCTCCTGCAAAGTCAAGGCTGTGGCTTCCTTTATTGAATCAATAAAGCAGTTCCATACAACAGTTCTTGCCCTTGCCAAATATAGCTTAGTTCTGCACATGATTTTTGAAGCAAAAATACCCTTAATTGCTCTGATATAACAGCAAAAGAAGCTTGCAGGCTGGATGGGAAATCTCGGTGGCCCAGAGGTCAGAGGTTCCCGTTTACTGACTTGAATCTCCGGGTAACACAGTGTTTAAGTTAAAAGCACATCACATACAGTGTAAGGCAGATTATAGCCTCTCAGAACAGTGAGCTCCCATACTTAGCATTGGATGGGTTGCAATCCTAAACCTGCTTACATGGAAGTAAGGGCCACGGAGCCTATGAGGCCATACGTCTGGTAGAGATACATTCATTTTTTTAAACTGCATTAAGACAATTCTGACTTGTTGGAGTGTCCACCATTTTCTAGGTGTTGCGTGCTCAGGCTTACTGTTCTCTTATTTTGGGGTCGCTCTAGGACCCTACAGCTTTCTGAAAGCGACACAGGCCGAGTCTTCTCCCAGGAAGCACACTAGGGAATTGAGCTCTCAACCTCTGAGTCCCTTGCCAGGTACTCATGCCATTGAATTAGGACTGTGTTATCTTAACACATGGATGCCAGTATTATTTCCTGCATGGTGTGGTACTATTTTCATGCAAAAAATGGCATATGTCATTATGACAAATGAGGTCCCTTGACTTACCTGATGGCTGGCATCACTTGCCAATTGATCAGTGGGTCTCCTGTAGCTGAAATTAGCATTTCCGTTGATCCCACTGATCCTATGGGTAAAGAATCTGTGACCCGCTTCAGTCCAGTTAGCATAACCAGCGGCCAAGGATGATGGTTGTTGTGAACTCCCATCAGGTCCACCACTCCTGCCCGAGATTGTCAAGAGCATATCAGACCGCCTCTTGCTTCCTCTTATTCCTTGTTTTGCCTATTGCAAATGACAGACATGTCTTTGCCTGATGCTTTTGACTTATTCTAGCAGCGATTCAATTTTCTCCCTGTCTTCTCTGGAGAAATGAAGACATTTAGTACTTCAAGATTATATGTTGCAGATGTATGTCTGGAAAGTAATCCATGAAGGTTGTTGCCATAGAGGAAATGCTATTTCCTATAGAGTGTTTACCTTCAAATCTGTTATTTCCCTCTAGGCTTTAAATGTAACCTGTAACTGTTCTTTTTTTCCAGCCAGAAATAAGTGTGTGAAGATAACAGCCCCGTTGACAGGTTGTGATAATAGGGCTTTAGGGCTTGTTATCTTCAGAAGGCACTAATCCTGTTAGTGCACAGATTAAAGCTTTGAGGAAAATTGATAAATCACATAGGATACAAATCTGAAGGCTGTACATTTTTATAGAGCTCTGGTTTGCTTTTTGGGGAGCGCAGAGAAGTGAAAAGGGAATCACAGACCTGCTCATTATTCACAGCAGGGTGTTGGCTGGCTCGCACATTTACGGTACTTGGGAATGCATCCTACTGATTTCACTGGAACTTACTTTTGTGTAAGTGTCTGGGGTGAGGATCACAGCCTAGGCCCTAAGGCTTTGTCTGTCAAAAAGGTAGCAGTAGGCACAGCGTACATATAAGAGAACAACAGGTTACCACTTTGAGGTGACAGTATCGTATGCTCCAACTGCTTCTGTCAGTTTGATTTGCTCACCAAAGTTGTCTGTGCTGTGTGTTCCCCGCCATCCCAGTGACAAATATAGGGATAGATGAGTGAGTCTTTTTTATCCTTATTTTATGGAAGATAAAAAAAATATTGTAAACATTTCTAACATTTCTCTTTCAACTTCCTTCAGCAAAGTTCAGGGTTGTAAATAGAATTATCTTTAACCAGAAGATCCCTCTCTTGATTTTTTTGGATCAATGGAAGATAGCCTGCTGCAGAATAGAATGTAACATGATTGCTTTGCAAAACATTATTGACAGCTCAAAACAGATACAACCCAATGTGATTAATTACTGTTAAAATATCTGTCATTATCGTCAGCGGGGATTCAGAGATGGGAAACAAAACCTGATTACGACATGTTTTAAAGGCACCAGAACTAACCGTAGACCTATGATTTATTTAATTGCCCATATCCCATTGCTATCCCAACTAGAATAGATCTTAGATTCAGTGAGATTTATGGTTAAGTGTTAACTCACCATTCAGCCATTGATTTAGTGCTACAGGAAACTAACAAGGGGCTGTAGGCCAGTGCGTTTGCTATGTCATGAACTCTCCAGGCAGCCTTGAACAGGTCATCACTTTGAGTCTCAGTTTTTCCCTCAGGAAGGGAGTTCCCTGACTGAAATGGCCACCTTCTTTTCTTGTCCCAACAAGGAGCGGAGGATGGCAGCTAGCCATGCTGAGGGCCAACGCCAACCTGTATGTTGCAGATGATTTCTCAGTAGAACAGAGGATTCCTTACATGTTGAAAGCAGGGCCATGGTGGGAGTTCCCCCTCCTCCACCACCCATATATAGCATGCAAATTAGGTTGCTTTGGTTGTCAAGAGGTAAACACAATCTTTCTTTGCATGTCTGCTTTCTTAAACAATGACATCTGCTTACACCATATATCTGAAACATTAATAGGATATCAGCTTAATGTCTGGCTGCCAGAGGGAGTGATGACTTAAACGCTACCCCATTTTTCACTTAAAAAGTGCTCATCTACCTGTGCTATTTCCCCTTATTGGAATATACACACACATATGGGACTGTGTTATTTTCATCAAGGAAAATCCTGAGCTCCCCGTCCAAATTGTGGTCCCCTGAAGTTGCTTCTAGGGATGGGCAGGAAACAAAAAATGAAATGCTGTTGTGCCATTTTGTTATGTAACAAAATGAAACGAAATAAACAAAATGAGGAAGCAGCATTTCATTATGGACGAAACAAAATTGTCGTTTTTCCATTGAAGCGAACCATTTTGTTCCATCGTTTTCAGGCCCTTGCTGAGCGGTCAATGGCTGGAGCCCTTTTAAGCCTGGCCCAATGTGGGGAGGACAACATGAAACTGCTGGAACAGTCCCAGGCCAGGTTTAAAGGCTCCAGCCATTGACAGCTCAGCAAATGGTGTGGAGGGCAGTTCCAGTAATCGCGCTGCCCTCCCCACCATTTTCTGACAGCTCTTGCCAAGCTGTCAATGGCTGGAGCCCTTTAAACCTGGCCCAGTCAGCATGGACAGCTCAGCAGGAGCCCAAAAATGATGGAACAAAATGGTTTGTTTCAATGGGAAAATGACAATTTTGTTTCATCTATAATGAAATGCTGCTTCCTTGTTTCGTTTATTTCATTTTGTTTCATTGCATAACAAAATCACGAAACAGCATTACGTCAGCTATTGATAAATTGGCAGGAGTCCTGAGAATATGGTGGGGACAACAGCATGAAACTGACCTACACAATTTTGTGCTGCCATCCACACCATTTTCTGAGGGCTCCTGCCAATCTATCTGTAGCTGGAGCTCTTTAAACCTGGCCCAGTTGGCACCAGAGGGACCCCCTGGTACCAACTGGGCCAGGTTTAAAGGGCTCCAGCCATTGACAGTTCAGCAAGAGCCCTTTAAAAATGGCTCCCAGAGTCCCAGATGCCAAATCAGGTGCCTCTAGGACCCAGGGGAGCCATTTCATTTCATACCAAAAAAAATTATTTTTTTGTAAGAAACGAAACAAAACAAAATGGGGGTGAGCATGAAACAAAATGAAACAAAACATTATTTTTCCATTTCATGCCCATCCCTAGTTGCTTCTTGTAGAATAAACATTATGACAAAATTTCCACATCACATCTAGTCAGAATCTAAGAAGAATATCTATAAACTATCTGGAACTTCAGTCATGGCAACTGGACTTCCTTTCTTGAGAGATTGAAATGTTTTGCTGCTCAATCTCTCAAGAAAAGAAGTCCAGTTGCCATGACTCAAGTTCCAGATGAACTCAACCTAGATGACTGAGAATCTTCACAGACATCTCTATAAGCTACATTTCAGAGCTGTTGGAAGAATTTAGGGCCCTCTGCAGCCTTTTCCTCTTTATGCCTTGTTTACTTAATTTGTTTAAAAACAAAAGAGAGCAGCTAAAGCCATCACAGACTTTCTTGATTGCTCTGTTTCAGCTGTAAAATTCGGAAGAATGTCCAAAAAGCAGAGGGACAGCCTCTACGCTGAGGTCCAGAAGCATCAGCAGCGACTGCAGGAGCAACGGCAGCAGCAGAGCGGTGAGGCGGAAGCCTTAGCCCGAGTCTACAGCAGCAGTATCAGCAATGGCTTGAGCAACCTGAACAATGAAACTGGTGGCGCTTATTCAAATGGGCACGTCATTGATCTGCCGAAGTCTGAGGGCTATTACAATGTGGATTCTGCCCAGCCCTCCCCAGATCAGTCTGGCTTAGACATGACTGGAATCAAACAGATCAAGCAGGAACCTATATATGACCTCACCTCTGTACCAAACTTATTTACCTATAGCTCTTGCAACAATGGGCAATTAGCTCCAGGGATCACCATGGCAGAAATAGGTAAGGCAGTCCTATTCTTAACATTCTGCTCAGTTTTCACAGTTTACAAAGTGTATATATTTCACCCTGGATGTTTTATTTGGAATTGGCTGATCCTTAGGCATAGCTTGACTGGATTTGTTGTGACTTCAGTTGACATAATTTAAAAATGTTTACATTGCTTAAGTGGAGCGATTCATGATCTGTTTATGAGGCTGGAACACCAAAGTCACAGATGAATCAAGCAAGTGATAATTACTAAATCGGGAGCTTATATCAAACAAGCTCATTAACAGGGGGTTTAATGATCTTTTTGACAACTATACACATTCTTGTCAAGAAAGAGCTCTGAAGGTGGATCATTAATAGAACTAGCTCTGAAATTAATTACAAAATGCAACTTTGTGGTGTGATCTTGCACAGAACACTCTGGATGTATGCCAGTGAAACTGCTTTCAGGATCTGAGATTAATGGGTTCATCATACCGCTTCTTAAGAGAGTTTGGTTTCATGTGTTAAGCATTGTTTGTTCAGCTGTGATTCTGATAATTGCCCATGTAACCTTACTGTTGGGTGTCTTGCATGGTGAGAAAAATGCTTGTATGGTTGTGATCAGTGTTTCTTTCATACCAATAAGTACAAGAACCTGCTAGTTTTCAGTCCTTTTGTATGTGCTGTCAGTCATTTGCAGTGGTGTTCTGCAACAGAGTTTCTCAAATGTGTTGTCCTTATGTTCCAAATTTATCTGATCTTCTACAAGGGGGGCTGAAGGTTACATTTACCCCTGGAGGGGGAGCAGGAAGAGGAAGCTGTGCGCCCTCCCACCAGTAGTCCTCCTTTTCCCCAGCTAAGGCTTGGTGACAGGACCCCCTCCACTGCCAACTCCTCCAGCGGCGCCACCGCCGCCTGGCGTGCCCAGCTTGTTGTACAGGGCCTCCAGGGCCTTGATGAAGCTAGTGGTGAACTCCTGCTCATCGGGGGCCTTGGCAAAGGGGAAGGGGGTGCCCCCTGCTCCACCTTCAGTGAGGCCTCCCTCACCCCTCTGGAGTGATGGCGCTTCCCCTCAGGGGGCAGCAACCTTAGGAAGGATGGGGGATGCATGGACGGCAGGGACCACACAGTGGGAGGGGCAGTCCCCAACTTCCCAAAAGTGGGCGAGGGGCTGAAGAATTCAGCACACTCCTTGAAGTCTGAGACACAGGGCCCTGGGACAGGGCCCACCTCACCTGGTGCCATGGCCCTGGACAGCCTCCAGCCTCTGTGGCAGGCAAGCCCCCCTTGGAGGGTGCCCCCCAGCTCTGGATGATGGCAGAGGAGGAAGAAGAAGAGGAGGAGGAGGAAGGTGAGCTGAGTGGGGAGTGTGTCAGTTGGGGCAAGCCTCTGGGCTATTTTCCCTGGTTGGCAATGTGAAGAGTCCCCACTCCCCCCCGCACTGTTCCCACAGGACTGAGCCCCCCTTGCTGGGTGGGTGTGATGCGGTGGGGGAGCAGGAGGGACACAAAAATTGACTTTCCCCCCGGGTGCTCTAAACCCTTGCTACACCTCTGATCTCCTGGTCTCAATGCCTGGTAACAGTTATTTGTTCTACAAGTGGATGTTTGGAGGCTTTCGTGTTCAATTTTCAGATGGGACACCTTAACCTTATAAAATCAAAAATAAGGAAATCTTCTTTGTCTTCTCCCCAGATCAGTCAGGGAATGAGGCAGAAGTGGTGCAGGATCTCCTATAAACCCATTATGTAATAGTAAGGACTCTAGGGATATTTGAACAACCTGGTTCTTGGCAGGTGGATGGAAATCTGTCACATCTTGCAACTTTGTGGTCCTTCCCACCTCCAGCACCCTGGAATGGCTTCAACCTCCGCTCTATGAATCTTTAACTACAGACTCTGCACATGAACCACAGGCCATATAAAGGTTTGATGGATCATATTGCCATAGTAAGACTCACTCTTAAGTGTTCCGCAGGAATGCCTTAGCCTATACAAGGTGATAATCTAAGATGTTTTAAAAAAGAGGGCAACTTCTGTATTCTATTCCTGAAGAATATTCTAGAGTTATTAGTTGTCTCTTCGATGCCTGGGGAAACAAGAAGTTTTGGGCCTGGCCATGGAAGTTGTGGGGAGAAAAAGTATCACCAGGCAAGTCTACCAAGCAAGAGTATTCCATAGTCACATGGCCATCACAGAGAGGAACCATCAAGTGAGTAGCCAGAGAAGAGAGAACTTCAGAACTTCAGTTTCAAAATAGACCACAAAGGAGGTATTTGACACAGACACGCCAGTTTTCCTTTTAGATGTTAACCGTGAGAAATGAGAAATGCTGAGACATTTTTGTGTTTTCATCAGCAGTTTAGCACATAAAAATTAAGCAGGGAAGCTATTCATAGCCCAGACCAAACAATGGTTAGAGTTGTGTTTTTCTGGCATGTAGACAAAGTTATGGGTCAAGCTGTCAGCCTGGGTGTTAAATACATAAATGGGACTGAGGTTTTTTTTCTCTTTTAAGGTGGGCAAACTAGCTAGGAGGTAAGTCCCTGAAAACTACAAGGCTGGTCCAGATTCCATGAAACCATGAAAGAAGAAGGGGACAATTCTCGAACTAGAAATGTGATCTTAAAAGTTTGTTTGATCTCGTTCCATTAGTGATAAACAAAGCATGAATAAGTGATTAGAAGGAGATGGAGAATACAATAGCTACCCTGTTAGGTCCCAAACCATCCCATGAGAAAGCATGATTGGGGTTTGAAAAGATTCTAACCACATTTTCCAGATTGGGATCATAGCGCTCAGCTCCTTGCAAATCTGAACAATGCTTTCTTTTGCTTTAAAGCTGCATAAAAGCCTCAAATGCCCAGCTCTCTGCAGAGATTACTGATAGCACCTCGTAATGCATGGTCTCTAGTAGAAGCTTGCACTTGTTTTTAACCTGTATACCTAAGATTGCCAAATCCTGACCAAATGGGAAATCACCTGTCTTAACTATATGGAAAAGAAGAATTTAGGGCAGGGGTGCCCAAACTTTTTGCAAGGAGGGCCAGATTTGATGAGGTGAAAAAATGTGGGAGCCGACCATTCAGCTGCATTTGGCCCCCGGGGCTGGACTTTGGACAAGTCTCTGTAACATGCAAGGAGGAAGGCACGATGCTGCAGCAACGGAGCCAGGGGTGGATAGGCTGGGCAGGTAGCTGGTGGGATAAGGAAGGCAAGCAAAACATAAAACTGCAAGCTGATGCCTCAGTCTATCCAGTATGGAGAAGGGCCAACTGGCAGGGATGCATCACATGCTGAGCCAGTGGGGAGAAGAGGCTGAGAGCCACTCAAAATTTGTAAATGGGCTGCATTTGGCCCCTGGGCCTGACTTTGGACATGCCTGATTTAGTGGATGCTGCGGTGAAAATGAAATACAGTGAAGTACCCATTAAATCTCTTGTTGCTGTTTCTTTGGGCTCCTAGGAACTATTTCAGGAGATGAACTAAACAACAACTTTGTTCATTTTTCTGCTGTTAGTTTTCCAAAAACACCAAAAAGTGATCTAAAACAGAAAAGTCCTCAGGTCTGTTCAGTGATTTTTAGAGTGCCAAAAATTTTTGCAAAATTATTTGTGGTTATAATTTAAAATGTACGTTGAAATATATCCATTTCGTACTTGTTGGAATTGAGATTGGGACTGTTTTCTCCAGAGAATGTCTAGGATGCCAAACATGCCACATTTAAGATCCCTAACCTGGTCAAAGAACTAAATCCCCATGAGGGAAGTGTGACGATTTACACTAGTCCATGTTTGTAATGTTGAGACATTGCACGGAGTGCTATTCAAAATGTCAGCACTTCACACGGGCTACAGTCTACTTCATGCTCCTCTCTGGCATTTCCTCAAGGCACCAGCTGTTCTCAGTTTGGGCTATTTACTACACTTGTTCCATTAGCCAGAAAATATACCTCCTTAACAATCCTGTTCAACTTAGACCCTTTCACCACATACAAATATGAGTCATTTATATTTGTGCAACTGTCCCCTTTTATGTTTTTTGTCCATAACTAATTTGGAAGATCTCTCTTAAAGAATTTTGCTTAATTATTCTATCCTGCTCTTTAAAATGCCTTGCACGAACTTCAGTTATATTTATATGGAGCAGTGTTGCCATCTAGTGAGTAAGGTGTTACTGTAATCACCAACACAATTGTGAGAGGCACATCAAGAAACAGGATAACTATTCAATATTTCTAATTACTCTATAATTGCAGCCCAATATTCTAAATTGTAAACCAGATGCAGTGGAGCATATATTGAACAGTGTTCCTCCCACTTCTAATGTTTTAAGCCAAGCTCAGGATAACAAAATCAACTTGCATTTTGTGAGGCGTTGTTAGAACAAAAAAGGGACACCTTCCGAGTTAATGTGCACATAATTACACTCAGCTTTGCATTTTATTTTGCTTGGATTGAAGTTTAATATTATCCTAGAATTTACTGCGCCTCATGGCGCAGTGGTTAAATGCCTGTACTGCAGGTAAAACTGTGCTCACGACCTGGGTTCAATCCCCGGTAGCAGGCTCAAAGTTCACTCAGCCTTCCATCCTTCCGAGGTCAGTAAAATGAGTACCCAGCTCGCTGGGGGGGCAATGTGTAGCCTGCACACTGTAATCAAAATTGTAAACCACCCAGAGACTACTTGTAGTGTTATGGGGCGGTATATAAGCAGAACACTTTGCTTTGCTTTGCTTTGCTTTTACTATTCAAATATCATCAATGCACATTTATTTTTACCTTGGGTGGAAATGAGAATTTCATCATCATCATCTGCAGTCAAAGGCTTACAGGTAAAGGCCATTTTAATTTGTTTCATTTTTGGTGCAGTAAAGTACATAGTATTGTCATACATATAATTTCTAGTAAAGAAAAGAACTTAGGCTCTGCGTACAAAAATGACTGCAGCCGAAATGTCCACACACACATGCACGCAGACACATGCACGCAGCCAAATGTATTAGCAGGTTCAGTTTTTCACTCTGAAGTCTGCAGGGGTATAACAAATCAGTGCTGTGCCAGAGGATCTGAAATAAACTCACTTCAGCATATGTACCAAGGTGGGACGAAGTGTAAAGCAGGAGGAAATAATCATGGAAACTGGCAAATGTCTTATTTATTTTATGAATGGGAGATTCATATTTATAAGGAGCAGATATTGGAATTATTTCTGCTTTTCACAAGATGACTTCTTGTTTTGCTGGAAACCACCCTATCCTCCCAACCCAGGGATTTTTTATCCCAGAAAAAGCTGATGAAATGTGCTTTTCCTTGGATGAGGCGTGTGTGTGTGTGGGGGGGGGGGGGATGACAACTAGAGAATGGCACAAAACAGAATAATAGCATTTCATAAGCCTCTTTTATTTAAATTCAATGAGAGAGGATTGGATGACCTTTAAATTTAAATAAAAGAGGTTTATGGGTAAAAAGAAGCTGGACCTTACTGTATCCTCTTGATTTCATATGATTTTTGCATGGGATCTTTTCCAATCACCATCATATCATCCTCTGCACTGATCTTACCTGGTGGCCCATCTCTTCCCAGATGGACCACTAAATCTTGCTAGTACATCATCCACTCCTAGGTCCCATCTCTCTGCACACAGATTGCAATTTCCAGCCTGTTGTCTGGAATCCCTAGGATGGTACTGGAATGTTTTGACAATGGAGGATTTAATGTTTCCTTTCCAAAACAGAAAATGTTGTTACTTGACAGAATGCTTGCATTTTCTTTCATTTGGTAATGTTTTGTTATGTAATGAAATGACAAAATAGTATGTTATTTTTTATTTTGTGCCCATCTCTAATGACAACCTCTGATTAAGGCATTCTCGGAGATTGGAAATTCCGTTTGCTTAGAGTTCCAGCTGAGAGTCATGAAGAAGGGCAGTAGGGCAAGCATGAAGCCCTAAGACAGTTTCATACTAACAGTCAGTACTGAGCACTCCCAAGCATCTGCTACCCCTCCACCCTCCTTTTTGAAATGAGTCTGTCATCATTCCAGATGCATTGGTAAAAAGCTTGGGCAAAGAATCTGCTCAAACCCTATGGGTCCTGCTAGATGAAGGATACAGTGAGAAAGCTAACAGCAGCACTTCCTTCCTTGGAAGCTCAGCTTCAGGCAGTTGGCTGATTCCATTCTTCTCCCATGCAGCAATCCACATGAAACACACAATTATAGGACTGACTGAACAGTACAGGAGGAACTGGGAATGACTGGTGGCTCACCATGAACTGAAATTGTAAGCAGTCCCAGTGGCATTTGTAGGGATAGCCACCCAGTTTAAAGCAGGAATTTCAATTTATTCTGAAATTCAGTCTTCTGGTGGGGGTGGTAGTGGTGGGGTGACAGAAAGAAGCAAGCTTTAAAACAATTGTCTGGATTTAAAAAAAATTGCTAAGGCCCAGCTACCACCATTGAAAACAAAATACTTACAGTATGCTCAACTGTTTCCCAACACAACTGTGATCTCCCATAGTTGTGACATTTGTCATTGGTTTTAGATAAGTGATTCTTTGGGTTTGGTTCCCTTTGGAAGGAGGTCTCAGGACGTTGGTTGCGTTTTGCAACAACTACGTGTATTATTTACCTCTCCTTATCTGCCTTGGTGGAGCATAGGAAGAAGCAGTCTAACCCAAATGCTCCAACGCATCACTCAACATTCACAGCTCCCATTAATAGTATTTAGGGAGACAGCCAATACTCCAAGATGCTGTTAGGTTTTCAAAGGTCCAACACCAGTAATGACACACAGCACCACTGTGGTGTTACCATCTTAACAGTAGACATGAGTGTGGGTGTTGCAAACTCATTTGTTTGGCTCTCTTCTAAAGTGATATTTGTCAAACTGTTTTCATTTTCATTCTCAGATTCCTTCCTCAGCTGTCTCCCTAAACTGGCAAGGGAGGAGGTGGAATAAGGATAATTTATTTTACCACCATCATGCCTTCCAATTCCAAGCTGTCAGGGGTTGGTTACTACATCACCCATTTACTCCCAATTAGTGCTGGATTTGGCACAGTTGAATTAAAAACTGGCTGTATGGCATAAAGATTTGTGTGAGGGAGCCTTGTGGGGAATCTTTCCATCTCAAGTGGGGAAATCGGCTATTTCTGTCAAGAGTAAAAATAAGCCAGTTGGCCCATATGGCTTATTTTGGTGGCATGGCTTTTCTCTGCTTTCTGCCCTGTGCGGTTGCTTGATCTGATTAAAAGAAAGTTGGCAGTTTCAGGGCTGTCAGGCTGGCCTAAAAATAGTGCTGATTTGGATAAACACCATGTCACCTCAGAAAAAAAATAATTGAAAAATTAAAAAGTGGCAAAGGGAAGGGTTGATTGTGGAAATGGCTGTTCTCAAGGAGAGATCTTTTCACCGCTCTCTGGCTCTGCCCCTACTGACTCCGGCAATGGAACTGCTCATATTCGTCTGCACGGCTATAGCAGTTTCATCTGTGGAACCAGCAGGAAGCCAGTTTCAAAAACATACCATGAGAAGTGAAACATAAGAAGGTTTCCTCTGAGGTGTAGTTACCCTTAATCCCTATTACAGTGTATTACTAAGAAACAAACAAAAGCATGCAAGGCAATTGTTTTATTTATTTATTTATTTATTTATTTATTTATTTATTTATTTATTATTTGATTTGATTTGATTTTTACACTGCACCAATTATAGAGGGGGTTTTCAAGGTCAATAATTTAACCACTCCACGTCACAACTTTCTCTGTATCTCTATGTAGCTAGGCCATTATGATAATGTTATAGAGGTTATAAGTCTTCATAACTGAGTCTGCAGAATGGAAGGGGAAAAGCAGTGTCGTCCATGACTTTTTTCCCCCAGAACCCTGGAAGAATATAGCCCTTATTCTAAGGGCTATTTCCAAATATTTGTGGGAATCTCTAAATCGCTGTTCATCCATCAAATCCTGGATAAATGAACATGCCAGGAAATGGAAGAGTCGTGAGAGCTCCTGGCCTTCATATCTGTTCAATTTAGAAAATGCCAGAACACTCTCAAGAGAAGCTTTCCCAATCCTACACTGGGGTCTTTTAATTTGGACCCGTATCTAATCCAGATACATCAGCAATTTAATGTTATATTTGGCGCATTAAGTAAATAACACTCATGTGCTCTCAGGCCAACTCCAACTTATATTGACCCTTGTCGGAGTCTTCTGGATATAAAGTACTCCAAAGTGGTTTACTGATGGCACTCTAGGACTGTGCACCCAGCTCACCTTGTTATAATGCATTTGAAATGTACTGTACTTTAATTCTGTTTAAATGATTCCTAGTCTTGATTCTGTCCATAGAAATTGTGCAGATCAATGTCTTCTTTCTGGTGAAAGTCAGGTATGCATTAAAAAACAACTCCTGGCAAGCTGTGACACACACACCCCATTTCCCCCTTAGATTTGTCTGCTCCCCAGGTAGGAGCACAAGAGTGAATTAAAATGCCATGGGCTTTGGTGCCAGTGGGGTTTTCCCCTTTCAGTGCCCAGAAAAGGAGGGACAGATTCAGAAAGAAACAGCACCTACAGGGAAAGAGTTATTGTATCCCCTCTCATGTACAGAGAACCCAGGCTCACTACATGAATGCCATATACTGTACTTAACTCAGCATGTTTCATCTGCAGAGGGTTGTAGCTGGGTAGTGAATTAGATGCTTTATTGTACTCCTGCAGAGCAAAAAGTTGGAAGGAAGGAAGGAAGGAAGGAAGGAAGGAAGGAAGGAAGGAAGGAAGGAAGGAAGGAAGGAAGGAGAACATAGAGGGGTCCCAAGAGATCTGTAGTGGCCTATAGAAAGAAGAAAACAGGAACTTTAGGGCATAGAAAGTTGGAAAGGAGGATCACTAGAAATGGGATGAAAAAAAAACACAATGAGTTAAACTTGTAAGAAGAAGAAAATCCCCAGTAAACATAGTAAAGCAGCTCTCTTGAATGAGAAAAAGAAAAGTTGCTAGTAAACAACATAGCAGGATTTAAAGTAACACATCCCTGCTATAAATTAATCCAGTTCATCATATGTCTCAACATGGCCCATCTAATAAGGTCACTATAAAATTGACAAATGATGGCCCTTGGCAGTGTTCCTAATTGAGGTTTAATCAATTTACACAAGTGCCAAAGCCTTTCAAATATCCTCCCTCTTTTTTTGTTTGGAATGACAGCAAGTGTTTCAAGTGGGAGTGGAAGCAGCCATCTGCCTCCAAAGAGCTGGATCCCCCCTCCCTCCATGTTTTGTTTATACTGGATAATTTGGAGGGCAAAGGATTTGAGGAGGAGGAGATGCAATTTTCTTACAAAAATGTTTCTGGGAAGCAGCCAGAGTAATTAGCCATGCTCCAGTGTGGTACATTGTCACTACCGTAATAAAAACACATACAAATAGATTAAAATGTCAAGTGGGTTAGCTCAACAAATTCAACAGTATGTTTAGTTGGCAATGATTCAGAGGGGAATATATGCTTATATTGCACACACTTGGTTCAAAACCTTTTTAATTGTCCATCTAGACCTCTTGAGCTGTTCTTTTAAGTCTAATGACTCCCTTGCAAGTATTGGAAGAGATTTTAAAATGAAGGAATCATGGTGAAAATAATAAATTTTAACCAGCAGCACATGCTTTGTAAATAACCCATGTGCCCAAGTATGTTTAACTTGTTTAAGAGGCCAGTGGCGCAGTGGTTATATGCCTGTACTGCAGCTAAAACTGTGCTCATGACCTGGGGTTCAATCCCAGGTAGCAGGCTCATGGTTGACTCAGCCTTCCATCCTTCCAAGGTTGGTAAAATGAGTACCCAGCTTGCGGGGGGGGGGCAATGTGTAGCCTGCATAATTAAATTGTAAACCGCCCAGAGACTACTTGAAGTGGTATGGGGCAGTATATAAGCAGAACACTTTGCTTTGCTTTATGGCAGGCTATTGTTTCTGGGTTTTTTTTTACCTTCTATCATTTAGTATTTGGAATTTGATAGCTGATAACATCTAAAACATTACTTCCAAATGTTTGATGAAACTAATGAAACTAGTATCTAATATTAGATACTAGCAGCAGTATAACTGATTTCACTTCAAGCAGTTTCTCAAATAAAACGTATATTTAATACATTTTTAAAGCCGCCTTTAAAACTTCTTACCTAGGGTTCAGCAATTCATCAGTCCCATCAGCTCCAGCCAGCTTGGCCAATAGTCAAGAATTAGGGCAGCTATAGTCCAGAACAAGCTGGGTAGCCACAGGTTCTTGATCCATGTGAAATCACATCAAAACGAAATGGAACCTAGACCAAGATATCCAACAAAATGAGTAGGACTGTGTAACAGTTAACTTTGCTTTAGAACTTTACATTGATCAGTATTGTTTTAGTGGCAAACACACTGTGGAACATTCTGTTCTTTTGTTTGGTTCCTCCTTCCTCATTATCAGCATAAGGGGGAATCCACAGATCTTCTGTGGCTCATGCAGTTGGAAGAACAGAGATGGCCAGGACAAACATGGCACTGGACTCTCAAGGGTGTTGTCCCATGGTTTTGTTTCCGCCCAGAGAATGTCTACATTTTGCTCAAAGGGAAGCAACAAAATGCTTCACTAACTATCGCCACCACTGCTGCCAAAATGGTGGCCACCTACAGCTTGTGAGGACTCCCATGGGGTTGATGGAAATCAGCCCAACACAAATATAACATTAAATTGCTGATGTATCTGGATTAGATACGGGTCCAAATTAAAAAACGAATCATGTTTTCTGATGAGTTTGGCTGCTTCATCAATATTTGTCAAATTATATTCATCATAAATTGAGTCCCCCAATGAATACAGATTCATGAATTGTTAGACATTTTGCTTTGTTGATTCATCGGGCCATAAAATGGCTGTCAGGCACATAGAGACACTAAAATTGGAGGGAAGCATTGACTATCCTGTACCATCCCTCCAAGTTAGGTGAGGATTGGGTTTCACCAACCCTTGTTTTAAAGGACAATTTCCTGGGGGTGTATAACTCAGGTTCCTTCATCAAACATAGAGGGATGGCACACGAGAGTTTATTGAAGCCTCTCTGCAACTTTGGAGTCTCTGTGTGCCTGTGGTGTACTGTCTTTTTTTGGGGGTTCCTTTGGGGTACATAGCTCAGAATTCTGAACCCCACTCTGAAACAAACTTGCAGGGTTCGTAGAGGAGAGGCAAAGGAAGCATCCCTTGAAATCTGGGGCCCCTAAATGTCATGGGGACTTTTTATAGCATTTAAAAGAGGAGATTTATCATTTCATTGATTTATTGCTGGAAATTCATTGATGGATCAATTTGTCAGCCCGGAAAAATAATGAATCATGATGAATTACTGTGGGTTATTTTTAATTAATTCCCATCTCTAACCTGGATCAAGTTTCTTTCATTGATAAAGCATTGCTGGATGTATTTATTCATGAGCCAGGTCCACAACATTTAATCAAATGTGACCATCAATGTAAACAGGATTGCAGCCTTCCTCTGCAATCCTAAATATATACAGGTTCCACAGAGTTCACGTGGTCAATATTCAGTACTTAAAGTTTAATTCAGGTTTGTTACTGGCAGACAGGTAAAGGTAGATGTAGCTAAAGGGGGCAGTTTGTTCCCATTCCTTTACATGCTCTGCTCCTCTTCCACTTTTATCTTTTTTTCATCAGGCTCTAGATGCCTCCTGGGAGGGGCAGTTGGGTTGGTCCAGGTGGCCATAAGGACTATTTTTGCAGCCATGACAAAAGTGGTATCTTTGGTATTTCACCCCTTGTTCTCAGGAAAGACTCAGAACAGAGCATTTGGGTACCTGATGGTATGTATAGGATCCTGCAAAGCAGTGAAGTCAGACTCAACACCAGGCCTCACTCTGTACAGCTGCAACACCAGGTGGGTTGTGTTGATAGCTACCAAATAGGTACCAAATAAATGTTTACAAAAGTCTCACTTTTTTTTAAAAAAAAAATCCATGTTTAAGAGAAAGGCAAAAGGGACTGAAAGGAAAAGCGGCCAGAGAGAAGAAAATCTGTATCTCTATCTACAGCTATATAGCAAAGAACATAAAAGGGGAGTGGGGTTAAAGATTGTCCTAACAGTGGGAAATGATGCAGGCTACTTTTAAAAGTAACAAAAGGCACAAATGATCATGAGAAGCAATGGATTTACCTTAATAGACATCTAAAGAACTGACATAACTAATCAAAACAGAGGACGATTTCAACCTGAAATCCTCAATGAAAAAATGCCTCTGTAAAGATGCAGAACTTTTATCCTAACATGAAATAAGCCCTGCGACACACACACACACACACACACACACACACACACACACACACACACACACACACACACACACACACACACACACACACACACACACACACACACCTAAGACAGAATCCAAAGATACAGTAATTGCCTACATGTGTATTAAGAATCTACCCTTTCTAAGATTACAACCCCCCCCATCATTCTTCTGGTAGCGTTAACAAAATGGCACCGAGTTTCCAATTAGGGTTTGACTTTGTCTCATGCACTAACGATTGGATTTATGAATGGCCCAGTGGTATTGAAAAGTAGGTGCCTATAACATTGGTTTTAGTCCAAAAAAGAAAAGCTATGCCATTTTTCCCCAAGAACTGAAACAAGTACTTGCAAATACCAATGAGTGAAGTGATGCAGCCCCTGCAGCATTAATTCAAAATGGATTCCTAAGAGAGCTCAAGTTAGGGTATAAGCTGAAATGAGCTCTTAGCAACTCAACTGTATCCTAAGGGTAAGTAGCAAATTAAAATTCATTACTAATTTTAATTGAGGATGATTATCAGTATTTTAGGAGACATATTTCAAAGTTAGCTGATTCCCTGTGCATGAGAAGTGGATGTTAAGAAGGCAAGGCTCTCTCGTGAGAAAAGAAGACCAATCAAAAAGCTGAAGGTGCTTCATTCCGCACACTGTTCTCTGAACAGTTTATTCTTGACCAGACATAAGTCCTAGATTAAAGGCAGGAGTATTTTATGCAGCACGGAGCCTAATACCTCCCAGAGCTATTTGCCATACTGTCATTGTTAAACAATCTTACTCTTGTCATGTTGGGTCTACCACAAAATAACAAACCGATTCCTATTTTCTATTCAATTGTGACGTTTCAAAAGGAAATGGATGGTGAGATGGGGAAAGAAATACTCAGACTTTGTGCCTAGGAGGGTGACTGTGAGGATGTATGTCATTCCTCATCCTACATCCCCCATGCCACCTGCTAATGATGGTCTGAAGTAGAGATGGGCACGAACCAACAGTGGCCGTTTCAGTGTGTGTGTGTGGGGGGCTTCAGGGGGTGCAAGGAGAATGGGAAGCGTGGAAAGGGGGAAGCTTGGAAGAGAAACACAGGGAGGGCAAAAAGAAGAAAAGAGAAAAAGGAGGGAAGAAGGAGATGGGGGGAAAGCTGAGCAGGGCACCTGCCCCAACCCAGCAAAGCAGGGGGGAAACATCCCCCATTTGCTGGGTTTTTGGGGGACCCTCAATCCACAGGTAGCTGAAGGCAGCTCATCAACAGAAAGGTGATTTTCCAAGCTGTCAACATTAGCTGAGAGGAACAGCCTTCGATTGCTGGTTGATTGATGGGTATTTCCCCCAACCCAGCAAAGGGGGAAGAATCTTTTCCCCTGCTTTGCTGAGTTGGGGCAGGCTTTCATAAACCCACCTCCCCCATAGATAGCAAAAGCCCTTTCCCATCTTTGGAGGCAGAGGGTTTTTGACACCCCCTCCACTGCTCTTTGAGATCATGCATGTCAAAAATCCAATGCTACCAAAGAGGGGGGAAGGCTGTTCCCATTTTTCTGGTGCTGGGACAGCCTTCCCATAGGAATGCATTGAAAACTAATGTAATCTGTTCTCTTTTTTTACTTTTCTCACCTCCAGAACGGATTAATTCAGTGCATTCTATGGGAAACCACATTGCAAGATACAAAACTTTTAAGATACAAAAATTCCCATTGAATGGATTATTTTTGTATCCCGAGGCACCACTGTATGTGTGTGTGTAGATAATAGAGAAGGGCAGTTTGGCCAGATCCAAGCCAGCTTCCTCTTTTTAAAAATAGTGTCAGCAGCTGAGGAGACAGCAACAGCAAAAGGTAGGGAGGTGATGGGAATAGTAGGAAAGGGGTGGAGAAAATGAACCAGGACATTCAGAAATGACTTTAAATATGTGTTGGTTCAGGGAAATTCAAGTTCTCCAATTTGTCCAAATTGGAACCTACCTGAACCAACAAGCCAGAAGTTTTTCATGAACTTCCTGGTTCTTTTTCTGTGTGATTGCCTATCTCTCATCTGCGGTGGAATCGCCAGGAGCACGTTAAATTGGATGTCTTTGCAGTTCTTCTCAAATGGAGAGCTCTTTGGTAAATTTATTCAACTGGACACACTTTACAGGGTCTGTCACAGACCTCTATATTAGATAGGTGAATGTCTCAGAGACTTCGAGGTGGGATGGAGTTGTGGGGAACTGGGCATACATGCAAGCCACCATCTCTATCACCCTTTCACTGCTCTCTGGATTCAAGATAAGACCTGCTACAGATGGCAGGGCTTCTACCCTTCTGAAAACAGTGTTCTGTTATTTTCTTTCCTGCCCCGTTTCTGTTTCAAAACACTTGGATTGTAAATCACACAAAACGGGAGCGGATGGTCCTGAAGAGTCAGTACTGCTGCTGCCATGGATAGGGAGAGAAGGAGAATTCCATTTCAACCTTCATTCAGGGCAGGAGAGAGAGGTCATGGCAAAACAGGCCTATTGACAAACATTGTCATTCTGTCTGTGCTATGTTCTCTCTCTTTTACTAGAAGATGTTTTTGCAAATTTTGGATGCTTTGCTTCCCAATTTCAATGCTTTTTACCTTATTTTGTCCTTTCTCAAGAGACTTTACTGCAATATATGAGGAAATGTTCTCGATTTATTTCAACAGCTAATCACAAAACTCCAGTTACTTCTTCCTAATCCTCAGGGACAGGAAACAGCACAGACTTCAGTCGAAACGGATGTTTTAGAATTTGAAGTATGGTATTTAAACATAATCGTAATTTTTCCCCAAAAGTGGTAATTGATGAATTTTTAACTAAAACAAACCAAAATAGTAACACAAATATTTAGGAGTGCTGATCTTCCCAAAAGGAACTGGAAATGCAGCTTGGCAGAAAGGGTTTATGAGAGGAAAAATAATAACAGAGGGCATTGCTGTTCCCCTCCATCCATCCTCTCCCTGCTTGATCTTGAATAGAAATGGGGATGAACCACCCAAATGATGGTTTGTTGTGATTTGTGGCTCGTCAAGGTTGGCAAACCATGAATCCTGAACCCCTGAACCAATGAATCAATTCAACAGTTTGTGTGGGTGTTGTTTGTTTGTTTGTTTGTATATTTGTTTGTTTGTTTAGGCAGCCCCTGGAGTTCTCCCACCCTCTCTACCTATGCCTCCTAGGAACCAGTGATCCATGGGGGAACAGGTAGAGAATGCAGTCCAACAAAAAGAGAAATTAAATGGATGAAAATTTATTCCTTCATATTCATCAAGGTCTCTAGAGCTGATGAATACAAAGGGGTGAATGTTTGTTTGTTTGTTTGTTTGTTTGTTTGCTGTTTATTTATTTATTTGATTGCTTGTTTATATTTCTATACCACCCCATAGTGCAAACTGCACTACCTGGGGCAGTATACAAAATATGCAAAAATACAATACAAAAACATACATTTATTAATAAAATCCAATTAAGATACAATTAATACAGTTAAAATCCAATTTTAAAAAGTCTTATGAAACAAACATTAACAACCTCCCAGGAGGTAGGGGTGGAAACAGAACAAAAGTAAACAAATAGACAACACAACAAAAGGCACCCAGTAATCCCACCCAGAGATTATGGGCCCTAACAGCTTCATGCAAAGCAGGAACACTGCTCTGATAAGTTCCTAATCAAGCTCGGCTTTTTCAAGGCCTTCATCCCTCGGCCTGGTGGTTGGTGTTTTCAGGAGGGAGGTGGAGCATCCCAGGTAGCAGAGCAGCAAGGGACATGGTCGTGGATGGCAGCAGGAGTCCCAAGGCCAAACTCACACAGGGGTGGCTGGCAGCAGCCCCTCTGGCTCTCCAGAGCCAGTGGGAGTAGCAGAGGGCAGAGGACTCTCCTGGAGCAGGAACACCGGTATCCTACGAATCTGTGATATTTGTTGACATTAACAATTCCATTTAAAAAACATTCATCCCCATCTTGAATCATGCCTTGGTGAACCTCTGTTTTAATACATAACATGGAAGTTAACACATTTGAGCTTCTCTCTGCATGATTTGAGCTGTTTCCTGACTCTGAATTGCACTCCAATATCAGGACTATAGCAGAACACAGTTTAGTAAGAGTTTTCGACATTCGTGAGGCAAATTTAATAATTCATTTTATAGTACAAGCTTGTACAAAGCACATCTTTGGCCATTATCTTCCCTGTTTCCAGCAGTTAGAGGAGAGATTTAAACAGTTGGCCTTTCACGAAGCCAACAAGGCACAGCAGCATGCCTTAAGAAATAGGAATCAAATATAGGCAGTAGAATGAAGCTTAAAATCATTAAATAATAAATTGATAGTTCCTACAAAAGTCAACAACTACCTGCATCTTAAGATTCCACTGGCAATCTGCCCTGTGTGTCTAAGGTGCAAGTATTTTGTGTAAACTTCCAGAGGAATTAGCATCTTAGCTGTAAGTAACCTTTAAAGATAACTCTTATCCAGGACAGCCTACTGTAGCCTAAAAATAACGTACTAAGGTGTCAGAAAGAAAAGCCACTGAATCAGAAATAGAAAAGGTCAGTTGCTGTTTTGAAAGCTCCATGGTTTATACCTTGAGTTTGGGGGCATGTTATAGATCACATACTGCTGGTTTCCATACCATTTTGTTTTTCTTCCTATATTAGACTAGTCAGTAGAGGGCCACTATGCCTTCACTTACTTTATTGGAAATTTAATACCTCTCACACAGACTGAATTTAAACAACCTACTGTATAATAAAATTTTCTGCATCGTTAGATTGCGCAGTCTTCTGGAATAGGAATCAAGACTTCTTTCCCATTGTTTAACCATCATTCATTCCCATGACATGGATCTTAATACTGGAAGGATATACATCATATTGATCTGCATTTCAAGTAGCAGGTAAATGGACCTACCCGGGCAACTACCCAGCCAGTTTCCCCATTGCCATTATAACAGAGGTGTGTGTGTGTGTGTGTGTGTGTGTGTGTGTGTGTGTGTGTGTGTGTGTGTGTGTGTGTGTGTGTGTGTGTGTGTGTGTGTGTGTGTGTGTGTGTGTGTGAAGAACCTCTGGCGCAGTGACCTGGGACAGTTCCATGTGATGCAACTACTGAGGGTGACTCAGTGTATTAGTAGAAGTGAGTCCCATTAAAGCCCATTTTAATCATAGCCAATATGAGAACCATCACACACCCCCAGCATGGGGTCATCATTGTATAACCACGGCATGCTGTGATTTTAAGCAGCTTTAAGTGTAGCATCGTGTAGGAGGACTGGGGCCTCTTGTTGCACTATAAATATGAATAAGCTGGTTTTCTCAGACCGGATGTGAGGTTTGAGTAAGTTGTTCTGAATCAGTACTGATTTACAGCAATAGGGCTTTCAAAGTAAGTGAGGTATGGAAGGAGTAGTTTTGCCAGTTTATCACACACTCACACATGCCCTGTGAGTTTCATACTGAGGAAGAACTCCTGTAGTCTCATTCATCACTCTACCCACTGCATACATTGGGTATGTTGAGTATTGAGTATATCTTGGTATAAATCATTCCCACATTATATTTAATGTACAAAATACCATAGAGGACAAGTTGTTCCCGGGCGGAGCTCTGAAAAGACAGACACAATTCCCATTTTTATGAACACCACAGTGGCAGACTATTGCCCAGCTTATTATAAAGCTCTTAATAATTGCAAAACCCATGTAAATCACAGTTCAACGATTCAAAATAATACTTTGAATGATTATCTCCTGGGGTGGGGTGGGGATTGCCCAGCAAGAACAGCCAGAAAGTAACAATTGAAGTGTTTTCAATATAATTGTCTCAACATGAAGGAAAGCCCAGATAATGAATTTTGAATATCATGAGATTTGAATCTCTGAATCGGATTTGGATGTGGAAATGGCTAGCTAAGGATATGGCTGATGCAAGCAACAACATTTGATGGGAGTGAAGATCTGGCAAGGTAAAGGTCTCGTTGTAGATCTGAAAACTGGTCTAGCTCTTATAAGTGTAGGCAGGAGGCAAGTCTCTGTTGCAGAGTGTCTGTGAATATTCTCAGTTGTCCAGGTGAGTTTATCTGGAGTTGAGTCATGGCAACTGGACCGCTTTTCTTGGGAGATTGAAACGTATCACTGCTCATCCAAACAGCTTCATTGGTCTGAGGAAAGCTAGCTGCAAGATATGCCTCTCTGTTGCAGAGTTTGGATTTTCTCCACAGAGGAGAATAGCTACATGTTCTCCAGAGGTATTTTCATTGACTGGCACTTGAGGTCTCAATTAGAGATGGGCACGACCAGGAAAAATGACATTTCGAGTTGTCGTGTGTCGGAGCCGGCCCGTTTCGGCTTGTTTCCGTTTGTCACGAAATTTCTCAAAAATTTGTCATTTCATTTGTCGTTTTTTCGTCTGTCGTTAGTACTGGTTTGGGGGGGTAGCGGGCTCCTGGAGGCACCTCTCTGGGGTGGGTGCCTCCTCTGGCCCGCTACAAAGGGAAAGCGGGCTCCTGGAGGCACCTGGGGTGGGTACCTCCTCTGGCCCGCTATGAAGGGAAAGCGGGCTCCTGGAGGCACCTCTCTGGGGTGGGTGCCTCCTCTGGCCCGCTATGAAGGGAAAGCAGGCTCCTGGAGGCACCTCTCTGGGGTGGGTGCCTCCTCTGGCCCGCTACAAAAGGGTACGCATAGCCAATTGGATATGCATACCAAGTTGCAGTGGCACACAGAGGCACCTCTCTTTCTTTTGCGTGCCTCTGTGACTCACTACTGGCATACTGGTGTACGGTGCACTTGGGCTGGGGAGGAACAAAGTGAGAGAGGACCCCTATGGGCGCCCTCTGGCTCACTAAGAAGGGAAGTGTACTTGCGTGTAGTGCAATGCGAGTACACAGATCTGGCTTAGGGTTAGGGTTAGCGCAAGGGCTAGGCTTAGGGTTACGGGTAAGGTTAGGGTGAGTTAGTGGGGTGCACCTCTGGGTGCCTCTCTGACCCACTAAGAAAGACAATGTACTGGCGTATGGGTTAGGGTTAGGTTAGGGTTCGGGTTCAAGCTAGGGTTAGTGGGCTTTTTATGTCCGACTGGCACATCCCAGAAGTCTCGGTCAAAACCTGGCCAAGTGGCCATGCAATTGGTGGAATGGCTCCAAAATTTGCATGGTCCACTCCCATGGCCAGCCCATCATTGCGCAGGTGTTAAAAAGTAGAAATAAAAAAATTCAATGGAGACGTTTTGTTGCAAGAAAAACCCACTGCTGCTACTGTAAAAATTCAGGCAGTTTTAAAATAGCTATTTTCGCATGTTTCTGTGGTGCTTTGGTGTGTTTTTGGACCACGATTTCAAAATAAATATTGCGGTCGCCCCATTTTGGATTCCCCCCCCGCACCACATGGCATGGTGAGTTGGCGAGATGACGAGGATGCCCCCACCAGAGCAGCCCAGGACAGGATAGGGGGGGAGGCCGGGGACCCCCCCCCCAGAAACCACCCCTCTGGTAGGTGCCCTCACTCAGGCAGGCATATTTTCGCTTGCTTTTTTGGCCGGGAATCGGGGTTTTTTTATTTTTAAAACTTTTTTTCTGTGCCGCTTGGCATCGCGCGATCGCTGCGATGCCAGGAACGACAACGACAAATCAGACCCAATTTTTCTTTTTTCAGTTCGAGTTCGAGTTCTGACGGCTTAATTGTCGTTTCCGTTTCCATTGCGTAACGGAAACGAGGAACGAAAACGGAAACGAGAATTTCGCCAAGTCGTGCCCATGTCTAGTCTCAATAATTACCTCTGAGACATTTTTAGGAGAGAAAAAAACATTGCTTACAGTTGCTTGAAGTTACAGACATTGCTTATACTGCTCTCTTTGCTTTCACACATGCTGTACTTTGTATGCATTGCACTATGTTTTCAATGTTAATTTCCATCTGTCATAACTTTTAGATGCTCCGCCGTACATGATTGCATTGACTGACTTCATAAATACATCAGTGTTTTCAATGTTAGCACCATCCCTCATAATGGAATTTTTACTCTTTTCTTTATCTGCTCATGTTATCTTTTAGCTTTAATGTTGCCTTTTACTGCTGTAACATGCCCCTCAATTCCCTGTTCTCAAACTTCAATTTGTCTTAAAGGTACTGGACTGCATATTGACCTTCATTACTGTAAGCCACCTTGGGGCCTTTTCCAAGGAGACAGGAAGGGTAAAAATACTCAAAAATAAATACTGCACATTTCACCCTGTAAGATTTAGCCTACGGTTTCATTGCCAGGGAATCCTGGCTGCAAAAGGGGAGAACTGCAAACAAGGTGATAGGAATTATGGAATGCAAACTGCATAAGGGGAGGCTTGCAAATGAGGTGATTGGAACAGTGGAGTGCAAGCTGCAAAAGGGGAGGCTTGCAAACAAGGTGATTGGAACTGTGGAATGCAAACTGCAAAAGGCAGGTGATTGGGACTGGGGAATCCAGGCTTCAGAAGGGGAGAGCAGAGGGTCCATGGAGGAGACCTCTTTGCAAATGAGGTAATTTTTGAATGAGAAATCCTTGTTGCAGAAAGGGAGGGGTGGGGAGAGGCTCCCTGGAGAAAGCTTCTTTGCTAATGAGGTGATTGGAACCGGGGAATCCAGGCTACAGCAGGGGATGGGAGAGGCTGTATGCAGGTACAGTGACCCCCCCGCCATTTCACGGTTCAGGGATTGTGGTCCTTCTACATCACGGGACCGCAGTATCTGCACCGGGGGGCGGCGGGGGTGGCCAGGGGGCGGCCAGGTTGCTCTGTGCCGCCCCCCCACACCTCCGAGAAGCCTCTGGGGTGCCTGGGTGAGCAGGGATCCTATCGCTCTGCGCGCACCCCCCCCCGCCCCTCCAGAAGCCTCCAGGGTGGGAGGAGGGTGGCGCGGAGCAATCCAATCGCTCTGCGCTGCCCCCCGAGAAGCCTCCTGGGTGGGTGGGAGGGCAGCACGGAGTAATCCAATCGCTCTGCGCTGCCCCCGCCCCTCAAGAAGTCTCCGGTTGGGTGGGAGGGCGGCGCTGAGTGATCCGATCGCTCTGTGCTGCCCCCCGCCCCTCCAGACGTCTCCTGCGTGGGTGGGAGGGTGGCGCCGAGTGATCCGATCACTCTGTGCTGCCCCCCGCCCCTCCAGAAGCCTCCTCGGTGGGAGGGAGGGCGGCGCTGAGTGATCCGATCGCTCTGCGCTGCCCCCCCACCCTTCCAGAAGCCTCCTGGGTGGGTGGGACGGTGGAGCCAAGCGATCCGATCGCTCTGCGCTGCCCCCCCAGAAGCCTCCTGGGTGGGAGGGAGGGTGGCACCGAGCGATCGGGTCACTCCGTGCTGCCCCCCATGCTCTTCCACAGGCCCCCACCCACCCCCAGCCCCCCCACCCGCTTCCACATATCACGGATTTTCATGGATCATGGGTGGGGTGGGTCCCTAACCCCCGCAATCGGCGGAGGGTTTCTGTAACTTCTCTCTAAAGGAAAATCTGTGCTATATAGATAGTGGGGTCTACTATATTCACTCTATAAGATGCACAGGCATTTCCCCTTACATTTGGGGGTGGGAAAAGTGTGTCTTGTGGAGCAAGAAATACGGTAATACTTTGCAATCAACCAGAAGATTAACAGCAAATAGACAACTGCCACCAACCCAGGAATGACCAGGAAAGAGCAATGAGACATTGGACTTTTTTTTTTTTTTTGCATTGAGAGGCTGGAAAGGAACAATAGGTTAGTGATGAATAGATAATCATCCCAGCCCAGAAGAGTCCAGCCCAGTCAAACAAACGACAGGCAGCATGGGAGATTGCAATAAATCTCCCACAGGTTCTATCCCACCTATCAACCTTATCAGTTGTTAGTTGGGCTGTTTGATCAAGCCCAAATTAACTTGTATTTGTCTCTTGCTTTGAGAAAAGAATCAGGGAGACTTTTCAGGCCATTCATTCTCCCCCATTCTAGTATTAATCCTTTTTACCTGTCACCGCCAACTTAGCAAGCGGGCGAGCAGCCTATGTGCAATATTGAGCAGCCCGTGGGATGCACTTGCAAATCCCTCTCCCTCGAGTCCAAGCATAGCCTTTCCGTGAGACAGGCTCCGATTCTGCTGGCCTGCGGCACCGGAATTGCAAGCCTGCTTTTGCACTTGGCTCGTTTTCAGATGTCAGCAGTAACACCGCGTCTTCTTAGAAGCCACTGCTTCTGCTTCCTGCCCTGAGGCACTACACACCTCGAGAGAAGTTGGCCACCTCCTCGAGAAACAGCTGTCTCGGGCAGCTACAGAGCTGTGTAACACCAGGTGCCAAACATTCAAGAGCACAAAAACCTCTGCTGAATCGACTCAGTTCAAGATAAATAACATTTCCTATAGGAATAATTCTACATAGGCACATTATTGGGTTCAACAAAACCAGGGTTCATGCAACAGCTTCCTTCCCTGGCATGCATCCAGACTCTTTTATTAGTTGCAAAGGCAGAGCATCAGAGGTGGGGTGAGAGTCTACATGTCAGAATAGTATAGGCTGATGAATTCCTGGGGAGGGCTTATCTGATGTAGCAGTGTCACATAGCAGGGGTCTTGATGAATGACTACCACACAGCTTGTTATTTCTCTACATACCATCTCATGGCCTTGTTGGCTAATATGGGGGGAAGAGACAAGAGCAATCTGGCTTCCTGTGCATCAGGCCCCATGGGATCCATTGTCCTCTCATTCGGGGTTTCCCCACACAGATCAGGTTCAATGCTTCTCAAGTCACTTTGCCCAGGAGGCCAGCTGGGGTGCTTTTTAATCTCTTCCAAGATGATATCTCTATAATTTTCATAGCAAAACAGAAGCAAGGACACAGAGCTCTGAATGGGTCAAGTAAATATTGGCTTCTCCAGTCAACAGTATTTCTTGGTGTTGATCTTCCCCTCTTACTGGAGTTTCGGCATCATAGTCATCTTAGAACTGCAGAGCTTCAAGGGACTCTACTCTCTGGATCACTGAGTCCAGCCCCAGCAAAGGCACAATGGGGGATCCGAACACCCAACCTCTGGCTTGGTAGCCAGGTATCTAAACCACAGACCTACCCAGCAGTTCCCTACTTCATAGTCATTCTTCTGACTTGGGAACATACCAGTGAAAACCATGACATTGTTGCATTGAAACCAGGTTCCTCAGCCAATATATTCTTATATCTACATTTCTTTTCCCATTCATTCTATCCTGAATGACCAGCTGTAAACAATTCCCATTTCTTGTTGTCTGACTGAAGTATTCTAGCTTTCTGCATTGCATATGTTTTTCTTGGCCTTTATTCATTTACTTCCATGGTTAGCCTCTCAACAAGAAATTCTTAGCCTGAACATCTGCATTTCCAATCCTTTCTTCTTTTTATAGCAGACTCCTTTAAAGCCAGCACCTCCAAGCCATACATAAGAACCAAGCACTGTACAGTGTGTTGCAGAGTTTTGAATTCCTTGTGCTATGCAGTAGAATTACAGACTCACAGAAGAGAGTGAGTTCCCCAAAGTTCACCTCTTTCTCAGTAACTGGCACTTAACTGGCACTCCAGTCTCAATAACTGATTCTGAGACATTTGTTGAAGTATAAAAACATTTCTTTACTTAAAGATGCTTGAAATTACAGACTTGGGTACGTTGCTTTCTTTACTGCACCCATACTTGGCAGCCAGTTGAACAGATCAACAGCAGACAAGCAACTGCCACCAACAAAGGAAAGAGTAAGAAAGGGAGCTGAGCAGAGAAGAGGAGTTCGCTTTGAATTCAGAGGCTGGAAGGAATGATCAGTTAGTGCTGGATAGATAATCAGTTCTGCCCAGAAAAGACCCTACTAGGCAAACAAGCTATAGGCAACATGTGAGAGCGTAAATAGCAATCCAACACAATGTGCATTCTCAAAGTCAAATTTATTTCTCTTGTACCTTATATTCTCCAACTTAAAGAAACTGCTGTAGTCCATCTCGATTCTGATATTTACTGCCTGGCCATGATCCTATTGAGATCCAGTTGAGTAAAAGGATAGAGTGTCAGACTAAGACTCAGAAAAGACCCAGGTTCAAATCCCACCCCCAAACATGGAAAGTCATTTAAATAGTTAATATATCTTGAAATGCCTAATAGAGTGCTGCTGTACATCAGAAGCAACTTGATGGCAGATAACAATGAAACAATGATCCCATTGCCCATCCAACCAAATTCCAAGGTGCTTGCATTTGTCAACATACTGAACATTTTCATTTTGGATCTGTTACTGCAGTTTTTGGTCTGCTTGTATTTAATATTCTTAATTAATTGATGATTGATTGATTGATTACAATAAATTAAATATTTAAATATTTAAATATTATATTTAAATATAAATATAAATATAAAATAAATATAAATATAATATTATATTTAAATAAATATAATAAATTAAATATTTTAAATATTGTATTATTAAATTATAATAAATAAATAAATAAATAAATAAATAAATAAATAAATAAATAAATAAATAAATAAATAAATAGTATTTAATTAAGAATATTAAGCAACCTGGGTGGATGGTCTAAAAATTGTTTGCAAGTAATGCTGCATCAAGCAAAACCCTGTTGTATATCTTTTGGGCCAGATCCAGGAAATGTTTAATTTACACAAACAAAAAGCTTCCTACCCCCCCTCCCAGTTTTAGAGACCAAGGCTTTCTTAAGCTCCCTTTTTGCCCTGGAGGAGGCTTTTTGGAGCCCAAAGCCTGGGGCAGCCTTTGAAAGTCAAAAAGCATTGCTGATACCAGGTTCAAAACTGCTACCAATGATCTGGCAGCAATTTTTGTCTTGTAAAATTCCTCCAGTCCTGAGGCTCCTGGGTGCCCCCTCAGGGCAAAGGGAAGCTCAAGGGAGCTCCAGAACCTAAATTTCTGCAAAATCAGATGTCGTTCAAAACCTCTCCATTTTCAATGCTGCCATCATTTGAATCAGCAGATACTCTCAAAACTTGTTATTGGGGTGCATATTGGAAAGTCCCTTCTTGTACTCTTCGTAATCTTTTGTGCTGCCCCTGCTTCATAATTTTTGCAAATGTTGTCATGCCTTGAGTTCTAAGGAACCTTACACAAGCCGCTCGTTCATTGGGCTTATTATTTACTGTTCTGTGTGTGTGTGTGGTGTCGTTACAGTCGTGACCGACCCTTCGTGACTCCACATTCATGGAGTTTTATTGGCAGGAATACTGGAGTGGCTTGCCAGTTCCTACTCCAGGCGCCTACAGCACCTGGTATTCCCTGGTGGTCTCCCATCCAAGTACTAGCCAGGGCCAACCCTGCTTAGCTTCCAAAAGCAGGTGAGATTGGATGTGCTTAGGGCATTTAGGCAGCTTCTGTAGTCAGTACCAACTTTGGCATTTTCCTCTCTGGATAAAGATAAATTTTGGATATTCCAGATGTGTTCATGTTTTGATCTGTGTCATTCTAGTCAAGAATCAAAATCCATTACAATACATTCTATTGGTCAGTTCTTTCCCTATAGGTTTTTAACATAGCTCTCCCACATTGTGATTTTATCTGTATTACAAAGTTACAGAGATTTGTTATTAACCAGTAGCTAGCTGGGTTTTTTAAATATGTCTACATCCTTCTTGACCTTTTTATTAATAGAGTTGTGGCTCTTCTCTATGTTTTCTGTTTGTGTAAACTTTAATTTGACTTCATTTTGTTTTGGATCTCTCCTTTCTCTGTCTTAGCTTTAAATTCTCCTGTTATAAAGTGCAGACACTGTCAGGTTTTGTTTTTGCTTTTGCTTTTGTTTTTTAAAATACTGTATTTAATTCCAATCATCATCGTTTTAGGCCTGCAAAAGGACCTGGAATGGATCCTGTTGAGGGATGCACAGTGGGGAACTGAATTCCTAATGTTGATGTCAGTAAAATTTGCCTTTAGTTGGATAAGCATTGCCCAGTTTGGAACCGAGTCTGAAATACCTGAATTTATGTCTCCTGTTAAGATGGTAGCACCATAATGGTGCTGTGTGTCATTACTGTACACATAAAATAGAACCCCTGGTATTTGTCTCTATTTGGTTGGATCCTGGGCAGTTGAAGCAGAATGGTATGCTATGTTGCAGTTTCTTAGATACCTGTTACCATTCTCAGCAAACCAGTTCAGTTAATTTGACCATGTGCAAAGATTCTTTGAAATTATCTTACATGTTATTTTGTTAACACTTGGGAAAATGTTAGGATGCAGCCACTCACAGAGCTACTTCTGGTCTCTGTTATCAGCTTGACTAGATTTTTCAGCTTCTTGGCCTCTTGCCAAAGTTGGAGTACAAGGCTAGACTTTTGGGGAAAAATGCTGAATGGATTATTCTTCCTCTAAGTGGAGATGCTCCCAAGAGTGTAACATTTGTAGTGAGGTGCATGCATGCACGTACATACATCACGGTGCCATGTTCTGAGTCTGGCTTCAAGGATAACACAAAAGCTGCCGCTATGTCAGAGTGACTAGAATATTGTATAGAACAGTGGTTCTCAATCTTCCTATTGCTGCAACCCTTTAATACAGTTCCTGCTTGGAAGAGACCACAAGCCCCCTCTGGTGCCATAGAGAACTTCCCTCTACAGGCACCATCAGCCAATTGCAGCCTCTGATGCCATTGACTGACATCCCCTCCAGCGTATCAAACTGTAGCTCACTCTCCCCCCCTCCTCCCTCCTCCTCCAGACCCAAGTGGTTTGTGCCTTTTTCTTCACTGGTTCATGGTGAGCCCTGTGAAATGGTCATTTGACTGATATAGAAGGTAAATTACACTGGTTTTAAAGTTGATTCACTGCTGCCAATATTCCGCTGATCTGAGTTCAAGGTGCTGGTAGTGACGTGTAAAGCCTTTGCCCCATAACCCCCCAACGAATTATTATTTAAATAGAGTGAGCTGTGCTTTTGCAAGAGCCATAGTAGAGGACCTGGTCTATTTCACACATTTGCTGAGGTTGTATCATGTTGGACCACAATTTTATTCATAACATATTTAACTTATATCAGCTAACATGCCTGTAACCAGTTAAGGGGACCTGAAATGTAGTGCAAGCAGGTAATGGCCGGGAAATAATTCCGTACCAGCCCAATATGTATTCAGGGAGATTCACCCCTGGAAAGATGCTGCCCACCTGTTCAGCATCGTGCCAACTTAGGTGAATCTGCTAGCCCATTACAGCCCTCGGTTCGGCCTAATATTAACTTACTGACTTTATTTAACTCCTAAAATTATCAATGATGTTTAACTTTATTTGAGGGCTGTCTAGCACCTTAAGGGCGACTTATTCGGGCATACCTGAATACAATTACCTCTTGCACTACCCGCCTACCAAATTGTGACCATTACAAAGGGCAAACAATATCCATCCCACATGCAAAAGAGAATGGATGGGCGAAAACACGTGGCTAATCACGGCCAATCAGAGTAGCCACCAAAAATTCCCATCCGGCCCCATAGCAACCAGCTAATCTCATTCTCCATTTGCTAGGGTGGGAGGGTGGGGCTGCCTCAATCGTCGTGAAGAAGCTGCGACAGGGAGGGAGCCACCTTATATTGGCTCCCATCCCCGGGCAGCAGAGACCCGGATCGGCGCGAAGCTTTGGCGCCAGAAGTCGGGGCTAGTGGGCAAACACGCCCCACCCCCACCCCGAACTCCATCGGGCTCGGAGCTGCCCTAAGTGATCCAGTAACCAGACCAAGCATTGAGATTTGCACGAGCCCTCCTCTGTGTCCCATTGTGGAGAGCGGTTCATTATGTGGCAACAAGGGAGAAGACCTTTTCTGGCTTTGGAATGCCCTTCCCTCAAAGGCCTGACCCATCTTGATCTCTTTTCAGTCCCAGATTTTTGTTTTATCTTATTGAATTGTTTTATCATTGTTAAATTTGTGCTTTTGCCTGGACCGGTCCTTGTGATGCTGACATAAAGGGTGGAATAGAAACATTTTAATGAATGAACGAACGAACGAATTAGTATTTAAATAGAGTGAGCTGTGCTTTTGCAAGAGCCATATTAGAAGACCTGGTGTACTTCACACATTTGCTGAGGTTGGATCATGTTTTTGGTTTCTCAGCCACCATTCAGTCAGTAAGCCATGCAGCCCAGTACAGGACCAGTGAACTTGAATCCTTTAAAACAAAAACAATGGGAAAGGAATTCTCAGAGTAAACAATAATCTTCTTTGTATTAAGTGTATTTTGGAAATGTTTATGTTCACCTCATGAAGATCTGTAAATATTAACCACAATGAGGTAACTGAAAAATGGCTTCCTCGCCTTTTACCTGCAGTTTCATATGTCTTGGCAATCACATGGCAAAATCGAGGCTGATTTATATGGCTCAGTTCTTCCTTTCTTTTGGCTAGCAGTGGCTGAACAATGTGGTCTACAAGAATCCTTGAGGTCTATTCCACCCCACCCCACCCCCACTGTTACCTTTAATTTCTCTGTTCTAAACACTCCTCTCTGCTTTGGTGGGTTTGTTTTTTGCAGGATCAGGCTCCGTCAGGCTTGAGCAGCCCATTAAGAAATGCATTTTTTCATGCTTTAAAAAGCATGGATTTTTTTTTCTTTTCTTTCTGGAGTGCACATCTTAATGGGCTGCTCAAGCCCAACGGAGCCTGATCCTGCAAATAATAAACTCAGCCAAGCCAAGAGGAGTGTTTGGAATGAGGTAATGAAAGAAAACAGTGGGGGGGGTGGAGACCTCAATGAAAGACAGGTCCAATCATTCAAAAAACAAACCATGGAGGGGGGAAGCAAGGTGAGTCTGGGTTCTCTCCCACCCACCCACCCTGAAAGGATTACTTCAGTGTGTACCATGCCCCTTAATTTTTGGCGTCATGATTTTTAGAAAAAAAGTAGTGTGGTATACACAGAAAAATATGGTAGCCATCTTAGTTAAAATACAGTGGGAATGTGGGTGGATTTATTCTAAGCCTTCACTGAATGCTGAAAACCATTTGTACTATTTTTAGACTGAGGATGATTGATACCATGAATACTGATCCCGTGGATGCGGGTGTCATAATCTAAGTCTGATATGCAGTCTTGTATCCTGCTCTTTGTTTTCAATCAGAATAAACTGTTGTCTTTCAAATCCCAATAACAAGGCAGTTGGCAGTGCAGCGGTACCTGTAGATACAAAATTAATTCATTCCGCGAAATGCTTCATAACTTTGAAACTTCTGTATCTAGAGCCAAATGGAGCACAATTCACCCTGGGAATTGAAATCTTCCACAAAATTTTCGTATCTTGGGTTTTCCCATAGGAAATGTTGATATCTTGACTTTTTGCAGAAGTTATTTGGAAGGCTTCCATTCCCAGGATGCATTGTGCCCTGGACGGACTTCCCTTCATATCACGATTTTTTTGTAACTAGAGACAATCGTATCTAGAAGTACCACTGTATTCTTCCATAAGCACATCAGAGGTTAGGATTCTTCTAACATGATAGCTGACAAGCCTTACAACCCTTCATGTGTGTCAGGCAAATACTCTACTCTTACTGCACATTTTGTCATTATGTTTGATGTACATTTTTGCAGCTTTTCTGTTTGGTAGAATGCACCCACCTGTTAAAACTTCGTAGTGCTGGCATCAGACATTTTTCCATACAGAAAAAAAACCAGTAACCAAAACAGGCCTCCCACAATCTCATGTGTAACTCAGAAAAGTGTCCCACTGGAAACCGCCTAATAGATTTACTCTCAGGCTAGTGATATACAAGATTTCTGCCATAGTTATTTGCTTTAAACATGGGCATAGACAACAGATTTGCAACATTACAATTCTATTATTACCTGTTGCTATGCCACCATTATCATACCGCCACTGGAGTTGTGGCCTGGAACAAATTTGAAGAACGACAAACAATCGTATTGATTGCAACATTTTGCTGTTTTATCATAGATAGTTCCAGAGATCTTTATAAGAAATTGGGGATAGAGTTAATACATTCCTGAATAAGTCATTGCTTTGGACAATAATGCACCATAGAGTATTGCAAAGGAATACCACTAAATGTGAATGTTCTATAGTTGCTTTTTTCTTTCTTTCTTTCTTTCTTTCTTTCTTTCTTTCTTTCTTTCTTTCTTTCTTTCTTTCTTTCTTTCTTTCTTTCTTTCTTTCTTTCTTTCTTTCTTTCTTTCTTTCCCATTTTAACAACTTTTAAAAAACAACCAATCCAACATGACTTACAACATGATTAAAATAATCTGATGTAAAGTATAACATAGTTTAAATATTTTTTTAAAATCATGCATCAAGAGTTTCTCTCATTTTGTCCCTCTTTCTTAGATCGAATTGCACAGAATATAATTAAGTCCCATTTGGAGACGTGTCAGTACACAATAGAGGAACTACACCAGCTAGCCTGGCAAACCCACACATATGAAGAAATTAAAGTATACCAGAGCAAGGTACAAAACATGTAACCAAATGTCTTTTGCTACTCTCTAGTGTGTTATATTTGCTTATTAATTTACGATTAATGACTCAGTGACTGCAGATTGTGGGGGGTGGCATTTTGAAAGAAAAGTCTCACAGCCTCAGTTTATAAGCTTGTGTGCAGTTTTACTAATTTCATAAAGTAATGTTGGAGCAAACCAGCATAGAGTGTGCCTACTGCCTTCTAGTCCTGTTTGTCCATTCATGCGAAACTACATCTAGGGGGAGGAACATTTTGGAGTCAGAGTGTTTAAGAAGATGCAACAAATGGCAGTGAGGCTGAGCCACGTGACAGTAGTAATTGCATTTATAATCAACTGAGCTTCAGAGACTGAAAACAACAGATCTTGCTTAGGCCAAGCCAACTGACTGTTTAACACCCCAAAGGTCAATTTATTTTATTATCATGGTGCCTAGAAGATATTCACGTGCCTGTTCTTCTGTTCCATGTCCATTCTTTCTGGAAGTCACGAGAAGCATTGTGGCAGCAGTGTGCAATCCAGATCACGCATGCGATTCAGTATGTGGTGGAATTTGCAAAGCGGATAACGGGCTTCATGGAACTCTGTCAAAATGATCAGATTCTACTTCTCAAATCAGGTGTGTGGCATTTACGGAACTTGTTGATCAAATCTTCCAGCCTTGATACTTAAGGAATGTGAGTACACAAATCTGCAAGTACACAAATCAGTAGCCCCATGATAAGGGGCTACTGGACCGCCAAAGAGTCTGGAGTGCCAAGGGTTGCCTCCTGCCCTACTGTCTGGCTTGGTAGCAGGCAACCGGTAAATTCTGGCAGGAACTAACCTTGTTACAGATACTACAGAGCCCTGGCAAGTGAGCCCAACTTTAACTAATGAGCAAACTTTCAGCCATCAGATTTATTTTTCCCACTTAAAACTGATAACCACTGGTGTTGAGAGGAACAGATGCGGGCAGGCAAAACACCTGATGAGGGTGCAGGACTATTGCTAAAAGCAAAGTGGGTAAGAAAGCAAAAAGGGGAAGGGGGTTAAGCTGAATTTCTCCTAGTGATTTAACTAGTCAGATTCCTGTTTTCATGTTTCCAATATTGCTGTCATCGGACCTCAAAGCTACAGCTGATGGGTAGATCAAGGGATTATTGATTGGGCCCTCTTAATCGCACCTTTCACACTGTCTGTCTGAATTAAATCCACATGAAATGAGTCAGGTCATGACAGTAAAATCCAGTGCCTGGTAACAGTTTGTGAAAAGATCTCAGGATTCTTTAAAAGGCCTGGGAAAGTTCATTTCTGACAATACCAAGGAAGTATTCTTGGTAAGGTTTAGGTTAGAACATGTGGATGTTCCAATGACAAAGCATGATGTTTTGTCATTGGAAAAGTATTTGCAGGAGTGTTCTACAATATCCAAGTTTAGTCAGAGAAAGGTTATGCAGAAATGCCTCCTTTTTGTTTCAAAGCAAAGCAAAGCAAAGTGTCCTGCTTATATATCACCCCATACCACTTTAGGTACTCTCTGGGCGGTTTACAACTTTAATTACAGTGTGCAGGCTACACATCCCCCCCCCACGCAAGCTGGGTACTCATTTTACTGACCTCGGAGGGATGGAAGGCTGAGTCAACCATGAGTCTGCTACCTGGGATTGAACCCCAGGTCGTGAGCACAGTTTTACTGGGCCAGGTTTAAAGGGGTCCAGCCATTGACAGCTCAGCAGGAGCCCACAGAAAACAATGGAACAAAATGGTTCATTTCAATGCAAAAATGACCGTTTTGTTTCATCGATAACAAAATGCTGCTTCCTCATTTCGTTTCATTTGATTTTGTTTTGTTATGTAATGAAAAGATGAAACATCATTTCGTTTTTTGCTTCCTGCCCATCCCTAATTATAACTACATCAGGATAACTGTGTCCAATCATCTTCTGCCAAAAACAGGGGATGTTCCTCCTGTGATTTGCTGTTATTTGTTACAGCTGTAGAGTACTATTATTTCTGTCGGTTCCTATTTACCTATAATTTAAGTGTTTGGTGGCATCGGGGTGATCCAAATATATGCTAAACAAATAAATACCATTTTTGTTGTTGCGACCACTGCTAGGTCTGCCATAGAAAGTGTGCTTTTAATACATGCTGCTTCCAAAAATTCTTGGAAGGATCTCCTTGGGATACTTCTCTGTAGTAACTATAGCTGTTTGCTCTCTCTCCAGGCTGCTTGGAAGTGGTTTTAGTGAGAATGTGCCGTGCCTTCAATCCACTAAACAACACTGTTTTGTTTGAAGGAAAATATGGAGGAATGCAAATGTTCAAGGCTTTGGGTAAGCATTAGAACATTATGGATATTATTTTAATTGAGTCCTAGGATTGTGGCGTACTTTGAATATGCAATAGTGGTACATCATTAAGGTAGAGAAAATGTGGAGTATTCCTGAAAAATAATTTTCCTGTATTTCAGAAATAACTGATCCAGCTGCCGTTATAAGCAGTAAGGCAGAATATATACTTAATCAGATATAAGTGAACTTTGCAGAGAATAGGTTTTTGTGCTTATATATATTACATCTGTAGAAGAAAAATGTTGGCATTTGGATTATTTTCAGTAAAAATTGTGCATCTATGCCAATATATTTTGCCTTAACTCATCATCAACTTTAATGTTTTTGTTACATAACTTTGGGCATCAGTGTAAGCCTGTTTTAGTGGGTGCGATTTGTACAAAGAAAAGTGTGTTCTCTCAGTGATTTGTGTGGAATTTGTGATGTCATAGATTTTCTTAGTTCCTAATAAGCGTCCCAAACTCATGGTTGTGTATGTAGCTAATGTCACTGTTTATTTAATTCTGCATTTAATTTTTTGCTTTCTATCAGAATACAGTAGGACCCCAGTATCCGCTGGGGATTGGTTCCAAGCCTTCCTGTGGATAATGAAAACCGTGGATAAGAGAGAACACCAAAATGTCCCCAAAACTTCTTTTTTGTGATAGTAACTTGCTTTACAGCTGCTGTTTTGCAACAGTAGCTTGCTTTACAGCTGCTGTCTGTGACAGTAGCTTGCTTTACGGCTGCTGTTTTATGTCAGTAGCTTGCTTTACAGCTGCTCGTTGTGACAGTAGCTTGCTTTGCAGCTGCTGAATTATTTATGTATTTTTTCTCTGCCAACAGTGGATATTTGAATCAGTGGATAATGAATCAGTGGATACGGGGGTCCTACTGTGATGCAACTGGCTATCTCTCTGTCCTGTCCTTCTTATGCAAAAAAGGAATGAAAGCAAATCAAAAGTACCTTAGCTATATGAGTTTTGTAGGTATTTACAAACCAGTGTGCCTACATTCACACACAGTCTGTGTGTCTGAAGATGATGTTCCTTCCATTGCTGTAACAAATGTGAAGATGTCAGGCCAATCCAGAATCTGTGCCTGAACAGAAGGATGCACAGGGTGCCATCTGGATTCTTTTCCAGATTTTTCAGTGGCCCTGATCAAGAACCCTTCACACATAAAGCTTCATTTGCCTGGGTTCTGCTCCAGTCTTCAGAAAAAGGTGTATGCGATATTTAGAGCAATATATTTGTGTCATCCATGAGCAGTTGCTGTGCTGACATATTCCGAAATCAGACATTCTCCAGAATAGCCAATCCTTCCAAGGAAAGGACTACAAAACCACAAGTTTCACCCAACGATTGCCACTGTAAATTATCTACATGGGTAAAAAAGCACAGGTTAGACAATTGAACTTTTAGGAAGTGACAGTAAGAAACAGTAGAGCTAGAACTCAACTGCTATAGATTGTTTTTCCTTCATCATTTTTAAAGCCATGCTGCATTGCTCAGTTTAACATGTCAGCTTGAGAGGGGTTCTCTGCGTTTCATAGCTGTCTGATGGAGGAGAAAATGGCAAATATGTCATCCATACATTGTTGTAAGATGGCAGAGAACAACCAGGCCTCCAGAACAGCTCTTCAAAGCAACTGATCTCAACATGTGAACATCAGTGACAGTGTATTTCTGATCCTCAGCTGGCTGGGAATGCTCATATTCTTGCACAGATTTAAATAAATAAAGCAGATTAGAGACTGCTTGTCTTCCAGTTTTTTTTTTCAAACATCTAGTAATGTGTTGTGAGTAGAGATGGGCACGGAACGAACATTTTTTTGTTTCCATTACGTAACGAAGCGACAAACGAAAATTGTGATGAAAATGCAATGAAACGAACAGAACCGTGAAAATTGTGGTCATTACATTTCGTTTCCATTAATGGTGACACACAATGAAATGAGCTGTTTTAAATGTTAAAAAACGCCCTGGACATCCGTAAAAATGCAGTGATAATTGTTTATATTGTCTGATAATACCTACCAGGGGGGTCGGGGTCCTTAAAACGTTTGTTTTTGTCTTCTCCCATCACGATGTATTTTTCTTTTCCCTTTAAAATGGATGTCGTACCAGCCACAAAATGGAGGCAAGCCATGTGATGGGATCATGTTCAACCAATAGCATGCCCAGGTTGCAGACTGGGCAGGCAGGTCTGGCAGCCACAGAGGGCATTAAAAGGTCTGGCAGCCCCCATCCTCCTTGCAGTCTCTGGTGGGAGTTAGGGTGGGATTGCTGTCTCTGTGACTCTAGCTTCAGTCCTGCAGCCTCCCTGTGTGCGTGCATGCTGCATACCTCTCGGTGAGTACCCTCCCTTGCCCAGCAGTGCAGTCACTTTGCGGCTGCCTTGCACCCTGGGCAACGCCCGCCGCTGCCTTTGCAGCCTCCCTGTGTACCTAGTCTATACTGTGTCTCTGCCAGCATCCATTTTTTTGTGTTTTCCCTCTGTTCTGGGGTGTTGGGGGATGCCTGCGCACGGAAATGCTTTAAAAATTGCGCAAAAAGCGGGTAGAAATGACAAACAAAAAAAACAAAAAACTGTAACGAAATTTTTCCAAAAATTCACGACAAACAGAAATGAACTGAAACAGACCTCTCAACGACAAATGAAAAACCGAAACACCATTTTTCTGTTTCGTGCCCATCTCTAGTTGTGAGCACTGATACTGTACAGAACCCTTTCTGTTCCCTCTCAACACCCATGTGTGATTTGCTGGAAACATGGAGACATGGCCGTGGATCCAGATGTGCCTACATTTGTGAACAAGCATATTCACATTCAGGGCAAACTTTGCATTAACAACATGGAGAAACTGATGGATTCCTCTGTCTCTTGTGCTCTGCACAGGTTCTGATGATCTGGTGAATGAAGCCTTTGACTTTGCAAAGAATTTATGTTCCTTGCAGCTGACTGAGGAAGAAATTGCCTTGTTTTCATCTGCTGTTCTGATATCACCAGGTACTTTATCAATTTGTTTTCTTTTCCTGTGCCCCATGTATATTATTTATCTCTATACTCTACACGTAATAACTTGGATTTTAATTAATTTATTTTGTGTTTTGAGTCTGAAAATGGGAATGTGACATCTGAAGATAGGATACTCTAAATTTCATCTCAGAGTTACAGTCTTTTTATGTAAAACCCGGAGGAATCAGGTTTTAAATGATGCTGCAGGAGAAGGTCACCACTTGAAGCTCTCAGGCTGCATTGGTCCAGCGTCAAAAAGCCTCTGCAGGCTGCCAATTCTGGCCTCTCATGGCACCCTCCTAGGTGGGAAGAACAGACAGAAGTTTAAAAACCAACAAACAGGTAGCCCTGCCTACTTTTGGCACTGGCCCCTCCCCTCACTGCCTCCAGCCTCACCCACTGTCATCATGTGACCTCAACATATTTCCCCAAAGGGCATGGGGCCCTCAGTAGAAAATAAAGTTCCCCAACATGCCATGGGATTTGCTGTAGCTCTTCTGCCTACAGGATAAGTTTCAAAAATTGTTCTTGATCAACTGTATTAACGAGATTTACCGGTAGTTGGAGGCAGACCTTCCCCCACACCTAGGTTTTCATATGTGAGCCATAGAACCATATAAAACAAAGTGTTCTGCTTATATTCCGCCCCCATAGCACTTAAAGCACTCTTTAGGACTGTTTATACGCTGGCTACTCATTTTACTGACCTCGGAAGATGGGAAGGCTGAGTGAACCTTGATATCTGCAATTGAACCCCAGGCCATGAGCACAGTTATAGCTGCAGTACAGCAGTTTAACCACTGCAGCATGAGGCTCTATAACTGAATCCTCTCCACTACACACTCCACTTTCTTCTTTAATGCAGCTGTGTTCAACATGTTCTTTGGCTACTAGTTCAATATATTGAAATATGCCAAAATCCAAGCATATGCTCTTGGATTAAGAGAGAGGAACAACTCTCAATATTTATGCTAAGCAGGACAGTAAAAAATGCAAGAAATAAAATGGCAGGAAAAGCGCCATTTAACAGGGCTGCTCTGCAGCTACCCCTGTGGCCGCTGCCATCCTGTGAGCTCCCCTGCCAAATTCCCCCAAGTTATAATAGAATATATGCTGTTCTTATTCCAATAGCCAGGAGCCCTCATCCTTAGTTAGAAGAAAGAGGAATGACAGGAAGCATTCAGCATCTGGCCTGCATTATCTATCCAGCAGCAGCTCATGCTGGCCACAAAAGAGCTCTCCTGGAGAAGACAACTCAGCAGCACACAGGGATTTGGGAAGCAGCAGGCAACACAACAAGGCTGCCAGTTGTGGAAAGACACAACCATGGCCATCAGAGTGGCGTGGCCAAATGGCATATCGGCTCAGGACACATTTCCTTGGAAGCCCTTTTCTTTATTTTTGCTGGAACATCCATTCAAGTCGTGCACTGAGATTCACTGATTAATGGCTCAGTCAGGGACAAGCACAATGACCAACCAGCTTGGAGACTTCAGTGCCAGCAGTTTCTGCCCAGGACAGCTTCCTTGTGCTAGAGACACCACACAGTAGGGATGGTGAAGGTTGCTCTGCAGCTTGCAGCCCAAGGGAAAGCAAATATTGAGTCCAAGGTAATGTAAGATAGATTGTTGGTGGTCACAATCATTTTACCAAATACCACCCATGTAAAAGTAGTCAGGCAAATAGTATTTACCATTAGTTGTTGTGAGTTTTTCAGGCTGTTTGGCCATGTTCTGGAAATTTTTCTTCCTGACATTTCGCCAGACTCTGTGGCCGGCATCTTCAGAGGGCAGGGAGCTCAGGGTACTAGGAGTTCACAGGGAACACAGAGTCTGGTGAAATGTCAGGAAGAAAAACTTCCAGAACATGGCCAAAGAGCATGAAAAAACTCACAGCTGCTGTATCAGATCCCGGCTGTGAAAGCCTTCGAGAATACAGTATTTACCATTTTCTAGCTGGCAGTTGGGTGCCTGGGGCACATCACCAAGTGCATGCCATAAATATGCCTGACTTCTCCCCACCCCACCCCCATGACAGCCAGCCGTCAGATACCAGTTTCTGGTTTATGCTACACAGTACCTTTGGCAGCAAACAGGGATAAGTACAAATGATATTTCCTTCTTACTGGCTTCAGTCTATGCCTTTGTTCTAAGTATGTGTTTACTCCCCCCCTTTTTTTTTCCGGCTTGGTTAGATCGAGCTTGGCTACTTGAACCCAGAAAGGTCCAGAAGCTTCAGGAAAAGATTTATTTTGCACTTCAACATGTGATCCACAAGAATCATCTTGACGATGAGACTTTGGCAAAGGTAGATCTTTCAGTACAAGCTGACAATCCCTAGTATGCAAAGAGCCTACCCTGCTTATAATGCATTTTTCCCTCAGTGGCTACTGGTGTTTTCCATATGTCTATAAGTAAAGGAAATATCTGAAATTTGGGTCATAGCAGCTGGATTTCTTTTCTTGAGAGACTGAGTTTTGTTCCTTATCCAAGCAGCTCCGTCAGTCTGAGCAAAGTTAGTGGTGAGTGAGACACTCAGCCCTAACTTTCGTCAAACTGACAGAGCTCCGTGGATGAACAGCAAAATGTTTCAATCTCTCAAGAAAAGAAGACCAGTTGCCATGACTCAGCTTCCAGATAACCTCACCTGGATGACTGAGAATCTTCACAGACAGTAAAGGAAATAAGAACTCGGATCCAGAAATGCATTGCATATATATATATATAAATCTCATATCTCTATGGAGTTCTGTCACCAATGCTGCCTGAAAAGGCTTTGCATGAGAGGGAGCAGTGTTGGAGGCATGAAGGCATAGGCACAGATTCATAGCATATTTGAGCAAGAGCTTTCTTTAAACACCAGAATCTTTAAACACCAGAGCCAAACCAGGAATCAATAGCCCAGTTTGGGGTTAATGGCACTTAACTTGGTTGGGGCCAGCAGGGAGCAAAAAATAAAAATAAAAAGTATGTTGCATGCACTGCGGATTCAGACTTATTCATACGGAGCAGCAGGAGTACAGAACAGCTGCATCAAAAATTATGGTTGTCTCCTGTTCTAGCATGCAACTCACACATAAACAGACACACATCCCTCTGTTTTGGACAGTGCCAACTTCTCTAAGTAGGAGAGATGAAACGGAAGATAGGGTGGAAGATTCACTTCTCCGCAGGGCCTCTTGTCAACTCCATGCCCAGCCTCCCCTCAACACACACACACACACACACACACACACACACACACACACACACACACACACACACACACACACACACACACACACACACACACACACACACTTTGAACACTTCAGAAGGGAAGGGGAAGTGGGAAGGTAGCAGAGGGAAAGGATGAAGGAGCCCCACAAAGGGGAGAGATGTGGAAAAATAAACAGAATGAACAAGAAAAGGGGTGGAGGAGGGAGACCCGGGAGGGTGGAATAAAGGCCTGCTAATTATACTAAACCACTTCTGAGTACTCACTGCCTGGAAAACCCTGAAAGAATCCATTTGACAGTGCATAATTTTTATTATTAATAATAAAGCTGGTAGTCTTGCTAGTAGCAGAGTGAGTAAAAGGGTGATCCTAACCTCTAGCTCCATGGACTGGAAGGGCACCAGATGGAATGGAGATGCCTTCCTGCCACGGAGGCACCTGTTGCCATGGGGCCTCTTATCTACCATATTAGTCTACTTCCATCTTGAGGAAATGTCTGTATTTACACTATTTACACCCCCTGCTGAAAAGGCCCCGAAACTGGGCCAATGAGGGACAAGATGGAGGCTATCTTTTCTGACTGACCGCACCATCAGAAACCTCATTTATGCCAACCCGGAATAAAGTGTAAAACGTGTGCGAGCCCCTCTCAATCCCCCCTCAGGAACCCCAATTATCAACCTCCTCTGTCCAGCCACTTCTCAAATTCAGAAAATTACATCAGGAGAGCTAGTGAAATTCAAAAGGAGAATTGCCAAGAATAACCTTTCTTTTCCCTTTTACTCCTTTGCTCTGTCTTGCAGTTAGTAGCCAAGATACCAACTATCACAGCACTTTGCAACCTGCATGGAGAGAAACTGCAGGTATTTAAACAATCTCATCCCGAAATAGTGAACACACTATTTCCTCCGTTATACAAGGAACTGTTCAATCCAGACTCTGCTACTGGTTGCAAGTGAAAAAGGAAAGCTCGGGTGTGCCACATACCGGCATGCATCATGGTTAAGACAAAAGAATTGTTTTCATGAAGACTCTCTTTTAAAAACAAAAAAGTCACTACTGCAACACTAGGAATGTCCTGCACTTAATAGAATTATTTTTCACCGCTACAGTTTGAAGAATGTAAATATGCACCTCTGAGTGGGGCCTGTTTTCGTTTCTCTTCTTTTTTTGGTTAATTTCCCCCACCTTTTTATTATTATTTTTAACATACCAGAAAACTGCAAAATAGAGAACACTGAGTGTAACCTTTATTTTTTATTTTATTTTATTGTGCGCGAGGGGTTTATGTTTGGAGAGACAACTGTTTATAGATGTTTATTGTAGATAAAAATGAAAACAGAGGAGACATTTGCCGTTATTACTCTTGCTGTTTACTGTTCAAATATAATTTAAGAAAAGTCCACTAAATTAGACTTACCTATTTCTATGTTTTTAGCTAGTTAAATGCATGTGGCAATTTGTAGCTGTCTTGGAAATAGGTGTGCCTGTATGTCTATATATGTGGCGATGAGCCTTCCCTGTCTTCACAGAGCATCTGGGCATGGAGAGTTCCCAGAGACTGTTAAAAGAATGTGTTTTCCCCTCTTCTCTCCTTGGGTGGATATACCAACACCTCTGCATGCACCATTCCAGAGTAGTCCAGGCAATGGGGTGGTCTATCGTTGACTCCTCTCTCTCTCTCTCCCTCCGGCTCTCCCTTTGCACTCTATTAGGTGACCTGAAGTTGCTCTGGAGACCTCCTGTTCCCTGCTGTTGGCCAGTACGTAATGCATGCACAGAGGAGGAAAGGGGAAAACAGGCCTCTCTTAAGCTTTAGGGGGATCCTTTGACACCTGGGCAAGGATCATATCCTCTGTGTGTGTGTGTGCATGTGCGTGTGTGTGTGTGTGTGTGTGTGTGTGTATGGGTAGTATCTATCAGGGATGGACAACTTTGGTGTTCTCAGGGGTATTCTTTTGGACAGTCAATGGGTGCCTGAAGGCAAATTTGCTGCACCACTTTAACACTGCAGCTGCCACAGGTGTTCTGATGCAATTTTTAGCTGGAATATTAGGGCCAGTGTTTTACGCTGGAAAGAGGAACAGACAAGAACTCAAGAGAGTCGGGTTCAAACCCTCGCTTTGTCATGGAAACTCCCAAGAGGGTGGCACTGGCAGGACCACTCATTTAAATGCCTCACCTAACTTGGAAACCTGGGAGGGTTGGCTGCACCTTGGTGGCACATGACAGGAGCAAATGACAGAGCAAACTAAAGAAAAGACAGTGTGCTCTCTCACTCTCATGCACCAAACTTCTTCTGTCTTCTGAGTAAAATTGCGGACAGAATTTTAACCTAAAGCTTGATTAAAATTGATCCACCCCAGTGGGGTCTGTATAAAATTGCTTTATGAGTGACCAGTGAGCCATCCTTGTTAGCACACACACAACACAACACAACACAACACAACACACACACACACACACACACACACACACACACACACACACACACACACACACACACACACACACCCTTGCTATAGCTTAAAATGCCCATTTTCTAAAGATGTTCTCCTGCATTTTTAAACACTTCATACAATGTGTTAGATTTATGTTGGGCAATTAAGATTTTGCTCTGCCACTTCTCCATCCATTCATCTGTAATAACAAGATGGTACCATTTCTGATCCGTTTGTATATAATATGTATGCAGTACTCAGTTGGTGAATGAAAAGTCAGGTTAGTATTATTGGTGCCAAAGCCTTGTCTGGATAATTCAAATGGACAGAAAGTAAGTTATGGGGAGATTTTTTGTTTTCCCCCTCAGCGATAAAGCATATATTAAACATAATATTATAGGACACAATGCCAACAGAGTATTTAAACTACAGAGTAAAATGTTCACCATCCCATTTCTGTGATTCAAAAAAGAGAATTTATTTTATTAGCAATTCTTGAAATGGAAGTTGTCACAGAGCTCAATAGTGCTCTGTTAGTCTTCAAGAATAAAATGAAATCAGGCCCAGTGATATAAATGAAAGTTACAAGAATCATACCAATCATCAGAACCATACCAATCATCAGGTTTTGAATGGTAGGGTGAGAGTGGAGGCTGCCCATATACACACCCAATCACCCATCATTTCATGCAATTGTAATTTTCCAGTGTCTGTTTTTCTCAGTTTGCTTCATATCCACGGCTTCACTTGCTCAACTGTTACCACTTTTTTTTTTAAAAAAAGGGGGGTAGTAGCTCAGTCTGTTCACACACTGATCACTAATAGTCATAATCTATAAGCCACAGATTCTCAGAACGTAAAAAGAAAATCACTGTTCCTCATAATATTTTCTCCAATAATTTCTTATTAGTCCCTAGTTGCTCCCTGTGGCTACAGAGTTGGAAAGAATTCGGAAAGAAAAGTCAAGTGGGATTCTTTTCAAACTCTACATCAGATCCCACTTTTTTTTTTTTTGATAGCATTTCTTTAACATTGTGCTTTAGAGTCCATTGTTCAGTTATTCAGTGGTTCTCCCAAGACAGCTATGGAAGATGCCTCTGCAAAAGATACAGATAATGATCACGCTGCACAGAACCATAGAAGCAATAGATTGTTGCCCATATGGTTTAGTATTTTTACCTCTTATGCATGGAAGTAGCAAGAACCCTGCTGCTCAAACAGAAGTCAGGGTTTTATTTAAATTGGGATCATCTTTTGAGCAAAGACATTGGGTTGTCCAGGGTTGGGATATTGGTAAAACGTTCTGCTCAGCAAAAGTTCAGTAGAATCTTGGCCAATGAATCAATGTATAATTCAAACATCAGAAAAGCTGTGATCTTCTAGAAATTTCCTGACCACTTTCTACTACTAGAAGAGGTCTCAGGAAAATTCTGAGAAGAGTGTTATAAATACTCCTCTCTCTCCCTCTCTCCCACATACTTTGATACTGTATCTTTGGTCTATCATATTATGCTTCATAATAGCTTCTGACAGTAACATCCTTTGTGAATCACAATGTTCAAAGCCATCTTTTTTAAAAAACCCATGCTGTTCAGACAACCCAGTTTGGGTTCTTTTAATTCCAACCTTTTAGTTTTAAGAAATACAGTGATCCCCCGCCTATTGTGGGGGTTAAGGACCCAACCCCACCCGTGATAATTAAAAATCCGCAATATGCGGATGCAGGTTGGGTCAGGCCTGGGGGCATAGCTGGGGGCTCTTGTACTTACACCCAGCCTGGCGCTGTCCCGAACAGGCCTGCAAGGGCCTTTCTGAGCCTTCTGGAGTCACTTCTGGTTCACAGGGAGGCCCTTTTGGGGCCTCCAGAAGGCCCAGGAAGGCCCTCGCAGGCCCGTTCAGGGCAGTACCAGTCCCGGGGTAAGTATGGGAGGCCTGAAACAGGCCTTTCCCCCTTACCTCAGGGGGGCATTTTTCATACACTGCAGTCCCGCGATATAGCGGGACTGCAGTATATGAACTGCGAAAGGGCAGGGGACCACTATATATATACAACACCAGTTCAACACAATCAGCATGCAGTTTATTGCTATTACAGTGACCACCATTACTATACCCTACCAGCCAAGTCGAAAAGCACCACTTTGCAATCCTCATGGAATTAATATTTCCATCTCCTAAAGAATTAAGCAATTGTGTCACTGATTGATTCAATACAGGAAGTATTTATTATTTATTATTTATTTATTGGGCTTATATACCACCCGTCTTCCCGGAGGAACTCCGGGCGGTTTACAACAAAACCAATATAAACAATAACAGACCATTAAATAAAACAATTAAAGCAAATAACAAAACTAAACAAGTAAAAGTAGCAGATGGTGGGAGAGAGAGGGGGGAAGTAATCAAATGATGCACAATTAAAGGCCCACTTACACAACAGAACATTCTCCTTCCCAAAGATGGCTCCCTGTACACATACCATCCTAGGTTCCAGATGACGCATCCCCCATCCAAAGCTGGATTTAAGGGTGTACAAAAGGCTCCAAGGGGGGAAATGAAAATTACCCCCTTTCCTTTATTTGAAAGGCATCTTTCTTTCAAAATGTCTGCCCTCTACTATAAATTTTTAAAAATGGAAAAAGCAAAATACTTATGCCTTTATATCCATAGACACTTTATTTATTTACTTTATTTATTTATTTTTACAACTTATATGCCGCCCACTACCCAAAGGTCTCTGGGCAGCTTACAATCGAAGAATTAAAACAGTTAAAACAACAAATATCAATAAATAATTAAAACAATAATAAAAACCTTACACTAAAATCATTACACTAAAATTGCCATCAGAGGACCCACAGTCTATATTGTATCAATTAAAAAACTTGTGGAACAGGAAGGTTTTTACCTGGCGCCGACATGTGGAGATTTTGAATTTTATTTCCACTTTGTCGCACCTGTTACTGCCTGAGGTATCTTTTTTGAAAAACAAAGTCAATGACACTGGGAGCCTATGATAAAATCCACACAGTCATGAAAGTCTGAGATTACACTCCTTACAACCACTGTCACTCCCTACAGTATAGAACTGCCATTTCTTTATTCTGGAGGAGCTCTTCTGCCTTTTCAAATGGAGAGGCAAGTGGGGGTGACATTGTGCACACCACGGGTTGTTAAATGGCCAAGGTTTGTTTTACAAAATGAGGGTGCAGATCACAGTAAAGCAGAAAAACAAAACGAAAATGTCTGCTGAATAGCCTTTGCCTTGTCCATCATTTTTTTTCTCCAGCTATTCCTCTTCAAAGGAATGGGACAGGACAGAGACACAACAGAAGCTTCCCTTGGAAACAACTGCCCCCTTTCCTTTACTTGATTCCCCCCCCCTCCTCTGGAACCAACACAGCAATAACACATTATATTGTATTCTGATAAAGTAAGAGCACTGAGCCTCTTTATTCTCAGTGTCTGAGCAGACAGATGTAGACTGCTAGTTACACTTCTACAGGGACTTAATTTTGTATAAATGTCACTCCTGCTGGCTCTCTATATAAAGAATTAATTCCAAGAGCCATATTTCCTTCTAATTGAAAGATTACTTTACTGATTGTGACAAAAATGGGGTAATAGAAGACACTCAATTAAACCAAGCTGTTTCTCAATGCAATATATTTGATGATTGGTTTGTGTTAGGGACTGTGCAGAATTTGAAGCTTGGAGACCTTGTGTTTTTTCAACTCTCATCTCACATAATCTTTTTCATTCCCTGCTTTTTACTCTGTCTTGGTTTTACCTTTTGGGAAGGCTAGGTTAGGTAGCATTGAAACAGCAGGATTTGGGCTAAATCATTTCACAGACTGGAAATCATTTCTCATTTTAAATTTTCCATTTGTTCACACTATCAGCCTGTCAAAATAGAAGAATATATGGAGCAAGTATTCAAGAATCCAGTTGGCGTTGTCAGTGAAAATGAACAATCCCAATGGTCTAGGCCAGGGGTTCTCCACCTGTGGGTCCCCAGATGTTCCTGGACTGCAACTCCCAGAAATCCTGGTCAGTTCAGCTAGTGATGAAGACTTCTGGGAGTTGCAGTCCAGGAACATCTGGGGACCCACAGGTTGAGAACCACTGGCCTAGGCCAACAATAAGGTTCACACCCTACCATTGTGACATTCCATCATTTTGTTAGGGAATAGTAGAACTTGCAAGTCCTGAGCAAATCCTCATTATATTTCTTTTGCATAACCACAGCTGCCCTGCCCACTGAATGAAATGCCCACAAGGCCCACTAACAGCTCCACATGTACTTTGGAGTCAGTGTAGAAGTTTGATCCAGTAGGCAAAAGCTGTACCCAAATTCAAGATATGGTAACAAGGGAGAAAGGTCTATGGAGCCAACCCTTTAAAACCTGAGTTCAATTTTCCTTGACCGTTGACAGGGCCATTGATAAATGCATGCATGCCTCCATCAAACCAGACACAGCCATTTCTCCTCCTCTCTTTAAACTCACTAGTGTCTTTCATATGTGGTAAGAACTATAAGTTGAACACGAGCACCATCTTATTCTTTCCTTTTAAACCTTCACACTTTGTAAATGACAATCACTGCTCGATGCAGATGTTGCACTGTATGCCACTCAGGGATATTATTACCTTGTTAAAATAATAAGATATATAAAATGACAGTAATAATAAGGAAACAATTATTAGTCATGTGTTGGAAGGCACACATTTAGGTGCCAAAATGTGGAAGACCCAGACAAGGCTTTCTAGCCAGCTATTTGAAATGACATGGTTTGTAACTGAATTCACTGTTACTAATTCCTCAGCAATTGTGCGCCACTGGCTTCACACGTTGATTGTGAGCACATAGATCCATACTGTGACTGTTCATCCTACCAGTGTCCATTCTGTGCATATAAGTGGAATTTTAAGCTCTTGACAAAATTAACGTCTGATTTGAAAGGTATTTTACTAGGTTGAAAGAAGGATGGATTAACTGCACTGCGATTACAAACACACTTACCTAAATAAAAATCTTCTGCAAATCAGTGAGACTTGGAATTTAATCTAGGTAAGTGTGTTAGGATTAGATTTCAAAAACGGCAACATATTAAGAGTAATTGCCACAATTTTGCTGATTTACCATCTGGAGAAATATATGGAGCATGAAAAGAGGATAATCAAGTGTCACCTCTTCTTCTGTGTTGGCAAACTAGCACTTTTCATAGGGTATTGTACTCTTAACGGAGTCAGAGCCCTTTCACATAGTTATATATCTACAGTACTACAAAATTCTTTCCCTGCTTGCCTACAGTCTTCTGAAGATATTCACTGGGTTTTCCCATAGCTCACGAATGTGTTATCATCATTGCAAGGAGCATTGTGTACCACAATACATTTGGCTGTGCATACAAGATTTTATGTGGCACAAAAGACACGCAGAACTGTCCTCAGATCAGCCTGGAGATGCTGGCCCTTTTTTCTTGTAAGCGTGAGCAATGCTGAAGAATATTTCCTAGCTGGCAGATATCTCAGGAGAGGCCTTTCATTCATTAGTGGCATAACCTGATTTGTTTTCAGAAGCCTCAAATTCATTCTTTGGTATCTCTAATCAAGACCAGATCTGGTGTTTGATGGCATGAAATAACTTTGTAGGAAGAGTGCTCCTAGGTACTGTAGACAGATTTGGACTGGATGGACAATTAAACCGTGTAGAGTGAAGTTTCCTTCGTTCCTTCCCCTCCCTGCCCACCCCCCAGCTTCTGTCCTTTCCTTTCCCCTGACTACACCTGAGAGCTTAGGGTGGATTCCATGACCTGCTACCCTCATGTTGAGGTTTGGCTAGAGTTTGAGAAAGGAAAGGAGAGAACGAGCTGTTTGAGACTGATTCATCTGGCTTGAAATAATCCATTTGATAATAAAGATGACACATGGCCTGAACGAGGCATTCTTAAGGCATCACCACCTTGCAAAGCATGTAAGGTATGATTCCCCCTGGTTTGCTCCTTGAAGTGGGGATTTCATAACCATTCCGCATGGCCAGTTCTGCTTGTATTTCTTCATCTGGAAGAATTCTCTGGTCTATTTCACTCCTGCAAGAATCTTCTTTTTTAAAAGAAAAATAAAGCTATTGGATATCTTGGGATGTACTAGAACCTTTATGGGGGGGGGTTAAAATAAAAAGAATAAACAGGGCATTTCATTAAGAAGAGGATAATTAAGAGAGCTAAAGAATTAGATATGTATCCTGTTTTCAGGCACCGTTTATAGTAGTTACGAAAAGCATTTGAAATGAGGATTGTATGATATGAAGAAGTATCTAGTGATATCATGCAACCTGCAGCCACATACAGTAGCAGTATGGCTAATATGACACTAAAGCTCCCCCCCCCCCAGGTTCTGGCTAAAACACTGTAAAAATGTCCATACACAGATTTAGCAAAGAATGTGACAGGAAAAGAAGTATTGGTTATCAATGCCACTGACAATAGTTTTCCTGTAAATCCCTTGAAAGCTATTTTGTATTTCCATACACACCATATTATATTATTATATAACGTATCCAAGACGGTTTCTTGAGCGTTTTTGGAACAGTGAGAAAGAATCTTAGGGTGAGCAGCAGCTCATGCAGGATATCTGTCATCCATCATGGCATATCCTCTCGAGAACATTCCTTGGACTTCCTTTCTGTCAGCTCCAATAAGGCCGCTGCAACTTTATGCGCATTTTGAGCAGAAGGCAATTTGTGGCCAACTTAAATGTAGATAAATCTCTTTCCTGGACTTCAAGGGCACTTAAGGAACTGCTGTATATCATGTCGTATTACTTGCCCATCTAGCTCAGTTTTGGCTGCTCTGCCTGGAAGTGGTTTTCCAGGATTTCAGCCATGGGTCTTTCCTGTCACCTGCCGTCTGGCTCTTTTCTTTACTGGAAATGGCAGGGACTTGCAAACATGGAAATGATGTATTCCAGCATCATCAACAGACCCTCTTCGAAAGGTCCAGACTTGCGTATAATATGCAAACACCAAAGCTTAAGAGATAAGCCAACCCTGAAGGCAAAGAACTTTAAATGCCATTAAAGAGTCACCACATAAAAGTCTCATGCTACAAAGAAAGTCAATATCTGATCAACATTATCCTCCTGTTTGTTTTGTGCTCATGGCTGAATACATCAAAACAAGTGCCCTTTGCTGTAGCTCTATCCTTGTCTACTGCAAAGCTAACCCTGTTGAGTTTGGTGAAGCTTAATCCCATGTAAGTGGGCCATGGATGGCAGAGTCTAATGAATAATCTGATTCAGAATGGCAAAGCAGTACGTTCAAGTGGACACTGCTAAAATTGCTAACACAGCTTCTGTTGAATTTAAGCAGTGAATTCCAAGATCCTCATAAATTTTATAAAATGTGCTCAGAACTGAGCTTTGAGTCATTTTGTAAATAACACTCAAGATACCCCTCACTGGCCCTTTGTACACAACCCCTAAACTCCGCCGCAAATGGCTCCCAGCTCCGGAGCTTAAAATTGTTTCCCCACCAGCTTCGGATTTTACAGATAATTAAGTGCGACCACGCCCACCTAAGCGCGTCCCAGCACACTTTTCAGGTACCTGCTCTCTGGAGGTGAAAATTCCTGGTGCTGATATAACGTAGTGACTGCCCTGCAATCCTTGCTTCTGTTTGCTCTTTTTTTGCCCCCCCCGCCCCTTTAAGAGATCTGAATGCAGTGCGGGGACAGCAGAACGGAGGTGAGCGGCATTCTTTTCTTCCTTTTTTTCTCCCTCCCCTCACGCAGCCAGCAGCCAGGAGTGCGGAGGGGGTGGGAACGCAGGAACAGCGACAAACCCCTAAGATCTCTGGTCCGAATTTAAGTGGCCAGCGGATCTTAGGGGTCGTGTGAAAAGGCCCACTGTCACCTACAGTGATCTTAAGACGCAGTTGGTTTTGAAATGGCTCTCCTTATCCTTTATTGATCACATGGGGGGGATTCACAGTGAAATCTAATACCTGGAAGAATACACTGCTAACCTTTTGCCTCCAGTGACCCCAACATCCAGTCCTCTGTACTTTAGAATCTCAAGAAGAATAAACATGGTACCAGCTCCCGTTTCCTTCACCCAACCATGCTCACTGCTCAAAGGCCTCACATCTAATTCTGAACCTACAGGTGTCTCCACTAATGGCCATAACTCTGTGATAGATCTTGAACTTAGTAGTAGTGAGTCTTTCATTTTGCCTGGCCACCTTATATTTCTCCAGAGGGTAACTAATGCATCAGTCCTTCCTGGAAAAAAAAAAAACATGTTGAATGTATAGTGACAGGGATTGATTGTGCTCATATGTGACTCTTTTGTAAAAGTAATCCATCCCTTCCGTTTACAAAAATAAACGCACAAAGAACAAAAAAAAATGCGAGAAGAACTGACTGTGGTGTAGGGCGTAGAACAGTGCTCTGCGTTGATACAAAGAGGATGAAACCATGTACAGTGAGTTTAGTAACTTGATGTATAATACTTGCCTATTTTTCTCATCCTAGTAGTTCAGCCACTGAACACAGGGGGATGAAAAAAGACAACAGCATTGAATATAGCAGCAATAAATTCTGAGTGTTGTCATGTGTTTTTTTGTAAGAACATTTGCAGAAAATATTTGCTTTGCACGCTCTCTTCTGTAAGCTAACATAAAGAAAAGGCTTCATCTACTGTAGATATACCTGTGTTAATTTTTTGTTTTCAATTTTTTAAAAAGTATTTGTTGGATCTTTAGCAGGTGGGTGGGAGGGACGGAGCTGCTAACTTGGGACTAAGGATACTGCAGTGGGTTGCGGGGGAATAATATGTGTGTGTCTAGAAAAGGCAACGAGCCTTTAGCATAGAACTGAATTGGCATCAGTTGAGGACGTTCAACACATGGAATGCAGACACCCTTTTCCAAGAAAATGTTACCTTGGTCTTTCTTTTCTTTCTTTCTTTTTTTAAAATAACATTGCCCCATCTGTTCCTTTATTATTGGAGCAGCAAAAGTCCGAATGAGTGGATGATGTGCATGCATGGCAAAGTTGGGCTGCTGCACAGAACAGACTTTTACCTTGGAGAGTGTTCTACTTAAAACCACTGACTCAAAAGAAAGCACTTATATTTGTCTTGAATTAGAGTCCCAGCTTAAAGAATTGAAGCAAACTAGATGGAATCTGTCCGCTTCTTCTAGGGAATCAAATGCACTATGACTGTGTTATTTTCCATGTGTCACTTCAATGTCTGAATCAGGCAAAAAAAAAGATGTGTTATTTAATATGTTCTACAATAGCATGACCTTTTGAGGTTCTGTCATTTAAACCAAGCATTCCTCTCTGGGTGATGAGGATTTGCTCCTGCACTTATTTGGGAAAGCCATCGAATGGCATAACGTTCTCATGGTTTGGCCTACAGCACACATGACACAGAGGCACCGTGATTGTACCTACAGCCATAAATAAAGCACAACCAAAATCTAGCCAGCTTTCCAGCCCCCTCTGTGAAACACTGTAGGTTGAGATGCTGCAATCCCTTGAGGTTAGCTTTCCCCCAAGGACTGTTTCTAACTTGACTTTTTGATCCACTTCACCTGCGCCCACAGGTTTCGGCTCTGCAGCTGAAACAGGGCGAGCATGGCGGTTCTGCTTTTTTGGTCAGTCGAGGCTACAGTTGTTAGGCAAGTGCCTGTAAAGGGATTAAGGAGGACATCTCGTAGTTTGGATATAGGCAGAAGAGTGCCCATAATGTCACAGCAGCATTGAAAGAAAAAAAAGGGAAACTATTAAAATATCAATGTAGTCTAATATATTTGCAGAAAGCACACAAGTCTAAGCACCTGCATCAATGATCTGATATCTTTCACAGAAGACCCCCTAAACACCTTCAGGGTAGAGTCAGAAAGTTTAGATTTCACCATAGTGAGGCCATTACAGGCCATGTTTTCAATTATGGAACTCACCCAAGAGTGAGGAACGGCACCTGTCAAAGCGTTGACAGGGCTGGATGTTCGGCCTCAGAATTATGTCAGGAGAGATTTTTTTAAAAATGGATTTGAAAACAAAACCATATTCTAATAATTTTAGCTTTGCTCTCCAGCCTGAGCTTTGAAAGAGGACAGATCTTCAGCTGATTATCATTCCAAATGAACATTTTGAGATGTCCCAGACAAAAGTCAGGGTGATCGTTTATTTTCTGGAATCCCAGGGAAATGGTAGTTGTGCCAGCAGGCAAAGTGGCAAGGTCTGACATACCAAACCCACTCAATTATGGCTTTGTCACTTCAGCGATCTCCCGTCGTTAAGTATGGCCGAAGTTTTCAGACATGGCTATGAGGTGGATGGGTGCGTGTGTGAAGCAATGTCAGAAGCAGTCCTCAGTAGTTACCAAGCCCAAACAGCTTGCTCTGGCTTTAAATGAGAAGCAACCTACATTAATTAGTAATTCAAATGCCTGCCCAAGACTATTCCTTGGCTGACCACTCAGCTTGCTACTGCCTCCCTCATCTGAGTTACATTGAAGAAAATCACGCATATACACAAAACCTGAGTATGTAATGTAGAAATGTAGAAGACAAATACAGTATTTTTTCAAATGGAATTACTTTTAATATATACTCGCAGAAGGTCTAATACTATGTATGCTGTCTCTGTACTTTTTCCTGTAAATAACTTTTGGGCAGTTGAAAACACTGATTTTTTCTATGTCTCTGTTTAAGCATAAAACTTTGTAATGCTTTTGTAAGGAGAAGAAGAAAAAAAACACCATCAACGAGCAAATTATGTACTTGCTTCTAATGAGTGTAATGTCCTCCTCAGTTTTTTTTACAGAAACTGATTGTAAAAGAAAAAGCCTTTTGAACAGCCTTGGTGTTTAGTGTCATACTCCTGTTTTATAACAGGGAGAGGGGGAAGACTTGTCAATGGATCCTGTTCCAAGTGAGACTGCAACCTGGAAAGTGTGCTGATTTCAGTGTCTTTATTGAAAAATGCTGTTTGCAAAATAATTCCTCGAGAAAATTATCATTCCTGATGGCATGTGGGCACATCTGCTGGGAAGTGTTCTATGCAGGCCCTGTTGGATCAGATGAGAGTTATACTACTTGTAGTAAGCAGCCTTTATAGGGCCGCATGCAACCTACATAAATAAGTCATTCTAGTCATTCAATAGGATTTGCACAGAAAAAAGTTCTGAGTTGATGGAGCTTTATGCTTTTCAACATACTCTCCCAGTGTGGCTCAATAGAAACTAACCCTTACTGTCCTAATGAACAAACTATTTTTGTACACTCTTCACTTCCTATTTAAATCTGAGGTCAGATCACTCTATAGCTACACGATGAAGCCATAACTGACCTTCACCAAATAAATGTTTTAAGAATTATGAGAGTGGAGGGAAAATATCTCCAGTGATAATAACAGCTATTTACAAAAGAAAAAACCAGACAGGAACAAAAATACAAGTGCAAATGATTTAGGTTCCTTCTAGAGGTGACCTAAGTTTGATTTTCCTGGGTAGTGTTTTATGGTGATCGATTTATTTTAAATAAAATATTTAGATTTAAATAAAACTTTCTAATATTGTCGGGGAGGGGGGGATCCCTGGAAATGCTTCCTTGCTTTTAGAATTATAAGAGAAACTGATTTTCATATACTTCCAAGTTTCAAAGTTTAAATATTTTTATCCTATTTCCAGTAACTTTTGTTAGTGTGAAGTGAGACGTTGTATCTCTGTGCCGTTGGTGCCACAAGTTATTTGGTGCTTGGCGATAGCTGTTATTGTAAATTTATTTTAATCTCCCCTTTAGGAGTAGTTTGAAACTCTCTGATCGAGTATGCTCACCACCTTTGGGGGAAAATATACATCTATATCAGGGTTATGTCATGGCCTGGACAAAAGCACAGAAAAATGAAACACAACGGAATGAAACTAATATGCATTTGAAAAAATTCACTTGAAATTCATAGTAAGCACCATTTTCTAGAATAAAATATCTCATTGGCTCAAATTTTAATCTTCCCCCAGTAAGCTTAATTGTATGGTAATAAGAATAACAGTGTATTTTATTGGCCTATAGATGCAGAAAATACGCTGACAATTGACATGACATTTGTTTGATGTCTGCGGTTTCCTTTCTGACATCTCTCTCTCTCTCTTTCTGCTCTTTCTCCCTTGTTTAATATTTATGTGAACGTGAGTAAAAACTTACAGCCTGATTCATTTAGAAAGTGACCATTCTTTTTTCTTACAAATATTTTAGGACCAGCCTCCCCCTCACCCCATCAAAATTTTAAAAAGGTTTTATATTTCTTTAGAATGTAATAGCATTTTTGGTCTTATTTTATGTCCTGTAAGTTATTAGTTCGATACTGTTAGCATTCCATAATAATGCACACATGATTTTTGAATGTTTTCTGTAAATGACAATCAATGTTGATGAAGTTCCTTTCTTTAATGCTGAACAAAATTAAAAAAAAACAGAGAAGAAAACAGTGGTTTGGAGTGAATTTCTTTTATTTTATATCTAATCATTGGCGGGGGCAGGAAAATGGACAGTTAAAGCAAGGATGTGGAAGCTATCAAGACACTACCATCATCCTTCCTCTCTGGTCATGTTGGCTAAGGCTAGTGCCTAACATTCTAACAATATCCTGATGGGTAAAATATACTTATTCCTGAGCTAACTGCTCAGTTACTGCTGATAGAATGGCAGCTAATATCCTGTTGCTTAATATAATCCAAGCCAGTTTTTCCTCCACTCCTCTCTAGAAAGCAGAGCATCCCTGCCATGATTCTCATGGCTTGCATGCACATGTCCCAAGCCAGCATGCTTGCTATTTATGCTAAACAGCAGAATTCAGGCCAATTTATAGTTGAAGCCGTTTCTCCAGACACTGCCACACTATTGCATGGATTGGGGGACTGGCAACTCCTTGTATCCATGTGGGGTGGGGTGGGGGACTCCACTGCTGAAATTGGTAGTATGCAAGAACTACCTTTAAGGAAAACTGTGTTCACAGAAACAAGATTGAGATTTAACACACCGTATGTTATTTTTCATGGCTATGATGCAGTTTCCTTGGGGGTCCCAGGGAGCCAAAGGACAGGAAGTGTAGCCTGGGGAATTGGCCCTTCACCTTGCCAGAGTCTATGTCTTGGGATGATGTGAGGGATTAGTTGCACAAATAAATTAATTGATCCTAATAAGGAACGGAAAGAAACATGCACATGCCTTATTATAATGGCCAAAATCCTATTGCGTAGTTACACTGACAAGTAGAGATGGGCACAAAATGAAAAAAAATTGTTCCATTATTCGTTATTCATTTTGTTTTATTACGTAACAAAACGAATAATGAAAATTGTGATGAAATTGGAACGAACCAAACAGAACCACGAAAATTAGGTTCATTACGTTTTGTTTTCATTAATGGCGACAAGCAATGAAATGAGCTGTTTTTAAATGTTAAAAAATGTCCTGAATATCCATAAAAACCCAGCGATAATTATTTATTCTGCCTGATAATACCTACCAGGGGGGTTGGGTTCCTTAAAACGTGCATTTATGTCTTTTCTCAGATCGCTGTATTTTTTTCCTTTAAGGGGAGTTAGGGGACATTGACCCAAAATGGCTTCCAGATGCTTAATATTGATTTCTTGGGTATTAAAATGCCCTGGACATCCGTAAAAATGCAGCAATAATTATTTGAAATTATTACTTACCTTAAAACATTTGTTTTTATCTTTCTCCCATTGTGATGTATTTTTTTCTTTTCCCTTTAAGGATGACACAAAAATGGATTCCAGCCACAAAATTGATGCAGGCCATGTGATGGGAACATGTAAATTCTTGGACAATTTCAACCAATAGCATGCCCAGGTTGCAGACTGGGTTGGTGTGGCAGCCACATAGGGCATAAAAAGCTCTGGCAGTCCCCATCCTCCTTGCAGTCTGCGGTGGGAGTTAGAGTGGGATTGCTGTCTCTGTGACTCGTTACTTTAGGCCAGCCAGGCAGGTGTGTGTCTCTGTGTTCCTGCTGGCTGCAGCCTGGCTCTTAGGGGAGAGAAAGAAGAGATTTCTCTTGCAGCCTCCCTGTGTACCTCTCGGTGAGTACCCTCCCCTGCCCCGCAGTGCAGTCACTCTGCGGCTGCCTTACACCCTGGGCAATGCCCACCGCTGCCTTTGCAGCCTCCCTGCATACCTAGTCTATACTGTGTCTCTGCCAGCATCATTTTTTTAGTGTTTTCCCTCTGGTCTGGGGCGGTGGGGGACGCTCGCGCGTTGAAAGGTTTTAAATCGTGCAAAAAGCAGGTAAAAATCAAAAACGAAAAATGAAAAAAACAAACAAATTTTTTTCAAAAAAATTGAAAAAAAGGAAACGAATGGAAACGGGACCCACAACAAAAAATGAAAAATGAAACATTTTGTCAATTCATGCCCATCTCTACTGACAAGTAGTTGTGGAATTCATTGGGGAAGGTTGGCCTAATCAACACAGTGGAAATTTGAACCCCACCCTATGGCTCTGTAGCCAGACACCTAAGCCATGGAGCTGTCTCCAGCTAGTGCATGAAAGCTCACACTGATATGAATCTTTTTATCTCAAAGATGGTGCAATTTTTTTGTTTTTCTTTATCTTACATGGGGGTGGGGGGAGGATGGTGGCACCATTCATTTCAGATCCTGGGGAAAGGAAGGAGAGAGATGACAGGAGAAAAGGAAAGAATGGAAAGTGTAGGCCCAGTACTGTGACGCAAACTGTTTTTCAGCAGAGGCCAATGACGTGTCTTGTTCTGATGGACTATAGAAGACAGGATTGAGAAAGAGAGTGGATGAAGTGAAATACCCGCTGGCATGGACAAAGACAGGGCATCAGCATTGCACTGTTGCAGTCTCTGGGTGCCCACTGCCCTTTGAAAATCCATTTCTTGTTCCCCACCTGGCGGCTGCCCTCTGCTCAACAACTGGAAATAAAGGAGAGCCATCAAATAAAACAAATACCTCTGCAATCTGTTGCTGCCAAAGCCAAGAAAGTTTTCTGCTTATATACCAACAGATAGCACTGTAAACCAGTTTACAGTTTAATTATGCAGGCTACACATCGATTTATTGACCTCCAACCGATGGAAAGCTGAGTCAGTCTTCAACCAGTTACCTAAGCCCAGGACTGAACTCAGGTCATGAGCAAAGTCGTCACTGCAGTACAGCTCCTACGACGGCAGAAGCCCTTCTCTCCTTGTTTATCTTAAGACCCCACAAACACTGGAGCCTGGACCAACTGCACCATTTACTGACCATCCCTTGCCATTTGCATTTCCTCATTCACAAGGACTGAGTTTTCTAGAGCTCAGGAAATATTAGCAATCTGGATTCAGACAATATTGGCTTAGGGCTTCTCCAAAGCCCTTGGGTAGGTGGCCACCAAAATATGCACACAGGCACACAGACCAAGTCAACAGGATAGCACACATTCTTAGTGGTTACTTATATCCATGTGTTGGATGGAAAGAGAAGGCAAAAGATTTTGTTAGGGAGTCACTTCTGTGAAGTAAAATGCAGGAATAAATTGCAAGTGGATGAGAAATCATTTGCATTGCAAACATCACCCAAGAAAACGATGTCCCCAAACTCCCCTTAAAGGAAAAAAATACAGCGATCTGAGAAAAGACATAAATGCACCATCTGCATCATCTGCATGATAGTCCCTTGTAGTGAAATTCACACCAGCCACCCCTGTTTCCCATAGGTTTAGTATGGGCAGCTGATTATATCAAGACACACATTGGAAGCAAGTTGCCCCAGATGCAATAAATAAATTTTATTAATACTTGTCTTAAGCTGACAGAGGGGGGAAAGCTGTGATATATTTGTCTACAAGATGCCTCAAGACCTTTTGTGACTCACACTGGCCTTAATGGGTTGCCTCCCTATGGTTTAGAGTGCCTCCTTAATTTAACGACATGGAAACACCCCAACCAACGAAAGTGTCATTCTACTATCCCCATCATGTGGGTTCCCTAGTCCTGCTCTCCACCATCCATATCTACAGAGAGAGAGAAAAATTGTGGCCCTGCAGGTGTTTTTGAGCACATTCCCAATCATCATTTACCATAGGATATGTTAGCTAGATCTAAAGGGAACAAATAGGGGGGGTCACAAGCTGCCTGCCCGAGGCATACACAAAAATCTGCATGCCTTAATAGAAAGAGAAGAAATGATTTTCTGAACTACCAGTCTCAGCATAGCCTAGCCAGCAAGGCAACTGTCATGTTCACCTACGTACATAAGTAAAGGTTCTGCATGATACAGAAGTAGACCTATCACAGCCTCTTGTACTCACAGATACTCTTTTATACACTTAACATATTAAGGAGTAGAAAGGATGCCCTGCTCACACAGACAGTAGAGCCCCCCCCCATGCTTAGCACAGAGAATGGGGGCTGGCCTGGGCAACTGATGGTCAGAGGTGGGTCCACTCCCTAGTCACTCTTCTTCTAGTTGCCTTCATACAAGTAATATGAAAAGGAGTAGAGTTGGGAGAAGAATCTCCTCCTATCAGTGGGATACGACTAGTCTTCCACTTCACATGATATAAAAGCACACTGTAGTGCAGGTTGTAAAGACTCTGGCCTGGACCCCACTGCTCGTCCCATCTAGATTAATTGTAGGATCAACTCCTAAATGTACATCCTACTGAGTCAAAGTATTTCCTTTTAGGATTAGAAAGAAGATACTGGCCTACAACATTTAAAGAGTAGAATAGTTCTTTGTCACCTTTTCCATTTACCTTGAATTTCATTCATTCATTCATTCATTCATTCATTCAATTTATACATCCATCTGGCCTGAGGGTAAACAATAAATAAGAGTACAAATTATAAAAAAACATCAACCAACAAAAATACGTACAATATTATGGTACACAAAATAAACAAAGCAAAGCAAAAATAATAATTAACAAAATTCAACCAGGTAAGATAAATTTTCAGTGTATGCCTCACTTCCTTGCAGTTGAAGTGGATGATGCTACCATCATAACAAAAGTGGTTATTTCAAGGCAGGGGATAGCCATGCCAGTCTGGGGCAGCAAAAACAACCATCCTGTGGTGCTTTACCAACAGTTTTAGGGTTTGTTTGTTTTTTGTTTTGCTTTTGTGTATTACAACCCTCTTCATCAAATGCATGGAGTGTACCCTTAATTGGCCATTATTGATCCACATGCAGGTCAGATATGGGAGAAAGGAAATGCAGCATGTGCCACTGCAGCTGTGATTTTAACTGTGGTTATTTGACACCCATTGGTTATACAGTCTTCCCACCCATAACAACACTCTTTTGAGTAGAAGGCAGTGACATTGGGAGTCAAAAATTACTTTCAGGATGGGGTTGCACTGCCATTATCATTTCAGCATGTGTGAATGTTGCTGTCAGTTTATTTCCTTTGCAAAGGGGGCAGGTTTGTGGGCACTGTGGCTTTTTCATGGCCACTGCCATGGGGATAGCAGTTGATGGTGAATATGAACAACATGAATATATTGCTCAGAAGGAGACAGTCTCCCCACCCATTGCAGGTGAAATGGGGCTTGAAATGTCCTTCTTTGAACTGTAAAGAAAGGAATGTTGAATTTTTTAAAACTCTGCTTTTCACATTACCTTGCAAGTCTTTCAAAACCTACTTCCTACTCCTGGTTCAGCTCAATAGGGAAAATACATTAAAGCCAGGTTCTGTGATGGGTCCATGTCTTTGGGTGTTTATACACGACCCCTAAACTCTGGGGCAAATGGCTCCCAGCTCCGGAGATTAAAAATGTTTACCCACCAGCTCCGGAGTTAACGGGAAATTAAGTGCGACCCCGCCCACTTTAGTGCCTCCCAGCACAGCTTTCAGGTACCTGCTTTTTGGATGTGACAAATATTTGATCCGGTGTAAGGATAGTGAGTGCGGGGCTCTCCTGGCTTCTGTTTGTTCTTTTTTTGTGCCCCACCCCTTTAAGAGATCAGCCAGCAACCAGGAAGTGCGGAGGGGGGTGGGGACAGAGGAAGAGCGACAAACTTAGTGACCGTGTAAAAAGGCCCTTTGACAACCCACCCCACACTTAAACTTTGTGAAAACACTTTCATCTTTATATTGCTGCCACCATTCACTATCTTATATTCATATTCATGAGAAGTGAGATGACACCAATGTTAACGTTTCCAAAACAGACTTGAAGTTTATTGAAGTAACTGAAACACATAAATAAATGACTTCTCTTATGTTGTGTATCTAAATTTATTCTTAACACATATATAAGCAGTCCCTAACTCCTTTAACCAAGTCCCTGACCGGACCCTCTCTCTCTGGCAAACACTTTGCCCTGATGCCAACTACTCTCTAGATATTAGTTGCTCTCTGGTTTGAGGTCTCTCTCTCTCTCTCTCTCTCTCTCTCTCTCTCTCTCTCTCTCTCCAGTTTAACTGTGACTCCTTTTATAGGACCCAACCCTGCCCACCTTCTGGGATTGGCCTTCTCACTCTCGGGGTTCCGTCACAGGATCAGAGGGAGCAACATGCAGGGAAAGCGAGGAAAGGGGAAAGGGGAAAGGGGAAAGGGGAAGGAGTAGAGAAGTTACTACTTCATCAATATATCACATTTTGTAATATTTTTAATGACATGGGGGGGGGCTGAATGCCCCAAGAAACAGCAGAGAAAATGAATTAACACAAAGTTAAAGAGCAGTGTAGCCTTGTATAATGGTTCAAATAGTTGGTTCATGAAATGAATCGATGCAGCGAAAAACAATGTGAACACTCCTGCCAATATATATCCCACATATGTATTGATACTACAAGGCTATGAAAATAATTGATGTAACTGGCGTTATCTTCTCACATTTGGCCGAGCCCTAATGCATTCACTTCCAGTGCAAGTGCCTGCTTTTAACAAAAGGTCTCAAGATCAGCCAGAGAGGCAGTCTCGGTCTCATCAGAAATACATAGGGGGGTGATCTGTTTTCTTGTCCCACTCATAACTCCTGGGACCTTTGAATAGTGAACATCTTCTCCTAGTGCTACACCCAGGCACCCAGAATGGAAAGGTTCACCCCAAAGTTGAAACATTCCAGAACAATCACGCCTGGCAATAAGCAGACAATAAAAGAACACAATCAGGACACATCCAACCTCCCGAACCTTTCAATGAGAAATAAGCGACATTGCAAACTAAGTTAATCAGGCTCCTTCTATTTTCCCTATCACCGCAAATCACCGCAGTTTTCAACTAACAAGAATGGGTTGTCCTACTTGACGTGACAGCCCTTGGAAGAGAGGCACTTAGCATAACATTATAGTCATTACATCCCCAGGTTAAAGGCAATGAAACTCCAGGAGTGGCAAAGTCAAATCAGTTCAATTGTCTGATTGTTCATGCTCACAAAGTAGCGAGGCCGGCAGGGGTCTGGCATAAAACTTAGTTCTTCTGGATTGGGGACTTTTTTATAGAGAGAGAGAGAATAAGGAGCTCCTTTAAGGTAATTCATTGCCCTCTGCAGTAACTTTAAATCAGAAGGGATATACAATGGTCACAGCGATGGTTGCTCTCCATGTTCCTGGAGAGCTAGGCAGCGGATAGCCAGCTGCTAGGCCAGATGTCAAAGGTGCATTAAGAGCACTTGGTTTTTCTCCCCTGTTCTGGAGAAGCGCAGTGGGTTTCGCTTAAAGCACTCCCGTCAAAAAAAGAGACGGAGATTAATGAAGCAGCACAACTTAATAAAGCAAGTTGACTCCCGCTTCCTTCTCGCAGGCGCTTCTCACTGTCCACAGATAGTTCTTTTACTTACCAGCAGGGACATGTAAAATGTTAATCATCAATCTGTGGGCCATTAAAGAAGTTGCTTTTCCTCTCTTAACTTGAAAAAACCAAGGGAGAAAGATAATAGGTTTGGTTAACAGAGCTCTTCAGATAATGGAGGTTGTTCAGAGGGAGGCACTGATGGAGTCAGCATGGGAGCTCAATGCATTAATCCAGCCTTTGCTTTGGAACCATGGGTTCAAAACTCTAGGCCTCGAAACACATGCCTGAGATGTGGGTCAGTCTGCTTGATCAGCTCTTCCCAGTGTGGCATGTGGCACAGGCAGGAGGTGAACCTGGAGGATGCCACTGGATCTACTAAAGGCCTACTGGGCATATGCAGCTTAGCACTCTTGTCTAACTATCAGGAATCCTCCAGTGTTTCTCCAGCCTACTTTCTAGTTGTCATCCTTTAACACTGCCTGTTCAATTCCTGTGAGCACTTATATTGTCCAAGACGGAGGTACAAATGGTCCCAACTAGAGATGGCCATGAATTTTAAAAATGAACTAATTTGCAAAATTCTTTCAAAATCAGTAATTTGTAGATTTATATACATCAAATGCAATGCACCACAACAAATACAATTCAACAACTTTTTAGCAATTCTGATCATTCAATTTGTTAACCCTCCCTTTTTGTCCTTTTGAGGGGCCCTTGCATCTGTCACTTTCCTGGTGGGCCTTCTTTAGCAGTGTATAACTCAGATGGTTGAACCCAAAAGTTCACCAAACTTGGAGAGATTGTAGAGGGGGGAGGCTTCTCTGGATTTAGGTGTGTCTAGGTGCCTGGGAGGCTGTTGTATGGGTGTTTTTGAGACAAAACAAATGATAAATGGTCATGGGAAATCATACATTTGGAATTCATGATACGTCAGTGTTGATGAATTAAAAATCATGATGAATCCCCATTTTTCTGATTCATGCTCATCTCTATCTCCAACTTCCCAGCTCTAAATGAGCCTGCAGAGTATTCTGGGTCAAATCTAACACTATATCAGGATGAGTCCCAATTCATTCTGTGGTACCATTTCTCCATTACCTCACAGAACAATGTGCAGACAACAAAGGCATAAGATCTAGCTTTTCTGCTCCTATATACCACCCTATACCACTTCAAGCACTTCCCCCTTGCTTCCACTGCCAGTTTGCCCTTCTTTTTCTCCCACACAGTTTTTCTTTCTTTCTTTCTTTTCACCTTGCCTGAGGATGAATATTTTCCAAGATGCTTGTGCAGCTCTTTGTGCCTCTCTTATGCCAAACAAAGGGGCAATATTCACATAGATTTCAGAATATTTTCTGTTGTTCTAATTTTTAGTTACATATTTGCAGAATAAGACCAGAACCAAACCTTGGATCTGAGGCTATTCTACTTTTGTCAAGTAAAAGGCCTTAAAAGTGGGCTAGCCCTGCCTTCAAACTGACTGATGAGGCCAATCGGTGCTCAAAAATTATGCTCCTTCTCCACAGGTTTCTGAATGTGCCTCTTTCTGATGTCAGATTTCTGATAATTTATCCCCCCCCCCTTACAAACTGGCCCTTTTGATGCAGAGTATAAATCTGATTGGAATATATGCAGGCATATGAATCCTTGATTTTCTGCCATCCATTTTGAGTCATCCGTATTATAGAAACAATCCTATGACAGCCTAAAGAAAAGGAAAAACCCTGAGCCCCCTATCACCTAGTCTGTCCCCTTTATCCCACTGCCCATTCCCACTGCCCCATCTCTTCTTCATCTGCCAGTGCTGTGGCCTCCCTTGCAGATGCCATAAGCAACATCTTTGCAAAGATGGTTGCCCACTTTCCTTTAGGCTCCTTTGATGAACAACGATTCAGGATGAACTGCCATTTTGCCGTTTCATCCCCATGTCTATTTCTTACCACAAAAGGGGCATGTAATAATGTAAACCCAACATTCCCTAAGATATCAAAGCTGTGATATCAGATAGTTGGGGAGAGCTTTGAACCACTGTCATATGGTTGCTTTTACCTGTTTTCATACTCCTTGAAGAGGAGCAAGTAGTGTGTGAATTTTTTTTATCGTGTAGTAAAACTATTTTTATCATGCTGTAAAATCCCAACAGCCATTGCTCTGGTCTAGTTATGACTGCAGGCAAGAGGAGACTGGAAAGGACACTAAGAAACCCCTATTAAAATGTGGATCTCTTTGTCATAAAAGGAATATTTCCTATTCTCTCCTTTCCTATTAGTGTTTGTTTTATAAAGCATTGTCTATAGAGAATATATCAACATGCTGGTGAAGGTTAATAGGTTGTCAGATCTGCACTCACAAATCTTTCAGCACCTCAGCTGTATTGTCAAGTGCTGATAAAGTGACTTCAAATGCTGTTATTTAAAGGCAGGAGAGGTGATTCAAGACATAAAATCTGAAACAGTTACAATCAACAAAGTACAAAAGGGCTAGAAAAATCAAGACATCTTTCCAAAAGCCAGTCCAGCAGGGATTTTTGGATTGATTTCTGGATCTGCATTAACTCAGACTCTTTATTTATACTGCTACACATGTGCTGAGAAACTTCTGGTGCTTTTAGAATGACCCTTCCTATCATATGCCTGATCTGCTTGTTACTTAGATTGCAGATTCCACAGCTAGCGTCATTATGGTTGGGGTTCTTTTTTTTTTAATTTCAAAAGAAACCAGGAAGTAAAAAGCAGTTCATGAAATTGCCCTATCACACTACAGACCTATTAGAAGTGGGCACAAAACAGAAAACCCATGGTTCGGGTTTGTCTATTTTGGGCCCACCTTTGGTTTGGCTCGTTTTGGGTTTGTACTATTTTAAAAAAAAATTCTACGAACCCAAACCAAGCCGAATCAGTTCGATTCCGACTTACTGGGTGGCGGCAGCAGTGGCAGGGGGCGATCCTGGCCCCAGCGGCAAGGGCTTTTTGAAGCGCTGGCCTCAAGCACTGGTTTCTATGGTACTGCTCTTTAATATCTAGTACTAATGTGGCTGCACTATTTCCAATTGTATTTTATTTTAACATGCCATCAAAATCATACAAAATAATAGAAAATGGAGACTGAAATTCTTCATTAGTTGTTATTTCAGATGTTCACTTTATGCTACCTTGCCTGCCTCCCTTTTACATTTATTTCTTTATATACAGCCCAACTTTCTGAAGGAACTCTGGGCCTTCACAACAAGAAAATCTATATAATTCATCAATACAAACAAATGTGAAACAAACCCAATCAATCAAAACATTAAAATCAATTTTTAAAAATGGGATATACGATGGTAGCAAAAAAGAAGTCAAAAGAGAATAGGATAAACCACCATTAGTTGTTAAAAGCAGCCTGGAAGAGCCAAGTTTTTAATCGCTTCCTAAAGGCTGAGAGGGGCTCCACGGTCCTAATATATCTGGGACAATATTAAACGTACAAGTACTGTATCTGAATTGTTTGTGTGGTCTGTATAGCAATAACTTTGGGTTATCTAAAAAATGCCACTTATAGTGATGGCACCAAAGAAAACGTAATATTACCAAAAGTGTTTAGCACACTGTTGGTGCCACACTCATTTTTGTCATTAGTAAGAATCTTTGTGGATTCACCAATATTCTCCACTGTCACTAGCATGGATCGACTAATGGGGTCAACATCAAAGCATGGGATGAAGACATACTTCCAGCTCCAAAGTGTTACATGATGAAAGAATGTGTGGTAATTATTGCTTTATATAATGACAAGAAAGCTTGCCTAATTTGTGGCAGTGTTATAAACACTAACATTCCGTATGGCTGCAATTTTAGCTTCTGACGTGGCTACCATTTGTAGTTATTATGGTCACTCAGTGTAGGAAATGAATTAAGATTCTCCACAGGGTCCTCATTTGTGCGGTATATATTAAGACTAAAAGGGCTACTTATGTAAACAGTTACTCTTACATCACTACTCATTTGCCTGCAAACTGAGTTGCATCCAATTTAGAAAAGTGGCCACAAAATGTGTAATTTCACAGGAAGCAGCTTATCCAGGGGTGCAAAGGGAGTTTATTCACATAGCAGTTATTACCTGGAGAGACTTAATGTACACATAGGTTCTCCCTTCACGGCCTTTCTCCACATCAGACAAGCAAACTAAATATTTTGAAAACCTGCATATAACCTTCTCTATCTCTGACTCAACACATTGAAAGAGAACCCACCCACATTGGTTTCAGTAACTCTGATTATAAAATGGAGCTTGTGGATCACCTAGGTCAGTAGCAGCCAAACTTCAGCCCTCCAGAGGTTTTGGACCACAACTCCCACAGTCCTTTGTCATTGGCAATGCAGGCTTGGAACTCTGGGAGTTGTGGTCCAAAATATCTAGAGGGCCGAAGTTTGGCCACTACTGACCTAGGTGCACAAAGAGTAGGTAGGAGGAATAGGCAGACACCCCTCGCCCCCACACTGCCTCCTCCTTACAGAAAAATGTAGGGATCATAATTATCCATTCTCTCCCTAACCTAAAAGAACAATTGTATATTGGCCCTGGGTTACTAGGTCTGCTTTTTTTCTAGGTTTTCTGGTATGGAATTTACCTTTTAAAATTTCTGTGAAGGGCATCACATTTCCACACAACCTCATTTATTTGGTTTATGTTTGTGGGGAGACCGAACATATTAACACATTTCATATTAAGTGGCCAGCCCCCTCTCAGAAATGACTATAGATGTACTGTACTGGAAAACCCAGTTGGAACAATTTGGTTTTGCTGTGATTTGATTCAGCACCTGTACTTCACTTGAAATAGTAATCAGTGCTCACACAGGGGCTGTGGATTGATTCAGGAATTCACAGTTTGTAATGGATGCAATGTAAATCACATTCTGGTCCACAACCCAACCTCTTTCCTTCCCACCTCTGTTAATCCTTTCTTTGCTCACATCTCTGCTGGTCCTTTTGTAGTCCACAATAACACCACTTTTTCATTTAAAGCTGCAGACTACTATGTTTCTCAAAAACATTTCTATAGAATAATAACATGGAAAGTTACTCAACAAGGTAGAGTAAAGAATATCAATAATCTTGTTAAGTGCTTTCTTAACGTTTCTTAAAGTTTTGTATTTAAACCAATGTAACATAACTCAGAATGTAGAACTATAAAAATCCCCATTGTATTCTGACTAGTTTATGCTTTCTCTGTTTCTCTGTCTTTCTCTGCTTTTTTGTCATGTCTGTGTAAGCAGTTAACAGAGTCAAGAAGTCTCACAGCCTTGAAAGGGGGTGCTGCTACAAGGGGATGGATAGTACACATTCTAAGAAAGTTAATCCTTAGAACTGGTGACTTGTATTGTCTCAAGGAACAATCTTCTTGGTCTTCCATCAAGGATCAAAACCCTGAGAACTGTTAATAGTCTGAATAATAATTTTGCAAAATATATCACAAATCATATCTCAGAATTATTCCAAAATAGGAATCATCAGCTTTCCCCTTCACATCCATTACTCCTTTCCTATACTTTCAAGTAATACATGCAGGAAGGGTCACATCTCTGGTCAACTCTTTAATATCCCAATAATTTTAAACAATATGTGACTACAGATGAGTTAATTCCTGCATGTGTTATTTGAAAGTAAGGAGGAAAGTAGTGGAAAGGAAGGAGAATATGGTTATAATGACACATTTAGCCCTGTTAATCAAGTAATTAATAGTAAAGTGGTGCCTCAAGATACAGGTGACTTGTGTCATGAAAAGCTCACAATACAAAAGGGAAGTCTGTCCAGGCCGCAATGCAATACACCCGGGGAAGGAAAAACTTTACAGAAACTCAAGATATGAAAATGTTCTATGGGAAGCCCCAATATATGAAAATGTTGCAGAAGATTTAAATTCCCAGGGTGCATTGTGATATGAAAATTTCACGATACGAAACATCCCGAGTAGAGATGGACACGAAACGAGCAATTTTTTGTTTTCATTTTCATTTTTTCATTTCGTTACGTAATGAAATGAAAAACGAATTTTGTCTCCAAAATGAAACAAAACGAACTGAAACAACAGAAATTTTGCCGTGCGTTTTGTTTTCGTTGCAGCAAATACATTGAACTGCAATGAATGCTAACAAAACAGCAATTTTTCATTTTTGTTTTCGTTTTTTTGTTTCATTACATAACAAAACGAAAACGATTTTTTTGCAAAAAATTCACAAAAAAAGAAAACGAACTGAAACGGACCCCCTAAACAACAAACGACAAACAAAACACCATTTTTGAGTCATGTCCAATGCCCATCTCTAATCCCGAGGAATGAATTAATTTTGTATCACAAAGTACCACTGCAGAAAACTTTTTTTTTCACAAAAAAGGATCTTCTTACACAATCTGATAGGATTCAGGACTATCACCCAATCCCCCCCCCAAATATATATCATGGTGCTTTTCCTTCACCTGTTTCCTCTGCTAGACCTGGACATCACACCCCAACTGCCTACATCACAGAAATACCAACTATAGATACATCCAAATTTTACAAGAACATAATACAACTAACCACATGAGGGAAAGTTTGTTTGAAAAATTATCCTGGCTTGAAAAAGTAGAAGTCCATGTTAGAGATACCCATCACACATAAAACACATGGAGCTTTATTACAATACAGAGAACTGTAAAGAGAATCCACTATATAGCTCCCACATGGACACTGTATATGTGTTGTGCTTTTTATATGCTGTTAAGCCACATCCGTATGGTGACCCTAACAAAGTCTTCAAGTTATGCGAGATATTTAAAGAGTGGTTCTGCCAGTGCCAGACCAGTGAGTTTGCATGGCCAAGTGAGGCTGTAAACCTGGGTCTCCTGCCACTTTGTCAGTCAGTCTATCCACCATAGCACACTACACCTCATGTATAGTAAGATGCTATATTAAACACTGGAGAGGGCCATTGCAAATTTCAGGGTTGTGTGTCTAATGTTTCCCAACTGATAGGAAATTTAGAATGATTATCTTTAGAGAGAGAAAAAGAACTGGAATCATATATTTGTAAATAATATGTTTATTTACAAGGACACACAACAACCTGGTACTACAGAGTAGAGATAGCAAACACAGAGATAGGCAGAACATGTTTCCTGAAGTAACTTAATCTTTCATCACTGTTTCTTCACAAAAACCTTTAGGCAACAGAAAAAAAATCTTCTTTTAGTTCCTGTCTCTCTCACACTAGACAGAGGGATCAACTAGCCCCACATTAGCATCATTCACCCATGCCAAATCCTGATCAAAATATTGCTAATCCAGGGCCAAAAAAGATGTAAAGTATTTATAATATTAGAAGGATCTCAACAGAAGCAAATGCCTTCACAATGTGAAGCACAAAAATGCATTTTACAAGACTCCCTTCTACGTGATGACTGAAGGCATAGAAGTTCTGCTCACTACTGAATCTGACTATAAGGAAGCACTGTCAAAACACTGGGTGGTGGGAGGGAGGGTGTTGGACACTTGCTGACATGAAGAACATAAATATAGGACTCTCCTCTTCAGACACATCACTAACCGCATGAAAAAGACAACAGAGAGGAGGGCGGCTATTTATTATTACATTTATTTATTTATATATTTCTATACAGCCCATCTTCCCAATGGAACTCCAGGCTGTGTACAACAATTACATAACAATGAAAATAACTATCGAACAAATTAACCAATTAAAAAATAATACTCAGCAGGATGGTGGAACAGAATCAAAAAATAAAACCTAATGGTCGCCCAAATGCCTCTCTGAAAATCAAGGTCTTAAGCACTTTTTTGAAGTCCAGCAGGGACTCTGTGAGGCAAATCTCACTTGACAGTTTGTTCCAAAGTGTGGGGCTGGTTACCATGGGCCGTAGCGCTCTTGAGAACCCCAGCTTCTGTACTACCTGATTAGTATAACATTACCATGTTAATTCCAAGCAATGACTTTTCTTGAGCCTTCTCTCATGCCACTTCTCTTCATGAAATAACCAGAAGAACGTGTTATTGAACCAATGTAAAAATGTAGACAAACAAGCAAATTGAAAATAAACTGAGCCAGCACAGTGGTTTTGTTTTGTTTTGTTTTGTTTTGTTTTGTTTTGTTTTTTTGGTGAAGCTCCATGCCAATATTGGACTGACAATGTTTCTCCCCATTCAAGAAAAGAGAAAGGTGGATTTAAAAAAATAATCTATTTGTTTCTTTGTCTTTGTTCTCTCTTATGATCAGTAACTTTTCATCAGCAACTATGATAAAATCTCTCCCAATGATGCCAGTGACTTTCACAAATAAACCCAGGAAAAATCTATACAAGCAATAGTAACTAAATAGGCTCCTTCATTTGGAAATCTGTTGAGATTCCTGTATGCCTGTTATAAATAAATTTCATTTCTTTTTACAAGGTTAAGATGCTGGGGCACCACCTCAAGTTTGTATCTCCATAATGATTCAATATTGGGAACAAATACTCAGGAACTAGAAGATTCATCCCTGCCTGCCAACTCTGTGCATCAGAGTCGACTACAATACTCCACATGGTCATCATTGCAACTGTTGTCAGCTTCATATCTTGCTGTTGACGCTGTTTCGGTTCCAGCATCGAAAGACAGATTCAGTCCCCCAGGTGTGTAGTCATTTCTTTTCAGATCTAGGGAGGAAACAGGCAAAAAAACTCAGACACAACATGTAAGGATAAGAAAAGGTTACTGTAGTCAACCCATAGGATGGAAGGGCACATTGCACAACAACAGGGTTACCTTACCAAAATATATTGGATGAAATCCTGTTCCATAAACTTACACTGCACAAGACTAATTTAATCAGCTGCAGTGATTCTTTAGAAAGAGAAAATGTCTGATTCCCTTCCTCCCAAAAGGTACAGAGGCTCCCATGGAATCCATGGAAGTCACAAGATAGGTTAGAAGTTTTAAATTTCTAAGGAACTGCCACCAGTGAGATGATTTTACCAATGACCACCTATTGGGGGAAATGGGAGACATTTGTGCTTCCCTATCTGATAGTTCCGATTGATGAAAGTTGTTTCATGGGAGACTTAGAACCATCAAGTAGAAGGGGGAATCATTTTTTTTTACACAATGTAGTTCCACGAACAGGACTTCAGCCATTGTTGTTGCAAAAACACACTTTCCAAACCCGGCAGCTATGAGGACTGCAGCTAAAGTAAACCTGAAAGAGGCAGCATCATCTCGGCCCAGCAGGGCATCTCAGTGGTTTGATGGTGGAAGCTCTGTCTCCACCACAACAGTGACCCATGACTATTAAAAATGGGATTTGGGCACTCCTCCTTTCAACATTTAAACTTGCTCCTTTGGTCGCATTACTAACAATTGAGCTAAGGGATTCTCTACCAGCAACCAACCATGAAATGGAAGTAGACAAATTTGCCCAACGCAAGTAGAGACAAGCATGTGTCCCTCTTAAAGGAAGTTTTGCTTCGATAGTGACATGTTAATAGTGTCACCTGGTTCAAACCTAAAAACTCCTGTATGAAAAAAAGATAATTAAATGTTTGCTATGGTATCTGAAAAGAGAATACAAAAACAAGAAGGCTAACCCATAGCTGATCACCGCAATGTAGCTTTGCTTCTGCATGAACATATATCGCTACTCAGTAGAATCCATAAGAAGCAAAGGAAATCTAGATGTATGGATAATTCCTAAAATAATTCCTTCTTGAAAGCTTTGCTACCATAAGACCCGGGAACTAGGAAGACAGGCAAGGCAGACCCGCAAAGATCCATGTCTGTTGTTCTTCTATTGGCAGGTAAATCATTTTTACTCTGATCAGGTTTTGCTTCTAAAGCTTTTGCCTGTGCAGGTTTTAATGGACAGGTGCTGCTTGGTTCTCTCTCTCTCTTTTTAATTAAAGATTTTATTTTATTTATTTATTTTAAAAAAATGCTATTGTTTTGGGTGTGTATGTCTCTCTGTGTGAATTATAGTTCTATGTCAGTACCTTGTTCTTTATAGGTATCTCAGCACGATGTTTAGTAGAAAATTATGATATAAATAAAATATAGTCAAATAAAACAAATAATGTATAGAGAACAGCTAATCCCAGAATGTATAATGCATTGTGCTTGGGGAATTTCAGCAATACCGCAAGCACAATGCATTCAGGGTTTAGCTGCTCTCAAGACTGGTTTGCTCAGACACCTGCAGGGCATTCGTACTGCATACCAGGAAGTCTGAATTTCCTGCAGCAAGAGTTGCAGCGATGCTTTGAAATGAAGTTTTTGATTGCTTCCTTCCCAAGGTTTGCTGGGCCAAAAGCCATCCTTCTTGATCTGGAAAAGATGACAGAGATCAAATAAATATGCAGTCTATTTTCATGTATTACCAGCATCTCTCCGCCATCTCTCTTAACTGAGAAAGAACACGAAGCATCAATAGGGCAATAACAATAAAGTGCTGGCACTTGCTGTTCATTTTTATAAATATCTACTGTAGCCTCCCTTCTGTTTTAGAGCAAAAGAGCCATTCTGCTGCAAAATTTAGCCAATGGAGCAATCCAACCACGGTTAAGCACTTGGAAAATCTCACGAACTTTCAAAAGGGTGATTAACTGCTTTGGAAGTGTATGAAAATAAGGTGCACAGTACCTCTGTTTAAACTAAGTGGGTCATAAATTTGATAAACTGTGCTTGTGTTTCTGTGACCTAGACAAGATCCTCACTCACTCCTTATTTTTGAAAAAGTTAAAATGTACTTATGTGCATGGTGGCTCAGTGGGCTAGAGCAGCTTGGTGGTTCGAATCCTGGGTGCCACACAGTGGAGCAAGCTTCCGCTGATAACCACAGCTCCTGTCAACCCTGGGGGTGGTCATATGACATTTGATGCGCAGTTAGCACCTCGACAAGCGGGGAGTATTTTACATCTCTGCGTTCATCCCGACTTGCTTACTGTGCATCTTTTCCCTGTTTTTTGAGTTGATTTTCTCCATCATGCTTACATATATTTTTAAAAAAATTATTCGCTGGTTGATTACCAGCATGCCAGCTTTCTAGCACTACTCTCTGTCCTCATGCGGAAGTGTCTGTTTTATTTCCCATGTGTTATGTGTTTTCTATGGGCAAATTTACACAAATGAGCAATGTCAATAACCGCCATTGGGTGTCACTGCTGTTTATTATTTTTTACGGTTCTCCAATGTGCCGGCATGCTGGTATGCCACCAATTCAGTAGCATAAACAATTACCAAGGCAGAACTACAGGAAGTGGCAGAAAAAGGGGTACGAATCTAATTGGTGCAAATTTTCTGGGGTCACACCTCATTTGAGGCATTAAAAGGTGTGCATCAATAACAGAAGTATTTTAACACAACCCCTAGCAGTCGTACAAAATGCTGCGGTTAAAGTGCGCTTCCAGGGGCGTGGTCGACCAGGCTACCAAACTACTGCTCTTTGGAGTTAAGGCACACTCTTTTGCTGTGCAGTCTTTCACAGCAAAAAGAGCAGCAAAATCATCATGGGACCGGGACCAAAGGAAACATTTGTGAAGGTCCATTCTATTCTATTTACAATGGAGAAATAAAGTGGCGAGAAAGGTAGCATCACAGCTGATATTTGCAACATATTTTAAAGGTAGATTTCTGGGATCAACAATTGCTAATTTAAGTGCCACTGACTCAATTTGTTCTTGAAAAATTTAACCAGAACAGTAAATGCTCAAGGAAAAAATGCACAGAATTGTTGCCTCAATGTAGTGACATTATTGAAGGTAATATTGAAGGGAATGGTTCCTTAAATTATTATCTTTGGTTAGCTTTGTTAATTGGCTTGGATTATTTATTTATTTATTTATTTATTTATTTATTTATTTATTTATTTATTTATTTTGCTGGAAAGTGGGATTCTCCAAGCAAACTTCTTCATAAAGCTATAGAGTATGGGGAAGGGGAAAAAGACCAAGCATGAGATCCAACTCACACCCTCTTCAAAGCCTATTAACAAAGGAGTCATGACTGATACCACTGCTTATAACAGGGATCTTAATGGAGATTCCTGGGAGATGGGAGTTTGCTAATAGGATTGACGAGAAGGTAATTTTCCCCACTGAGAACAGCCTGACTGGTCAAAAAACCTTACCTCGGTGGCGGCAGCTTCTGAATCGTTTTGTTACTAATTTTGTTTTGTTACTAAAGTTCAGTAAAAAGCCATTTAGTAACAAAATGAAACACAACGAGTAACAAAATGAAATGAAATGCATCATTACTTTTCATTTCATGCCCATCTCGAGATGTAACTTCTAGAAGAGAATTGCAACATACTAAGATATTTTCCTAGACATTCTCTCTTGTGGAACTCAGTGTGCAACAGATACCTACAGAGGATTCTAAATGTTTGGCAATTCACCTCTAAATGTTACACATCTTATGGAACTGCATTACAATGTTTTGGCTATTGTGATTGCACTTTAAGAATTCCACTGTCTCTGGCAGTAACCTCAGCAACAGCTGGAATGAGCTTGATTGCTCCTCTCTACTGATTTATTCAAGTGTGATTACCCAAATACTTTTGTTAACAGATGTTTTGAACAATCGCTTGAGTCCTTATGTAGAACTTTCCTGCTAGAGAAGGATTGCTTACATACAATATTAGCTTCTAAAGCATTTATAAAGAGAAAATAAAGATGGAACTGGCAAGAAAAAGAAATGGTTAACTTGAACATGGAATTCTGAGTGTAATAATGGATCCAGAACCAAACTCAAATTATTGCATATTAAATTCAAGATCTTAAGTTCTGTTCAGAGGCAAACTGAAAAATAAGTCTCACCAGTCAATACAGGTAAAGACTGCATTCTTTCCTCACTCGCCTCCCCTAACCTTGTAACCAAGACCTTTCAATCGATACATATCTGCATTTAGAAATATATAAATTTCTTTCTATGACCTTTAAGACTAGCTGGAAGTACAATGCATTACAATATGCTAATCAGCAATAAAATAAAAATAGAAATAAATAAACCCAACAAACTTCAAAACAAATGGGAAACTGCAATGATAATCCAATATAAAGAACAACACTGTCAGCAGCTATACAAACATGCAAATATGCATCCCAGTTAAAACTGCATATTACTTCAATCACATGAATGCATGTCATTTCCATGATAAAGGGACACTAGATACTTACTGCTTGTCTTCAGGCTTAATAACAGATGGATCTGTAAGGTTCTCTCCAACACCTGTAGAAGTCCAATTTTAAAAGGGTATTAGAAGTTAATTGTCTTTCTGCCATTTGTGAAATGGTAACATTAGCAATTATTATATGGTTATCTTATCTTTTGCTTTGAAAACAGTAACTGAAAAAAACATTAGGACTATATAATTTATTAGACATTGGTCGACAAATGCTCCATGCTCATCTCATTTTTTAAAGCTGAATTTTCTTGTTTTCTCCTTTTAATACAAGGGCAAACGACTTAAGCATTTAAATCCCATGTGTTTTGTGGATCCACATGCACAACAGAAAATACATCAGGATGGATACTGTATTTCATTGACACAGTTTAGAACTGCAGTCATAGAATATGGTGTAGACTGTGATAATATTTAACAGAATGGTCATATTATTTATTTATTTATTTATTTATAATATTTTTACCTAGCCTTTATCCTTGGAAAAAAGCCATGGCTGCTTACATCAATAAAAGACAATATTTAAAGCAACAATGAATATACAAATACAAACAAAGGGGGGGGGTCAAACAAATAATATACAAAACAAAACCAACAACAAAAACCCACTCAAGGTACAACAATCCATTTAAAACCCCACTTAGACAGCCTGTGATTCAGTGAAAGCTTGCCTGAAGAAAAAGGTTATGTATCTATGGTTTCAGAGGGAGTGCAACTCCATCCAACATAGGTTGCATTCCTTTTCCCTGCTCTGCCTTGAGACTGACCAGGACCATTTATTTTCAGTTTATTCACCCTCATCTAGTTCATTACTGACATTAGACATTGATCTCACATTGAAACAGCCTCATTGGATTTAGATGGTAGGGAGAGTAGTAGTGTGTCATCTATCTACTCATGACCCCACAATTCTGAACAATCTCTCCAGCAGTTTCATGTAAATGTTAAATAACATAGGAGATAAAACAGAATCTTGCCAGAGAACAAAATATTAGAGACATAAACAGAAGATCCGCAGTCCTCTTGGGAGTCCCCATCATAGTTTTTAAAAAGTATATTTTCCAACTAACAAATGCCTCGTCCAAACCGCTGAGAAAGTCAAACAAAACTCTTCAGGCTGAGCAGTTGCTTGATTGTCTGTTAGCTATCTGGGGGCTGTCAGGGGCTCTAAGGAAGACTTTGAAATTGTTCATGGCAAAAATTAATAAAAATGATTTTTGTTGAACCACAACAATTGAACTGCTTATATGGAGATTCTCCAAAGCATGACTGATGCTACGTTGCCCATGTACAGCCAAGGGGTGCATGCTAGCTTTATATAAATTATGTAACATGACACTGCCTGCCCTTTTAAGCTCTTAATAAGAAGATCACATATAACCTGTCTAATTTTTTCCTCTGTTTTCCTAACTACACATCAGTTACCTTGCAACTACCTTTTCTCTCGCTAATTATACATGCATTGAAAAACAAAAAACAAAATAAAACTCTGGTCTCTATGTCATTTTAGCGTCAGTGGTTTAGAGAGGGCCAGGTCACATGTTGACCAAAATGCTTATTTCTTTCCCTAATGGCAATTTCTCTCTAGCGTACACAATCTTTCAAATACACTATCAGAAAAGTTAAAGGACCAGCCAATGCAAAAAGCATGTGAAAGCTGGAGACTGTTCTATAGAGGGATCCGTACTAACCTTTGAAAGAAAACCCAAGAAAATGTTGTTGTTTTTAAAATTGCACAGGGTAATTTACAAGACCAACAAACTTGGCATCAGGGCTAAAAATATCCACTTTAATGTCAATTGCTCTTTTGGTGCCGATGGTGAAAGAGATAGAGCCACCAGTAGCCAGTAAGGTACCTCACCTTCCTCACCACCTTTCCCTTTCATGGCAGTTCAGATGCACACGTTGGAAAATGGAGAAATAATATTTTAAAAGACCACACTGTTCCCTGGTAGTTCCCAAAAGTCATTTGTAGTTCCCTCTGACACTTGAAACAAAAGAACAATTATTTATTAGCATTAACTATCTGCCTGGGGCCTAAAGGAAGTATATGCCATACTGCAAACATCTGCTCCATATGGTTTCCCTCAGTTCTTCTACCACTGCATATTTTGGGACTTTGATATTAAGTTTGCTGTAACTGAAGATCAGAATGGTTTGAAAGAAGATTTGAGCTTCAAACCAAGCAAAGGAATGGCAGTTGCCTGAAGTATACTAGGGATGGCACCAAATGAAAAATGAAATGCTGTTTCATTGTTTCTTTAGCTAATGAAAAAAAATGAAATTAAATTAAATGGGGAAGTAACATTTTGTTAGTAACAAAATGAAATTGCAGGGGGGGGTTGTTGTTGTTTAAAACAAACCAATTCATTTTGCTGTAAAAACTGCTCCCCTGGGTCATAGAGGCACCAAATTTGGTGTCTCTAGGACCCAGGGGACCCGTTTTATAGAGTAACAAATTGGTTTGTTACTGTTTCATTTTGTACAATTTTTTTAAAAAAAATCATTTCTAATGAAATAGAGTAACAAATTGGTTGGTTACTGTTTCTTTTTTTCCTCTTTAAGGAATGCTTTCCCTATGGAGCTACACTAGGCCCCTGCCTTCCTCAGATTCAGAAAGCTCATTCAAAACTCTGCTTTTCAGGGAGGAATTTCAGGATATCTTTCCTTCATATTGTCAGTCACTTAGCCTTTTTTAATATATATAATTTGGTGTTATTTTATGTATCTCATTTGTTGTTGCCATCTTGGGTTTTCAGGCATGTTGATCTTTTCTTCTAATTTTATACACTATGTCCGGGTTGGGTGGGATTTGGCTATTTTCTTACTTATTGTTGGAAAACACCCAGAGTAGTAGCCAAGCTACTTACTAGATGACACAGTATAAACATATAATTAGGTAATTGTTATTTATTTATTTTAATTTAATAAAAAATTAACTCTTAAGTAGAGCAGCCCTATCTATAAATAAATAAATAAATAAATAAATAAATAAATAAATAAATAAATAAATAAATAAATAAAGGGGGATGCCTGCTGTGTGCTTGACACTCTAGGCCAGCTGGCTAAATAATGGGGTTTTTTAGTAAAGTGATTTTAACCAGTATAATAAATAAATATAAATAAATAAATTACTGTAAAATAAATAAATAAATAAATAAATAAATAAATAAATAAATAAATAAATAAATAAATAAATAAATAAATAAATAAATAAAAGGGTATTTATTTATTTATTTATTTATTTAGCAGAAACAGACAACCTTGGAACCTTGTGGGAATGCTAGAGAAAGGAGAAGGGAAACAGCTGGGAGTGCTTTACCCCCAGGCTGCCGCAATTTCAGTGTCACAACAGTTTCTATGGCAAAGGCACAAAGAACTTACAACTGCATCTAGTCTCTGTTTACACATACAACATACAAGGACTTTACAGGCACCCCTGTATTTCACCATGTGGCACCGCTCACCTTGCAAATCCAGTACAAGGAGCTCTCCACGGGTGTACTCATAGGTCCAGTGAGAAAAAGCCAGCATAATTTCTTCCAGCAAATTGTGGGGTGTGATCTCATCTCCATTGTTGTTATTGTATTTGCGGAACTCTCCTGTCATATACTTTTCTATTGTCAGCCACTGGTTGGCTGAATGACAGTAAATTAAGAAGACCTCTAGGAACCTGAAAGAGAGAGTACACTGTTATTCAGAGAGCTTCCCCCATGAGCGTCACACAATTCCTAAAGACATGGCCCCACTCATGCTCATGTCTTCTGTCCAACCCAGAATGGCTAAGAACATGCAACTGCCTTTATCTATTGCTGGTAATTTTTTGGCTAACAGTGCACTATGTAGACAGAGCAACAAGTTGTTCTTTGTTTGAGTTCTCACTTTCACGTTTAGGCAGTCAGGGGATGACTACAGCCCAAAGAAGATGCCTGCCAGCAGAAAAATCCCATATAAAAGATGCAAAACATGTGGCACCTTAAAAGACTAACTTTCATATTTTAATGTAACATTTTGTGGACATGTCCACTTCTTCAGACATATGCTATGTGTCTGAAGAAGTGGACACGTCCACAAAACATTTACATTAAAATATGGAAGTTAGTCTTTAAGGTGCCAAATGTTTTGTGTCTTTTGTCTTGTTTTTCTTTGATTTTTGCCTGCAATTCCTGAAAGGACTAACATGGCTACCCTCTCTGAAACATGTAAAAGATGGAGATTTCCCAAGTGAGTGGGCACTTGTTTGATATGGTATGTTTCACCAAGTCCCCAGACTCATGTAGAGGTGGCAGATAAGCTCTCAAAATGTTACTCATCCCACCACCTCAAAAGGAGAACCCAGATAAAAAGAATTACCTTATTTACAGTAGATTTTGAAATTATATCCCATTTAAAGGATTTAATCAAAACAAGGATATGCATTACTTCTAACCTGCCTTTTCATAGGAAATATCCAAGGGCACAAACAGTAAAATCCACAATTAAACAAACAAAACAATCACATGAACAAATAAGCAATATTACAAGATAAGCATCTAAAAACTAGATTAAAGCCAGTTATTGTAAGAAAAAAAATCCCTGCAAATATAGCTTGAAACATGGGCAACCTGGGTGTGGGGGGTGGGGGATCTAACCAACAATAGAACCAACACCTATTTAAACAGAAAGGGTTATGCCTGCCTAGAGGCCTTTAATAAATGTCCAGATATGCTCACCTCAGACAGAAATTCCAGATTCTGGGTAGAGCCACTGATAATGTCTTAAAAGTCACATTGAGTAAGAACTGAAGGTAGAGGCTCTCTTGAAGAAACAGCATATTGTCTAACCCCCAGTCTCCAAAAGATAAAATATAACAACAGGGTGAAAACTGGAGTTTTAAAAAAATTATTTTTTTGGATTACAAGGCCCCAAATCTCCCAGTTCATTACATCCGATGGCCTTGATGACCAGGGAGGCCTATTATTGTGAGTAGTGGAGTCAGTTGGCAATCTTGTATAAAATTTAAAAAAGAACTAGAAACTATTGGCATTCAAAAACACCGATCAACAAATGACAATTTTTGGCAACGATCGGTAGCTCCCTATTTCAGCCCCTGGGGGTTGGAGATGTAACCTCCTCTAGGCTCACTCTCGGTGTAGGTATGTCTGTCCCCCAGGCCTCCCAAAAGAAGAGTTTACATTGGGGAATTCAGTTTTTGGTGCTGGGTATCTCAATATAAACACAGTAACTAGAATAGGCTGACATCCAAGCACATCATTAAATTAAACAGCATGAAATGAAATCTTGGTACCTGTATATGTAATCTAAACTAATAATAATAATAATAATAATAATAATAATAATAATAATAATAATAATAATAATAATAATAATAATAATAATAATAATAATAATAATAATAATAATAATAATGTCATTTTGTGTATATACACAGTATACACATACAACGAAATTTGTAAATTACTATAAACAGCATTTTTGTGAAAGCCAAAGGAAAGTAGGAACAAGTTTGTGATTTAAAAAAAAAACCCTTCTGTACACAAGTGAATTATTTTCTATTATCTGGTTGATGAAAACATCCTTATTTACTGTAATATGCTTTTGATCAAGATCTTTATAAAGCCATTACATCAAGACTTCTGCAGCCTCACCAGAAACACACTTATTTTTGTACCTGCGTATTCAGAGGAGACAGATAACGGCAAAACTATTATATTGTTGTAGTTCTGCAAACAAGTGAGACAAGGTATTTCAAAAAAGCAGACAGGCTAATAAAAATCAGGTTGAAACTCTTCTGAAATGGAAGACTGATTTTCACTTTGATAAAGCGTTCAGATTTTTTTTTTAATGGGAGAGAGACCAATGTTACTCTTGATACTCAATAAAATTGCTTGTAAAACTAATGGTAAAATTTTATTTTAACTACTCAGAAGCAAGTTATGATCTTTCTCATCAAATAAACATAGACGGATGGGGAAACTTACAATACAGCCATCATAAGTGGACATTTAAATATACTTTAGTCAATCTACATGGGAAAATTAATACTGTACATAAATATAAAAGAATTTTGAACTGCTACCGTAGTGTCTGATTTGATCTGGGAGCTACCAAAGTAAAATATTGAATACCTGTAACAAGCCTGACCATGACCATAACACTGCCATTTGAAAGAGAGAGAGAGAGAGTGAGGGAGGGAGGGAGAGGAGAGAGAGGAGAGGAGAGAGAGAGAGAGAGAGAGAGAGAGAGAGAGAGAGAGAGAGAGAGAGAGAGAGAGAGAGAGACTGACTACAGATTAATGTACATAAGAACATAAGAAGAGCCATGCTGGATCAGGCCAAAGGCCCATCTAGTCCAGCTTCCTGTATCTCATAGTGGCCCCACCAAATGTGTCCAGGAGCGCACGAGACTTGATATCTGTCTCTTGATACCCCTGCATCTTGTCCTTGAAGTACCCCGGTTTTAACCCTGGAAATTACACATCTCCAATCCATCATGGTATGTAACCTGTGATGGACTTTTCCTCCAGGAATCTGTCCAATCCCCTTTTGAAGGCATCCAGGCCAGATGCCATCACCACCTCCTGTGGCAGGGAGTTCCACAGACTAACAACACGAGTTCCAACAGAACTAACAAATGTCGTTCAAAAGGAGATCTGATTCAGTACGAAGAACAGGCCTCAGAGCTTTGGATCAGAAGTCCAAACTGATTCTACCACTAAGAAAAATAAAGACCTGGATGGACAGCTCAGTAAGTTAGGACTCTGACTGTGGAACCAGAGTTTGGGAATTCAGTCCTCCATTGGCTCTACAAGCTTCCTAGCCCCAGGGCACCCCCAGAAGAAGGGAATGGTAAACCACCTCTGAGTACTCTCTACCTAGAAAACTCTGGAAAGAGTTGTCATAGATCAGAACTAACTGAACAGCAAGATGAAGTCAAAAGAAACTTCTGTGAAGACAGGTGATGTGGCAAGATTCTCCCCTCATCTCTTGGTCTATTTTGTCAAGACAAATACCACCACCACCCCACTCTTAGACCCAGTAAAATCTTCATTTTTCACATAAGGACAAGGGCCTTTTGTGAGCATAGAAATCAAAACAAAAGTATGCACCCAGACAGACAGCATGTGTAGAAAGCACATATGTATGTCCATTTGCCACTACTATATATTCTGATTCTAGCATGCCTGGAAAATCTCCTTTAATCAGTGCTTCCATTTTTCTCCTTTCCTGGTTTTCAAGTGTCAGTGCACATGTCCTAATGTCATGTCACTATGTTGCTGACTGATTTGTTAAAAAATAATTTGCAACTTTCCCACACTTGTGTATTAATGAAGTGCAAAAATTAAGCGCTTGCAGTCACCTGATCAACTAAACTATCAAAATTTCATGACAGTGGGAGTGCTTTATATCTCATATTAGAAGTTAGCCAGTGATGGAACCTCAACCTTCAGAGTGTAATCCTTGTGTATGTGGGATGTAAATTAAAATTAATCCATTAATTCACTGAGAGGTGTATAGACACAATGTAGCTTTTGATGAAGTTGCCCAAGAGTGGTTATTCTAACACATACGCACACACACATACATACAGACACATACATACACAAATATCAGTGGCACAAGCCAAATATACACATTGTCAACACATTTAGCAGATAGGTATAGGACCAAGCTTGTACAAGCTGCTACATGAAGTTTAAACCGAGTGTATTAAAAATTCTGTCATATATATCATTGCTGTCTGTGCCAAAGTAACACTTCTTAAAAGCTGACACCACTGCTCCATTTCAGAGACCTGCAGGCATCCATTCCACTGTGCCCACGGAGCTTCTGCCCGGGTTTCCCTGTTAACGTCCACACAGCAGTTTCACAAATGTCTGTGCATTCTTTATTAAAGAGAAGATGGAGGCTCTTGCAAGTACAGCGCAGAACACTAAGGGGAACACATATTCCCTACAATTAATCCATTCTTTTCCACTTCAGGATTTCCACAGAGATGCATCTCAATTATCAACATTGAAAATTAAGCCAGCTCTTTTAAGAGAGAGTCGCATACACCATGCTAAACACAAGACACACAATTGACAAAAATCACATGCTAGGTCAAATGCTGCTCCCCACAGAGATGAGCACCTCTGTTAAAAAAATGATTGACTTGTCATCTAATTTGACCCTCTACGCTGCAAGAAATCATCAAATTTTCTACAAGGCTTCAGTGTCAGTCACGTGGAGGCACTTCCACCTACGCATCAGGTTTGCCAAGTCTATTTTTGAAGGATTTTTCTTCAACAGAACTTCAGCAAGCGTTAATTTGCATTTCGCAGCATTGCAGTGGAAGTACATGTCTTCTATCAAGCTTTCCGCAGTAAAGTTCCCACTGAAAACATCCAAGCCAAGAGTTGACAGCTGTATTGATAATGACATGATAAGCACTACTATGTGTATTAACTAATGTTTCCTGATGGAGACATGGAACAAGTCCATTACACCACAACCATGTAAAAACCTGGTGATTAGACATGGGCATGACTTGGCGAAATTCTCGTTTCCGTTTCCGTTTCTCATTTCCGTTATGTAACGGAAACGGTAACGACAATTACTCTGCCAGAATTCGAACTCGAACCGACTAAAGAAAAATTGGGTCTGATTTGTCGTTGTCGTTCCTGGCATCGCAGCGATCCTGCGATGCCAAGCGGCACAGGAAAAAAGTTTTAAAAATAAAAAAAACCCGATTCTTGGCCAAAAAAGCAGGCGAAAATATGCTTGCCTCAGTGAGGGGGGCACCTACCAGAGGGGTGGTTTCTGGGGGGGTCCCCGGCCTCCCTTCCCTCCTCTCCTGGGCTGCGCAAAGTGCGCATCCTCATCGTCAAGTCACACTTGCCCACGCCAACTCGCAAAGTGGCGCGGTGCGGCACAGGAAAAAAGTTTTAAAAATAAAAAAAACCCCGATTCCCAGCCAAAAAAGCAGGCGAAAATATGCCTGCCTCAGTGAGGGGGGCACCTACCAGAGGGGTGGTTTCTGGGGGGGTCCCCGGCCTCCCTCCCCTCCTCTCCTGGGCTGCGCAAAGTGTGCATCCTCGTCGTCGAGTCGCAGTCGCCCACACCAACTCGCCAAGCAGCGCGGCACAGGAAAAAAGTTTTAAAAATTAAAAAAACATCCCGGCCAAAAAAGCAGGCGAAAATATGCCTGCGGCCTGCCTCAGTGAGGGCACCTACCAGAAGGGTGGTTTCTGGGGGGCGGGGGTCCCCAGCCTCCCCCCTCTCCTTTCCAGGGCTGCGCATCCTCGTCATCTCGCCAACTCGCCATGCCATGCGGTGTGGGCGGGGGATCCAAAATGGGGTGACCCGCAATATTTATTTTGAAATCGTGGTCCAAAAGCACACCAAAGCACCACAGAAACATGCGAAAATAGCTATTTTAAAATTGCCTGAATTTTTTCAGTAGCAGCAGTGGGTTTTTCTTGCAACAAAACGTCTCCATTTATTTTATTTTATTTTATTTTTATTTTTATTTTTTTACACCTGCGCAATAATGGGCTGGCCATGGAAGTGGACCATGCAAATTTTTGGAGCCATTCCACCAATTGCATGGCCACTTGGCCAGGTTTTGACCGAGACTTCTGGGTTGTGCCAGTTGGGCATAAAAAGCCACTAACCCTAGCCCGAACCCTAACCCTAACCCATACGCCAGTACACTGTCCTTCTTAGTGGGTCAGAGAGCCACCCAGAGGTGCACCCCAGTAACTCACCCTAACCTTACCAGTAACCCTAATCCTAGCCCTTGCGCTAACCCCTAACCCCAAGCCAGATCTGTGTACTCGCATTGCACTACAGCAAGTACACTTCCCTTCTTAGTGAGTCACAGCGGGCGCCCGTAGGGGTCCGGTCCTCTCTCACTTCGCTCTCCAGCCCAAGCAGGCAGTGAGTCACAGAGGCACCCGTCGAGGTGCCTCTGCCTGCTGCAACTGCAACTTAATGGTATGCATATCCAATTGGATATGCTTGCCATTTTGTAGCGGGTGAGGAGAGGAGGCACCCACGAGGTGCCTCCAGGAGCCCGCTTTCCCTTCATGGCGGGTCAGAGGAGGCACCCACCCCAGAGAGATGCCTCCAGGAGCCCACCCCCCCAAAACCAGTACTAACAACAGACGAAAAACCGACAAACGAAACGACAAATTTTTGGAAAATTTCACAAAAAACGGAAACGAGCCGAAACGGGCCGGCTCCAACACACCACAACTCGAAACGTAATTTTTCCTGGCCGTGCCCATCTCTACTGGTGATATCTTCATGCCCATTACAATTGTAGGGTCAATTATAAAGATACCTTTACACTTCAGTCAAACTGATCTGAAAGTGATTCCCATTGATTCCATTTAATTCCATGGAATAATATTGCAGATGTCAGTCCTGATGTTATTCAGAAACCCTACATATCTACTTTAAAAGTCTACAATTTTGTATGACTGATGGTAAATATATTTGGTGAATATGGTAAATATATATGAGACATTCCAGTCTATAAGGAGGGAGTTGAGGACATAAGGAAATACTTTTTAAGGCAGAGGGAAAGGTTTTAAGGATAACCCAAGCCCTCATTTCATTTTTGATTTCTGATTAAAGGAGCCCTACCACAAAGTACCACTTGGCTAGTTTTGCCTTCTTGAAATGATTGCGAGAGAGGTTGTCATGGGATGTGGGGAACCTTCAAGGTTATTACATTGGTTATAACATCAGTAAACATGGTGGTGGGCATGTTTCTTTTCCCCAAAGAATACCACAGAGACAGAGGGTGTTATCAGAAAGTGGACATTAATCAGGAATAGAGATGGGCACGAAATGAACAATTTTTCATTTCCATTTTCATTTTTTCGTTTTGTTACGTGACAAATGACAAACGAATTTTGTCTTCAAAATGAAACGAAATGAACAGAAACACCAGAAATTTTGTCGTCCGTTTCGTTTCCGTTACTGCAATACAGTGAACTGCTTTAAATGCTAAAAAAAAAATAAAAAATTGAAATAAATGGTAACGAAACGGTAACAAAACGAATGAAATGAAAACAATTTTTGCAAAAAATTCATGAAAAACGGAAACAAACTGAAACAGACCCTCCAAACGACAAATGACAAACGAAACTCCATTTTTTCTATTCGTGCCCATCTCTAATCAGGAATATATATGTTGGCTATGAGGAACTCATATGAAATTGTTGGTTTCTCAGGATTAGGCCCAGGACAGGTCTGTGCCTTGGTTCATGTCAATGCACTTGAAAACTAAATTAGCTACCCAAAGTAGTTACTCGGTTGTCCCAAGCCTGATTAACTTGTGACAACCTTTCCAGCAATCCCACTGGTATATACAGTATATTAGAAGGGAATCAGGCTGACACAATAGCACTTTGTACAGAGAGGTTACAAGTATTCAAATGGCGGACAAATGGCGGACAAGGAAAGAGTTCATTTCCCCTTCACCCCTGTTGTATTTTGTCACTTAGCAAAGGTGAGCAATGATTCTAATAAATGGCATGCCTAGCATTTTAAGTTCTCAAGAAGAAGGTTCAATGCTCACTCACAACAACTGAGTACTTGGCAAAATATGTTACACAAAATGATTTGGGCTTGGCTTTTTCTACATTCTGCCTGAAATGCATTTCCCATACCTTGGAGTGTATGGAATTGTATGTGGCTTCACTTGATTGAAGGTATATATCAGCTTCTGAGCTGCTCTTTGCTGTTGTATTTCCTAATAGCAATAATAATAAATTGTAAAACAGCATTTCCCATAAAAATCATGTTACCAAAAATAAAAATAAAAAACCCACCTGAGAGCCATTAATTGCAATTACAATAGCTCTATTTAATAAGAAAGATTACTACTATCACCAGTACCCCTTTTGCACATGAGCAACATGGACTTCCTAACAGCCAATCTTATTATGGCTGATATACGTGGGATTTATGCTACTGTGGCTTGGATGGGACAACAGAAATGGCCTAGACATGAGGAAAAAGTAGTTTAATCTATGAAATCAATTGATCCGTTTGGTAGGTTTTGGCAGAGAAAGATATACAACTTTCAGACATGAACACTGGAGCAACATTTTCAAGCTCTGGATAAAATCATAGTTCTTTTCTTAACACAAATCAAAGATTTATAACTTTTGCTAGGCAATCCCCATGTCATGACTTGAAACATCTTTACGATCAAGCCATAAATCGGCAGCCAGCCCAAATCATGATATGGCTTGGCACATCAAGTGAGGGCTTACCCTATTGATGTTGTTGTTTGCTGCTCAACCTTCAGCAGCCTTTCCTGCACCCAATGTTCTACTGACACAAAACGGGACATCACTAGCTAACTAGAAACATCCCCCTTGTGCCTCCCAAGTAGTCAGTATGTAACTTCAGGCAACATTTCTCCGAGCATGTTTCATACAGGGTCACGATTTGGCAAGCGCCTACTCACTCGGAGACAGAGACGGAGCACTGTGCCTTCATGGAAGATGTTCTGCCAAGTCTGAACCACCTCGGGAAGGAAGGACTTCACAATAAAGACCTGGCCCAACTTTAACACCTCATTCTCTGACCACGTACAGACCACTTTCACAGCCCTCCGGAGGCCCCCATCCATCTCCTGCCGAGATAAGACCTGAATCATGGCAGCCATGCCACGCTGGGACCAGGAAGAGACGCTTTTGGCCAGGTTGAAAGGTGAACTTTCTTCTAATCTATAGACTGTCACTTCTTCACCAGCTAACCTCGACAGAAATGGAAAAGATCATTCAGGGGCGGAAAAATACAATTGTACTCACATTGAGTTTGCCTGATGAAAATAATGTGTAAAACAGTTACTTTTGGGTAATGCAACTCAGCAATAACATGTGATGTATACAATGCATATGTCTTATGAAGAATTAACACAACCTGATTCATGTCTACCCTTTCCAGAAATGCTCTCTTCAAACACCTTGGGTCCTTCTGGGGTGAAGGGCAGGATAGAAATATTTTAAATTGATACAATTTAAAGAAATTAAATAAATAAGCCTCATTTCAATGGGACTTAAACTCAGGTTCAAAGTGTAAGTGTCCACTACAATATTTTCACACATCAATAAAGAAGCTAGTACTCACCGAAAAGCTGCACGGGTGTGAAAGGTATTGTTTGAGCCAACCTCATCAAGTTGTTCCGTTCAACAGCTGAAGAAGAAAGGTCAATTTAATATCCAGAAATATTTAATGAGCCGTGTGTGTGTGTGTGTGTGTGTGTGTGTGTGTGTGTGTGTGTGTGTGTGTGTGTGTGTGTGTGATTAGATAGATAGATAGATAGATAGATAGATAGATAGATAGATAGATAGATAGATAGATAGATAGATAGATAGATAGATAGATGTAACTACAGCAGAGCTTGTGGTTTCTCCATATATGAACTCCTCTCTACCTATATCAGCATCTTGGGCATAGGGGTATGACACTCAATTCTAATGCAACATCCCTATATAATGGGGTTCCAGAACAGGGATGACAAGCAACTTAGTTCCATTCGAAGCGTATAATGCTGTTTTTATAAGTTATTGTGCTCCTATTTGTTTTATTTATTTATTTATTTATTTATTTATTTATTTTTACAACTTATATGCCGCCCACTACCCAAAGGTCTCTGGGCGGCTTATAATAAAGAATTAAGACAGTTAAAACATCAAATATCAATAAATAATTAAAACAATAATAAAAACCTTACACTAAAATCATTACACTAAAATTGCCATCAGAGGACCCACAGTCTATGTTGTATCGATTAAAAAACTTCTGGAACAGGAAGGTTTTTACCTGGTGCCGAAATGTCACCAATGTTGGCGCCAGGTGGATCTCACTTGGGAGGGCATTCCATAGCTTGGGGGCAGCTGCCGAGAAGGCCCTGTTCCTACAAGCCATCCCTCTCACCTCCTTGAGGGATGGCTCTTTCAAGAGGGCCCCCTGGCTCGATCTTAATTGCCGGGTAGGTTCGTATGGAAGGAGGTGGTCCTTCAGGTATCTAGGTCCTAAGCCATTTAGGGCTTTATATGTCAAAACAAGCACTTGGATTGGGCTTGAGCAGCAACTGGTAACCAATGAAGGTTATAGAGAATCGGTGTGATGTGATCCCTGCCGGCCCCACCACTTACCAGCCACGCCACACGATTCTGAACCAGTTGCAATCACCGAACCATCTTAAAAGGCAGCCTCATGTAAAGCGCATTGCAGTAATCAATACGGGATGTTACCAGTGCATGCGTAACTGTCACGAGGCTCCGTTCATCCAGGTAGGGGCACAGCTGATATATGTTCCGAAGCTGGAGAAAGGCATCCCTGGCCACCGAGTCCACCTGGGCTTCCAGAGTTAGACTGGGGTCCAGGAGCACCCCCAAGCTACAGACCCTGTCCCTTAGGGGGAGTGCAACCCCGTCCAGAACAGGGAAGTGGCCCTCTAACCTGTCTGGCGAAGCACCCACTAACAGCACTTCCATCTTGTCTGGATTGAGTTTCAATTTATTAACCCTCATCCAGTCCATTATCTGGTCCAGACATGAGTTCAGCACAGAAACCGCCTCACCTGGATTGGTGGAGAACAAGAGGTAGAGCTGAGTATCGTCAGCATATTGCTGACTCCTCAGCCCAAACCTCCTGATGACCTCTCCCAGCGGTTCCATGTAGATGTTAAACAGCATGGGAGATAGTATTGATCCCTGTGGCTTTCGACACCATCGACCATGGTGTCCTTCTGGATAGGCTGGCCAGGTGGGGGGGTTGGAGGCACTGCTTTGCTGTGGTTCAGCACCACCTTCTGGACAAGGTCATCCAGGAAGGAGCGGAACCACAGCAAAGCAGTGCCTCCAACCCCCCACCTGGCCAGCCTATCCAGAAGGACACCATGGTCGATGGTGTCGAAAGCCGCTGAGAGGTCCAGGAGTATCAACAGGGTCGCACTCCCCCGTCTCTCTCCCGGCAAAGGTCATCATACAGGGTGACCAAGGTAGTCTCTGTGCCAAAACCCGGCCTAAAACCAGATTGAAATGGATCCAGAAAATCCATTTCATCCAGCAGCGCCTGGAGTTGCCCGGCCACCACCCGCTCCAACACCTTGCCCAAATAAGGGAGGTTCGCTACTGGCCGGTAGTTCACCACCAGCCCTGGGTCCAGGTTAGGATTTTTAAGGAGTGGTCTGATTACTGCCTCTTTTAAGGCAGCAGGGACCACTCCCTCTCTTAATGAGGCATTTACAGCTTCCTGGACCCAGGTGCGAACCCCCCTGGCAGATCTTTCAATTAGCCAAGAAGGGCAAGGGTCGAGCAGCGTGGTGGTAGAATGGACAGATCCAAGCACCCTGTCCACATCCTCGGGTCTCAATAATTGAAACTCATCCAATAATGCTGGACCTAAGCACGGCACACTGGACACATCCCTTGATTCTGCACCAATAGTGGAGTCCAATTCCCTGCGAATCTGAGCGATTTCCCCCTCAAAGTGAACAGCAAACTCGTCACAACGGGCTGCTGAGTGGTCCAGAACCTCCACCGTATTTCTCAGATGAAGAAGGTCCTGGACCACCCGAAACAGCTCTGCTGGACGGCACTCTGAGGAAGCAATACGGTTTGTGAAATATTGCCTTTTCACCAACCGTATCCCCACAGAATAAGCCCGATAATGGGCTCTAAGCCATGTTTGATTGGATTCACAGTGATATTTTCTCCATTTGCGCTCTAGCCGTCTCCCCTCCTGCTTCATTGCCCGCAGCTCAGATGTATACCAAGGAGCCATCTGGGCTCTGCGTAAGGGGAGAGGGCGCTTAGGTGTGATCGTGTCAACTGCCCGGGACATTTCCCTATTCCATAGGGTGACCTGAGCTTCGACAGGAGCGCCAACCATATCAGACGGATAAGCCCCCAGAGCTTTCAGGAAACCATCTGGATCTATTAGTCTCCGAGGGCGGATCATCTTAATAGATCCCCCACCCTTGCATAGGGTAGGAGAAGCTAATAGCCTAAACTTTACCAGAAAGTGGTCTGACCATGACAATGGAGCCAGGACCAACCCCTCCACATCCAAACAACCATCCTCCAATCCCGTTGAGAAGACCAGGTCTAGAGTATGGCCTTTCCCATGCGTTGGGCTGATGACATGTTGAGACAGCCCCATGGTTGCCATGGTGGCCATGAAGTCCTGAGCCGCCCCAGCCAAGGCAGCCTCAGCGTGGATGTTGAAGTCCCCCAGCATCGACAGTCTGGGGGTCCTCAACACCAGGTCCGAGACCACCTCTGTCAGCTCAGGCAGGGAGACTGTTGGAATGCAGCAGGGTGGGCGGTACACCAACAGAATCCCCAATCTGTCTCGTGAGTCCAACACACAATACAGGCCCTCCAGACCTCCTCCCAATAAGACAGGAAGCCTGGTCAAGGAGATAGAACTCCTATAGACTATAGCAACTCACCCCCCGACCTTCCGGGCAACACTGGTGCTGGACTGAGTACCCAGATGGGCATAGTTGAGAGAGGGGAACTCCACCTTCCTCTCCCACCCAGGTCTCAGTAATGCATGCCAGGTCGGCAACCTCATCCAGGATAACATCATGAATGAGGGCGGTCTTATTTTTTACCGACCTGGCATTCAACAACAGCACCGTATGGCTCGTAGGTTCGCTGATATGGTCACCTGATACCTTCTGGTTGGGGGGTGGAACCAGAAGAGGGGATAGATGTAAGATATCTAACCTCTCTTCTCCTACGTGGGCACGTTCCACTCCAACCCCCATACCTTCCTCTACCCAGCACAGGTTCAATGGCTGCCCCCTCCATTGCCCTCCCTGCTTCCTGTTCCATCAGTTCCATTGTGGATCTTTATCTCTATCTTGGATGGCAAGAAAAGGACAAAAAAAGTAGATGAAAACAAACCACCCACTCATTCAGCTTCAAGATCCCTCCACCCTCTCCCCTTCACAGCCACTCTATGTCTTAGCATCAACTGGATATCAGTTGGGTGCCAAGGGGGTGCCACAATAGCAAAGGTTGGTATAAGCCCAATGCCCCACCCCCAGCCACAGCCCTCTGATGGCAAACCAGCTAGATTGCCTCTTGTGTCTCTCACTCATGAGGAGACCTAGCAGTAAGCAGGTGGAGATGAAGGGGTAGTGGTTGAATCAGGGTCCGTCAGAGCAGCACTTGCAGGGTGATGGAACTGCAGCACAGGCTTGCAGACAGCTAAAAAACCTGTAGGGTGGAGTCCCTCCACTCCAGTCACACCCCTCAATTGGCAAGCTGGCTAGGTTACCTCTCGTGCCTCTCACTCATGAGGAGACCTAGCAGCAAGCAGATGGAGACAAGGGGTGGTGGGTGAAGCAGGGTCCAATGAAGAAGCACTTGCAGGATGGTGGAACTGCAGCACAGGCTTGCAGACAGCTAAAAAAGCTGTAGGGCGGAGTCCCTCCTCTCCAGTCACACCCCTCAATTGGCAAGCTAGCTACATTGCCTCTAGTGTCTCTCACTCATGAGGAGACCTAGCAGTAAGCAGGTGGAGATGAAGGGGTAGTGGTTGAATCAGGGTACGTCAGAGCAGCACCTGCAGGGTGATGGAAACTGCAGCACAGGCTTGCAGACAGCTATAAAAGCTGTAGGGCGGAGTCCCTCTTTTCCAGTCACACCCCTCAATTGGCAAGCTGGGTAGGTTACCTCTTGTGCCTCTCACTCACGAGGAGACCTAGCAGCAAGCAGATGGAGACAAGGGGTGGTGGGTGAAGCAGGGTCCGTCGGAAGAAGCACTTGCAGGATGGTGGAACTGCAGCACAGGCTTGCAGACAGCTAAAAAAGCTGTAGGGCGGAGTCCCTCCTCTCCAATCACACACCTTAATTGGCAAGCTGGCTAGGTTACCTCTCGTGCCTCTCACTCACGAGGAGACCTAGCAGCAAGCAGATGGAGACAAATGGTGGTGGGTGAAGCAGGGTCCGTCGGAAGAAGCACTTGCAGGATGGTGGAACTGCAGCACAGGCTTGCAGACAGCTAAAAAAGCTGTAGGGTGGAGTCCCTCCTGTCCAGTTACACCCCTCAATTGGCAAGCTGGCTAGGTTACCTCTCGTGCCTCTCACTCACGAGGAGACCTAGCAGCAAGCAGATGGAGGCAAATGGGTGGTGGCTGAAGCAGGGTCCAATGAAGAAGCACTTGCAGGATGGTGGAACTTTTTTAAAAAACACTAAAGCATTTACAAGGTATGCATTAGTAACGTATTGCT